>CM031861.1:10266770-10459179 GCA_018697195.1 Certhia americana | reverse complement strand
CACAGTGTGGTCCCTGCAGGTGGACAAGAGCTGGCAGGCTGCAGCATGGCCCCACAGGGAGGGAAGGAAGGATGCCCAGACTCACGCGCTGGGCCGCAGGTCCGGCAGGGCCCTGTCCAGCGGCAGGCGGTCACTCAGGTAGGCGTTGTAGCCATAGTACTGGAACTGCTTCAGGGCCAGCCGCCTGCTCTCGGGGCTCAGCTCCTGCCCCCAGTGAGCAAAGAGAGACGAGTCCGAGAACGCTTCCGCAGGGGTTTCTTCCAGTTTTGGTGGAGCTTCTACGAGAGACAACGACAAAAGGAAACAATAAGGATCTGCTATTTTAAAAAGTAACTTTAGCTCCGTTTGCTGCCTGTCTTTCCATGACATGCCCTCACGTGTTCTTGTGTTGGTGTAACTATTAGCACGTAAGGCTCAAAATTCAGTAGTCAAATAAAGTTAGGTAGAAACAATTCTTTTTTATCAAAATCTGACTAAAGGCCAGGACCGATAAATCTAAATTTATTAAATTTCTGAAGGAGCCCTATCAGAAAAGAATGTTACTTTGCTTTTATATACTAAGATGAAATATTTAATTTCAGCCTGGATTATCTTGCTAGGAGAAGACTGAAGTTTTGAAGGGGAAAAACAAAGCATCTGTATGTAATGCACAAAATGCCTGCCAAAATCTGTGTGTAAAGTAAATTCTTAAAACTATATATTCAATACAGACAAAATTCGCTGTGCTAGGCATCCATGTTCAAATAGCAAGCCAACTTCAGTCATGGAATAACTTTATGTCCCAGTTTACCAATCCAGCCTATTTGAATTTTTAGTCCATATTTAGGTGCATGTGATGATGCTACTGGGATCATCACTTTATAGTATTTGCATGATTAGAAAAGGTTTTCATTTCACAAGGCCATATCCCTGGCTACTATGCCAAAAAGAGAGGAGGGGGAAAGATATACTTAGAGCTCCATTTAAGAAGAGTTCCAGCACCATGAAATCACAGCATTCATTCTCAATGTTTAGTTGCTCAGAAAGTCTGTTCAAGGTGACTTGTGAGCTCTCTGTGACAGACACATCACAGCTGACCACATAATCAAACCAAGAGAACTCCTTGTTTCTGTAAATATTTTATGATCCACAGGATACTAGTACAGCAAGATCAAATGCCTTACTTGACCTCCAATTTGTAGAAGACATTTTCTTAGAACAGGGACATTTTCTGCACAAGCCATGTTGTTAAGAAGTACTGCGTGTATAGAAAAGAATTTCTAACTTGTCCTTGAGGCTGATAAAGAGAAAATAATTGGCTAGGGCTAATTAGAAAGAGACTGTAGAACAAGATACGTTAAGCATAACAAAGGCACAGTTTGTTTTAGCAGTTTAACCAATCAAATTGTATACATCCACCTGATATCTGCATGCATAAAGCTCTGTAACCTATCATAAAGCATTTAGAGTCGCCTGAACCCTGCTTTGTCTATATAATGTGTGAAATTCGTGTAATAAATGAGCAACAATCATATCTCTGTGAGAATTGTGTCTATTGACTCGGAGCTCTCCCCTTCACCAATTTGTCAACATAAACTAGAGCCACACAAAGAAATAACAGTGACCCAATCAAATGAAGAACTCTCCTTCTTTCTAAAGGGCTGTACTTACAAACACAAGAGACATGAAAAATCAAAGTGAATCTTCTGAAAATCTGTCAATTGTCCCCGAAGTCCTCCTCAGCACCCAGAGTCTCCTACAGGCCTGAGAGCTGACTTAACCTTCATAGAAAACACCTAAAGGTAACAGTTTACGTACTAGTGGAATGTGCCATCAGAATCCCGACTTCCAAAGAATGCCAGGAAGCATCCTTTGATCTCCAACTAAAAAGAACCCAAAATGCAAAAACATAAATTGAGAAGACTAGTTATCTGATTTGTTCAAGATGTTCTCCTTTTTTCTTCCCCTGACAACACTGACAGGAAACTAATGGCACTTACTTCCTACACTATGTTCCAACCTCTGTAAATATGAAATGTTTACTTGTCAAAGTACTGTCTCCCAGTACTGAACTGGAGAATCAGCTCCAACTCTTCAAAGATGAAAGACAAACTGAACTCTTGGTCAAAGGAGGAAACTACTCTGTCTGGCTCTGCTACCACACCAAGAGAGAAGCTTGGCAAATATGCAAGTTGGATAAACTCAGATCAATTCAGAGTGTCGTAACTTGAAAAAGGCAGAATAGCATTTGAATACCAGTTCAAATATCACAGCAGCATGGGAGGTCAGAGATGAAGAGCCATGCCAGAACAACTGCCTTCACAGACTCACACAGGCATATATTGAATTTTATCTACTGATTTTTGTGGGCGAGGGTATTTTCTAAAGTGGTCTGTGAATCTCTTGCCGTTTTCTGATTGAAAAAGTGCTCAGCAATCCAGGTTGTATCTCAGTTTAAGGTTTTCCAGTAATGGATATCTGCAAATTTAGTTTACAAGTTCTACTAAACCGCTTACCAAGTAGAGTAATTTTTTTGTATGCTAAGCAAACATGTTATTTCAATACATTGCATAACAGGGAAAAAAAAAAAAAACAAAAAACATTAGCAGGAACTTTCAATTACAATTCCAATCAATGGAATTAAGCATGCATCTCTGATGACAAAGACTTTCTTTCCTTTATTTGGCTGAAAACCCTTGGGGGGAAGCAACTTTTTTCAGCCAGCCTGTCACAAGAAATAAAAATAATGATTACAGACCATCAGCTGCCTTTTTGACCAGTCAACAACAGCATTTGATACCTTGGCCTCTGTAAACAGGTCATGGCCTGAGGTCTCACAGCCAGGCCTCCTTCCCACTTACTCCTGCAGTCACAGAATGAGAGTAGGGAGCAAAGGCTCAAAGGTGACCCATGAGCAGTACTGCCTGAAGCAATACAAGGCAGGCACATTCATCTGGTCAGCTAGTACCAAAAAGGAAAAATCAGTTCCATTTCTCCTGTGGGAAGAAAGCCTGCTACCTGCAGCACATCACTGCAAATATTTACCAGGAGGTCCTCCTTACATTAACTTTACACACCCTGCAAAGCTGCAACTAGACATGAGCCTGGAATTAACTCCCAGCAGATTGACACCCTGCAGTTAAATCAATTAGTAGCAGAGATTTATTGCACAGATGTCAGCTGGCTGCACACCTGGGCCAAAGAAGTCTTCTTCCAGAAGACAGGCTGGTCATGGCATCAGCCTGGAGTTGGTCGCACATTGCTTACCTGGAGCCAAAACCCCCACAGTTTGTTTTCCAAAATCATCTCTGCCTCTTTAGCTCATACTCACATTTCCTAGTTATGCAATTAATGTTTATATAAATCTGTTGCTTCGTCTGATCTCACTGACCAGCCTCCAAGACAAATTCACTCTCCTCTTCCTACTGCTCACTGTGTAAGTCAGAGACACCAAATCAAAAAATACCACTGAGATAATAATGGATAGACATTTCGTTACCTGATTGCTGCTTTATTCTGCGACCTCAGAAGAAAGCAAATGTTTCATTTATTACCAATTAACACAATTGTTTAATTAATAACTTTATTTAATCTCCATGAAAGCCTTTGAAGCTCATTAAGAGAGACTTATTTTTTTTCAGCTCCATTCAGATTTCAACATTTCTTCCTAAGAAAAGTTAACATGAGCAGGTTCACAATTAAGAGAAAGGATCAAATCAGAAAAGGGTTGCAAAAATATTGCAGAGACACAGACATGCTGTTTGTTCTCACAAGTACCTAAGTTTCTTTTTGGTTCTACCCCTTATTTGACTGCAGGTCTAGTCACAGAAACAGCAGTGTTTCACATCAAAGTTTTGCCATTGTGAAAATGCCTTCCATGGAAACAGAACTGCTTTACAAAGACTGCAGTGTAACCTTATCTGCTGATTTCATTAAGCACCAGCAACAAGAAGGCAGATACAGTAAGTCAGCAAAAACACCCTGTCTGCAAAAATACTCCTGTATCAGCTGAAGACATGCAGAAGGCATCAATACCTGCACTAAATGATACAAGCTCAGGTGGAACAGGCTGCTCACAAAAAGAAGAACGAGCTGGAAATTATGCCAGAGGGTAGGAGGAAAGGCTTTGATCATGTGCTCTCCCAAGTTCTTCAGTGCCTGACCCTTTGATTTCCCAGCCCAGAGAGGAAGGAACAGGCCATGATTACAGGGGTAATGCCACAGCTGTGCCTTGCCTCAGCATGCAAGGTGGACTCAGTGTGCATCTAAGCAGACTATAATTAAAGGCAAATCAAAGCTCAGCTCTCTTATGAAGCCTAATGGCCTCAAACTCTGGCTCTGGCTCCCACCACTCAAAACAATCTATATTCTATTTCCTGCAGACAGTAGCCTTTCAGCTTTCTATGGAAGGAAGGATCTTTTCATCCTTTTCCTCGACTGGTGCCCTTCACTAGTTAGACAATCCATACCCTCTCTTACCCTCTTGCCAGAGGCCATTTGGTGTGACAGGTAAAAATCCCAGAC
This sequence comes from Certhia americana, assembly GCA_018697195.1. NCBI lineage: Eukaryota > Metazoa > Chordata > Aves > Passeriformes > Certhiidae > Certhia > Certhia americana. The sequence continues at coordinate 10,454,676 of CM031861.1, read as the reverse complement.
TACCATTGGGTCACAGAGACATGGTACAGTGCTTGAAAGTGTGAAAACTTCACCTAAACTTTATCACACAGCAAGATACACAGAAGAAAATCCCACTTTTAAAATCTATTGTAATTCATGAAATCACCTTATCAGCATTCTCAAAAATTGCTGTTTGACAATTCCTGTCTTGCAAGGCTGCTCCCATGCAAGGACCTCACTATAAATCCTGTATCAGATGAGTGAATCTCTAAATGAAAACATCGTTTGCATGGTGTGGTGAAATACTGATAAGCAACAGCAGAAGCAGCACACCAAGATGAATCACTGCATCAGCCATTGAGAAAAGTATACTCAGAAGACAGAAATTTGAAAGTTACAGTAACAGATCTTCCCTCAAAAAAGTTATTTTACTTATTCTCTCATCTCCCCAAAAAATCACAATACTGCTGGCAAGGTGTCAACATTAATATAGCTTTGTGCTGAAAAGTGAACTTAACTGTTTTGAATATTCAAATTATCCTCTGAGAATCTGTCAATACATCCTCTTGGCATTCTAGTCTTGTTTCCAAAGAAATTACTCCAGCAGAAGTGCTCCCAAGGGAAAAAATCAGTATCTAAGGTTAAATTCTGCTACTGTGCTTACTTACAGCTTAGTAAGACATACTGAAGTTGCCAGGGTTCCTCAGAGAGACTGACAGAGCTTTTCAGACTCTGTGAGCACAGATTACAGAGCAGCAGAGCCAATATTAAGAAAAAATAAACCTGATCTGAACTACATACAAAACACACAAGCACCCTGATTGGATTCAGCTTCATATTCAGTCTTTGCACATCCCAGCACACTCTGTAGTTAGTGTACTGGACAGATCAGACAGACAGAAAATGGAAAAAAATCACAACAAAAGAAAGGTGATCCTCTCCTCAACTGCTGTCAAGAAGTCATGACAACATTGTGAATAGTAAACAATCAGACAAAGATTAAACTGTGTATGACAGCACATATAGAAGGAAATGCCAAAAGCTCTCTCAATTTTTAATTTTTTTTAGAACTTGAAATACAATTTATACGCTATTAATTTAGATGCTACCTTTATTGCATTTTAAGTAGCCAATACACATACATAATGGTATAGGCTATTAACATGCTACTAACATATATTTTCATTTGTTTCTGCTTGGAGTTTTAAGAATCACATGCTTATTGTGTATAATAGGGTGGAAATTCAGTCTAGTTCTGCTGCTTAGCACCCAACAAGGACAGACGTTCATGTACAGAAGGTGGATGCTTTCTGCCCTAGCAGACCGATAACCCAACAACTCCTAACACGTCGTGGCACAAAAGTTACTTTACGTTGAAGAAAGATGCCTGGAGATGACTCTCAAAACATGCTCAGCGCTAGAGGGCAGTGTAAGAAACAGGAAAATTTGGGTCTTAAGAGAAATCTGAGGGTTTTGAGACTTCTAAAGAACTTGTTAAAGAGCTCTCAGAACTACAAGTACGAAACCTGTGAACTTAATTACCCAGCAAATTCCATGATAGTGGTTGTTTCCTATGCTAATAAAATGCACGGGAGAAAAATGAAATGTTTATTATGTTATCGAGTCAATGCTAAAATACATGATGTGGGTGCACACAAACACTTTATAGGAACAAGGCCTTGGTAAGGGCTCTATATTTCTCCTGTATGCACTCCATCTGGCTGAGTCTCATCTGCAAACACTATAAATCCTAGCCACTGTTGTTCCTACTAGATATGTCCTCACTACCAGCCTATTAAATTCCCCTTCAGCCATAACTGTGCCATGGATATCAATCAGGCCAGACAGGTCCATGCATCACTCTGGCAAAGTTAGCATAAAGTTACTAAAAGCCTGGGCAACTTGAAAACAGGCTAAAGGCCTCTAATTTACTGGAATGGAATTACCTAAGGAAATACAAATTTGCAAGTACAACCCATTTTCCCTCAGATGAAGACACCAAACTCCCTGACAGGTACCAATACTGCACTTTTAAGGCTTTCTGTATCCATTGATATCAATATTTTGTCAGGGACCAATTTTGTTTTCTCCAATGTTTAAAAGGCATATTTTCAAAAAACACACTATGAGGATATTAAAGACTAAGGAGTACCAAGTCCCAAGTCTTCAGACTTTCTAAAACACAATTTTCAGCTTGTCCTAAGAAATACCTCTAAGAATTCCTTCTACTTAGAAACTAGATTTTAAGACAGCATCAAGTCATTTAAAGCAACACATAATTTCTTAATTACAGACCTCAAAGATAAAGGGTGGTCAGAATAACTATTTATTGACTGTAACGTAAAGGATTACCAGTGCCTTTAAAAGAAGTACACTTTTAATGGTAAAGTTATTTTTCTCCTTCAAATAATTCTGTACTTAAGCCATTAATTTAAACTTAATCTGTAGACAAACATACCACAATTTTTGAAGTAACAGTCTAAAAATACAATAATAATCTGCCAAAACCTGCCTGCAAATTGATTTGGTGAATTTATTCAGTTGTGATACACAATCTCAGTATCACAAAATGCAGTGTAAGCACTTTGAACCAGCAGTGGTACCCATAACAGAAAGAGAAGAATGAGATTGGCACAATTACCTCCCCAATTTTTCAGACAAGCTACATGACAGTCTTGTTCCAGGTCATGGTTCTGGTTAGGAAGAATAAACTCCCCTGCAATGTTGATTAGATCAGACTGTCAAGGAAAAAACTAAACCAATTTAAGCTCATAATCTCTGATCTGTGCTATTTTGTGAGAATGACTGCACTGGCCTAACATGTTCCTTGCCTTGGATGAAAAAGACATCATGTTATTATCACACATAGCTGCCATTCTTTTATGATCATATTTTCAAAATGCCCAGTAAATTTTATGATCATGAGCCCTGTACATTTTGCAAACCCAACAGTTTTTAATTAGGTTTGTTTGTTACACTGAGTATTTTTTTCCAGGTAAGAGTGGAAGACAACAGAAATTCACAGATGAGAGACCAGTTTGCATCCCAGAAACAGAGCTGTGCCAAAAATTGAGATTGCTTCTACTTGATGACCAGGAAGAAAGCTTAATTTCTAAAGACAAATTTCCTCACTTCCTTATCTCCATGAAAGAAATAAGTGGAAACAGAGGAGATTTATATATAAGGAGCACTTGGAAAAGACAAAAGAATAAATCAGGCTCCACATTATCGCTTGGGGTCTGAGACTGCTCAAAGACACAGCACAGCCACTTCCAGTGCAAGAAAGAAGATAAAAAGGTGTGGACATTGGCTGTAATCACAGAAAAGCAGTTCTCAGCCTGGAAAAAGCTGAGGAAAGAGTGTAAACAAAACCCAACACCTGGTGTTTGGCAAATGCCAGGCAGAAAAAACAAGAACGTTTTGCAACGATGTTTACCGGGGGTATTGGTCCTTTCTTCTCCAGCAGGATTGTTGTATTTTCAGATTAACCAATCTGGTTTTGGCCCGTGAAGCACATTATAAAAGTGTGTGCCATTTTAATAAAGTAGCTTTTTGCCATTACCTTCTGATCTAGAGTTCATGTCGTTGTGTGTGCCACTCCTTAACTAACAGTAACAAAAAGGTTCAAAATATTCCACTGATTCAGGTGTTCATAAATTTAGGCATCTGCTAATGGGATTACTGAGAAAGGAAACTCATCTGCATTTAATGAATAGCAGGCCACATTTTGGAGGGGGATTAGTGGAGTTCACATCTGTGCAGCCGATAGGCTTTAAAAGCTCAGTGTGTTTTATACCATAAACCCATATCTATGTCACCCGGAGTAAACATGAAAGGCACTTAACTATTTTGAAAACTATTTTGCCAGGAGCTGTCAGGCTGTGACACAGCTAATTAGTCATATACCTACAGCTTTTCCATTTATACAGAGTTGAGTAGTCATACCAGAAGTGAAGTTCACACAAGGAAACAGAGCCAACTCTCTTCTAGTCACCCAACTCAAAGCACCAAAAACAGGCTTCCTCTTTCAGTAATTAAACAAAATGAGATTTTTCTCTGCTTGCCAGGCTGTACTGAGCTCCCTCAGATTAGTTCTACTTCAACAACTTCCACTCAGTTCTTTCAGTCCTCTGAGGAATTTTACTTTGGCTGCTTCTTCATGAACACAGAAGTTTTTGAGAGCAACAGCTCCCTCACTCAAGACATCCTTTGCTCTTTTCCTAAGGGTTTCCAACACTGTAAACTGCTCCACCCCTTCCACCATCGTGTTCTCAACAGCACATAACCACACAAACACTTAGCTAAGAGGGTCTGTGCTTGACTGGGCTCCTACTTAATAAAAAGTACTTCTGAAACACTTGCAGGCATTATTGTACAGCGGAGCTACTGCAAGCTTCCAGGAATTTTTTTAAGCTACCCCAAGAGTCAGAGATGAGTTTCAGTTTTAAAAGGAACCTGAAGAGCTATGAAGAAGAACACGGCTGTTTTGAAGAGCCAGCGTACTCTTCTGTAAAAGTATCTTCCGTTCTAAGGTGCCACTGTCCTTGTCATGCATAAAGCACTGGACGCAGACAAATGCAGCAGCAGAGAGCAGGTAAATTTTAAAGGTTTGAAGACTACACTTCAATTAAAAAAAAAAAAAAGAAAACTAAGCATAACATATCTTTTTCTCTTGGAAGAAAAACATGAATGATAAATTAAAAGCTTTCTCCCATCTTTGATACGAGTAGATGATTTGTGCTAATGTTAACATCAGTAATACACTGAGCCTATCAAGATGTCAAGAATTCTCCTGGCAATAGTAGGAAAAAATTAAAGAAAATGCAATCAAATTAATATCTCTGGTTTCACAGGTATTTGGGTAAATTATGTGAGATGATACTTAAGCTTAATTTTGGAAATAGGACAGTAAGTCAAAAACATGCTGTAAAAAGACAACAAATCATATGGACAAAGCAGCAGTCTGCATCAACAGACGGCAAAGAGGAACTTCTAGATTGCACCCAGCAAAAACTTTGGTTTGCTACTACTCTTTACTCACTCACTATTCTACAACTAGGAAATTGGAGAAATAGCTATTACCTGAGAATTCTCCTCTATTGTCTTATTTTAAAAATTGCAGAAAAAATAGCTTCAAACTTAGAGCATTCGGCATTTCCTTTGCAAGTTTAAAAAGCAGACTAACTTAAAAAAAATCTTTTTGAAATTACAGTAAGTTGACTCTTCCTCTGCTTCAGTTGTGTGAAGAATGGGAACTTCTGTCTGTCTGCTTATTTCTACTTTGTTTTTTTTTGCTTTCCTTGTCTGTTTGTTTTTTTTAAGTCATCATAGTCCTGTCAGAATTTTAATAAAAAACAAAGAAAACCCCAACAAAACAAGACAAAAAATACCTCAACCCCAAAATACAGCTAGATTAGGGAATGAAACATATTTATAGCTAGAAATGCAGTTTGAAACAGAAATAAGAAGCAAGATGAAAAATGTCGAAGCCAAGAAAAACTGGAATTACTGCCCAAATAGGAAACTAAATGAAAATAATGGAAAATTCAATTCATTATGCAAGATACAATGGGCAATTTAGTAACTAATTTCTCATCATAAGACTACAGATTTCCCTGCATATCTCTGTGACTGTAGTGTGAGAAGCATTATTGAAGAAGTCTGAGATTCACAAATCAACCTCTTGCAAACGTGCTAAATCAACACAGACGAAGAGAAGTAGAAACATCTTCTACGGTTTTTAATTTATTACCTTTCCTGCAACATAAACCAAAATTATACTTTAGTAAAATACAGACATCTTCCTTCTTCCTGTCCTCACCCCACACCTGATGATGAGCTCCTGCTAAACCCACAAAGCCAAAAGGATGAGGGGAAAAAAAGCTCCATCCCCTACTGGCACACACTTTGGAAATGTGCAAAAATTTTCTACTATTTTTTTAATAACCCTATGTAGCATACATCCTGAAGAGAAAATCAACTTGTTCATTCAGTCTAAGATAAAAATCAAGACTCTGTTAAGAACGGTTCCGGCCTCACCAGCACAGCACAGCACAGCAGCCCAGTTTAATTCAGGTCAAAGGAGCACGGTGCCTTCTTGCCCTGTACCTACAGAAACATCCCCATCTCACTGAGTTACCACCTTATTCACCGTGTGCAGCAGTAACAGGTACATCAAGGATGTGTTGGCATCCATGGCAAAGCTGTGTGAGTGGGAACAAAGGAGTTCCTACTGATTTCTACCAGGTAAAGATCTAGAAGAGCATTTAAAATATTCTACCATAGGCAAAATTCTCACCTAAGCTATATTTAAAAGGACAGGAGTAGAGGTCACTTTATTTTTAAAAGCTGATGAAGGATACCACAGTTACATTTCATGTGCATTAAATAGAGGAGAGCACTTAGGAGATATCTCATAGACACATAATCCCAGAGAGATGCTTACTAATCCTAGCTGCTCTAAACTGAAACAGAATTATCCAGGAGTGTTAGCAAACATCAGCAAAACACGTTAAAAAAAGGGGGAATTAAAACAGATGTTCATCAGTTTTGCAGCACATCTTTAGATGTGACTATCAGAGACTTTTTTATTTATTATTACTTGTAGAAGAGACTACTTAGGATCAATACCAGAAGAATATATTCTGATAAAACAGCTGAGAATTGTGATATTCAATTTTGAATTTATATAATGCTTTCAGGAATTGTTAAGCATGATAACAGATTTTATTAATCCCAAGGTTATGTCCAAAATGAGCAGTGATTTTTTCATTTGCTTTCACCTGCCCTGCAGGTGTTTGAAATCCACAGGGCTTGCAAAATAATTACTGATCAGTCACTGGGGTGGGATGGGCTAATTAAACTCTATTAACTTGTCTAAAAAGACAAGAATGAAAAAATCACTTTACCGTAAGAGTCAGGATATTAACTGCACAGTAGTAGTGAAGGAAGAACTTCTAGAAGCAGCCAGCTTTGAACAGAAGACTAAGGAGAAGCTGATGTTCCTTTGGAATGACTGTTCATCAATAAAACCAATGATTTTCTATATTCAAAGTGCAAGTAATTTTCTCTAACAACAAATGAAGTTTCTTAACAGTTTGTTTCCAATTAATCTTCATTCCTGAAGAAAAGCTGCCCTTTAATACTCTGACACTTAAACCCATTTGGTAGCCAAGTAAAGGTAATGGTAGTAAAGGCTCCAGGATTTTTGTACACAAATCCTAGCCTGAGGCAACGTCAAGAGAATTAAATGTTTTACCTGGAAAATGAAATATTTTTATCCAATAAAAAGAAATAATTAGGAGATTAAGTGAAGCAAATTAGAAAGCAGGAGGTGATTTCCCTGGCAGGAGAACTAAGGCTCATTGCCTTAGTCCTAACAAACTCCAAGCCTTAGCCAGAAAAAACTTCCCAACCCCTCCACAGTGTTTCTTCATGTCCCTGGTGAAGAGGATTTGGTAAGCCTGCTGAGGAGGCATCGTTTCTTCAATAAGCAGAGCCATGATTTGGCTGGAATTTTGTAATGCCTCCAAATCCCTGTCCACCTGACTAAAATGCACCCATGCAATCTCTCTCCATGTTTAGCCAATGGTCATTGTGTGAAAGAGGTCAGCAGGTGCACAAGCGTTGGAGATTAAACTCCCAGGTCACTTTTCCATGTGAAGTTCACTTACCAGAAAAATACAATCTGCATTTTAAAAGTTTAACACTCCCAGATAGCAAGTTTTGGGTGGGCTACCCAGGGCCAGAAAACTTGCCAATGCTTATCCAAACGCTCCTGAAGGAAACAGACACTGATACTAAGGGCACTCCTATACTGGTTTGGCTCCATCCTAGTTTTGGAAGAGTGGCCTGCTAAAAAGGTTCAGCAGAGCACTGTTTCTGACTGTTATTAGCATCTCTCTGCAGCTGCATCTTTGCCAGTGTAGGAATCTTAAAAAAAAAAAACAAAACAAAAAAACCCCAAGGAAATAACTGATGAGATCTTACTCATCCCATATGATTTACATGAGAGCAGGTTGATCAGAATCAGAGAATCAAGCAAAGTCTTGTATGGTTTCCTGTCCAATAAATGTTGTTACAGAAGGTTCTGTCTCTTCACATATTTGCAGTGATAACACTTTTTTGTTTATGCACTTTCCTGCTAAAGACCTATCAAGTTGTGAAGAAAGGGGTGTCTGTTTTTTCATCACCACTTTTTTGGCTTTATTTACCACCAGATTCTCTAGTTCTCCAATGCTCCAAGAAGTGGAACCACAGATACCAGATTTCCACTTAAATTTTAAGTCCTCCACGTCACTGAGAGTCAATGGAAGATTTCTCATTGGTATTTTCCCATATACTCTCCAGTCTGATTTTACAATCTTCATAAGCCAAATTGTCCACAGCCCACAGCATATCCTCTGGCCTCGTGTGGAGGAGGATGGTTGAATCGGGAACTTAGACTAAGACCACTTTTCTCCTCTTGCTGCTCATAGTACCCTTCAACAGTGGTAAAGGAAAAAGAGGATTTCGTTTTCTTCCTAAAATAATCGTTGATTATCTCTGCACAGCTGAGCTCTCACAGAAAAGCCAGAATGTTTTCCCCGTGGATCTCATTTTGCCATTGTAAAACAGGAATAGCAGCACATCCCCTGCTTTGCAGTAGTATTAAAACAAAGCTACATTTCCGAGCTGCTCAGTACCAGCCATCACTGAAATGCTTACAAAACCAATAAAAATCTTCTTTCTTCTCATTAGCAAAGACGTTAAGATCAGCCACTCTTCACAAATTCCTCTGCATCAGCAGACAGGCTGCACCATCCCCAATCTTCAATAGCTCGCTGTCCCTGTCCCACAAGAAGTTAATCCTGACAATGTTGATTTTGCTGTTACCAAGCCACCAGGATCCAACACTCTCTGCATTGCAAGGAGAAGATGTTTGTGCTACAATTCCATTTCCTTAATTAGTATCAGAGGATTTTTGTGGGGAAGGAGATTTACCAGATTTTTCCAACCTCTTCAGAGTGCAGCTTGTGAGGAATGTTAGACATTTCAGTTGCACCACTTTCCCTGCAAGGAGTCACATGGACTCAAATATTTGTTGTACCAGCCTGGTAAAAGTTTGGTTCAGTGAACAAATATTGTTACCAAGAGGTTCTCCATTCCCAACTGACTTAATCATACAGCAGGTTAGAATACACTGCACACAAGCAATACCGTTCAGGCAAAATCCCTTTAAACTGCATCTTTTAGCCCTAACAACACATGTACTTCTTTACTTAATTACAAAGCCTGCTTTACCCCTCTATTTTCCCATTCCCATTTTTGTTTTCTCTTGCTCAGAGGTATGCAAATCATCTGTGCATTTAACATGGTCTGATAACTATCTGGAAATCTGTTCCCTGAAAATGACTCTACCAAAGCTAGAAGGCAAAATAATACTGGCTACTAAATGCTATGATTTATTCATATGGTGCTGGAGCATTCAAAACCTCTCTAAAGCATTCCTGAAAAGGTACTTAAATTTTATTCTCGTAACACTTGCACAGTGTAGAAACATATGCTTATTTTATCTTTTTTTTTTTTTCTTTTTTTAATTTAAGTTTTTGGGAATTAATTTTTGGTATAATTAAAGAAACTCCAGGGAATTTACATGCTCCATTTACACATAGAGGAAGATTCCAAAGTCAAAAGACACATCCTTGGCCCACAAAACACCAAAGCATCTTTACAGAGTCTCTGAAAGTGTGTGTCTTCAAATTTTCACACTGTTTTGTCTTAGATAGTATTTTGGGAATCTGGTTTAGAGATTTATATGAAATTACTGATGTTATTTTTTAAATTAAATTAGTAAAAGTACAAGGGTACACCTAAGTGAGATGCTGCTTGTACAGTCATGCCACCTGCCAGAACTTTAGTAAACAGCACTGCCATAATCTGACTTTGAACACTACTGATGCAAAGAACATGTGCAGCTTTTCAACCACAAACAAGTGGAGCAAAGACATAGGTTTTAGCTTTGGTCAAAAGTGTCTCATAAAAAGAGTCTTCCATGTTTTGTGGGAAAAGAACCCCTTATTTTAGATACACTCGACAGGCTTATAGGAGTTTCTTAAAAAAGGTATTTTCTTCTGGTAGCTCTCACACACTGATGCTCACAGCTTCCAATGCTTCAAAAAAAACCATGTTCTATAAATCCTTAAACTTCTTTAAAACTTGTATTTCTGACTATTAACATTAATCTCATCATAACCCTGAGTATTAGGTTATCTCTTACTAGATTTCTTACAATATATTTTTGCCATTGTAGGGAATGGTAAAAGTGGAAGACAGGTAAGAGCAAGAAGAGGAAGCACTTTCATTACATTCCCTCCAACCAGCAATGTAGCACTACTGTGTGGAAAGTAGAAAATTATGCAGGAGGAAAAAAGTCAACGTAAAATTTTTTCTCTTGGAGTAAAAGTACACTTTACATACCACAGTGTTGCTGCTTCTTGTGTTTTCTGCAATGATTACTCAGATCTTCCTACTGGGGACCAACTCAGCCCTTCCTAATATTTAATTTAGATACTGATTTCTAAACCACACTTTTGAAGCAAACAGTCCTTAAATGGAGAAGATAAAATATAAAGAGACATTGAAACAGTAATTCCAAAATTATTTTAACATTTAAAAAAGTGGAGTTATTCTTTCATGAGTATCAATTAAATGAACAGCTTTATATAACGTATACTGTAATAGAGCTTTCCAAGAGGTAGCAAGACATACTTACAGAAGAAAATAGCACTGCAAAATAAGGAGGGATAATCAAAAACTTTGTTTCACTTGTGACTGGCTGATTAATGATTCTATCTTGCTAATGTTTAACTGGATTTCTAAGGTTTAGAAACCTTTTAACATCATCATCATCTGTTTGTCTTTTAGCCATACTTGAAAAAGAAAATTAATTAGTTTGGATTTATGCAAGCTTCTTCACAGCATTTCAATGAACGAACACAGAATTCTATTTTTTAATTTAATATTTCCCATTAGAAAAGGAGAATGAGGAATGAATTTTGTCATATTTGTCACATAATTCCATGTCATTCCTCTTTCAGTGATTTCTATCTGCATAATTTAATAGTTCATTAACATATTACAGCCTCTGAATGTCAAACAGCTGGTTATGATCATATTTCAGAATGTGTTAGCATACACTTGCTACGATCTTGTTCTTCCCATCTTCCATCTGAACCACTTCCAGCAGATCAGTGTGTAGGGGGGAAGTGTTATTAAAATTAAAACAGCAGGGCAGAAGGCTTGCAAGGTAAAAGGAACCCCCAAATTTTCAGGAGGAGGTTTTCAAGCAACAGAAAAGGTTTCTGTGCAGCTTTTAGTAATACCTTCCATGTGAATTATTTAAAAAAAACACCATACAGATAAAGTAGTTGGGGCTTTTTTCTTCTCATCTTTTCAAATATTTAAAAGAATGCCTTCTCCTGTAAGGGAAATAGCTCTGTCTTTGCATCTAAAATCATTACTATATCTTTTATCTTAGCTGCTGCCCAGATCATACTCAAAATGTTAAATAAAATACAGTCTTTACATTAGAGTCAAGAGTAAAAGCACAGTTAACTGAGCATGAAAACACATATGGATACTTCTGCCAGAAACCACGGTGCATTTTCTGCCCACCATCTCATTTTTCCCCTCTTCTTCCTCAGAGTAGCTTCCAAACAAGTCCATGTAATAAGCTGAAATATTCATCCTATTAGACTGCAAAAAATAGCCCTGGAGAACTGAAGACCACACAAGGATATTTGCAATTTTCTTGTAATTGCTGTTGAATCTCCATGATAAATACAGGCAAAGTCAGGACTCTTTCCAAGGTCAGGGAGGCCACTGTACATTATTATTAAGATTAATGCCTATTTACACAAAGTCATATCTGATAATTTATACCCTCAAATCAAGGAAGCAAATTACTCTGTGCTCATTATAAAAAACCCCAAAACTATCTGCAATTTCTCTGTTTTCACAAAGAACAACCTGACCCCCAGTCTTCATCTTGGCAACGAAAACAAAATCGTGAGGGCCACATGAATCTGCAGTTTGGATGTAAATAATTAGTCTTTGATATTCAAACTTACAATTTTCACAGCTTATTTTGTATTCAGTGCTTAATGAACAACTGACTCAGACATTTTCGCATGGCGGTCACAGAATAATGTGGTTTTTTGTTTTCAAAATCATAAAATCACTTCATCTAATGTTAGAAAAGACCCATAAGGATCATTAGCAAAAGGATCATCACTATTAAAACTAAATCATATGACTGAGAGCATTGTCCAGGTGCTCCCTGGTGCCACGACCATTTTCCTGGCAAGCCTGTCCCAGTGCCCAGCCATATCTATATACTGAGTTTACAGAAAGTGGCACTGCAAACATGCAGCTTGCAATTAATTCTACATGTACCTGAGTCTGTGATATGCAGAGAAATGTGGCTATCAGGTTGCTTTCCTACATGCTGCCATGACCTACTGAATGTCAGCTGCTGGGTGAGTCACGTTTCCATCAACACTGAACATCAGCTAGTTCTGAATGTGTAAAAGAAAAGGAACATCCAAAAGGAAGGTAACAAGGAGCTTGTTCTGAGCAAAGTAACTATTGTAACAAAGACACTGAAGAAAAAAGATATGGATGAGAGCCACAAGAAATACTGGGGCTTATTACAGAAAAAAAAAAATCTCCATTTTTAAGGGTACATGTATTGGAGGTCTATTACATAACAATTTAAACACATTAATTTATGCTTTACTGATTAGGTATATCATAATCCGTAATGGTATTCTAATACTCCAGAAAATTTTACTAGCTACATTTTAAAAATGTTATTTGGAATAGTAAAGGGTAGATGCAACAGAGCACTCCCACAATTTCTATAATGAAAACATTTTTCTAATCAGTTAAAATTCATTGAAGCAAATATATTCATGCAAGTTTTTAGCTTATGCTCAGATGCGATTAATTACTTGGATGAAAATTCAAAAACTTTTAGAAAGATCATTATTCTTTCTTGTGAAATTAAATATCAAACTGTTCTCTTAATATATTGAAGTCTTCACAACAGCCAATGACAAACTATTGAATGAGAATTTAGATTAGCCTTGAGAATTCTGTCTTCAAGTTAAAGATGCTGTTAACATTCCTAACAGCCACTCGCACTATCAAGCTCATTACTTAACGAGGGCAATCCAGCCTGGAAAACCAACTGGCAACTCAGAAGAAACAGCTTTTAAGTCCAGAATGCTCTCTGGTGACATGCTACTGATAATGGTTTTTATGTCAATGGCTATGAGAGATGTGAAACATGCAAAAGCCAGATATTTTATCTACAAGGTCGGACTATTAGATGTGCATGGTAATCCCCAGAATACAAAGGGAAACATTACTTGGTTTCAGTAGTCACCAAGTGCAATTATTTATCTTCTAGTTTGCAAAAATTAAAGTGATCTATAAAAAAAGCATTTAAAGCATTTTCCACGGGTTTGACTATTTGATTTATGCTTCTTTTTAAGGGCCCATAAAGCAACTTCTAAAACTATGGTCCCCCATACTGAGCAACTTGGTGATGGTGCTGACACATCAGCTTACTAATTAGCACATACTCTCCCAACTGCAGATAAGCTTTGCTTCTTTTTAGAAGTCTTTGTCAATAGAAATCTCTCTATAGTTCTAAGATGTTCTTGATGCACAGTTAAAATCTTTACCATATTTATTACCTATCCTGAAGGCAATTCATGGCAACAGCCTTTCCTGAGAGTATTAATGTTAATTTATATTGCTCAAGCCCAAATCTGACTAGAAAATTTTACTTGATGGACATTAAAAATTAAGTTGCATACTGTTTTATAGTTTTGACACTGTAGTAAGTAAGCTAAGTTCCACAACACAAGGTATGTTGTTACTTTCCTGTAGAGTTTCAAACAAACACGTTTTCTTTTCAAGAATGGAAAAGCTGTTGCTTTTGTTGTCCTGACATTACAGCAAAAAGTTCCCTCTTTCTCTCCCCAGCTCTGAATATGTTAGTAGGAAGCCTATTCTCCCACATAAGCTACAGAAAACTCATCCCACTGATCCCCCAACTATTTTTCAGTTTACAGATGTGCTTTAGAGTCACAATATTTGTTTTTAAACTTCCTTTGCCTCCCATCTGAACTTCTGTCCTCCACCTGAAGCTCATCTCTTTACAAACACTGCTCTGCAACGGTCTTCTCTGGGGCACATATCACTATTTAGACTAGCTTTCTCGTGGTTCTTTTCCTTGATTCTCCTGCCAGGTTTCCAGTCTCCTTTGGAATGATGCCTGCTCTCCCCTGAAGAGATGAGGATCTCATTTTGGTACCTGTTCTTGCCTTGTACATCACTCAAAAACATAGCAGAGGTAATTTATCAGGAGTCGGAGGTGATTTCACAAAAGCAATACAAGATGATGACAAATCCTTTCTTCCCAAAACAAAGGGACTCTCAGACTAATCCAGTTTAAAGAGGTCATTTTAAGTCAAAGAGAAGCCAAGACTCAGTGTGAAAATTAAGGCAGAGAAGCACACTGGCTTCTCTTTCCCTGACACCTCTGTCTCCTGCAAGCACTCTATCCCACAAAGGAACCACCAGAGAAAATAGCTCTGGTGGGGTGTGAGGGGTTCAGTTCTTGTGGAGATTCCTGTCTTCTGCAGCTCCTCCTTCCAGGAACAAGAGTGCCTTAATTTCCACTTAATGTCCACCATGAGGACAAGGAGCGGTGTGCCAATGTGATGCCAGGATACCAGTCCTGTCCAGCTTCCCAGAACATTTTGTTTCCACACGTGGCCAGAGCTTTCAGGCTACCATTCTGAAAATAGTGCAGCTTGTTGAAATTCTCTGCCAAATCCCAAAGGACCCGCTGAAGAAGACCCAGTATTGAATAAAAAGCAGTGTTAAGAGCACTTGGTTGCATTTTATGGAACCAGCTATCTATTGTGCTTACTTACAAAAACTTACTACTTTTACTGATTCAGGAGATGGAAAATTATCCATATTTTATTATCTGCTTACATTTTTTCATAGCAGTCACTCTGGCTAACAAACAAAAGCTTTCAAGAAAGTACTATCCAACTAAAAAAAGACCAGATAAGCTGAGAAAAAGTGACAGCAGAATGAAGTTATTTTCAATGAGATACACCTGGCTTATGAAGCTGATCACATCAGTTTGGCAGATGGGTGGAAGGAGCAGCCAATGCAGACAGACAACATAGCTGGGTAATCCTCCAACAGAGACCAACAGCAGTGAGCACAGCAGCAGGAGGTCCTGACACAAGTGTTTAACAAACAGCCTTGTTTTCAGAAGAGATCACTAATTGACATGAGTGCAACCTGCATAAATCAGATTTGTGGGATTGTGTTCAGTTTGTAATCCTTTCAACCATAATCCATCCGTAATAATGATAATGCAAGTTTAGTGCTTTACCAAAACATTTCCACTTCCACACACAAAGCTGATATCAGTCATTAGCTGTAGCATTATTAAATCCTCACTGTTCAGTACTTGCTCAAGAATGCATTTTGGCAAGTGTTCTAAGGAACAACAGATTCCAATATTCTCTTATAATCTCAAGTATCAGGACAGATGTTCTCAGTTCCTCTTCATGAGACACACAGGCCTGCTACCTCTGTACAGCTGAGCTGCACTTGTGCTCCTAATGACACCCACTGGGAGCTGGGAACGCACAGCCTCAGCAGTATTCCCTACAGCAAAACAAAGACATTGATCTTCCAGTTCAGGCAAAGCAGTAGGTTGCCTTAGCTTCTTGCCCAATTTCATCTTCAGCAAGACATTTGCATCTTTACAGTTATTAACCTCATCACTCCACATTATAAAACAACACTTTATTTTTCATTTGTAATAGAAAGCTCTCTCTGCTTCTAATATTTAGCTTGTGGTTCTTTAGTGGTTAAAGCATCATCTATCAGGTGCTCAGATAAAGAAAAAGAGCTCTTTATTCTGTTCAAAATTCATTGTTTAAAACTACAGGCACATTTGCCATGTGAGTCCCACACTCTAAGTGATCAAAACACAGAAGTGTCATCAGCCTTAAGCAGTAGACAGTCTTCCAAAAAATAAATCCCGCAGTTGCTGCTGAACTGGCTCATAATTAGCACATAGCATTGGCATTAATGCAGTAAATTTAAACACTTTAATATGGTCTAGAAGAGGGATTTTTGAATTAACTTTTTCTTGTTCCTATTATTTATCATGAAACACTAGCCTGGAACCAGAAATAGAGAAGAAACACAGAAAGAGTAAATGAGATACAGCAACTGAAATAAAAGAGCCTCAAGCATAACTCAGCAGTACCTACCAAAAGCTCTCTTCTCTACCTGTTGGACTCTGCAAGGTTGTCAAATCAAAATTAACACTTTCAAGAAAAATCCAGGAGTATCCACCATATTCAATAATCAGTTTTTTAGTTGCGACAATGTGTATTTATACATTTTTTGTAAATGCTGAATTTGTTTAATGCATTGTCAGCTTCAGTTTTCAGAAGATCAAATGGAATAATAATTTTTAAAAATATCTCAAGAAAGATTACTGTCATCGCAGAGAGTGGGCTGCTGTGGAAAGTGGGCTGTTAGTGGAGGAGGTTATGAATTTTACAGTGGTTTTTGATTTTACACACTGAAGAATAACCTCAATCAGATTCCTTGCCTGCAAGGAACAGTAACTCTGGTTCTGCTTCTTGGCAGCCACAGATGGTAGTGAGTAGCCTCAGCTCAGCATGCCTTCCTACAAATGGGATGCTGCAGTATTGACCCATCCATGACATCTGTGAGCTGCATCCTGCTCCAGATTCCCTGGCCTTGACTAGCAAACACTGAGCTTGGTCGTAGACCACTGAAAATCCATACTCAGCCTGCCTCAGAGACAGCATGGTGCTGCTTGTTACACTGAAGTGGGATTCCAGTCCCACTCATGGCGAAACTGTGCACACCCCACCCTCACTTCTCAAAATACCTTCCTAGCAAACACATCTTTTGCTTTTTAAACTTCTCAGTATCCAAAGCACAGCATTTAAATAATTTGCCATCCCCAGGAGAACACACAGAATTTTCTGCCGTGATTTTTTGGACCATACCATAGCACTTCAAGTGCATTTCAAACCAGACAGTTTTGCTTAATAAGGACCACACTATACACACAGCCTTACATTCTGCTCCAGCTATGCTTCTCTGGTTAAGAAAAGAAACCAGGCCTCTCTGATCAAGAAAAGAAACACCTCTGAAGCACAACAGATTTAAGATATGCCCCTTCCCAAAGCAGTTCAGTATGAATACAGATCAACACTCCAAAATAACAAAAGTAGGACTAAGCTTGCCGAAATGCCTCTGAAAGCTGAGCAGCTCAGAAGGTGCTTCCATTCTCTCCCTACCTGTCATTTTTTGGTTTTGTCTTTTTGGTTTTTAATAACAATTCACAACTCCATCTCAGGTTTTTGAGTGTTTTGGTGATTCCCAAGATGCAAAAGCCTTTTTTCCCCAGCCCCAAGATGGAAGGAAAGATTGAGAGATGTCTCTTCTGTTTTCCAAGGCTGTTTATTCTTTCTTATCTATCGTATTTTTTCCCTGACTCGCTGGGGTCTGTGCAGCAGGTCAGTTCAAGGCAAAAATCACCACCCAAGGTGGCAGATATTTTTATACTAAAAATTACGTACACAGTATTTATAAGAATTTTCCAATACCTACCATCTATGTTAGAAAGTCAGTCTCTACCCTAAGCCAACCAGAAAGTGCCACCATCACAGCAGAAGATGGAGCCGATGAAGAAGGAGGAAGCCCAAAAACCATGAGGTTCCTCCATCTTGTCTTTTCTGCTTACCATTCAAAAAAAACCCAGAAATCTTCTTTTCACCCTGTGACCAATTAACTATCACTCTACTTAAAATCTCATGGTCTGTAAATTCTCACACAGAGATGGTAATTTCTCCCAGGGGCTAAAATCGAAGGTACAGGAGTTTTTGACTTCTTGCCAAGGTCTCTCAGACCCCTGTCCAGGTCTGAAATCATTCAGGAGAGTCATAGGAGTGTTCTGGACTCCAACAACTCCAGACAGGTTAAGAATTTATTGAAAAGGATTTTTCTTCAGAAAATTTCTCATCATCGACTGTGTACCATCTTTATTACAGTGTTACTGATATTTAACACTCAATAATCTGCAGCCCTTCAGTGGAGCTCTACCTTACAGTTTAACTCGGACTACTCCTTTTCCTTTGATACTTGAGGTCTTCCGGGGACCAGGAGTTAGCTCCAGACCTGGCACTTAATTATCATGCAAGCCACTTGCTTATACTCCTTCTCACTGGCAAGATGAAGGAAGAAGGGCAGGAAAAAAAATTCCTAAGGGTCTCACAAAATTTCACAGCTGTTTTTCTCTCAAAACACAAAATCAAAGTGTCATTCCACTGAGCTGCAGTTTGTAACTTCCCCAGGAACAATTACTCCAAAGTGAGAGAGTTGGGACAGCTCTCCCACAAGAGAGAGATTGGCTTGTGCCAATCTTCTGGCACAAGCTCATCACGAGGGTCAGTGAGGAAGGGTCAGGGGATGCTGCCAGTTGACACAGTCAGTCTCAAAATGGGGTGACATGAGAACTCCTCAGTTAAAATTTCCTGCACAAAAGCAACCCAGTGTGGTGGGAATGGAAAAGCACCAGTGCATAATGGCTAGGAGGGTTCTGAGAGAAAGAACTTCTACACTCCAGCTCAGAAACCTTTTACCCAGGGGAACTGTTCAGATGATTTTCAAATGGCAGCAGAACTCCCTCAAGTAGAGCACTTCACAGGGGTTTGCAGCAGGGCTCAAGTGCAAAGCACTTTGAATTCACTGAGCTGTGACAAAAAAAGAGAATTTGGTTGACTCACCTGAACTGGGAGCACACAACTGATTCCAGAAGACTTTTTTATTTTATTGCTAACAGCTGACAGAATTAAGCCCCAGAAGCAATTCTATTCAACTGTTTTTATTTTCTAAGTGTCAGAAATTAATTACAACCAGGTAATTTGATCTACAGCAGATTTCCAGAGATGCTAAAGAGCACAGATGCCTGAAACAAGGATCCGACCCCTTCAGAGGGCTGTCAAACTACCCCACCTCCACAGGGAACCCTTTATCAACACAGGCATACAAAAGTTACAAACTGGAAAACCACACTTGTAGGTTCTCACCTGCTGGCAACTGCCACTTCTCCAGCACCAGAAACAGCCTAATTCCCAATAATTCTACAGATAACATGAACCCTTCACACCACAGATGGCAGTGAATGAAAATTGAAATGTGACAGCCTTGGGGTTAGCTTCCACTCCAAGTTGGAAACGGAGCATACGGTTTCACATGCATGCAATGTATGATACATAGCAAAACCCGTTCTTGTTTTAGCTTTCTATTTCTTATCAATGTTTCTTTTAGCCATAAATGCTTAAATTTACAACTCCAGCTTTCCTTAATAAAATTTTGACCACTCTGACTACAGAACAAATTTGCAAGTCCTAAAATGAGGTTCAAAAAATTGAAATGCATCATGGAAACTCAATTATTTTTAAATTACACCTTTCATGGTGAATTTTGAGTTTAAAATGCTTAGACTTGATAATGCTGTATTTTTTAATTACAGTATTTATTTTTTGCATACAACATGCTTACACTTAAATATCAAATTTTATTCTAGGTTGTAAAGAAATGAAATTTAACTATGCTCTTTCCAGAAGCCACTTTCAGCTTTTAGCATAGTACTCAGCATTAATGTGCCATGATTGGGATGTGAAGCAGTCCCTTTATTTGAGAGACTGTAATTCATTTTCTGAAACAAGTGCATGAATGTAACAAACAAGTCTTGCATACTGCAAACAGTATATGTTGTAATTCTGACTATTTACTCACTTGTCCATGACAGGTTTGCTTCCAAGAAACGTTCCCAAATTTCAGCCTGTCTCCATAATTGCCTCATTCTCCCCTGCTCTTCCCCAGCCATGCCAGCCCTCTCTTTAGCCATATCTCCTACCTCAGGGCAAGCAAAGAGGACAGACATTCTGTGGCAAGATCAAAACTGCAACAACCTTTTTCTTCTCTCTGCCAGGCCCCATTTCATTTTAGTCAGTATCTGTGTGGTCACAAAACATTTGACAAGAACACAGTGATTTTCCACCTACTCCTTGGTCATTTGCAGTGCAGCAGGACAAACAATTCTTGACAGACAGCACAGACTGTCTTTGAGGCAATAACATTCTATTAGTGACTCATACACCACCTTGGCAAGTCAAACAAAGGTATCCCACCGGGTTTTAGTTTTGTACCCCATCCTCCCACAGCCTGCTGGTTTAAAGAGTGCACTTGTGTAATGTGGTGTGATATAGAGTCACCAGTGGCCAGGACAGAAAAGAAAAAGCGGTCTCAAGTTGGGCCACAGGAGATTCAGGCTGGGTATTAGGAAAAGCTACTTCACTAAAAAAGGAGCTGAGCATTGGAACAAGCTCCCCAGAGAAGCAGGGCAGTCACCATACCTGGAAGCACTCAAAAACTGAATGGACATGGCCCTTCACAATGTGGTATAGTGGTGCTACTCTGTCAAAGGCTGGACCTGATGCTCTTAGGTGTCTTTTCCAACCTTAATGATTCTCTGATTCCCAAATTCAAACAGCTAGAACAAAACAACAAGATGCTTCCTGGCATTCCGATCCGAGCAATGGGAGCAAATAACAGCTGGGCTGAGATACAGAGAGGAGTACTAAAGGCTACCCAAGCCTTCAGTAATGTCCTTTTGACAGCATTAATACAAGCATTCCACCAGAGACACCGAGTCTGTAAACAAGGCAATATTTCACCTTGCACGTCTTGTGATTCATATCCATGAGCTCTCTCAACAGCTTCAGATTTTTCTCTGGGGTTTTACACAATATGCCTTTTTCTTTTCTTTCTGGACTAGATACACTGAGGGAAAAAAAGGTGGCCATTGCATAATTCATCCAGAATCACCTACTATTACACAACTTAGCTCAAGATATAATAAAATGCTTCACTTGGTTCATTTTCAGAGATAGAACCGACCCTAAAACACAAGATATCAAACCACTGTGATGGCATACTGTTAAGAAAGTGCTCATTTTAATCAGCTATCATTTTCCCCTATAAAAGAAATGATCAGCAGATAACATCTTTCAACAAGACAAAATAGTTAATTAAAAAAATATTCCATGGATTAATTGTTTCCCAGCATATATAACAAGGCATTGTGGTATATTTATACTTAAAGCACAATCACAGAGATAAAGAGTACAAATAGCTATTTATTGACACTCCT
This sequence comes from Certhia americana, assembly GCA_018697195.1. Classification (NCBI taxonomy): domain Eukaryota; kingdom Metazoa; phylum Chordata; class Aves; order Passeriformes; family Certhiidae; genus Certhia; species Certhia americana. The sequence goes on along the minus strand of CM031861.1, from coordinate 10,433,369 downwards.
CATGGATAATAACATTACTTATGTTAGCAATTCGTCTTGCTATCATGAAAGGGGATTTCTTAATGCTAAAACTCAACATTTTATCATAAGATTAAGATACTGGGTATATTCATGTAACCAAAAAGTTTCCCTATAAATGTCTAGAATTTCAGCTACATACCTGGCAGTACAGATTTCATTTTAACTCACTTTTGATGCTCTCCACAGGATCATAGCCAAGTGCTAAATTTCATATTGCACACTCAATTTTGTGAGGCAGACTTCATAGGGAAATCCAGCATTCCTCAATTTCTTTAATTTTATAAATTGTTACGGACTATGCAGCTTGGATTGTTTTTCATGATTTGACTATCCTCCCCATGGACTGAAACAAGCCTTCAGGCTAGATTTATGTTACCTCAGTTTTCCTTTTCTAAATGCCAAGTCTCTGATTAATTTGATTCTATCCAAAATGTGACCATGAAACGCAAAGACTGTTTAATCCGCCACAAACAAACAAAAAGCTTAAATTTAAAAAAAGTTAGCCATTAATATTGCTAAACTGAAAGGCACATCTGTGGAGCTTCTTTTTTCATGCAATATTTAAAGCAGTCTAATAAATAAATATGCTGCTATTCTACCTGTAACTCTGGCCTATCAGAAAATTTTAGATTATTGTAAGACAATGAGTTACCGGAAAGAACTAAATCTCTTGCTAAAATACATTCAGTCATGTCACTCTGTCAAGAGTGAATCCTGAGCTCTGGAAGTTAAATCTTCAACAGTGCCAAAAAGATATTTAAACCTTCAATTGAAAGAATTGAGAAAGAAAGATCAGATATTCAAAGTCTCATCCCACACGAGCACCTTGACTGATTGGTTACTGCTGGAAGAATCAACCTATTCTAGTCCCTTCTAAATGATAAATGGCAAAAACTCTTTGGAAGTCATTAAATTAAAAACTTTACAATCCCTGGAAGTGTCTGATAATGACAAAATTGACTTCTAGATAGCTCTGCTCATACAATTAACAAGATTCAGAGGGAGGTGTGCTAACAGATGCCTTTATATCCATTTAAAAATAATGTTTAACTCAGTAAAATAAATCTCTTTAATCAGCAATGCTTTAAAAGCTAAATTACAGCTAGAGTATGTAATGAAGAGATAAAACTCTCTGAATAAGAATCAAAATTAATATAAAGAAGTTATTATTGCTTGAGGAGAGGGAACTAACTACCTAACTTTATGAGATGGTTACAAAAGGCAAAGCACAGTAGTTGCACAGAAGTCTTGTTCAGAGATTGCTTTTCTTCTAATCTCAAATCTTCTGAGCACCCAAAGCAAAATCGCTGTGAATTTTAGGGCAACACATAAAACCTGATCCCTCCAGGTCAGATTTGACAGAATTACTTAATTTTGAAATTATTATCTACTTTCCAAAGCATTGAAAACACTGCTACAGGGTACTCGTGAGCAGCATAAATCAATTTAGGAAGTCTGTTAAACAGCAGCACCTTTCCAATTACCCAGGAGAAGCAGCAAAGCTCTGCACTTCTATAGATATTACCAGCTTACCTATTTTACAGAATTTTCAAGGTAATGAAGCTCAAAGAAAATCACCCTTTTTATTAACTAAATATGTTTGCTTCTCATAAATGCAACCAACATCTAAAGAAATAAATAGAGCAAGATATACAAAAGATTCTTGAGATTTGGATGTTACATAATTCTCTGTTAGTGACAGAGCACTAATGCCACATCCTTGAGTTCAAATTAAATCAGGAACCCTCACACAAGAGCAGTAAGGGAAAAGCAATTTTCAAATTTTCAGCTTACTACCGGGTGGCAGGCCAGCACCTGCCAGTTGGTGTTAACCTCAGACTATGAGTGCAATACAGGATATATTAATTGTGAAATTTAGGATGCACCAAGTACCATCTCTGGATGCTCTGAATTACCAGCTGACACTTCAAGGCAGGATTTATCACCATAGTCATACCCAACAATGCTCAGCTCCTCGGGCAAATTCTGAGTTGCACCCTGACGTCCAGCTGTGAAGCAGCATCCTGGAGATTCCAGTCAATGTAGACTTTACTTTCATTTGAGAAATTAATTAAAAAGTCAGCCTGGCTGCTGCCTTTGCAGCTGAACACAACAGCTCTCTTCTGCTTTCTGAACATAGTCTTGTTCTTCCAGCAGCTTCACAGTTGCACGATCAAAGAAATTAATCCAGACCACACTGCCGTTATTCAGAACCACAATTCACACAGCCTTCTTAACAGCACAGCAGCATTTCAATCTCACAGCTCTGACCACAATCATAGGTCAGCCCCTCTCAGCTATTTGCCAAAGCAAATCCCAATTGCACTGGGTTAGACATCAAACCCATCGCCTGCAGTCTGAGAGAACATCCCCACACAGAGCCAAAATTAAACTTCTGGGGAACAGCAGCTGGGAGACAACTAATGGAATCTTACTGTCATTGCAAAAATTTATACAGACTGCTGCATCACAAGAACCAGCTGGACCTTGAATCCCAGCTAGAAAGATGGGAGAAAGGAAGATACTTATAGTGAACATTGACATGAATCAAGTGTCTGCATTCAGTTCTTCTAAAATTTGACTATTTTGCATCAAAGGAATCTGCAATAATCTCAAGAAATCAGAATAGAAAGTGTTCTCAAAATCTTTCAGACAAAAGGAAAAAAAAATAACATTTTCAGTCAGCATGAACAGTACAGATACATTCATATGGATTAACTTTAAAGTATCTACAGAACAAGAAAAGGGGAACAGATTTTCAAAACACTGCTTCTGTGACAAAATAGGTAATTCTAAAAATATGTACCTGGAGAGATAGGTACTTTCACAAATTAATTTCTTTTCTATAGCTTTGTTTTTCCGCATAACCACATATTTCTTTCACATATTACTGTTTTTTCCATTTTGAGGTTTTTTTTACTTTCTTACTCCTCTTCTACAAATGTCTTTTAAAAGACATTCGAGAAACAGACAATACTGGAATAAACTCCTGACAACATGAATTAAACTTGTAGGTTTTCTTTGACATATTTCTAGATAAAATATTAAAAAGTACAAGAGAAGTATCTGTGAGCTGAAAAGGAAGGGGAAACACTAGAACTAAATCAACAAACAAACTGAAAACATGATTATTTCATTTCTTTTCCTATAACCTCAGAAAAAAATGGTATTACCAATTTAAAAGCTTAAAATTGTACATTTTCCTCTGGTTATTACTGTAGTAATCCATTTGAAGGGGTCTGCCTAATTTTAAATAAAACATACAAAGTCTTGCCTTGTTTTTTTTTGTTTTCTGCAAGGAACTACAGATATCTATTAAAGTAGCCTGAGGACTCTATTACTTTCACACAACTATATTACTGCCCAACATCTAAGACCACATGAGGAAGATCCTAAGGCACACTCTAATAATGCCTACCACATAAAAGACACTTATCAGTACTTGGTGCAGTATGACAGTCTACTGGAAAGCTTATTTATTTCAATTTCAGAACTGCAACTTAAAACTTGATGAGAAAACTTCCAAACTTACCTTCCTCCTTTCTCTATAACTTTGAAGGAATTGATTTGCACAAGTTTAAGATTCTTGACAATGCTGACCAAAATATTCCATGTGATATAAAGCATATGGTGAAAGTGTGCCATGATAACACTGCCTCTGGGATCATTCACTAAAGGAACAGGTGCCTCTGCTTTTTATTGCTATTTTCCTGTCCAGTGAACTGCATCAGTGCCAGGGCAGTGGAATCTGTGTCCTACAGCTCATTTCACAGGCTGTTTTAGACATACAGCAGACACGGATTCACCAGCAGAAGAGACTTACAGGTTCACTGAGGGGTTATTTTCACTCTGGAGTGGTAACCACCTCCACAATTCCCTGAATTGCTGAAAGCCAGAAGAATATTTCAGGGAAACTGATGTTCAACACATTTTTTTCTTTCCTCCATATGCCCTGGCTGATGCCAGAGATAGGACAACAGAGCAGCAAAACCTTCCTATGAGTAGCTCTATATTCATTATATAATACACGCATTGTACCATGCATTATGCACTATACAGTGCAGTGCTCATTGCACAACACGTGCAATTACATAATACACTGACAATTTCTGAAGCAGATAATTATGCTATGTAACTCATTAACCAAAATCCATGCTGCAGACTCTAATCCTGTGAAATATGTATGATTAGGCATTTTTAAAAAGTAAGAGAGTAAAAAGAAAATTGGGAAGAGAAACTTGACCTGCTTCTGCTTGGTAACCAACAGCTTTTTGACTCCAAAGGTCATATATGCAAAAGCTGTAGCTGAAGTCCCAGAACACTATTTTCATCAAGAGAAGGTCTGACCAGAAAAACATAATCCCCTTTGTTTCTCATGTAATGCTGGTCATGCAGAAACTACACACATCACTTGTGGGTTACTTGCAGGACTTAATTCAGAAAAGTTACCTAGTTTTGTGCAGTGGCCTGAAAGAGGCTAAGTAAAAATGCACATGCTTTCATCACTTTATCTGAAATGGGAGAGCTGTTGGTGTGGCATGATGGAGAAATGAGTTACTACATTGAATTAAATGCAGTAGTACCTCTTGTTATTCTGAATTTTAGTGAGAGGAAAAGGATGAACTATTCATAATAGGGAGATATTTATTGATGGGGGTAACAAAGCAAAACAAGCAGATCTCTCCACATGATCTCTTTCCAGTTTTACACAATGCATCCTTTTCTTGGTGAGCCTCTGCCAAAAGGTGAAAGAATTACAGGTATTAAAGAGGGTAATTAATACAAGACTTGGTTGTGCCTTACATTCTTTGTACGGTAAAATGTAAGGGCGTGTCAGAAAAAGAGGTCAGCTGTAATCAGGGAGTGAGGAACTAATCTGCAGTACAAACTGTGGTGCTTGAGATCATCACAGATTACATTAATCTGAGTGATCTGCCAGCAGTGACTGCCACGTGACACCCAGAACAGTCATCCTGGGGCTCCTGAAGATTAACGCTTCCACAGGAGGCAGGGGAGAGGCACTCAGCACAGCTCATCACCTCACAAGGAGTGGGACTGACAGCATCAATAAGATAGATTTCCAAGCCAAGTACATATTACTGAATTTCTGTGTCACTCTGGTGTACTCACATTCAGCATGAGCCAGCAGCAACTCGCTTCTTTTATGTTCTTTTCTTTTATGCCTTGCTGCACACAAGACTCTGTGGTTCCAAAGCTAAGTTTAGTGACAACTTCTTAAGGATGCAAATGTGATATACCTCTTGTTTTCCAAGGGAACTCTCACCTCTTACTTGAATACAAGCCTAGTGGAGGACTCTTATGAATAAATCTCATTGTGGAAATCCCAAAGCTGTTGCTGAATGAACAGCAGCACCTTTCAGAGGTGGTGTGTCAGTGAACCCTTTCTTGCCTCCATGAGCTAAGAAATACACAGAGCCAAAAGTTGGAAGGAAGGGCAGTCACACACACAAACGTGCTGCTTGAGTTGTATAAATAGCTTTCCATTAAGTGACATTAAAAACAGTCATAAACCCCAGTTTATATTCCTGCAATATGCTTAATTTCCCAGTTTAGGCTTGGTTTATACATTAAAGGTTGTTTTCTCTCTAGCAAAGAGATGACTATCATTATTTTCATGGGACTCCACATGCCAAACTCTTTATAGCCCAGGGACTTTATTACACACATCTTCCTGCCAGAATGTGAAATTACTGATCTGAGCCTTCTTTTTTGTTCTGCATTCACCAATCTCCATTTGAAAGAAATCCAACTACACAGTGTTTTTCTATATTCAGTTTTCTCTAGGATCCAAGTTCATTGGATCCCACATTCCATCTGGGGTTTATTCTTAGTCAAGATGACATTTGTTGTAAGAGTCACACTTTGCAAACAGACCTAGATCTATTGTTTACTGTGGTTGGCATTCATTTCCCAGTGCAGCTGACAGTACAGAATTTTGCATGGTACAGCACCATTTCTGAGTGCTGTACCTGATGAACCACTGGGGTTAAAAGAGCTGAAATTAATTCATATTCTTTTCAGGTTCAAACCTTCAATTTCCACACTCCCCAGCAAAATAGCATAGTAGAATCTTCCCTGCTAGCCTAGTTTCACATTATTGTATTTTTCAAAACTTATTCTTTACCTCCCACTGCAGAGACAACCAGAAAGGTTTGGGGTTTTTTTCTGTGAAAGATAATAATGAATTTTTCTCTTCAAAACATAAAGGGACTTTAAAACAGAAGATGTAAATTGATAGAACTGCCAGCTTCAAAGGACAGATGAATCCCATATTGCCCTGAGAAAGACTACCTGGGGCCAAGACTCAGGTGATTTCCCTTTAAAATACCCTTATATCTGAATGTGTCTTTGAAAACATTTTTATAAGCAGAGCAGGGTGAGGATACAACAGATAAATTTTCTCTCCTGGGTTATGAGGACTTGTCTTGCCTGCTGATATCTCAAAGAAATGAAGTTTTCAGACCTAATTTTAACCATTACAGAGCAAAGTAGCTCAGGTGAACACAGGGCAAGCTTGCCTGACTGCCTCTAAGGCACACAAGAACTTTGTATTCCTTTTGAAACTGCTAAAATCAACTTGTCCCTGGTGTTGCCATACAGGCTGCAAGACAATTGTAAGACATACCCATGATTCAGAGGAAGGCATCAAGGTCTGGAAAGCCCCAGGAATGTATTCAATAAATTGGACTACTCAACAGCTTCTTATATTCCTATGTACCATTTCTGCACAAGCATAAGGGAGATAAGGTCAGCTTCCATCAGTGCTCTCAGAGGCCTGGATTCCTGGGGAAACCCCTTCTCTTTGAACTATGTGGCTGCTGTCCTGCTAGGAGTTCAGATCCTTAGCCAGCATAGAGCAGAACCTAATTCTGGACAACTACACAGATCATGGTGAGAAGCCATTCTAAGTGAGTAGTAAATAATTGTGTAATAAAAGGTTTCAAATGTATTCAAATGTATCTCAAACTTTTTTTTTTTTTTTTGAGAAATATTTATCCTGTACACAAAAATCTATGTGTTAGTAGTAAGATACACTGGTTGAAATTAATTAAAAACAATACCAGTTGATTAGATTACTATCTTTATCTATGTCAGTTAATGATTTTTATATCATTCATTTTACTACAGACATCTGGATTTAACAAAGCCATTGTTAGAGGCATTAAAATACTTTTCACCTTTCATAAAAACATGTTTTAATAATAAGTCAGACTCAAGGATACAAAGACTACACATGGAATAAAGCTTTTTGCATCCATGGAACTGTTCTGTGGCCACCTGTTCAGAAAACTGATATTGCTATAGAAAAAAACCCAACCAATAAAACTCATATATTTTTCAATCTAAGCCTATTTTAACTCTTTTTACAGATCACAAAGAAGCCAATGTGAACATTTTGTGTCTGAACCGACAGGTCAGAGTAGTGGTTGGTATCCAAGTAAACAGCAAAGGAAATGATGCATAAAGAAGAAAATTGAAACACAGCCATGGATCACTTCTGACACTTTCAATTAAGTTTTGCTTAGTTAAGCACTTACAAGTTTCAATAAGCGGTTTTGCAAAAAATTAATTGAAAGATTTCCACTTTTCTTAAGTTTCCTGATTTCTCAAAAAAAAAAGAAAAAAAAACCAAACCCCTAAAACATCGTATTTGTATTTGATTGCTTTCATACATATTACTTTCAGATAACTACACTCCAGAGCAATACTAAACTCTGGTGCTGAACTCTTTGTAAACTAAGCACTCTACACAGTTTGCTCTTCTTTTTATTAGGAACATTTGCATGTCAAGATTCTTAAATATGCATTATTAACACAGGCATTTTTTAACAATTCTATTTCATGAAGGAAAGATATTCCATCTGTAGAAATGCATGTAGTAAGAATTGAAAATCAACTTCAAAACTGAAAATCTGTCCATAGTTAAAGCATAAGTAAATCCTTAGGTTGAACTTCAGCATGGTAGTTTTGTCTGGTAATGCTCTCCTTCCTGGTATTTACTAAGAATATGTATTGCTATGACAGAGGAAAAAATCAAGGTATTTGTTCTTACTCTTTTTACAGCAGTGCTTCTAAAAACACTGCAATTAAAAAACCCAGTCTGAATGCACTACTGTGAAAACTTCTGTCCTTCCTTCCAAAATAACTTTCATTTCTGCTACTCTTGAATTTATAAATTACCTTCCCAGTGCAACCCCTGCTGGAGGAGGGAGTGGAAAGGTAAAACACATTTTTATTTTTATTTATTCTTGAACGCATCGGACAGGTAGAATCCTTTCCCAATCAAAGACTGGTTTGATGAGAATCATCAGGAATAAGAAACAGCACAAATTACAGAGCTTGAGATAACTTTGCTTCAGAAAAGAAAAACAGATCTGTCCCAAAACCCCTACAAACAGCAGGCATGGCAATCCCGTTCATACTGCAGCATCTCATGCTGCATTTCCTTGCTTTGGAATCCACAAGTATTTGGAAAACACAGGAAAAAGCCATATCACTAAAAATGTGCAACTGTTGCATTCCATGGCACTTTTTACATGAAAGGAAACAACACAACTTTCAGACACCCACTCCCAGGGCATTTCATCATTTCAATGTTTACAAACATAATTTCTTTCAACAAAGCTTAATTGAAGTTGCTCAGGAAATTTGCCAAGGTTTCACTCCCTCATAACACAGGAGATTTTAGCCATAACATAAATAACAGTTATGCAATACATTTCTACACCATCCAAAACAAAAGTAATGGAGTATCTATTCTCAAAAAAAACAAAATATGCTTTAAAAACAATGACTTTGCTTTTATTCATTACAATAAAAACTTTAAAATAGTTTAAATAGTGACCTACATTATCATACTTTCAAATTTAACTTCTTTTAATATTTCTCAAACACAGCCTGGAGAATGTGCTTGAAAAAGCAGGAATGTGCAGTTTTTGAGTTACATCCCATTGATAATTCTCAGTCATAGAGAAGTGCTAAATTACTTTGCAAAAGCATAGATGTTAATATCTAGTGGGCAATTAATTTGATTTCCCAAGAAGCCTGTCCCCTGGTTAAATTCAGGTGCATGTATTGGCGGTGTGTTGGACACTACTCTGGTCAATCCTCTAAATCAAAATACAAGAGCTAAGAGCCAAAGAGGAAAAGCCCTCTCTCTCCCTGTTTAATAGCTTGATGCTGTTAGTGGCATCACAGCTATTATGGACAAATAGCATGATTCATATTTCAGAGTCTCTGAGTAGTTTTGGGGAAAAGAAACAGTGAGTGGTATCAAGAACAAAAAACAAACTAAGGAGGAAAACAACTCAAAAGATTCGCAGCTTTCACTTTGGAAAATTAAAGGTTTTCACAGGAGATAGGGCCACTTTCTCTGTTTCTATTTTCATTCTTAGGAACAAATATTACAGAATTAATACTTCCCCTAACTTTCAGCCTCCTGCTTCCAGCAAGGTTGATTATGACAAGACATTTATGCTTGCTTGGAAAGCAGTCAGACACAGTGGAAATCACCTTCTAAGTCTACAAAATTTTTACAACCACGTCCAAGAACTCGCACTCTTTGGTGCTCTCTCTCCATAACAGCCATCCAAATCCACCACCTTTGTGCTGTTAGAGAATGATTTAATCTGTGTAATAATGCCTTCACTCGGCTTTGACAGATCATTAATGAAGACAGCGACTACATCAACCTCAGAAATGCCATCCAAACATACTAAACATTTATTCATGCATAAAGGTTGACATTGCAACTCTCATTACCACAGTGTGCTCCTTTGCTAGCCAATTTTTTTAAAAAAACTTACTTAACAGCTGCCTACAGAGTTCATGATCACTTTCTATTCACTTCTCAATAAAGTCCAAAATTCTAACTACTTGGTATCATTTTGTGTCCATTTTCCTCCATTTAAGATAGGTTCCCAGACTGAAGTATCACAGCCTATTTCCTGTTTCTGGGACATATATTTAAAACAGCTTATTCACCATCAGTGCCAACATGCTGACATACCACAATAGTTTTTGCATGAAAAACACTACTTTGTCCCTTGTGTTTATGTAACCAAGCAAGTTTAGGGGCTTTTTTTAAAAGCAGAATTTTTGTTCCTTCCTATTGCTCACAGAAATCTATTCTAAAACTTACCCAGCACAGCAATTCTATTTTAGTTGATGCTACCCAGAGACCACCAGGCTACGCAATGCCAAGCTTTGGGTAAGTGAAGAACAGCTAACAGCAGCAGTGCAAACTGGAGCCCTTGAAGACTGAATAAAACATTGCTTTCTAATACCCCTGTGCACATAAATACAGACACACATTAATTATCTCCACTCTTTAATAGAACAGTTTAAATAGAATTCCATCTATTGTCATAACTGCTTCTTATATCCACTTCTGCTTGCTGAAATCCTCCACAGCCTTGAAGTGTCCACAGTGACAACAAGCTCTCTTCTAAGCCAGGCTTTGAACAAGGCTCCTGGGTGGGCATGGGGAATCGGTTTTCTTTTGAAAACATCACTGGGGTGAGGCATCAGCCACAACTTCAAATCCAGCTGTGCCCATCTCCCAGTTATCCCAGGGTGTTGTGTGTCAGGGTTTCTGGCAGGGATTCAGCCACATTACTTTCTTTAATCCTGAGACACTGTAATCACACTACTGAGGCAATATCTAATCAGTTCTGGAAGTGGTACAGAGTGCCACCAAGAGCCGTCTGGCTGGTGACTCCCAAGATAGAGTCCATCCAAAAGAGGTATGCAGCTCACTGAACTAAGGGAATCAAAACTTTCTATGGAAATCAGAGTTGTGACACCTCTGAGCTCTTCTCAGATTCCAACAGCTGTTCTGTAACAGCTGAATTGACATTCTGGAACCAGTCACTGGTAAGCAATCTCAGTAGTCCCCATCCTACATGAATGTTGTGGGAATTTGCACCTTACTGTCAAACAGGACAGCAAGGCTCTGTAATCAGGAGTCTCATTTGTCCTCTTCCTCACCCTCTTGGAGACCTACAGCCCTTGGCTTTGGAAAATGGACACTCCCACAGAAGTAATCTACACAGCTCACATGCTCAGTGTCTACCTTTTTTGTAGGGCTTTTCTTTTTTTCTCACAAAAGAACCACATCTGGAGAAAAAAGAAACATGAAACTAAAGTGGAACAGCAAGTTGCTTGCTATTACAAAAACATTAAGAGAAAGTTAATCCACCCGACCAACTAAATTGCATATGGATTCTGGGCTGATGTAAGGGACAAATGGCAAACAGCTGCCATTTGTTAATTACTTGAAATGTCACTGTAAACTGACATGGCTCTCACACAAGTGTAAAGATTTTTATTCAATATTACAAAGAAAGTCTGAAGGAGTTGTCATGCTCAGATAAGCTCCAGCCACAGCAAAGACACTCAGGAAGAAAACCAGTGGTCATCTGAAATGTACCTAACTGGCTTCCAGTTGAATTGCCACTACTCCCTGTGCAGATTTCTCTCCACAGACAGAGCCTCATTCAACTGGGAAACCTCTGCAACAGCAATGATTTGGAGAAGTTCTGCAGTGCAAAGATATATAATCATTCCTCAGCCCAGGGACTGTGGTCCTTCTGCATGCTGTTCATGGGGTACCTTAAGCCCAAAATAAGAGGAAAATGGACAGCGTTATTGCTAAGAGGCTAAAATGTATTCAAGTAAACAGTACATAAAGCAAAGCTCATCAATCAGCTCTTTTCAAAGAAAACTTTCATACCTAGTTCAATTCTGCTCAGCAAATATTGGCTGACACAAAAAGTCAGGAAAGCATTGTGAAATTACGAGGAAAACTGTCAGTACCCTAAGTGTGGAAAAGGAAATACTACTTTCTTAAAATAATCTAATTCCTTTTTAAATAAGGAATCAATTAAAGAAATATCCTTGGTACAGTTTTATTAAAAACATTAATTACCTTTCTCTGAAACACAGACCTGGGCAAAACTTAATTTCCCCATTATTTTTGCACTTATTAGACCAGCCAAGTTTTCACTTGTCTTGTACATTAGATTATGTCTAAACATCTCCCTTGATCTGTATAGCTCAAGAGGTCCTTGAGATCTACCCTCTGGAACACAATCCCCTATTCTGCTGCAAAATAAGCATGTAACAACCCACAGCTTCACTCTGTGTTGATGTGATGTGTGATTCCAACCAGCACTGCCCTCTGGTTCTAGAAAGATTTTTCACTCTCCAGTGCACAGGACAGCATAAAGCAAGTGGTGGAACCGAGAAGGTGCTTTCACTTCATCAACTTCAAGTGGCCCAGAAAAAGGCAAATTCCTCTACAGCTTTGCCCACCCTGCACACAGTGAGCTCCTGAGCTCCTCTGACACAGGGCCCTGGCATCAGTGCCTCCATTTAATGGAGCTGGAAAGCCTCACTTGACACAGACAACACAGCAAACACCAGGAGACATCTAGGACACAGATACAGCCACAAAAACATTTGGCTCCAGTAGCTTCTTGATTAAGAAATAATGCAAAAATACACCCATGGAATGTGAATTAAGGCCTACTGCAATTAAGAGGATGATCTCTTTAGAGAGCAATTCGTAATTCTGCTTTTATAGCTATGCCCTGACAGCCGTGGTTGGCTGCACCTTACAAAGCTGAGTTAGCCGTTCATCTAAAAGGGGAGAAAATTAAAATTGGCCATCAGGGTTGTTTCTGATGTTTCCACCTCAATTAGACACAATTATTTCAGATCCTAGCACCACAGCCTGAAGATGCAGCTAAGCAATTCCCAGGAGCTTCCCAGTTGCCTTTGCTCCCATGTTTTATGGGGCATGCAGGCTCCATGCACAGGTGTTGTAAGGAAAGTTCCTCTTGGAACATGCAGCTTGCGGGAGGGAAGCTGGCTCCCACCCATGGATGGCAGATGACACCATCAGAGCAGCACAGCTGTACTGTAAGTAACTCCTACACTCAATGAATTCCTGCCTCTGCTAATGGGAGCCTCCGCAATGAAAACAACAGAGCCCAGAGGAGTGGAAAGGCAGCAAGGGTGGGGACTGCACTGCCTGATCTTCTTTGCACACTCCTGGTAAATACACCAAGTGGTGGCTGTCCCTGCGCTGAGAGGACTCACACAACTTGTCTTTCGTGTTTCCAATACCTCACAGAGAAAGTTCTGCACACCAGCCCCCAAAACCCAGTCTGTGCCTTCTGCACGTACATCTGCAAAACCATCCTACCCATATTGTAGGAATAAGCCAGGCACCCTATTTGCACAGAGGACAAGACTGCCCCAATGACACATGGGGAATTTCCACATACTTTTATCAGTAAAACAACAAAGATGTTATTAGGTATTTGAGCTACACCTGGATAAAACCAGTAAAATACAGCTACAAATGAACAGGCTATAACAGAAAGTAATGTAAGCTTTTATTTCACACCACAAAATACATGTCAGTATGTAAGAGAAGCAAGGCTGTATCAGTACATTTTCTGAAATTATTAGGTCTGTTCTTTTCATGGTAACTAATTATTATTTAATAATGGTTAAACTACAATGTAAATATCAGCATTTTTAAAAAAATATGCAAAACACAAGGGAAAAAAGAAAAACCCAACCTTGCTTAAGGGACATCTTGCACTAGATCAAGGCTGAACACACTGCAATATTTCCTAAGAATATCACCTTTGAAGTCAGTAGGCAAATTTTATTCTGTCCACCAAGAGGATAGCTAGACTATGGAACAAACAGAACCACTAAACTTTAGGTTTATGCTCAGCTGAAGAAGCCTGTCCACAGAAGAGTTTAGAGGGGGGAAAAAATGAGCTGCTGAATCATTAATGACTACTGGGGGAATAATCATGTTTTCCAGAGAGTTCTGATTGACTTACACTGTTTTTCAAAGGCAGTCATTGTAAGAGGCCAGGGGCAGGCAAGCCCAGCCACACAACTTCAGCATATTGCATTAAGCCAACCAAAACTCAGACCAGCAAAGCACAAGAGAGGAAAGCAAGGGCTTTCCACAGGTTGTTTGCTGCACCGTATAATGAAAAAAAAAACCTCAAGAAACCAAAAAAACCCAAAAAGCTATAGAAAGATTCCATGTATTGCAATGGAGGCAGTCCTGCATCTCTCCCTGTTTACTTCTATTGCCTAACCATATCTTACTGTGGATTTTCAATCCAAAAATGCTTTCAAATTTACAAACAGATCACAGAATTCGCTATCTGCAGCACAAATCAATTATTCCACTATTTTGTAGGAGTTAAAAAACACTTAAATGCATCCTCTCTTCAAAAAAATGCACATCTCTGTATTGTCTGCACAGCAAATAAATAAGCATTTGCTTTGTCTACATCCGTATCAGGAAAAAAGACTGTCCTAAGTTTTTAAGTAGTGTGGTTTTAAATGTGACTCCTGACTGGACAGCAAATAACACATTAAGTGGTTCACAGGCTTTTTGAATATAGATTTTTATTTATTTACATAAAATCTATTTCTTGCATGGAAAAGAAGTAATCCTCTTACTGTAAGAGTAAGTAGAACTTCACATTTGATGTCCATACACAACTTTAAATGCCATCTGAAAACTGGCTGCAGTGATAGTTAATGACCTTACATAATATTGTGATCTACCAAAGTGAAGAAAACAGACTTCCCATTTTATGATTTTTTTCTTAAATCTTTTTATTCATCCAACTCAATATGTGGAAATATTTCAGTTATTCAAGGAAATACTGTCAGTTTGTTCACTATGAAAAACATAATAGAACTACAACTTGTGCATCTAAGAAAATAGAATTGTTCCATCTTTTGTACTGCCAGGGGCAAGAAAAAAATTTCACTGAAGCCACAATAATTTTAAACATTTACTTGGCCAAAAATCTTGAGAAGGTATTCTTGTTGGCATGCCTTGGTGACACTGGATGCTTAAACATCTCCATTATGAATTTACAAAGATCTCAACTTGATATATTTACTTATTCATAGATGAATTACCCTCTCAACTGTGGGAATAACACACTTTCTCCAAAGTTAAACTCTAATGCATATATACTTCCTAAGTGTAATCTTATGTGCCTCAGAGAAATGAAAAGCTGAATACTTTTAAGTAGCCTTTCCAAGAAATTAACAGGTCAGGTGGAGGTCACAGCTTAGATCAATCATAATGTAATCTAAAAAACACAATCATGAACCAAAAGAACTACATCAAGGAAAAAAAAAATTGCTTTCACTTTGTTTCCCCACACCAGTGGCCCAGCCAAGAAGCTGCACTGAAAATCAGTTAACATCCTGAAAACAGAACAGGTCCAGAAATACAGATTTTGCTGAAGAGCTTTAGCACACATATTGCTGCTGGGTGACCATTCAAGTGTCCCTGTGACTCTCACAAGAAGCTTATGTCTCACCAGGCACTCCTATGGCTGTCCTGTATCAACATTATTTCAACAGTGGATTTACATACATCTTCCCACATTTAATTTTCCAGCTTCATGGAGAGCGGAAATGTCTCAAAATTAAAAGTTTAAAATAATCAGATAGGTGTTTAACAATCCTTGTACTCCAATATACAACTCTTTCCTCAGATTTCACCTCCAAGTTTGAAGACTTCTTTTCCATATGGACTGAAGAATGGATTATAGGGTGATGCATATACATAAAAATGCTCATATACATTCATATAGCACCTTCACATAAATATTGGCACAGTTAGCACATAAATGAGTGGGTAATTTGTGGAGTAAGGCCAATTCTCTGCACTAATTTCTGCAGTCTATTACTCACTCCTGTTTGTTGTTATAACAGCCATGGCACCCTAAAGCAAACAATTTCTTGTTACAAGGAATATAAAGCAAGGTAAGAGTCAAGTCATGAGGAGGTCAGGAGAAAGTAAAACCTGGGGAAAAAGATCAGAATGTACAAGCCCTTTTTGGTTTTAGGTTCCATAATCAGCCATTTTTGAGAGCACAGTATATGATATGTTGTGACCTACCTTATCCAATCTCCCTGGAGAATCTCATACCACAGTAGGGAATAATCAAACCCTAAAAACTGTACCCTAAAAGTCCTTTAAGAGTAACAGATGTTTTCTCAGAGACACTTAAGCACATATAATTGATTTGCCTTTCCCCATTGCCCATCTCAGCTTGTTTGGTTAAATAGCAGCTGTGTGAAAAATCCAGGATAGCTGTGACTCTGGACATCATGAGCTGTTTAAGACTAACAGTTAAGTGTAGAAGCAGTACCCAGAGATATCTGCTGAGAGGAATTAGGATCCAGGATCAAACAGGGTTTTCAGTGTCAGCTAAGGTGATGACAGGCTAACTTTTGAGTACCGTAGCTGATGAATGTTCTGAGCACCCCATCTTCCAGAGACACATCACATGTCAGCTGTCTGGATAATCTTCCCCCAAAGAGAGAGGAAACACGATTCTGCCTCAGCAAGTGAGATTGAGTGTGAAAGAAAAGCATAGGACACGTGGGCAAAAGAGGCACAGAAGAACACATGGAAAACACAAAAAGGTGGTTAAGAGAATGAGACAAATCATACTGCAGACAGGAAGAGTGAGGGCACACAGGAAGAAAAGCTTGTGGAGACCTCAGGCACTGATCTGAGGTGCATCTTTTGCAACTACACTCACTGCACCAATTCTACGAAACAGGATGTGATACCTTTGTACCCCTTGTCACTGCCTGCAGTGGGAACAAAGCCAGTAGCAATTCTGATGCCTCCAAAAATGACAAAAGTGGGGGCCCTTCAACTGAAGGCAATTTCAGCCACATCAACTGAAAGCAGGGAATGATTTTTGTTTAACCTTTTTTTCTCCCTTTCTAAAATTCTTTTTTTTTTGAAAAAAGCAGAGGAGAAGACAGAAGCCTTTGAGGCACCCTCCTCCCCTTTATCAAACATTCTGGCAGTCAAGACCCCTGCTTCTCTGACTGGATAAACATTCATTAACGATTTGCTGGATTGCAGGAGATAAGAAAATATAGCAGAAATAACAGACCAATTTAATTTTGTTGGATTTTAAAAAAATGTATATGTGGATGCAAAGGCATGCCTCTCAAAAAGCCATTATGCCTTCTGTAATTTCCTTCAAAGATTTTGCTTTTAAAAATTACTTACTTTTCAAGACTATTATGATCTACAAAATTGCACTGGAGCCATTCTAATGCCAAGCCAGACATTTAATTCACCACAAGTGAATTTACTCATTTAGCTTCTTCATGGAAGGACAACAAAGCAGTAACTTTTAATTTACAATATCCTAATATCTAACTTACTTGGTACAATGCAACTGATGACCTTACACTGACCCACAACCCCCTATACCTGCATGCAATACATTATACTTCAATTTCGTACCCAAAGGAATTTTTTAGGAGTTCTTTACATGTACAGGCTAAGGGCAGAAAGCCACAGTGCTCCTGACATTGCACCTCCCACACAAGAGCTCTCTAACCTCACCCAGTTTTATCCCAGTAACTCCCAGTTTACACAAGTCTTTCCAAAATTTAATCCAGATTAGGTTTGTAAATTCTTCATCAAGGTCAATTATTCAGCTATGGCAGTCTCTACTTTAGAACAGAGAGCATTAAGGACTAAATTTGAATTTAAAAAACACTTCTGTCATTTACTTTGATCATTAAAAATTAGTCAGCAATCTGAATTTACTTACTCTAAGGTTCAAACCTTTGCATCTTGCTATGGCTTCTATCTAATGAACATACAATTACTCCTCCCTCATTTAAACACAGGCAAAGGACAATAAGGCGAGCTTTTAACCTGTTTTGTTGTGGGGGTTTTTTTAATTAAAAAATAGAATTCTCTATTAAAGTCTCTGACTTTAAGAGACATTGCTAGTCATGGTGTCTAGGCCCTTGGTAACCTGTGACATCAACACAGCCAACAAAAACATTTGACAAAAATCAACCTTGATATCACAGCTTCACCCTGCAGAAAAAAACTTCACAAACAATACCTCGCATAGCAAGTACAAGGCTGTTCATCTGCCACTGGCCTGTCAGCATGGATTATGAGAAAACAAGATTAGATGAAAAGCCTGAGTTGGATTTATTTTTCCCTGCTAGGATTCTAAAGCCATTGCCAGTGTTGGAAAGAGAAAACAAACTAAATTGTCTACTGACCAATATTTCTTCAGTAAAACTGGTAACTAGATTTTGATCACAGAGCACTTTACACTGGGGGGACACATAAGCCAGAAACACAGAACCATCTTACCTGAAACAAATGAGACTGTTGGCCTTTGCCAACAGCAACTCCTTAATTTTAATCAAGGACATCAGCATTAACAGCTGATGATTTCTCATCCTAAAAGGAACAATTGGCAACACCTGCAAAGGTATTAATTAACCCAGGACCTGTTTTGAAGTCACAGATGTAATGCAGAAATAGCTTGAGCAAAAACTAAAATAAAAAGTAACCCAGTACCTCTAGATTGCTCTTCAGTTCGCATGAATGTGGGTATTCCCACTGCACAGTTGGCACTAGCAGTGGAACTCACCAAAATTCCTTCCTAACAATTAAAAAATATCCCTTTTTGTACTTTGCTTGTAGCATTTCTCATTCTAAGGGTCGGAAAATTAAAGTCAAAACCTAAGGAAGGAAAGTAAAAAATATTCATTTGCTGTTATTGTTGGCTTTAACCTCACCTGGGAAACAAACAATCCATTTCTGCTCCTTAGGTATGACATTAGTTATCTCTTATTTTTGCTACGTTTCATTACTAACGATTTTTCCTCCTGTTTAGCAAGCAACCAAATAGCGACAAGCTTTTGTACAGCATCTGAGGTTTCCTAAATGCCATGTTTATAAATATAACTGCAGATACAAATTATTCTTGCCACCTGTCCCTTAAAATGCTAGGCTGCCCTTTAAATGTTTATTTTACCTGAAGTTCATCCATGTTGTGGAAGTTAATGAGCCTCCTGAAACTGCATCATAAATATCTCCCTCTCTGCAGCATTTCTTTTCTATAGGAAGAGTCTGGGGAACCTCTATAAACATCAGTCAAATGTGGTAAGAGACACAATCTTTTGCCAATTTGTGCATCTTAAAAACAGAGCGAGAGCCTTTATAGCAGCTGTACACAAGGGGAGCTAGCACACAGATGAACTGAGAAGTGACATTTCTCCCTCATGTTCAAAATACAAACAATAATAGGAAAGTTGAAGGACATTTTAATTTCAGACCATCTGCCTGAGGGCAGGAACCCAGGCTTGTACAGGGAGGCCTCACGAGCACACCTTTAGAATTCCAGCCTGCTCATTACCTGTGCTTGTAAATGAATCAGGTTTCAGGACTGTTTCAAAGAAGACATAAAAAACCAGATCAGGACTGTGTAAACCCTCTCTAGGTCAATTAATTGCCCTCACTTTCCTCAATTCTGGAACAAAACCAGAGACAGATTTTGCTTTTAGGTTTTATCTCTGCAGTCATATTCCTTTCAGTGCTGTCCACATGGGAATAATTACTCTGGGATTTGGTTCAGTGGATAGGAATCTTGATTTTTTTTTTTTTTCCCTGTGAAGAGCCATCAAGGGAAACTAATTGTAAAGAACTGTTTGATAGCATGCTTTTTATAAGAATAATGATTACAATTTTAGACTTCTTGGTTTTTGGTTTTTTTGCATTCCGGCTTTGCCAGACATCTTTCCTGTAGGCTGCTTGTGAATATGGACATAATGCTCATCACGTGAGCAACCCCCCTGGCATCAGAAACCTCCAAGATGAGCACAGGACTAAGCTGCTGAAAGGAGCACTCATTAGCAACAGTCCTTTTGGAAAGCAAGAGAAAAAGAGGAATAAAAGTTAAAGTAAAGCTCAGATATTTTCACATAACTTCTGAAATAAACATGAGCATAACTTTACGGGTCATTACATACACCTGTTAGGCTGCATATCACAAAACCATCATAATGATGATGCACACAGTCCCAGGTATCTTTACCAAAGGGGAGTTTCTGTTGCAGTCCTCACTCCTGCAGCACTGGAGATCCCATGCCTGTAAGCCCAACTACCAAAGTGCACAGTTCACCCACTGAGCTGACAACAGTGCTAAGAACACAAAACAAAACAATAAAATCACAAAACCAGTTTCTTCCCCTGTACAAAGTATAGCAGAAAGCAAATAGATTTTCTAAAGTGCAAATAGAGAAGGGAAACAGGAGAGTTGCATAGCCACCAGTGATAGGCATCTCTATCAATTTTAAAAGGTCATTTGACAATAGCTTAAATCCAGAGCTTCCACTGCAGCCCCTGTATGAATTAATTCTGTAATACACAGAAAATAAAAAAGTGGGTGTGCATTTATGCAAAACTCAGGGAAATAGGGGGAATAAATATAGACAGCTTAACCTATGAATGTGATCACTGTATTTTTAAAAGCATTTACAGAAGGGCAATTGAGTATCCAATATTAAATGAGCAAGTCTAGATACGCCCACTAAATTTGACAGCTCTGCCTGTAAAGTGGTAACTCCTGTAACTGACCCCAACCTAAATGCAAGCCTGTGTATAATTTATTAGAAAAGAGAATAAACTGAAAGTAGTCTGACTTGCCATGCCACTGCTAGATCACCATTTGACTCTGAATTTGAAGCATTTACCACAGACCACCATGAAATATCGTACAAATGTTTTAGGCTTAACCAGTTTTGGTATGAAAGGTATCACCATGCAGGGGGACATCCTGCTAATCACAGCAAAGCACCCCACCACCTGCAGTATACCCAGGGAACTGCAAGGGAATTCCAAGCAGAAGATGACTGGGTACTTACAATTGAAAGCTTTCCTGCTTAATACCACACGGTGCTGCTGGATGAAGAACAAGTCCTGCACTGCTCCACTTCCCTTCAGTTTACTGGAGTCACCTCCAGGCAATCAGTGATGCTGAATTGGATTGGATACAGCAGGCTACAATCTGTTCCCCAGCGTTTAAATTACCACTAATTGCTCACCTGAGGTTACTTGAGTTTCATCCTTAGCAAGGAATGCAGTTTCTACACTTATGCCGAAAGCATAGAAATTTCAGCACAAAAAAAATTGTATTCAAAAAAATCACAAAAAGGGTATATTCAAGCTACAAAGAGTTCACTCTTCCTCACAACACTTCAGTGTTTTTTTAAATTTTTCTTGGTCCTTGAGATTAGTGTAATCCTTGTTTCAATCTAGATCTGGTTAAAAACAACGCAGAAATGATACTGTTGAAAAATGTACTCTGCTCTTTTGTAAGCTAAAAAGAAGTTTTACTGTGAGAGGCTCCATAAATAAATCCTGAAGACCCTCTTACACCCCCTCTCAAGTAAATTTTGTAGGACCTGAGTGAGGGCACAATGCAGAAACAATCTGGTCTATCAGCCTCTGCTCTGAATAACAACACTCGAGTATTTCATCTTCTGCAGTTCTTGAGCATTTCACAGAGGTCATTGTCCCCAGGGTGTCCTCACATAGCTCACATCACTTGCTAGGGATCTGCCCACAGTTTCTCCTGTTTGCATTCCATGCAACATGTTAGTCCAGAAAAGCAACAAAAAAGGTGGAATGCATTAAAAAAAAAAAAACCTCTGAGTAGGCACTTCTCAAAAAAGTGAAGCAGTTACAAGCTGCTTTTTCTTAGAGACAGTTAACTCTTAGCTCATTTTTCCACTTCTAACACTGCTGCCAAATCACTGACAAGGACTTGCAGGAAAGGATAACTAGAGAGAGAAAAAGCCTATATTGAAATCATACCAGATCTTATGTTTTTTCTTGTGGCTTCCCAGACTGAGGAAAGATTTCAGTAACAAATAATTGTTCTAACAATTGTTCTACATTATTAAAAGAAGCCAGTTTTAAAGTAACACGTGGTATACACAATCACAGAATGGGGCAGGCTGAAGGGACCACAGGGGAGGATCATCTGGTCCAACATCCTTGCTCAAGCAGGGACCATCCCAGAGCATAGGGCTGTGTCCAGAAGGTTCTGGAATATCTCCAGTGAGGGAACCTCCACACCCTCTCTGGGCAGCCTGTTCCAGTGCATGATCAATGCACAGTGAAGAAGTTTCTTCCTCATGTTCAGGTAGAAATTCCTGGGCATCAGTTTCTGTCCTTGCCTCTTGTGTTATTGCTCAGCACCACCAAACAGAGCCTGGGCCATGCTCTTGACACCTCCCTGCAGACACTGACAGACATGGATGAGTACTGTGCACGCTGCTGCAATTAACATTCTTCAGAAAATTTGTTTCTTAACCTCTTCAAAATGGGGGGGAAAGCCGCAAAGCAAACCAGGTGTGGCCTAAGGGTAATTAGCGAGTCCAGAGAGTAGCAGTTACACAGTAAATGAATAAATGCTCTTTATTCATTGTCTTCTAGGCCTGTCCAAAAAAGCTCTTCAATAGCACCCTCATGTCATAAGCTACTCACACAGTCAAAAGTCAGCAAAAGCGCTCAGCTCTATCTCAAAATGTAAATCATCAAATATTTTACTAGATCAGGGCAGGCCTAGATCAAAGCTAATTACTCAAAATGTCTTTATTTCAATCATCTATAACAAGTTACTTTCTGCAGTGCTGTTACCAGAGGTTACCCAGACCATCCTGAGAGAAGAGACATAGGTTTTGATGATGATAGGACTATCTGAAGGTGTTCCAGTACATAGGTTTGAAGTTTTCCAACATCTCACTTATCTCTCTGGGGATATCAGATGACAGTCACTGGAGTGCTACAATAATGTTTGGAGTTTTTTCAAAGAAATGTGACATCCTTTCCTTTCAGACTAACAAATATGCGGACCAAGAGCCAGCGGTGTCTTCCTTCACAAGTCTGTGTACATAATGAAAGCAGATCTCCAATGTGCAGGAGGAGAGCAGAGCTGGCATTGCAATAGGAGCAGTGAGAAGCATTCCTGAATGCAAAGCTTGCACTGCATCTGTAAGCCCAAGAATTCAGTGCTTCCAGGCTTCCACGTTTTTTCCAGGAATGAAGGGCAGCACATGATTAAAATCAGCCTAAATAGTATGACATCACCAGCACTCTCCTGCAGACCTGCCTGACTTCTCAACCACCCTACTTGTTACTTGTTTTGCTGTTATTTGTAAATGTACATTTAGATGAAATATGTATGAAGGCATCACAGCAAAATCTCAAGCAGGCTGTGCCTCCTGCACAGGCATTAATCTTCCCTACAGGAAACCTTTTAGGTGCATGGAGCTTTATCTTCCCCTCTGAAGAGAAATGTCACCAAAAAAACCAAGCCACCAAAAAGTTCTGTTGTTCTTCTGGATGATCTTTTAGCAAATACATTTTCAAACTTTGTGTCAGAGTGCAGCTTAAACACTATGTGAAGAAATGCAATTCTGAGAGACAAAGAATACTAAAAACCAAAGCCATAAAAAAGTCTCTTTAAATAACAGTCTAACAACACCTAGGAGACTGCATCTTAACTTCATTTACTTTTCACTCCTAAGCTTTGAAGACATTTGAGACACACAGTTCTGACAGAGGAATTCAGAGTACCTAGTATGTATTCAAGAGCCACTGAAACAAGAATATCATTTTTATGTAAAATAAAACATCATCAAAAAAGTCACACTGACGAGTGAGTCACTCTCTCTTGCATGCCATCTTCATCTACCATTGGTTATATAAATAAAGGCATAATGTTAAGAAATTCATTGAAATTAGTGTCTCTGAGCAAAATGTGGATAGGTACAGGTCAGATGCACATGACATGTTGATGGAGCAATGACCAGAAAAGCCCAGATAAAATTGCTTCTACCTTAGCTATTTTCACAAGTTAATGTGAAAATAGATCAGTGATGTGCATTTTTTACTGTCTGTTAGCAAGGCTATCAAATTTGTACAATATATCACTGGTTCCAAGAAAGAGCTGGCAGAAGGAATGCTTGGCTTTCAAAGTGTTTGTCCAGCATGGTAAGGAGCAGATCATGCTGATGGAAGGGGAAATGGAGGGAATGGGCATGGAAAACCACAGGTAGCATTAAACATTGAGACCATACCTATCTCAGTAAATCCATGGGGTGAAAATGGTTGAAGTTTCAGAAGAGAATGGAAAACGTCATCATGCATGCTTGCCCTCTTCTTGTTTATGGCTGCTTCTCAAGACAGGACATCTTTCATTTGATCCAGTACTATTAGGTAAAAAAAGTGGTGTAACAGGAAAACAGACTGAAGAGATGCCACAAAGAGCACCATACCACTGCCTACCAAAGGCCCAATCCATTTGGAAAACACCACTTGATTCAAATTCACTTTCACATCTAATGAAACTTGGTATCAACATGACAAACCTCAACTGGCCTCAGTCCATCATCATCTGAAATGACAGAGAAGATGGTGCTCTGTAGACTAAAGGAATTGTTGAAAGGAATTGTGCTCACTGTCAGACAAGTAATAAAATAGCCTCTATTTCTGTCTACAATTTTTTGTGCTCTCCTGCCCATGCACTTGCTTGTTTCATTTGCATACCATGATTGCTTGTTGCAGTGCAAATCGTTCAGGGCAGGAACCCTGACTGATTGATGTTAGCACAGGGCTCCACACAGCAGGAAGCATTCGGTGCAAGCCCCTGGCCTCTACAAAAAGAGAAATGGTGGGAAGTAAGACAGGCGAGCAGCTGAGGCTAATGGCATGTTAGTAATCTTAATTCTCTGAGAGCAGCACTAGACCTAAAGTGAATGGCAGAAGGCATTCTACCTCTAACACATGGCTACATGACTCACATTTTAGTCCTTTCTTGAAATTCACTTTCTCCTAAAGGCAACTTGTTCATGCTCTACAGCTTCACTTATTCTATATTAACAAATATCTGCTGCATAATAATGTCCAAGTTTCGCTTTTATTTTTAACTGAATGCTCATCATCTCCAGCAACATAACCATTTTCTTCTTGTTTGCTTCTCTCTTCCGTGTCTCTTGTTGATCCACTTTGGCTTCAGCCTAACTGAATACAGTAGATCCATCAAAAGGGCTCTCCTATTTCTGTCTGTAAAGGAAACTGAAGACTTGAGCCACTGTTAATTCATTTTCATTCATCTTAATGTACAGAAGGCAATGAAACAAGCACAGTAGTAGGGCATCACTGTAAAAAACGGGGAGCTTTGCTGCCACTGGCGTCATATGAGGATTCTTTTCCTTTTGGTAGCATTTCGTTCAGAGCACTTCTAACTTCAATATTCAACAGTTTGCTTTACTGCTTACAGAAAAGTCCAGGTTTAATGTCCCCTCAGATCTCAATCTGGTTTAGCATTTTTATATCCCAAGAAATAGGTACAAATATTCACTAGGGAACAACACTGTTTCATCTCTGTGATCAGAATGTTAAAAGACAATTTACAGTAGAACATTATGGTGGTCTCCCTTGAAGCACATCACAGGACAGCTGTGTTTGCAGCTAACAAAAAAGAAAATATTGCTGCATGTCTTAGTTTCTGGCATAATATATTAAAGATTCCAAGTAACACCATTCAAAATTTAGCTACTTTGACAACACTGTTGATGCTACATATATACTTGCTTTGGTGATACTCTTAGAAAGTTAGAGATGTTACCAATTTGCCTAATTTCTTATACAACAGGGCAAAAATTAAGGACTCCTTTAACCTCACCTGTCTTTACAAAGCTACATCAATTCCTACTGATTAAACCTGACTTAGTACTGCTCTCTCATATAGCTCTCAGATTTCTGAACAGATTTTCTTATGAATATTTTCAAAATTTCATTTAGTTTCTGGGTCTTATTAAACTTCACATCTCATCTGTGTTGTTATCACTTAGATATTATCAAGCAGAATTTGATTCCAATAGCTTTACATTAATGTAACATCACAAAATGTTCTTGGAAATGGTGTTACTGACCCTATCCTCCAGGTAAATCGAATAAGAGTTGAATAGCAAAGGGAAATAAGGCTTGCAATCTCAGTGCAAAAAACAAACAAAAAAACCCCCCACATATTCCCTTTGTCTTTCTAACACTGAGATGTGTGTACAAGTAATCTTTTGGAGCAGATCCCTCTGAAAACCATTCTCCAGTCCTCCATCTTTTAATGTCTAAAAAATAACATGGCTAAAGAGAACTTGTCTGATTTGCCTCCCAAACACAATGTGCCCTTGTTTTTCTTAACTCCCACTCTAGTTCCACACAGAACTTTTTCTTTCCAGCAGCATAAAAGTGAGTACATCTTTTTCTGTCATACATGGAATTTTTAGCATACTTTAAAATAAAGGAGCAGAAAGGGGACTATTACATGGCCTGATCATTATTGCCAGCTTTTAATTTGCTCTTCCTGTTCCAAATATCCTCCATACACCTGCCTGAACTAAGTACAAGAAGGAAAAAATTGGTTCCTCTTCACATCTCAAGTCTATCCTCTGCCATACAGTCATTTTGTAACAGTTTAAAAAATGTATTTTAAAAGTAACAGGAGATGATGTCTGCCGTTGCCATGTGATCAAACTAAGTAGTATTCATTTATGAAAAGCTGGCTAATACAATGAGAAGACTTGTTTGCCACATGAAGAAAATTGACTTGTTAAAGCCCCAGAATGACTCATAAAATCAGAAGGAAAAGATCAGCAAGAGGCTGAAAATAAGAAAAAGGTGAGTGGATTAGAGGTATCACTGACAACTTGAAGGTTATTAGTATTTCCAAAAGAAAGTTCCTCATCTCACTTCATTCACTCCAAGAAGCAGTAAGAAACAAACCATACTCTGCACTAAGCTTTCATCCTCCCTCCCTCACCTTCCCTTTTTACAAACACAGAGCTCAGGGGAGCCAAAGCAGGGACTGACTCCTGAGCCTGAGGGAAACACCCCTGAGGCAGAGATTTGTCCCTTGGGAAGGATGCCCTGAGTGAGCAGAGTGCCAGCACGGGGACAGCCCTGGAGCTGGCACCTTTGTGCCCCTAGAGAAGCTGAGCTGCCCCTGCAGCCAGGCTGGGAACCACGGGACTGTCCTGCCCCATCTGATGGGCACTCAGGACCCAGCCCCACACCAGCCCTAGCTGGAGCTGAACTCAGCAGGACTCTCCTCGCTTAGGCACTGACCATGGGGCTGAGTCTCTGTGTCAGCCCTGCTGCTGCTGTCCCCACCTGGCAGGGGGCTCTGCACAGCTGAGGCACAGAGGCCGATCTCAGACCTGCCTGTCAAACCCTATGGCTGCTCTGTCACCAGTCCCAGTGGCCAAAGGTCACATGCAAATGCATACAGAGAGATAAAAAAAATCCTCTGGGCATTTACACACCACTTAAGCAGCACAAAGCACTTTTCCGAACAGGGACTATGCCTTTGGGTATGGAGTTGTGAATTCACAAACAGAATCCATTTGCCCTGTGTGTGGATACACTGGGAAAAGAGTGAGTTCTACCAAATCCTTATTATAATACAGAAGTCAAGAATTAATTCAGAGCATTATAAAGCCACAAAAAAATTACAAGATCACAGTACCTGCATTTACTTGAAACAGCTGCTGCCAAGCTCCTCAGCTTGAAATTAAAAACTGATAATAAGAAATTATTATGAAACTCAGAAAGGAAAATTCTCATGGTTTAGGGTAATTTTATGTTATTAGGGTAATTTTAAGACTAATTTGTTTCCTACAACATATTCTTGAGCAGTATTATTCCATATATTTTGTCATTTGAAAATAGTGGAAGATAGCAACTTTCCTTAGCCTCCCATCTCATCAGCAGCATCTCCTTCTGTAGTTCAGATATTTATGTTGCAGCTCTTCCAAAGGAAAACAATGCACATGACCGAAGGATGTGTATCTAACCACACCTCAGCTCCCCGTGTTTCTGTCTCCAGCTGACTGCTGCTAAGGAATGAAATATCAGACCTTAGACTGAGAACTCCAAAGTTGTTTTCAAATTCAGGGCTACCTCAGCAGGGTTTTTTTTTCATCCCCACAGTAAGTGTTTTATTCTGTCTGCATGTGGGCATTCAGTGCCTTTACTGACATGAAGCAATTAGGACATATTTATATAACCAACAGGAGGTAATCTGCTTTAATTTTTTGAAAGGGAAGGACAGGGATAACAGGTGAGGGAAATAAGTGAATACTGACCTTGTCAAAACTATTTTTTTTGTCTCAAAGCAATGAAAAAAAACATTCTTTCAGAAAAATATGGGGTTGCACCAACAAATGTAGCATTTGCAGAATAAGTCCCAGCAGGCTACACACTACAAAGTAAATTCCTATTGGAAAATAGTCCATAGAGATAATAATTTTTCTGGATACTGTCTACAGAACAACTCAAGAGTAGAGATGCATCAAAGTTGTCATTATTCATAGAAATTAAGTGTACATCTCCACAGATGAAAAGAAACACAAGGGAATATATGACAAAAATGTGCATATTATTGAAAAAAAAATATATGTTTATACAACTATAATATATGTACATTACAACAATCACATATTATGTATGTATTAAAATTATATGTAAATATTTAGAGATACACAATATATAGGTGCATTATATATTAATTAAAAATAAAATCTCTGTGTAACGTGAGGAAGATTGATGTGAAATTGCAGTGCAACAAACATTTGTTTTCCAGACAAAAGCAACACTGAAAACAAGGATTGACTTGTTTTCTGCAGCCCTTTAAAAGACTGGCTGTATTTTAGCTAGCCCCACTGTAAACCTTTGGGAAACATGCTTACAGCACCTCTTTTAGCAACTCAAAGTCTGAGACAGTCAGCTTTTCAGCAAATCAAAAGGATTACAGAGTAATTCACCACAATATCTAATAAATAAAAGAAGATTTTAAAAAATAAACCACACATCCCTCATTTAAGGGATTTTAAAAATATTTTTCCTAATATTTATCATAAAAAATCATCAGCCTCAGGCTCAAAGTACAGATTATGTCACCACATGATAAAACTGTTCAGGAGTCCAGATGGAGTTTGCTATTCCATTTTCTCCCTGAGCAGTACCCTGACAGTAGGTGCTGCCTAGCACAGTCAGCTTAGTTCTTGTGGGAATCTCATTCAACTCCAAAGACTTCTTAATGACTTCTGAAAAAATCTTTTATACATGCAAATCTCAAGGATCAGTTTGAACACAGCTCCAAATTTATACTCATCATATCTGGGAAGACTCTCATCTCTGAAACTGTGGAAGGGAAAAAAAAAAAAAAAAAGGCCCTGTCAACCTTCCCACTGCCCCTTCAAAAATCCAACAAATCCAACTTGACATTTCCAATTGATCCCCTCTTTCCTCAGAAGCTGAAAAACCACCGGTCATAATGCAATAGGGAGTTTACTACTACTTCAAATGCAGACTATGGAAGCTTTTGGGAGCTCTCTAATCTATAGCTGAGAGTCAAATATTAATTGAGAAAAAAAATAAGCTGATTTTCATCTTACTAATTACTTATCATAAGTTTTGTCCAAAACCTAATGCCACTGGATGTGCACTAAAATTTTTATAAACAGAATAAGTAAAATATTTTTATTTCTTTGTATTGAAATTTTCATGTTCTGGAACTGAAAAAAGTTAAATAGTAATGTCTGTCAAGAAAATATCACCTGTTTTGCACCAAGTTCCTTTTTTGCTCTAACTTCAAATTCTACCATGTAACATTTACAAATAAATAAAGATAAAGAAGAATCCAACTTCCTAACTACCACTCCTTTACAGATATTGAAAATTAAAAAATGGCCTGACCCTATAAAACCTTTTTTTTAAAAAAAAAATTACACGTCAAAGTCAATAAAAGAGCACAGATTGCCAGGATTGTCTTCGTAAAACTAATTTTTCTCTTCTTGCCTCTGATTAAATATCTTTATCTAGCACAAAACTCAAATCATTTATATAACATGAGCTACTGGTTTTCACTCCCATTGAGATTTTGTGTCATCAACCTCTTTTCTAATATCCAGTGCAGGTGTGGGAGGACTTTTTTGATCACAGTTTTGTTTTGAAACACAGTGTAATTATGGCTTCCAATGAACTTGGTTGTGCATTCACTCCTTAATATACCTTAAATAAAGTTATAGAACACAAAGAATTTCCAGCTCTTTACCTATGCCACTGCTCTAGTGCTTTTCACTATTTTCCAAACAATGGTGAAAGAATGCAGCAGTGAGGAGCTAAAGAAAGCAAAGGATGGGAGGAGGCCTTCCTGCACTCCTAAGTCTGTAAGAGACCCTGTGATAGTTGAGGCACCTCCATCCTTTCTCACAGCTGCCCTGTGTTGACAGGAAATGCTTTCAGACAAAAGCATACTGGAGTGGACTGTGCTTTTCCAGGCCAGCTTGGCCCGATCCACTTGGACTTTCTGGAAACGGCAACAACCAAGTTGCTCCAACAGTCAACCCCATTCCTTTGGCTTCTTCCTTGCATCTCAACCTGTTCAACTTAGAAACAACTGCACCCCTAGCTATAACTGAGTCTTTTCTCCTTTTTATTCAGGTGACTTTTTCAGCAACTGTAAAGCAGGGCAGACCCAAGCTGAAAAAGCAGACTGAACAACTCCAGCCTTAGTGTGTTAGGCACACATTTCAGAACTGCAGCTGTCAGTGCTCACTGTTCTGGATCGAGCTGCAAGGCTCGGCCAGGAATTGGGTTAGCGTTACATAAACCCTAATTCAGAAAGGATTTCAGCTCATCATCTGGTTCAGCTAACACAATTCCAGAAGCAGCTTTGTCAATACACTGAAAATATTTATTCTTTGCAAATGTTCCTGTTGCATTTACAGTCAGAAGGGAATTAGGACAGAGAAAAATGATGCCTGCCCACTGTGTAGGCAAAGTTTCCAAAGCAGACAAGCAAAGGGAAGGAGTCTGGGTTTGTGCTGACACACCACAAATGGTGAGGAAGTGAACACTCCCAAAGTCACAATAGGGAAAAGAAAGAAAACACATGCTGCTTCCCCAAGAGATTCCAGCCATTGCTCTTTTGACTGATATGAAGGGGTTATGAAATATAACTTTCAAAGGTTTTAGTTAAAGCTGCTATAAAATTCTGCAATAACTGGCCATTCACCTTAAAACACAGAAGTGTTTCAAGCAACTGCTTGATGAAAAAAGCAGGAAGAACAATGAACCCTTCTGATATCCTCAGCTTGTTTCCCTGTCTCAAGAGTGTGCAACTAAGCAAAAGTCATCTGAGGAAAAACTCTGGACTCTGACATTATCATCTGCTGGCCAGCTCACCGTCTTTAACATCCACATATCTACTGCCCCACAGAAAAGCTGTCTCATCACCACTGAGTGGGAGAAGGATCGATCTCTTAAGCATGGGCTACTGGACTTTGTATGATAAAACTCAACATCTCAAGCTCTCCACCTCCCACTTGGTCAAGGTGCTGTTTATTCCAGAAGCTCAATTCTGCCTGTCCTGAATTACACAGACAAGAAAACAGGCAAGAACTTTGTATAAACCTTTCAGAACTAGGTGAGATACAGTGTCAAGACAAATAACTTTGATACTCAATATATATAAATATTCAAATCCATAAATATATATAAATATTCAAATCCTTAATTCTGTTCTCTCTCACGCATGTTGTTTAAAAGCTATTTTGACTAGGAGAGGAGTACTTGTAATGTTTTATGAAAATGTACAATTTGACTCATACACTCATACCCACTCATACAGACTTTGCTTGATGGAAGAGACATCTGGAGCAGAATTTTGTTAAGTAGGTTCTGTTAAAAGTAAAAAAATTATATCTGAAAATATCATTTATATCAATTCAAACTATAGGGGCTGAATCAGAATTCAAATGTCCAACTTTTGGCATAACTGAAACACAGCACTGCTATGTCTAGATATTTCCAAGTGTTTCTGGTGCTCTACACATTTTCACACACCTGTGGAAGACACAGGTATTATTAACTAACACAGAGTGCTGGTCAGGAGAAGAGCTGCTCACAGCAGTTTGCCTTTGAGTTTCACATTTGTCACATTCCAATTATTGACTCACATGAAAAACAACCTAGCATGCCTCTCATTTGGGGGTGGGATGTACTGCAGGAACGCACTCACTCTTATAAAATGCATTAACACATTCATGATGCAGCTCTTGAGGATTCTTTCTCATAATGTAAGAGACACTTTTTTAAATTGTAGGTGAATCAATATTCACATAGGAGATTTTGTAATCATAAATTAATGCTCTTACTCTCTCCCATATTGGTCGTAACACAGCTCCCGAGATGACAAAAAGGTTCACCTGTAGCATGCAGCAAAATCCTATTTAGTCATTACATCTTTCCTGCTCATTTTCAACCAGAACCAGATTTAACAGACATCTGAGCAGCCAGAAGACTTGAGGTGTCTGAGTGGCAGCATGAAAACACAGAACTGAGAGAAGAGGCAGCAGCTTACCAGAGTAAACAGCAGACCAGTGAGTACCTTCCGGATATCACATAAGAATTTAGCATTCTCTCATGAAACAAGCCAAAATTGTATGGATGGGCATTTCAGGCAGAGAGATCAAGGACTTTAAAATCTATGGCAGACTTTAAGAATCTGTGGCAGAACACACGTGCAAACCTGAACACATTTTTGTCATCTCTTGAACCAGTCTTTGGGTTCTTTTTTTTGATCTTTGAAATTCTTCAGAAGAAGGGGGAAGAAAACAGGAATTGCCTGGATTCCTCTGAGAAAAACAGAATATCACATAAGGCAGCTGTGGGAATATTAGTAAATCCTGAGAGTAAAGATAAAACAAGAAAAAGTATACATTGCTTTGAGCCTTATAAGAGTCTGGCTTTAACTCGGAGGAAAGAAGACAGAGGGCTCCTAGTCACTGTA
The DNA here is from genome assembly GCA_018697195.1 of Certhia americana. Taxonomy (NCBI): domain Eukaryota; kingdom Metazoa; phylum Chordata; class Aves; order Passeriformes; family Certhiidae; genus Certhia; species Certhia americana. The sequence continues at coordinate 10,400,556 of CM031861.1, read as the reverse complement.
ATGAAATGCTATACGAACTGAACTGCAAAGCCATGAAAATTGGTTTCTGTTTACACCAAATTACACTAAGTGTGCATTTCACCATGGGATGAAGTTCAGGTGCTTAATCTACAAAGCAATGCCATTTTTTGACATTATGTCTGTACACTCTCTACTAAATTTTAACACGTTTTCACTACCTTGAAAAGTAGTACAAAAGGAGAGTAACACCTTGAAAAACTATTGTGCTCAAAGCATACGAGTAAAATATCTTCAGAGAGGAACAAAGCTTTGACTGCATTTTAATTTCAATATCCCTCTGTGACCTGTGGCTTCATCCACATAGACATTCCAGCTAGAAGATGTAGTTTATTACTACAAACTATTCCAGTGCAAAAAAGGATAATAAAAGGAATCTCTTAGTACTAAGTAACCATGAAGGAAGAGTTGGTAAGAAAAAACACAAATCTTTAATTGAAAAAGATAAGAAAGTAAACTCTTTTTTCAGAAAAAAAAAAAAATGTTTCTCAGAATGCTACAAAGTTAATGGAAGTTTTAGGATTTCTGATGGAAGAAGCCTTACAAGTAAGTGGGATATGACCACTGAACTATGGATGATGGAGTTGTGGGGCATGGCAGCCATTTAGCAAGCTACCAGAAGTCAGATTTTCCCCTTGATGTAGTGCAGCCTTTAGGATCAAGTTATTTGAATTTACTCTCAGAAATGTTAGCCTCAGTGCTTACTAGTGTCACAGCTGTTCTGAAATAGGGATCAGAAGCGCCCAGAGATAACAGCACTGCAGAATAAACACCTGCCAGCTAAACTGACTGCTCTTCAAAGAGGCCTCTGGACACCAATCCCACAAGAGCCAACAGTAGCTGAGTTAAGCCAGAGTTTCACAAATTGACCAAGTGAAGAGCTATTTCTCTCAGCCTGAAGGCACACTGTCAAAAAGGTTCAGGAAAGTAAATTATATACAAACAAATTCCTACAGTTCGCAAGTGATTTTTCACATAAACTCAGTAAGAATTTCCAAATCACATGCTAAATTTAATTAATGCACATATCTTGTCAGTCACACCAGCATACAAACAGCAGTGAAGATACAGGCACCACATATTACTGCTACATCAGCAGCCTCCACAATCCCCATGTGTTTGTTCCCTAAACCAAACAGACAAAAATGTGGTGTCACTTGGTTGATCCCTGTGGTGTGACATTACAGCCAAGCTAAGCAGCAGTGATATGGATTTCCTGTATCAATCTCAAAATATACCAGCCTATGAATCTACAGAGATGTGCACAACCCAAATTAATACCCTTTTAGTGGTACTGTGTAAAGTGGTACAAAACGGTCACATTGCCATGCAGTGACTCCAACCGTTCTGAACTTCCACTTAGCATTTTTAATTAAATAAATAGTTGCATCAAAATTTTAAAAAATAATAAAAAATATCAGTTTGAACTAAATGAGAAAATCTTCCATATAATCACATCACGGAAGGATTAGGGCAGCACCCCCTACCCTCTAAACTTCTTTGTTTATCAGTTCCTTCACCGCAGGTAAAATGAGGCCCCACTTCTTCAAACAACTCTTTTCTGAGAGACCACTCACTATCTACTTAAATATTTATTCAAAGCTATTAAGTTTTAGAATGGTAAATGGGTTAGAGGGCAGCAGAGAAGTCAACTGCAATGTCCTGTGGAAAAATTCAAGTATTTCAGAAATTACTACCAAAGTAAGATGGATGTACAAAGAAATAATTTCTTTAAGCCAAATAAATGCCATTTTGTGTATTTTTTGAAACAAATCAAGCATTTAAATTGCATACTGCCTCTTCTGTTTCTTCATTATTCCCTCGTATCATTTAGATGGTGAAAAAACATTCGATTGAGCCCAACCTAGCACTGCCAAGTCCACAACTCAACTGTGTCTCTATGGATGTAAAGAGACGTAAATCCAGTCAGTGCAGCAATACTGGAAAGAGGTGTAAAGAGGTGCAAGAACACCGTAAAGAGGTGCAAGAGAGGAAGCAAAGGATTTCTTGATATGGAATCAAGCAAGAGACAACACAGAGTAGATATGGAATTTCTCAGATGTTTAAAGATGTTTAAAAAACCCAAAATAATTTTACTGGGTTCCTCTATGACACAAACATTTAAACACAGAAAAATGGATAATAATAATAACAGCCAAAAAGCAAGACTGAGCAGCCTAAAACTCTAGCTCCCTCCCAGCCTTCAGCCCACCAGGTGGCGAAAGAAATTCCTCATCATGCATCAGGAACCCTAACCAATCATGAATCAAGGAGCTACTCAGGGGCAGCAGCATTTTGTCACTCTGGTTATAAAGCCAAGTGCAGCCTTGTTGCTGACTTTATTTAATCTGACAACATACAAAAGCATGACTGGAAAAGTCCAGAGCCTACTTTGTTATTACTGCCCACCCATAATGACAGGAAATGACCTGGAACACCACCCAAAAAGGACTAAACAGGGCTGCCTTGTGTGGAAATGTGTAACTTCCTTATGTAACCAAAGCAGAAGCTGATGATTTAGGCTCATTCCACTATCCTGAGGTACTCTAGCACAGGTACAGTAGTGCACATCCACCCCTTAATGAAAATAAATGCCCAAGCATTGTCCTTCTTTGAGGAGATAGAGAGTAGCTTATCCAGCTGTTTAAACATACCTAGGGCACATGATGGTTAATTTCCTTTTGCTTTCTCACCTTCTGCTCTGCAGGACTGTTGATTCTGGTATATCAGGACTCAAAAGAAATGATGGATAACATGGGCAAAATAGGTATCTGTTTTAAAAACCTGAGGTAATTTCATTAATAACAGCTTACATTTATTTATAAATGTATATAAGCAGAACAAAGTCCTAAATAGAAAAAACAAATGTTGCTGTGCTATTACTTTTCATGGCTCAGTTACAGAAGTCAAAAATCTCCACTGTAAGGGTGCAACGGCAAAAACAACAAAAACCCTACATAGCAAAAACATTCTGTGCTTCTAATAGGTTGCTATGGAAATATTTTTCATTTTTCAATATCTAGGCACCTGTGCACACCCAAGCAGAAAACTGGTTGCTCAGACATCAGTTCAAGAAGTTTCCTCCATTTACAAGATGGTAAGACACTAAAACCTTCACAAAAAAAAAAAAAAAAAAAAAAACAAACAAACCTCAAAACCCACTTATAAGTTAGTATAAACAAATACAACTCTGAATTGACAACTGGGAAAATAAAGCAGGTGAAGACATAAGTTTCATCCCAGAAAGAAATGAAATTTCATCAGTCAGAGAAGTTCTGCATTTTGATAGGAGTCTATGAAGTTCACAAAAAAAGAATTTCTCAGCTCAGTGCAAAATGTGCATTTCAAGGTTAGGTTCTTAAGAAAAAAGCAGAAAATCAGATAACTCACCTTGGCATGAATCATTTCTTTGACTGAGAGTACTTCAGCGATGCTCAGGTACATGCAGAAGATTTAGAAAGCAATAGCAAAACAAGCCCACTTCAGCATGATTACGATTTCATTGGACAGGATAGCTCAACGGTAGAGGGATGTGACAGCAATTAAATGTATCAACCCCAGTGTGCAGAGACTCAGATTCAATTTGCAGCACTTTTACAGACACCCTCAAGCACAAATCTGCCCCCATCCATCTCTGCTCCTCATCAGAAAAACTGCTGGGAACAGCACCTTCCCATTCCAGGGAAAGGCTGTGAGGACAAACTGCAAACGTGAGGCACCCTGACATCATAACAGTGGGAGCAAACACATCCCTGACACTGGCAGAAGAGTCAGTGCTGAGCTTATGCACACACAGCCCCTTTCCTTCCTACACTCTAACAGCTGAGCAACACCATGGCTCTGAAAACAGGAGACAATTCCACACTGCCCAAGTTACCAGCATCACCTGAATTCACCTGGGCAGTTTCACTGCAGAAGAATATAACCCAAACTCACAGACAACTACTGAGACAACTGGCTGTTTGCTATGCTCCTCTGCCAGCACTTGCTACCCCCCCACAGAGACCTGGTTTCTCAGCACTAGAGACATCTTCTATTCCCCCATCCCTCCTGAAGGCAGAGTGACTTCCACAGCAGTAAGGGACCATTACTGCCTCCAAATCTGCCTTTCCAGAACACAGCCCTGTCTCCTTTCAGCTAACCTGAACATACAGAGCAAGCACAGCTGCACTTGCTGCTGACAGATGTCAAGAAAGCTTGTCACCCAGAAGTGATATGACTCTTCCTGCATTGTCACTTCAGTCAGTCTGCAAGCCTATGGGAGTGCATATTTAATACCTGTTAAAGTCTTTCGAGGAGTTAACCTGTGGTGGCTGACAGCAGGCCTGTGAAAAGTCTCACAGACTAAATTCTGATTTAATCCAACATAGCTGTGAGAAAACTACCAGCCTCTTGTAAGAACAGAACCCAGCAATGATTAAAAACCAGCTTGTTTCCCTGAGAAAAAATCCTAGGATGGAGACAGTTAGCCTGCACCTGTGTCAACTATTCCAAACTGTCCAAGAGAAGAATAAAAACAGTATCTCAAACTCTTTCCCTCATGTACATACCTTGGGTTAACTAATCAATCAATACAGGGTAACAACTTGTTACTAACCAGTTGGGGATAGATGTTATATGTTTGTAAAACTCTATATAAAGGGATGTGGGAAATAAACCTGTAACTTCTTTTGCTCCATGAAAAAATTGTGTCTCATCTTTCTAAAACGAGGTCTACAGCAACAGTTACTCAACAGGAACAAAGTCAAAATCCTTTCCAAGGATCCTGTCTCACCTACCAGTGAAAGGTATTTTCCTTTAATGCTCCTTCCCACCCTACGTTTACTTTCACTGGTGGTGTGGAATGATTATATAATGGGAAAATACCAAGATTTCAATAGGAAACAAAAAACCAACCCAGAAAAACACCCCATTCATATACTTATGGAACTTATGGACATTTTCAAAGCCACTCACAGATATCTCATGATATAGCTATTATGAAGCCTACTACATTGAACACCTTTTCATCTACCTATAACTGCATCAAATTTCAACACAGATTAAGAAAAGGAAGTAATACTTTTGGAAAAGTCAAATATTGACTTTTTTTTCCAAATTACTGCAAACAAGTGCAAGATTTAAATTTGCTTGTGAAAAGGTATCAGAGGCAACATACTGATGATTCCCTAACAGCTAGCACATTTCAAATCAAAACACTAGAAAAGTATGTATGTGGTGTCCTAATTACACAGAGCAGTCACCCCAGTAATCCCTGAAGCCAAAGGCCTTTGGCAAACGAAAATGCAAATCGGCACAGGAGGGCAGAAGGAAGATGAGGCAGGGCTGCTCTTAGGGAGCCCTGAAACTCTGCTCTGCCACAGCTCCTGCCCTCCTCTGAGCTTTTAATTCAGACCAGTGCTTGCAGAAGTTTGAATGTGACTGTCAGAGGAACTGCCCATCAGTACGAATGTCACTGCTGCAATCAAACATCCCCAGAAGTCAGAACTCAAAACTCAACTTGCCTCAAAGAGCTCCACAACTAAACCACAACAACCTGAAACATCTGCTTCACTACAGGACCAACTGCAAAAGGTGTTACAGATCTGATTTATAAACAGTATTGTTTCAAATTTTTTTTTCTAATTAACACTTTCATACGAGGTACTTAAAAGCTTTTCTTGCTAATAACTAGCAAACCCAGAAGTCAGTGGCAGAATTGCCATATCTAAGATCTAATCCAACGCTTGTTTAACTAGACAGAAGAATTCTTTTCTCTCTTGAATAAAAATTCTTGATGATTGACATTCAATGTAAGTTAGAAACTTTTAAAAGGTAATTTAAGCAGAGTACAGAGATGATGCAGGAGAAAAACCCATGCATGAGACTATTCAGCAGTTTCAAAGAGCAGGTCTCTTTTTAAAGCGCCAATGGATTCATTTGAAAGGAGCAGAAGTCTTGGTGATTTAACAGGCATTACACCCTCCAAAGAAGTTACCTCTCTACCAGAGCTGGCTGAAAAAGTGAAGAGCCTTAAATAAATTCAAATTACACAAAGTAAACCACTATGTCTTCTCAACTTTACCATTTTCCTTCAAGAGGTTGCCTAATATCTCAGTGAATTCAACAACAGGCCTGAAAAAATCAGTACAGCACACATTTTTGACAAATAACACTTAATTAACATGTCCTTTAGCCATCTGTATCTTGAAATTGATTGCTGGTTGAATACAAACTAATAAATACATCTTCCTAGCACTGGCAAATTCCAATACACACTCTCTTGTAGCAAAACAGGATCACTTTTAATTGCAGACACCACTGTTTTAAAATTTTGCTCCTGGCCTCTGTACTAATTCCTACAGAAGGTTTTTTTTTCATGAACTTTCCCTATCTCTCACAGGAAAACCCTGTTTTTTGGTTTATGACCAACAAAAAGAAACCAAATCCCAATCTCAGAGTCTTGCAAGTTAAATTCTTTTCAGATACTGAGCAGCTTTGTCAGTCTCTCTGTCTCTTTCTACCTTTCATATAATGGTGTTGGTACTAATAATTATAGACAGTTCATAGAGTAATTGTTTATTCTGTAAACACTGTTTATACTCACAAATAAAATCTGTTTTCACCCGAAACTGACTGTTAGGCTGAAATAGTATTTTTCACTGAATAAAAAATTCTAACAAATTCAAATGAAAAATGACTAAAACATTTGACACTACAGCTGTCAGCTGGCTGCACTACAGAAGTCAGCAGCTACTGGCACTGCAGAACAAAAGTTTGTCTAGTCCTAATTCCTTTACTGTCCTTATAAGAAAAGATTATTCTGGCTGAATTAAGGGAAATTTTACAATAAAGCTTCATATAAAAATTCTGGAGAGCAGATGCAGTTAAAAGTAATGTGCTATGCTTCTGTTCACTGTAGCTTTTTTACAAACTGCAGATCTGTCCCCTAAGAGCAGGAGGATGTTCCACATTCCAGGCTCTTTTGCTGAGATTCAGTTTACTTTTGGTATAGTAAGATTTGAAGCTGGACTGCAGCTGAGAAAGATCTCCTACTGAGAGGAGAGGTGGATTAGTCCTGGAGGACTAAGCATTACTATCCAAAGCAGGTAGCAGAGCCTTCACTCCCTCTACTCCAGAGCTGCATCAGGTCTCACATCCCTCATATCCAAGATCCATTTCCCCACCAGGATGGGCTGCTTCCAGAAAGGTCCCACCTGATTCCATCACATTGGAAAATGTATCTGTACACCTGTATGTTAACATATTCCAAATAACAAGTTTCAGCACTCACCCTAAAATTTAGAATGATTCCATGGACTAATGTTATACAGTATAGACAACTTAATTTTTTCATTTCCCCCTTCAATTTACTCTGTGGTTCTCAGTTGAAACAAAATTATTTGCTATGAATTTAAATTTAAGAGAATTTCACTCTACTGGCTGCAGAATAAAGTTAGGTGAAAATACAAATTTTATGTGGGGGTGACCAGATGTAAGAGGATTTGTAAAGAGACTGAGAGGAAGCGGAACATGCAGTGATATATCCAGAAGCAGATATTTAAATTTAGGGAATTCCAAACCAAAGATCCACTGTACAATTTTGGGTTTCCCCCTGTGAATTATTCAGAGATGCCAGACAGGACAGTATAATGTCAGCCTTAATTTACACAAGAATTAACATGAACTTATGCTCCCAAATTCAATGTATGACAGGAAGGGAGCCTCAACTCAGACTTTATACTACTTTAAATTTCTTTCTTCTACTTTAGTATTCAAATCACTTAACCTATATTTAATCTGCAATTATTTCTTTTAATTGTTCACTGCTTAATAAATTCAAGATTATTCTGTTTTGAATGTTCATAAATAAAATATTCATGTAGTCTGTACAACAGGAAGCATATCTTAGGTTTAGTGCTGTACAATGTCCCAAATATATATATACAAAAAGGTATTCGTATTTATATGCGATTTCCTTCCACTTCATGAAGAGTCTGCTTTAAAACTACAAATTAAAAGATCAGTCTTTGGGGATGACAGTGATACTTCAATTGCAAGACCTGCAAGACCAGACTCTTAAGAAGACCATGCACAAAGACAGGAAATGCAGGGTTCAAAGAAAACTGTCTTTGCTGAGTTCCTGGCTGTTATTAAAGTAAGAGCCTGGAGCCTTGGATATAATCTATATATTGCAGCATGTAGAGATTTGCACTTTAGCAATATCAAATATTGGCAGACACTAACTGGGGACATTTGTTTTGTTACAAGCAAGATTAGGACCCAGGTTTTATTTTTATGCACACAGTCTTAGGTGCCAGGAGAAAAGTGCCAATTCAGTTAGTGAATAGTGGTGACATTTAGCAATCAAATTTCCTCTACAGAAATATGTAGTCATACCTTTCTTCCCCTTGGCTTCATTAATAATCAATACCATAAAAATATTCACATCTCTCAGGCTTTGAATTATATCCTTAGAGAAGTCACACCCTTCCCAAGAACATTCTGCAAATGAGAAGGATTTGATTTTACAGTTTGCCAAAACTGTGGCATCAAAATAAACCCGATTTTCTCAGCTTATACCTTCTTGCAAGTGCAAGCAGGTTGCTTGTTTAATTAAGTGAGGGGCCTGGAAAGTGCAGGGGTTTCAGGCTAGCAGTGCTTTTACTTTGTCCATAGGGACATTCATCATATTTAAACATCAGTTGGAAATTCAGAATTTGTATTTGTTTTTTAGGTGTTGCTGGGATAAAAATTTCAAGGGCTTATCATCCATGAATATCTCCAGACCTTGACAGTTAGCCAGCAAGACTTACCGGAAGGGTGAAGAACAAAAGCAAGAGGAAAAGTGCAGAAGACATTAATCTACAAAAAATCCCCCAAGACAAGGTCAGTACATCGGTCATTGTCTGTTCTGAGGTGAGAAATTCAATAAAGTCAGAGCCCTGTAAATCTCCTGATGAATCTTGGTAACATCTTTCATTTCAATAACAAATTTTATGGCTGGCAGAAGGAAAAACACCTTGTGATAAGCAGCTCTTGGAAAGTCTCAGACAACTACTGTTGCCAGACTCAAAAAAAGCAGAAATAGCTGTTGCCTTGAAATAGCTACCAAATTTGGCAATTCTACAAGATTTTCCTAGAAAAGCCCCAGCTGTGAAGATTAACTTTTCAACACAAACTGTTTACTTGTATCACAATATTCTCAGGAGTCCCCATCACATTTTACAACAATTTTATTCTGTCACATACGACCATACAGGTAATGACTAGCTACTCTTCCTTAATGCCATATGCATAATATTTCTGGACAAAAATCTTTTACTACCACTTTCTTCCACACAGAGCTCAGAAAGAGCCTGTGCTGCTCCAGCCCCACCACACCAAGAAATTCAACAAATACTCCTTATCAAAAGTAGAATTTAAACAATATAGTTTACTCCTAACCATCAATTCTGATCTAATGGTATTAAGTTTGGAATATCATGAACTGAACTAATTCTGTACTGAAGAAAAAAAAAAAAATGTCAAAGCCTGCAAACTCACAAAAATTGTAGACTGAACTTTTGATGGCAACCACCAGCCAATCAGCTGCTCTGTAGCCACATACAAAAAGCCCACTGAAGAGCCTTAAAATTAATTTGGATTAATTCATTCCGCAATGTCCATAAATTAAATATTCTTATTAAATAATAAATACATCCTATGACGAGAAAGATCTCTTTTATGAGGTAACATACCCATATGTTGTTTCACACACAGTTTAAGCACCCTAGTAAGTATCTTGCATATTATGAGCAGTAACTGTTTAACTCTTTGTATACAACCACAGTTAAGTGGATGGAACCAATAGGTTTAATTTGCTGGATGCCTCAAATTACATGTCCATTTAACTTCAAGATGCACAATGTGCAAGAATCTTATTCATGCTTGTCTTTTATTTTTTCTTTGCCTTGAATCTTCCCTTTTTATTCCAAGCCACTCTTGGCAAAAGAAGGCATAAAGTAAATAAATGTACTGAATAAAATTAATTTGACGCAGAAAAAACTTTAAAAGGTATCCTCAGGGAAACAGGAAGAAAAGTATGAAAGGTAAGTATTTAATTAAAAAAGCACTGAGGTGAGACCTGCATGACCTTCAGATTCTCTCCTGTCATAAACACATCAAAACCTGTAATGTGACACTGCCAAGGCAGGTAAGAAATTGTGACAACCAGTTGACAGCTATGCATAACATTATGCTACTATAAAGCACAGGGCTATTTATATTCATCTTATCTTCACACTGTCCAGCTCATGAGGTTTTTTTTTTGTCTGCAGATGAACACATATGTACCCACAGAACTGCATTAAACCCAGGCTTCCTAAATGGCAGCCTACCACTGTAACTACCAGAACTGCCCTTCCTGGACTGTACTGATTTTAATGAGTACTTAAACCCAGCAGGGAAAGCCTAAAGTGGCTGTGAAGGGGCTGGTACAGCACAGGGCAAGGATGGATGGGCAGGGACAGCCCTGGCAGCCTGACCAAGGTGGGTCTGGTTAGTCCAGGCCCAGAGCAGCACAGCACAGCCCCTGGTACCAAATACACTGAGCACAGCATGTCCTCAGCTACGGAGACTCGCATTTATTTTTCACTTGATCTCAAAAGAGCTGGAGACTATTTAAAGAATTTTAAACTGTGGTATCACACCTGATTCTAGTTCATCTTTATTTTGTGGGGGTTTATGCTCCCTAAAAACCAATATGCACATTCAAACACTGGCATATGGCACTTGCTTGAAGAACAGATGTCCTTTTAGATCTCCAGTGGTTAAGGGATGACAGACAAAATATTAAAAACAATCTTAAGAGAGGTTCAGGTTACCTGTGAAACAGTTCATACTTCAACATTTTTTTTTGCAAATCTTGGACTTTAGATAAAGCCTTTAAAAATCAAAACATTCCATAATCTTTAAGTTACAAATTCTTTCTAACTGACAGTATTTGAAAGTATTCTTTTTGCTCCCATTTTTATTATTTTCTCTGCTTTCACTTTTTAATGAAATGAAGAAATCCTTTAGTGTTTGTGAAAGCCACCAGATCAGTAGCCTGGGAGAACCAAGTCTAATAATTAAATTGTTTTCAGAGTGTGTGGCTTCCTTTTCCTGTTATATAAACAGAGGCTAGCAACTACCCAAGTTGCACTGAGGGTACTGTAACAGCCAATATCCACTCCCCACTGAAGCCAAGGGTCTCAATCCCTTGTGCTTTCTATTTTCACTTTTCCCACACTATCAGAGAAGGTAATTTCCTCGCAAGGAGAAATTATCCCCTTGGTTTGGGAAGTGCCCTTCAGCTCCAAGCCACAAAGTGCCACAGGTCCTGTTGCACCACAGGCAAAACCCTTCCTGTTCTTGTAACTTCCACAATAAAGAACAAAACACAACAAACCCTCACTGTCCATGATTACTTCTTTATAATTTGGGCATTTTTTTTTTAAATAAGCTGTAACCCAATTGCAAGCTTTTAACAGAGTATGCTGATGGGAACCTGCCACTACTCTAATACTGAAGGATGAAAAAAGAAAAGTCATAACTTGTCCCTTAGACATGATGTGTTATCTCTGTGATGCTACACTGAAACGTGCACAAAACAAAAGAATCCAGTCTCATATTTTCAGTCCCCAGTAGAAGTAGCAGCCTGAAGGAAAAGCTAGAACTGAAGCACTGCTATAAATTGGGTTTTAGTACTCATTATGGCTTGTCACTCAAAATTCCCAAATGGCAGCAAAAATAATTTCCTGAGTTTGTATATATAAATTAATATCTCCAGTCTGCATAGAAATACCTTGTTTGCTTACTAGCTTCCTGCCTTATCTATTAGTTTCTGACTGAGATGCTGCAGCATTGCTACAACTGTGCACAATACATTCTAAGTCTAGTTTTGTATTTATATGAGTATCCCAAGGAAAAGGCTCAACACAATGAAGATTGAACTAGCAGTGAAATAGGAGATTATTATTGGTGCAACCAGAACCAAGAGCCAGTATGTCAATGTATTTACATATGTATTCACAAATACAACAGACAATGATATTTGTGCTATAATACCGAGATAAACATCTTGGGACTGCATTTATTTTAACAGTGTATTTTAACCTTATGTATGGCTGAAACAGCCAACCTAGAAGTGCTACAGCACCTCATAAGAGGAGCTAATGTCTAACATGACAACAAAATATTAGTTTAGCAGGGAAGAAAAAACAGGGTTTTTTGCTTGCTCAAAGACAGATAAAAACTGGCCAACCTCACTCACATAATTAACTCTATTGATTTCAAGAGATTTAGACTGACAAACCTTTAAAGTGGGGTTGATCTCATCTGACTGTAAATACAGGGTGAATAGCTGCACGTGGATGAGTCAACTTAAGCTCCTTTTACAGCAGGGATGTGCATGTGGGCTATTAAACTTCAGTCCCTCTACGGTTTCTGGAGAGAAGCAGGTGCTTCCATGGAGAAATGAAAAGAAATGTTCTAGACTGGGTTGAGTAGAGCCTCTTCCTTTACTGAGAGCCTTGACACAAATTTTCCATCAGCTAAGTAAATCCCTTCCCATTCTCTGTAATGGTCACAACTGGGAAAGGAAGTGAAATTCAGAGTGCTGCTCAAGGTTTAAGGCAAAACAATTAAATACAGTGCAGAGTCCTCTTTTATTATGAACAAAGGCATCTCTGAGCAGGAAGAAAGATAAGCAGAGCTCACACTAGACCTATGAGCATCTCTATTAAAAGTATCCACTTTGTGCATGCTCCTGCTCATTGTCATTCTGCAGAAGACAGACTGTTGCTGTTTCAGAAGAGTTCCTGTAAAGCACTGATTTAAAATGAGCAATTTTAAAATTATAATGCAAGATAGCTACCCAAGTGAAGCAAAATATTCAAATGTTAGTGAGGCACAAAATCACCCAAACTGACAATCAAAGTAATATCAGAATTAATTTGAAACAGTTAAGAATACACTTCCTTTAAAAATTAAGCTCTGGGGTTTTCTTTTTTTGTTTGTTTCTTTTAAAACACTATTTTTTAAATCATTTTTATGACTTTTTCCCCATCTTCTATGCTTTCATGCAAAATTAAACCATTTAGGATAGCATTAAGCAGACTTCCACAAGGAATTAGCAGGAGACCAAACCACATTTAATTGTCACTAGAGTATTATTACAAAACTTGTCTCTAAGGCATGTTTCAGTCTCACAGAAACTTTCAGGAAGAAATGTAAGGGACTACAGAGGAACAGGAGACCCTCTGCAACACTGAGACTTCCTTGTCTTCCCTTTTTCTGGACAATACCTTAAGATGCAGAAATTGAGAGAATTACTCAGTTCAATTACTGATGATCTTAATTCAACACTTGCCTGCAACAGCAAATCCTCATGAACATCATGCACACAAGAAATAAAGGGGAAATGTTAAAGGCATGTCATACCCAGAACACCATTCTATGCACTGTTCCCAAGCTACAGTGACCCTGCCACATGCATTCAAGGCAGAAGGAGATCAATTTAGAAATCAACTACAGGATAAGCATACCTTTCAAAATAAATCCTGCCCTTTGACAAGTCAAAGAGAGCAGACTTTTGGACGAGTCTGTGGATTTGGTGCAGGTTAATTTTTTACCTTAAGTTGTGATCAACTGAAAAACCTCAGGCGAAATTCCAGAATCTATCACAGTAAAACTACTGAATCACTAAATGTACCTGGAAGAAAGCAAGTTTCTAGTATGTTTTTCTCCGTTTTGTTGTACAAATACATTTGTGGGGAGTTTTGTTTCCCTCTTCTTCCCCTCAGCTGCACAAGTAAATAAAGATACTGAAAAGCTGCAATGGAATTCTCCCTCAAGATGGTTATTTCATAAAAATGTTTCAAAGTTTACCTTGGACTTTTTCTGCAAGGGAATAAATGCATTTCTGCCAAGGTGAATAACTAACATTTGCCCTCTACATCTTAGCTGGCCCACAGGAATAAGCTGAACTCATCAATTTGACTGCCATAATAAATTTTAATGTTCTGCACACCCATTTTCTTGCTCTTATATGACTGAGCAAAACAAAAAAAACCCTTGTAAGAAGAAAATTCTACACTTTCATAACAATGTGGAATATATACAGAATAAACCATCTGGGCTTTTCTGTACTCATAAAAACTCAACTGCTCCAGCCATAGTTTTCAAAAATTGGTCAAGGAACAGGCTACAGATTGGTCTGGAAAAACAACAGGGTCAGAGTGGAATTAATTTCTATCAAAATGCATAGTGAAGCAGATTATCCCAGTGTCACTCATACTGACTGGCTTTACTGACCAAGCCAGTAGGATTGCATGAGTCACTAGGATTAAGAAATCAGTAAAGTATTATGCAATTCAGAAAATACAATATATTGTCTGGAAAACTTCCAGCTCCAAGACAAGATTAAAAAAAAAAAATTAAGTAACTTTTAGAAGGCAATTGGGAGGTTAATCTAAGGCGGCATATATTCTCAAGATCAGAAAAATCAAACATGCAAATCTCTGATGCTTCTATTCTAAAGAGTCATTATGGGAAAATCTATGGGGGAAGAGGAAATGAATGTACAGAATGTGCATATCCATTAATTAAACTCCTCTCTCTGTAAAGCCTCTTCATTAAAATTGCTGAGCACCTGTAACTCAGTGAAACTTGGGGGTAGGCAGCTTGCCTTGGAATTCTTTTCCTGACCTGTATGTAGCACTTCTGGAATAAGCCTGCAGAACAAAGAGATGCTCCCCAACTTTGTACCTTAAGGCATGCAAAAATCAAAAGAATCAATAGCTCAAAACATTCCATTAGAAGGAAAGTGTTCACGGCACTGAGGCTATTAGCACAAGCTTAATGAAATTAAGATATTAACAGAGTAAACAGCAACCCAGCTCTTCTCTAGGTTGTACTGCAGCTCTGAGTGAACACCAGCTTAGTCAGGCAAAGGCACAAGAGCCACAGTTTCAGGGCTTTCAGAGGGAGGGGGAAGAAAGGAAGAGGTTTTGCTTTTAAACACACTAGAAACTGGAGATTCCTGGAAAGAGATGTATTAATAATTACACAGAGCTTCTGGGTTGAAAAACCAATCAGCAACATATATTAAGATCAGATATTCCTTAAAAAAATTGCCAAATCTGGGGTTTCAGAGATTTTGTATTCACAAATAAAAATTTCTATTTATATCCCTCCTATCTGTCATTTCTCTATCAAACTAATGCTAAACTCAAGAATTTTTAACCTGGATACCTTACAGTGTTGTGTTTAAAGCTTTTAATAATTCACAAAATACTCCTAGTTACCTAGCAGAATTGTCTTTATTGTTCTTCTACAGAAAGATTTAAGTGATTACATTGGTTTGAGGGTTGTGGTTTGGTTTGGTTGTTTGAGGGTTTTTTGTAATCTATGTGTAAAAAATTTCATGAAAGTGAAATTTCAAAAGAAAAACGATTGTCTTTTGTCATTGAGTTGTCAGGCAGTTCTTACTAAGATGTGAATTAAAATGGGTTTTACTGTGAAAGTATCAGCTCACATTAAGGGACAGGAATTCTTTTTCATGTATAGTACTACTACAGATCTTAATGGCTTTGTTGCCTCTACAGTAATTTTTGAGACTTCATTTGGGGAAGTCCTCCTAACATGGAATAAAACATTTGCTACAGCACTAAATTACATTACAGAAAACCACAGAAAATATATGCGTTACAAAGCAACCCTGCTATAGTCGTCAAATGAAATAAGATTTTTTTTACAAGTTTCAGTCATTGTCAAGACAATCCACAACTCTACAAAGACCTGCTAGCTGAAATTTTGCCAAGGTAATACCAAGTACAGAGCTGACAGCACCAAAAACTGATGGACTATAGGAGTTTCCCTTACTAGGCCAAACTGCACGGGTTTTGGTTTTTTTCTTCCTGAACTGGACATGGTAACCCTGCAAATGTGCTTGCTCTGCCACCTTGAAATAGCACACAATTTCAAAAAGGGGGGTTGAAACTACATCTGCACCATAAAAAACTGTTCCCAAAAAGAAACACAACATCTCCCTTGCACATCTTTATTTCCTCTTTACAAATATAAAAGTATAAGGTAGTATTCTCTGAGCAGTGCAAAGCAAGAAAAGGAATTGCAGCCAAACTTCCAAACTAGTGACAGAAACAAACAGCACAAGGACCCCAGTACCAATGTGTACAAAATTGTCATGAGGTCAGCTGGCATTTTACCAAAGCAGTTAGTATATAAATTGAGCCTAAATTAAGAGGAGATAAGTATGTCCTCTGACAAAGAAGATTCCCAACAAGAACAGCAAAAGAATTTCCATTATAGAAGAAAAAAGTGCACTTATTAAAAATGTAACAACACTTATCCTCCTGCTGCAATCACTCTTTTAGCCATTCAGTTTATTGCAAAGGGCTCCAAACAGTGTCAAGTTTCTGTGCTTTGTTTCAGAAAAATATTCATACACAGGCTTACTACAATATATCCCAAAAACAATTTTCCATGTAAATATGACTGATTGAATTTGACAAGCCCCCTTCTAGAACAGTAAACACTGAAGCTTTTGTTTAGGGACATTAAACAGCTCAGCAAGCTCAATGTGTCACTTGTGCCAGAATGGAAGAAAAATCATCCCCACCTGCTGGTAGAACAGCTAGCAGTAATATCCAAAGGAGGCAGGACCATTCACTGAAAGGACTACTCTGGATCCCAGCTAGTCCAACAGGCAGGTTTCCACCAGACACTCACCTTTCCTGTAATTGATCATCCCATTAGCAATAATGATCCTGCTCCAATGGCTGTGGAGGTTTAAATGGAAATCTGGGAGAGCTTTCTGCAGAACTGAGAACTGGAAAATCCAAATAGATGTAATAATTCCCTACAGACTGGCTCAAAGGCTTGTCTGTACCTTAATACAGAGTGAAGACAGTGCTCACTACACCGGTAATATCTTATGTCTCAGATATTTGACTTTAGTTTAAGAATAATTAGAAAACAGATGTCAGGGAATAGTACACCAAAATTCTTAACTGCACCTTAGCCATCAGCAGGTCTTATTGACATCCTTACCTGCTGATGCTCAGTGGCACAGAACTTTACTGGCAATTTGTTTTCAAGTTCAGATTCCTGTAGAAGAGCAAATGATTATGTAAAAATCAACTGGCTTACTGAATTGGTGAAGTCAGTGCTCTAAAAGATGCATAAACACCACCCTCAGCTGTAAAATAGTAATTTGTTATAGGACGATACCACACATACTGGGCAAAGAGGAAAATCTTCCGACAGTGACAGAAATTATCCACCTCAAACACTGAAAACTTTATCTGTCTCATTGGGATGGTGTATTGTGGCAGACCACTGCTAGCAGAACCACCTCCCTGGGGAGGTGGCACGGGGGCACAGGCACACACACACACTCCCTGCACGCACAACAGACAGCTCTCAGTAAATCACAACAGCAAAGAAATGGGAAAGGTCTTCAGCCAGGGCTCCACAGAGACTCACTCCACACATGAAGGGGTCTGCTGACAAACAGAGGGGCAACGCAGGATCCAGGGTTTAAATACAGGGATGAGGGAGGGTGGAGTGGAGCACCAGGGTCTGATGGGCTGAGGGTTCAGGGGTGGCACAAAAGTAGGGATAAAGGGTTACAGCCAGTAGGATAGAGGGGGTGGAACACTGCAGCAAAATGGGGCCAATGGATAATTAAGGAAGGGAGAACATTCTAGGGAATATACAGAAAAGGAATAAAGGGGTGGTAAGGCCAACCACCGACCAGGGAGGTAGATGTAGGGTAAGTTTGCATTAACAGAAAAGCACCTTGAGTGAAGTACCCACCTGCTCACCCTAACTGCATTGAACTCTTGAACTTAAGATTCATTGCAAGGGACTGCAATGGATTTACCAATCTCCACAATGTATGTTTTGACATTGCCAAGCTTGTACTAAATAAGCCCAAAATGTGTCAAAAGCTCAGCCCTTCCCACTGACTAAGGCTCCCAAGCTCTGCAAGTGTAACTTGGGAATATTCCATCTAGTTTTCACTCATTTTTACATTCTCTGATCCTTGCCAATGGGATAGCTGGCTCCTGAAATTAAGACTGGAGTGATGAAGACCCATTTTAATGCCTCCCTGTCCCATTCCCAGAGATGCTGAATTCCAACAGCCACTCTATTTCCTACTCACAGCCTCTGACAGCCCATGTGATCCCATCAAACTGAGCAAATGGACAGTCAGCTCAGATGATCTTCTGCACAATAACTGGAAATAGCAAAGTATACTTTCTGTCTCATTTACTAATACTGCTGCTAATTTTGCTGTGTCCCAGTTTCTCATCCATCTGCAATCAGAATTCAGTTTGATGGAAAAGGAACCATGCTGCAGTACAGACCAGGATCAGTCATTTTAGCAGATTGAATAGTCCCATTTCTGCTCAGAAATTCTTCCCAAAAGCTTAGCAAGGACTTCGGCCATGATTAAATAAACCAGGTCACTGAGCACAAGAGCAGATAATGCCAGTTTTCCTTTGGACTTAGTTCTGGGGTTAATGCAAGTGCTTTTGAAAATTTTGCAATGTTCAGGAAATTACTGGGAGCAGGTGAGTGTTCTTTCCCATGCACATTGTCTGACAGTGAATATTAATATATGAAGCTTTTCAACTGGCACAAGAGAGTACCTACAGTGTCTCACTCTATTAGCTGGAGGAGACTTGTATGGATATAGTTATTTCCAAGATTTTTAATCTCTAATTACATCAATTTGACTGCTAGTTTCCAAAGTTACTAGAAAGGTAGACAGATTGTTTTCTCAGTAATTCATATTAAGAAGTAAAAAATAGAGAACTTACGAGATAACCCAGTAGGTATTGATTCCTTCTTATAATGCAAACATTACTGGTAATAATTTTAAGCAATTACATAATAAATAAAATGCATAGTATCAATTCCTCAGAATTTCTGCTAGCTGGTGTTTTAACTCCAGTTCCCTGTGGGAAAATTCTGAGGTATGCCTCAAGCAATTTCATTTTTTTTCTTGGAACGGTAACACACACTAAGGGAGTTTAAGCAGTGGAGGTTTCAAAGTAACTTACAGAAAAAATTTCAAAACATATCTAAGAGAACTATAGAAATGGGACTTACAAGTTTTTCAAAAACATTTTACTGAAATTCTGCTCCTCTGACAGCTGTGTGTTTTGTCATCACTTCTAATTTGAAATTTTTTACTCACACTAATGATTTAACTGCACTTTTTGTGTCAGGTAAGTGTGCCTAAAAATGCCTAAAATTCCTAAATGCCTAAAACATGTTAGGGCAATCAAGAGCAAATTTAAAATGTATATATCAACAAAGTCATTCAAGAAGTTGCCCACACTGAACAACTGGAAACAACTTGCATTCAGACCCTGGAGCCTTTCTTACAATTCTACATGGGGCTCCAAGGCTGAGGCATTCAAAGAATGGCATTCCTGAGGTAATAGAAAGGAAGCATGTTGGCCAACTGGCTGCTTCCACATTTCTGGAAAACAAGTTATAACTAGAACATGAGGAGACTAACCTTACCTGCTGTGGCTTTTTAGTAAAGTGGATCAAGTTGCTAGAGAAAAATGAATTTTCATTCCCCCTTATGCTATTTTGCATTATAAGTACTCACTGAAATTTGGCTGCTTACAGCATTTAGCAAAGACCTTTTTAGCAGTCAGTTTTCAAAAAGATAGGCAGTATAGGAACTCCTACACATTTATAACACACATCCCATGGCCTAACTTATCTTTTCCTAACTACTATCATCTGCAAGTTCCCAAAATCCACCAATTGAAAACTCCTAAGTTGTTACAACACAGGTGCACAAGGTTTAAATAATAAGGGTAATGGGGGGAGACACAACACTCCTAGAAAATAGAAGATATTAATCAAATTACTATCAATAACTAACAGGGGAAAAAAAGGAAAGGGGAAAAGTGGTAAAGGAGAAAAGGGGATCATGCTCTTCATTGGGCCTCAAGCATATTCTACCACATGGCATTGCTGCAGTGCTTTAAACTATTTAAATTTTAAACCAAATTCTAATTGCTTGACTGCAACCTCCTTTGTATCTCCAGTCAATCCATTTTAATTCACATTTTGGGTTTGGAGCTGCAAAGGCAAGCTAAAACAAAAACATTGCTAGACCTGAGATGACTTGAAAACACATCCTGCTCAGTGCTGGGAAAAGGAATGTGGCCAAAACACCATGCTCAGGTTTCAAGTATCAGTAACAATAGTTACCTGTAGGAAAATTATGTTTGTCCACTTAAGCAGGGTGCAAGACTTCCCCTTAAAATACTAGAACTGAAAGATGGGAAATGTAAATGTGTAAATTCCTTCAGCTGTGGCCTTCTACACTCAGTGTTATTCCTGCTGTCTGAGGTGACTTCATAAAATTGCATTTTTTTAATTTCGTTTTTATCTAAAAGACAGAAGTATCCATTCCAATGAAATAAATAGGACTTCTTGAGTTTATTTTAATAGCAGTGAAAAGGGTATCTTGTTTTGAATTGGCCCTTCTAGGTAAATTGCTTAAACAAATCCTTCTTGGTGGATGGTAATTGAATGAGCATGGGGAATTTTGATGGATCCAGGTGTCAAGAAGTTGGGGAAAAATAACATCTGTTCTCATCAAACAGCAGAAAGGCAAATTCAAAGTCACTCTTAATAAATGTGTAGCATAAACACTGAGCAGAGAGCAAAAGAGATACATTAAAAATATATTTTTAAGTAAAATTAGGTTGGTTTTTTTCTCAGCTGAATGTAGTAAAGCTAAACTGCTACATCCTACATTGCTGTTATATATAATATTTTTCCTGACACCTCTCTCACTGTCACAAGTTGCCATTGTGGCTAAACCCCTCCCATTCTCTGCGCCAGGTTCACTGTGAAAGCAGCCAGACAGTGCCATGGTGCTCACTGACACACAAGAACAGCCTGACTGCCTGGCTGCCAGCTCAGCACAAGGCTTAAAAATAGACAGGCAGCAGGGAACACATTGGTTAATATTTGCCATTGCCTGGAATTTGACACAGTATTTTATGTCACTCCTACAATAATTACGTTATCTTCTACACTATATACTTTGATTTTTCTTTCCCTTGCCCATCTTCATGCTTCAGACCCAGTGTTCACATGGTGATAAGAAAAAATCAACTCCACAGATGTCAGGCAAGGAAGAGCCCCACTACACGATCCCGGTGTGGCCCATGGGTAACTCAGGGCACAGTTCTGGGGCAGCAGAGAGGACAGAGAGAGCAAGTCCCTGCTTTTCATACTGCTCTGCACAGATCATTCTGCTCCCTCCCCACCCCCACAATGCCTCAGATCTATGAACTACTGCAGCATGGCCATGACTGCAATTTATATGAGTCCAACAGAGATCAGATTTTAGAGCAAGGACTTTGTGCAATCACACTGACTAAGAACTCAATACAAGGGCTCACTGCTACATTCTTTCTGTGGGAAGAATGCAGTCTAAAACAATAATTTAGTATCTATCAGCATCTTAAGGGTCTTAAAGGAAGGAAAAAATCTAATGACAGAACAGTCACTCCCAGGCCTTCCTTGTTCTCACTTTCAAATAAAAACCTTGTATCTTTTTTTTTAGTAGCAGAAAGAGTGTAAATGCACAGCGCCCTCAGAAATGACTTTACTATTTAAAAGTTGGTATTAACTGGACAGTTAGAAATGATAATCCAATTGCTGGAGAAGCAAATATCCAGAATTATCTTACACTGAATCTGTGCCGACACACAGAGCATCGAATAACTCTTTCTGTTCTTTCTTTCCCTAAGACAAACACAATTTTTAAGGAAGTTATATGGCATTCTTGCCTGGCAAAACCAGCTACAAAAGCCAGGTTAAATGCACAAGGTTTTTGTCTTAACCTGCCAAGAAACATTCCCTGTGGCTGACCCAACACGTGAAACATTCTTGTTCCTGTAAGCATTCTGTTCCCAACTTGAGGACAGCTACTCACAGCCCAAGAGCTGCTCCCACAAAGTTCTTTGTAAAAAACAGTAACCAGTAAGTCACTGGTGAGTAGAACTCAGCATAATCCACAAAAATATCACTCTCCATGATCACCCCAGTTTGCTATTTACCACATTACTATTTTAGCAAAACTTGGAGCTTGGGGATTACCCTGTAACCTACACTTAACCCATGAAGTTGGTGTGACTGCAGTCAGGGTATTTATTTCCCTGGTGACAGGCATACAGAGGGTGCTTTGGGCTGAGTGGCTGCTTATCCATCAATCCCTGGAAAAGGGATACAGGTGGTGAACACACAGCCACGTGGGATGGTGTAATGTCCCACATCATGTGGTTTGCACCACATCTCTTTGTACCTCTCTGCTTTTTTGCTAGAGATGACATCTCTCTCCCCACAGTGTGAAGACAATACTGGTATTTCACCAGGTATTACTGCCTTTTGCCAGACTATAACAGAAGTTTTTGTTTTCCTCTTCATGTCAGAACACAAATAGAAACAGTCTTTGAAATATATTTAGACTAAACTTTTTTTTAGATGTTAATTTTCAGGAATGTTGCCAATCCACTTTTAGCAGATGGTTTGCCATTTAATGTATCTAGGCAGGCAGAAAAGCTTTAATCAATAGAATCAAAAGAAATGTTGAGAAATTACACACAATTTTACAAAATCAAAGTCATTTCCTACATATTCTCATGCAGACAAAAATATATTGACATGTTGTTACTGCAAGGAGCTGAAGAATGTTTCCCACATTACAACAGTGGATTTCCTTTTACATGCTTTCAAGTCTCCAGGTTTCCTCATAACAAGGACTTTTACCCTGTCACAAATTTAGAAATCCTCCAAGAGCAGCTTAATTAAGAAAAAAAAAGAAAAGAATCCAGGACTGAGCAATTAAAAACCTACCCTCAAGGGCTGGCAGTGCCCATGTAAAAAGGTCTACCTCTGCTTACTTCTTTGAACAAGAAATCAGCAGTCTGGCTCCCCATTTACTCTGGGGCCCAGTATTCCACCTGCACCAGCAGTCATCCAGGAAAAGAGACAACATGGGCAGGGATCAGCCTAGCCACCAGCTATCATTCAATTACTGCAGAGAGCACTGACAACTGCCTGAAAACCTGATTCCAACACTCTTCAGACAATACATCCACCCCCTGCTCCTGCCACACTGAGATACTTTGCAAACACACTCCCATGTGCACTAACCAAGTTCTTGCTTTGGTGCTTGCATTGCCATTTACAAGTAAGCAACTGTTAGGCAATGGTGAATCCCCTTCCAACCTTCCAGACAAGACATATGGATCCTTGGTTTAACCATATTTTAAGAGAGAGAGATATAGAAAATATTTGAGATATATTTAATATTTCCACATTCATTTGCAAGCTGAATTTTGTCTCAATACTTAAATGAGAGAATCAGCACTGTGAAGGTGCTTTTAACAAGTATTATGTCTTTTTATGTAAGAAAGATGTAAGCTGTGCTGAAAACTTGTGTGTTGACAGAATTGCACTTACAGGAAGTATAGCAATGAACCAATGAGATTAAAATGCTTCTATGATTCCTGTCACAATGGCAGCAAGTGGGAATAATGTATCCAAACATAAGTCTTCTGCTGTCATTTTGTTATAGCTTTTTCTGCTCTACTTTCTTTTAGTGCCTAAATTTACCAGTCTTCTTGGCGTTGTGTACATCCCTTTGGAACTTGTGTTTGGGTTTTTCTATTACTGGTTTGTTTGGCTTACGTCTAACACTTTAAGATTAATTTTAAACTAGTACAGTGTTACAGTCATGTGACAACATTAGCTAAACAGAAACTTGAAATACCTTATTCTGTTACACCTAAGTTTAATGATGTCATAATCCTTCATGGCCGATATCACGTTGTAAAGTTACAGAGTTCTAACTCTGAAAAAGCAGGATTCAAAACAACACACAATTATAATATTGGAGACCAATAGCATCAGAATTTTGGTTCCAGGCCCAGTATTTTGATTATGATAGTCTGGCTGTAAGCAAAAAATATTTCTTACTTTATTAAGAGTGCTACACATGTTATATAAGATC
Organism: Certhia americana; assembly: GCA_018697195.1. Lineage (NCBI taxonomy): Eukaryota > Metazoa > Chordata > Aves > Passeriformes > Certhiidae > Certhia > Certhia americana. The sequence goes on along the minus strand of CM031861.1, from coordinate 10,376,450 downwards.
CATATAAACTAAATCAAATAGATTTAAGTCTTCAACTTTTGAATGCTAGATTTGGGGTTCATTAACAATCAAATATTTGCAGCAATCTACTAGATGTGAAATTGATTTTGAGAGCAACAGGAAAGGAAAAGGCTGTTAGAAGAGGATAAAAAATGGTGCATGGCTTTTTTCCACTCCATGGAAACTCACTAGCACCAGTTTCACCAGTTTAAACAAAACCAGTGAAGAATCCAGAGTTTCTACTCAATAACTGCAATTTCATATCAACTAAAAAAGGATAAAACATTCAGGTATTTTTGTTCAGCCTGTGGTATTTGCTGTACTTTTCTCCTCCTTGACCCTCCTTGTCCTTCAAACTGTTAAATGTGAACACATCTTCTAATCAGAAATTCCACAGAAATTACAGCATACTACTCCCACACCCTTCACTTGAGCAACTTAAAATATTCCTGTTAGGACAAGTAGAAGAGGGAAAGACTGGCATAATATGATCATTCCATATACAGCTGGTGAAATTATAAATACCTCAGATAAAGTCAAATACACAGAACAAAGTTATTTTTAAAAGGATTCAGTGCTCAGTTCTGCAAGCCCTTTTTATTCTGTGCACAGAGAAATCCCAGAAGTTTTCTCCAATCATAATTTCATGGCAATGATAATCCTATAATGGGTGAGTACAGACTCACTGAGTCTGCAGTGCGTGAAAAGTTTATCTGAGAGTTTTAAAGGTAAAAAAGTTACCTCCAGCATGCAAAATCTTCTTGTGAAGCCTCTGGCAAGTCATGACTTGATGCAGAAAGAAAAGCTTCAAAGCAATTTGAATCCACCATGAAAGCAGAGGCAGGTAATTCTCTGCATTAGATGGATGATTCATGAAAGAGATCTTTAGCTAGATTCAGATTACATATGAGCATGTAACACAGTCTAAAAATCTATATTATCTCCCTAAAATGAAAACTAGAATGATCATTTATCTATGAAGAAAAAAACCCAGAAATACCATCTTTTTCTTACACTCTTCAGAAAGCTGCTTATAGAAATCCTATTTTCTCAGAGATCACCTGTGACAGCTCTAAAAGGAAAGTTCTAAAAGGAAAATTCAAACATTCACATTTAAAATATGGGGCTTGATTTAGGAGATAGGAAATGTCAAAACCAAAACTACAACAGGATTTGCATACCCCTTCTGACGTTACCAACACAAGGTCACTGAACTCCTGAATTTTCGGCATACAAGCAGAGATTTAGGCAATTGTGTGGTATGTAAGATGTGCTAATTATAGCATGCATGTTGGGAGAGCTATCTAATCTCATACTTCAGGGCTCATATCAGACTCCAATTTGTGTAACTGGGCAACAGATGCAGCTACTGCAGGACTCACACACTCCCTGGGCTTTTCCTGAGGGGAGAAGGGACCTTGTGTCTGATTCTTCTGAACAACTCCATCAGTCAAACCGGCCAGGAAGTTTGTAAAAGAGGGGCCATAGCAGTGCTCCTCATCCCCCTCCTCTGCCTTGCTCCTGCAGACCCTGTCCATAGGGATGAAGGCTCCGAGTCAGGGCTTCCACTACACAATTCATATGGCATTGATCATGGGACAGCTGGGATTCCTGTCAGCTGCCACAGCATTGTTGTCATAGAAAGAATACATGTTTTAAATCTCATGTGTTTAAACCACAATTGAAGTACCAACTATAGCAAGAATCCCTCACAGTCTTAAGACACACTGGCATTTTAAAGGCAGAGCACATCAAGGTAGCAGCTTGGACCTTCCACTTTCATATTCTAAAACAGAAATCAAAATATTCTCATTTGTTAGTTTTCAAAGCCAAACAAAAGTGATGCTGGAGAACTGTAATAATGACCATCAGGGTTTCAGCTCTTAAACATCTCTGCCCTTCCCTCAGAAAACTAAGGATATCATGTTAAAAGCAGCACCATAGTTACAAAACACCAGTTGAGCAGAGAAAAACTGGAGAAAACGGAGACAAAATGTTGTTTCACAGAGAACACATCTGTATCGCACAGCCATAGAACAGATTTAGGTATAGATAACAGCATGAAGTCAAAGCATTAAGATTCATGTAACTAAGAATTTCAGTGTCTATGCAGAGTATCTGTCCACACTAATCCAACAGCCTGAGTTTATCAAGTTGCTAAAAGGAAGGAACCCAGAAGTTTAGTAAAGAGGCTACAGAGCTAGCACTGCAAGGCCAAGGACAGCACAGAAAGATCCCTTCAGAGATAATTAAAAGGAAAATAATTTACCCAGTGAATAAAAAGAGATTTGCCTCAAAGGAATGAAGTTAGTTTTCACAATATGAAGTTAGTTGTCACTTCTGCATTAGACAGAAATTCATTAATTTTGTTAATTGTGGACCAGTAAATCACCTCGCCGCTTTGGACTCAGGGACAATCCCAAGACACCACAGAGCCAATTTCCAGGCTAAGTGTGACTGACAACATAATTTTATGGCTGCATGTAATGAGGACAACCATTAACCAGCTACAGAGGATTTGTGTCCCATTGTGTCCCTTTCCACATTCCATATATTAATACCTGATAATCAAGTTCCTGAGCTGTTCCAAAGACAACCAAGGATCTTCCATCACCCTCAGGAGGCAGCTAAGCCATCTTCACAACTGCCACCACTCAAGATTTGAGCCCAATATTTGCTTTTTAAAATCACCATAGATTTTCTTTACACATCATGTCTCTATTCAGATGGATAGTATCAGCTTATCCTACCACTCCACAGCTTATGCACACTTTCACAGTGTAACATTGATGGCAGAATGTCTATTGAGTGCAGAATTAAAGTAAACTGCTTCTGTGACTTGACCCAGGCAAGGCAGAAACGTTAGGCAGGGAGGCAAAAACTGCCTCATGTGACGCCATGAGAGAGAGCGAGAGTCCAGGACAAAGCTGATCTCACACAAATCCCAGCAGCTGTGGAGGTCTTGATTCATGTTTCTTTTCAGATGTATATACCTCTATAAAAATAATTTGTTAGCACTGAAGTGGTCATAACAAGCTGGCAGGAAATACCTCAGCTGGAACTCCTGCGCAGCTGCAGGCTACTTGTGCCAACCTGAACAACATAGCCCAAAGACACCAGAGTGGCACAAATGAAGTGCTGAGTGCAGAATCTGAAGCAGAACAGCTCTCTCCACCCCTACTCAGCCCATACCTCCTCTGCTCAAACACTGCACTAACCCCCCCCCTCCTTCCACTGAGGATGCGCCATTGTGCAGAGATAAATGTCAACAGAAATGAACGTCTTCAGAAAAAATAGAAAACTTTCCTAGCTTAGCAGTGAGGGAATATGTGGAGGGCAAGGAAGTCAAAGCTCTGCTCCTGATTCATTTTTTTAACCTTCTGTTGAAGATTTTCACGCGAACTAAAGAAATTGTCATGACTGAAGGAAACGGAATCCAGACCCATTCCTTGCCCAACTACAAAGCTATCATTCACTCTCACTCCGTAGCCAAATAAAACTTCTCTTGTTTCTGTCAAAAGAAACAATCTCAAATAAATCTGCCATACCATTCCCATTGTATAAACCTGAAGAAACAGCAATCTAGATGACAATCAGGAAAATGGAAAACAAAAAAAAAAGAGAAACCTCATTCTGAAGAAAACAACTTTAATCATGAAAGGAATCATTCAATATCCAGCAATGAAATCAAGTTAAAAGCACAAAAAGTTAGCTTTAATAATAATAATTATATAATATCAAGGTGTAGTGAACATAATCAACAACATTAAGTCTTCAGTAGATTGTTCTTGAAACAACCTACCTACACCTCCAGTATTGCTTGAAAATTTACAGCAAATTAAATCTTCTAGTTGAAATAACTATATTAAGGTTTCTTTAGTGTGCTCATCCCTAAGCATGGAAGAACATGAAAGTTAAATTCCAATTAATCTGCACTGACATGCAGCCATCTAGAATGACTTGAGAAGTCACAGTCTAAAGAGGAAAAATAATGGGATTAATCCTGCCTGTCTTACATACGCAAGTAGCTGCTTCCATTGCAATTAGCTGCATTGGGACAGCAGATCTCTGTGCTTGTACAGAGGCAGGGAATCCTCTGCAGTGGAGCAAGAGCTGAGAGTTCCCAGGGCTGCTGCCTGGTGCTCATTTGTTCCTCAGTAGAAAAAATACGCTGCAGCAAGTGATAAACATGCCTAATTGCTTTTGAGCTTGGGGGAAATAAGCTGGGGGGATTTAGCCATTAATTATTCCCAAAAGGAAAGTACCTCAGGAATAAGAGACATGGTGGAGTGCCCAATTGAATCCTGGTGAGCTGACTTTATGGAACCCAGCTAGGGTTAGTTAGCCAGGCTGTGAAAGACAGAAGACGTTCTTCTTTGTGTTTGAGATCAAAAAATAAAGGGTAGATAAGAAACAAAACATTTACTTAATCAAATCTTTCCCAGGCTAAAATTAAAAATGTGGGTTTACCTAGTTCCCAAGCTCCAAATATGCAGTTTCTGCATTTCAACCTAACACATAACACAGGAACTGAGTGAATCACACACTGGAGACCTCTCCCTTGCCCAGCTGACCACAGAGAGTGATCAGATACCCAACTGTGGGATAGCTAATATCAGCTCAAGTAAATCCACACAGCAAATCATTCCAAGCAGGAGAATGAAAGGCAGTGTAAACCACTCTTCTCTCACAGAACTTCCCAAGTCCACACAGTGCCTGATATTTCACTGATAAGAATAGATGCAGCAGCTTGCAAGGATAGAGGGCCACAGTCCCAGTAGGACACAGATGTCTTTGTAACCATCCATCAATCTTAACCAAAAATCAGCTAGTCCAGAAATGAACTGTGTGTTACAACTTCCATTTAGATCTAGCCTACGTCTTAACTTTTTAGTAATTCTGTTTAGGTCCAAGAGGTTGGGAGGAAGAATGGGGCTGGGGCAAGGAAGCAAGTTCATGTCATAGACTTCACAGTCTATAATCTTTTAAGATAATACCACAACAAAAACAGCATCTGATAAAACCAGGAAGGCTGAAAAATACTAAAATGACATTGTGCAATAAGACAGGATGATATGCAGCAGAGTTTGAGTGATATGGGTTTAATCATAGCTTAGCTTTTCAAGGAAAATTAAACTATGAACTATGATGGCCTAAAGCGAGGCTGCAGAAAACAGCACATTTCTCCCTTTTGCTGGTGTTTTTCACTTTGTCACTGACACAAACTATCAGATTAAGAGCAGCCTATCCACTCCCCTGATCTTCCAACTGCACATATAACTTAGGGCAAGTTTTCAGCGTCAGAACTAATGCATGATGCATTATTAAGATGAAGGACATAATGTGATCTGTCTGAAGCACTCTCATATTGATTTTAATAACGAGAGTGTATGGGTTTTTTTAAGGAAGTTTGGCGTTTGTGAATTCAACAGAACACAGTTTTTTTATCCCATTTAATGCTTGTTAACCTCAGCCTTCTAAAGCATACTTTCTGGGAATAAAACTCAGTGCTACCACACATTACATGTGCCACACACTTCTGTCAGGCATGAAAAGGGCTGCATTTTGCACCAAGCTACCCATCTGGTCCTTTACTGAGTTTCTGTTATACACATAAACACATACACACAATTAATCTCAAAAAAGACACCATCCTGTTTCCAAACTCCACAGGAGGTGGGAACAAAAAGTTTCTCTCAGTGGGCTGCGTGCTAGCATGGAGCATTTGCCTCCTACTGAAGATTTAGGCTGGGGGGGAAGAGAATCTTCTTGTTACAGAAGATACCAAGGGGAGCACTTAGATGTAATTAACACCACAATCCCACAACACATTGCCACAGAAAATCCTGCAGGTTGCCATCACTGCAAAAAGGTAGTCACTTGACCAAAACCACCTTGAGAGCTGTATCTGGCCACAAGCCAGAAACCCAGGATTCCCAGGCTTCAGTCAGCTCAAGTTTCAGCATCAAGCTTTAACTCCACAAGATTAGTCTTTCTGTGGCCCGGGATTTCTCTGTCCGTACTGTTCTTTCCAAACATAAGGCAAAGCAACTTTGATTCCCTCTGAACCTCTCTTACCTAGAAATCTCTTTTCAGTCCAATACTTCTCTTGCTGTTAAAATGTCTTTTTAAAAATACATACTTTAAAAAGGATTTTATATGAAGGCATGTCTTATTACTTCTCATTTCCAGGGCACTTGATAAAATATTCCAAGATTGCAATTTACATGCTAAAGGAATTCCCAGATGGCATCTAATCAAACAATTCAATCAGAAAGCAAATTAAAATTAAATATTAGCACAACCCCATGTATAAAATGCAGCAGCTAAAGCTCTCTGGCATTTGCAGGATATCCTATGGAATGTAATTCTATTGCCTGTGCTAATTTCATGCCTCTTCAGCTTTGCAGAATATCTGAGCTATTGAGACCTTTCTCCAACACAAAAAAGAAGAAGTCCAAGGAAAAGTTTAATAGGAAACTACAGATAGCCCTTACAACCATGTCTAGAACCATTACAGCAGTGGGTTTACTCAATTTCTGGCAACAACTCTCAAATATATACATTTCTGAAAGCTGACCTTCAAGTTCAAATCAAACCCAGTCAAGCTTGGGACATTTCTTTCAGTAACTTGAGTGAGTTTTGCTCCATAACCCAGAATTCACAGCATCTCACAGTTCTAAGCAAAATCTGATTAAGGTAACACCCTATTCTGCAGTATCTGCCACAGGAATTCCTGTGAGAACTCCAGTTATAATTATTTGGCAAATAAAAGTAGAGAAAATCCACTTTGAGCTAAGGATCTGCGATTTTTATTTTATTCATTTAATTATCTTAAAGACTAAGTAGTTTCAATAAGGTATGAGAGGCTTGTAAAGCCTTTTTTTTTAACCCCTATTATTTCAGAACTTGTCACCAAACTGTTCACTCAGTTAATTTTGAAAGACACTCTTCAACTTTAAAAGAAGCATTATTTGAAGAAAAAAACATCTGTTTTGGCTTATGGATAGTCACCAAAAAAAAAATCTAATCCATTGCTATACTCTCCCCTGATTTAAGTGCACCTTTTCTGTACTACTCTAAGAACTAGTGATGGAAGGTACCAATACGGTTAGTTTCCTTGAAAGCCGTCGTTAGTTTCCTTGAAAATAAACAAGGCTATTTGAGTTTCCTACCAACAAACCTGAAGGAGTTATGATCCAGCCTCATAAGGGAAGTCAATTAACTTTGTGTACCTCGCTCTTAGCCAGAGCCGTTTGGAAAATCTGTGCCTTCATATATGCTTCCACAGTGCACTCCACTGGCACACAGACAAGAATACATTTCCTTTTAGAAATCCATTTCACAAATCAAGACAACCTTAAGAACTGCATGATGGAACTTGAAGAAGCTGCTATAACCCATTCTTCAGGGAAGAAAGGGGGAAAAATTATAAAAAAGCAGCATTTTACTTCTTTGAGCAAGATGACAAGACTATCTGAGCAGTAAGTGCATATACAAAAGGAATTATGATATGCCGTATTTAGAAAGATATTAACACAAGTCAAAGCAAAGCAGCTGGGCTTTAACAGCGCTACAAAGTTATGTGTATTGGCAAGCAGGGAAATCCAACTCATATGGGATTACCCACTCTGCTCGCTCCATTTGCTTCATATTCCCAAAAGACCAGTTGGTCAAAGTTGCCTGGAAGTGGGCAAGATTTTTTTGCACTGGTGATAGGTATCCTTCACCACACAGCCTACTTTTCTTTTTCAGATTTAGGAGAGACTAGAACTGGGTTTGAGCATTCTGTGGAGGTTATGGAGAAGTAGGAAAAGATGGTTCCTTTAGATTTTTTACTGGTTCTCACCTACACCCAAGCCTCTTTACCATCCAATTCACTTGGCAAACTGCGAGAGTGACGGTATGATGCCATGCAGATGATGAAAATATAAAGGAAGACACTAAAGATCCCTCAGTAAAGCAAAAGTCACGTAAAATCCCAAACTCACTGGAAATAATCATATTCTCTCCCAGGGCACCCGTTAAAAGGCAATCAAATTAAAAGGCATTACACAAAGAGAGATTGCCCCAGTTATAATCCCAAATGGCTCCTAGCACCAGAGTGGCAGTAATCCCAAGGAATACAGAGACTCAGCACGGATTAGCAGAGTCAGGCTTAAAGGGCGATGAGAACAAGAATTCCACTAGCGGCAAACCATTATGAAAAATAACAAATAGAAATTAAAAAAAAAAAAAAAAAAAACAACAACAACAAAAACAAACCCACGAAAACAGCAAGATGGGAAGCGGGTCTTGGCTCCGAGCCCTCCCCGCGGACCCGTACTTGGGCAAGGCACATACAGCCATAAAGCTGAGGTTCGTTCCAGCCCCAGGCCGAGCCCCCCGGCTCCGGTGCTCCCCCGGCCGAGCTCCGGGAGCGCTCCCCGGCCATCCCGCACCTTCCACGCAGCCCCGGCTCTTCCGGGCCGGCTCTGGCTCCGCCGATCGCGACAGATACGACAGACGGACACACAGCCGACACTGGCACACACAGCCGACACTGGCACACACAGCCGACACACAGCGGGAGGGGATGGAGCTGCACACGGCGGGCGGAGAGAGGAAAGGAGAGGAGAGCGAGCAAGCGGGGGTGAGGAGGTACCTTGGATGTGCTGCTTGATGACATTTTCCAAATGGTCCAGCCTTTCTATAATCCTTAAAGTGTCCCCTTTGTCTTCCTCTAACTTTTTTTCTGAGATCGGCTCCTGCACTTTCACGTAAACACTAGCAATGTAGTTGGTGACCCAGCCCACGTACAGCAGGCAGACGATGTTAGTCATTCCACTCAAAATCACGCAAGTGGACACTAAAGTTTTGGTCTTCCTGGTGCACACCATCCTGAGATCCCTCCATATAGCTCCAAAAATCCTGTGATCCAGAAAACAAAAATAAGCTGCGATGAAAAGAAATTCTTTTCCCCCTTTCCCTGAAACGGAGACCACTACGAAGTCAGTAAATTTCCATGCAAAAAAAGTTCTCTAATCCGCAGAATAAAAAAAATATCGCCTACCTAGAAGGAGAGGTGGGGGCGGGGAGGACTGATAATTAGAATCCTGGCTTTGAGTACGTGAAAATAGCCGAAAGTTTGCGATGGCAGTGCCGACAGCAGACAGCGAGGCGTGCCAGCCGCCCGGCTGCCCGCTGCCTTCAGGCACCGCCTCCCGCCCCGGGCATCACGGGCGCCGCCAGCTCAGCTCCCGAGCGTGGCAAACTTTGTTCCCTCCGCCGCCGCTTCCCATCGCCAGCGGCCACGGCAGAGCCGCAGCCCTGAGAACAGCCCTGAGCACAGCCTGCCGGGGAGCGGGGCTCGCCCGGGACTGACAGCGCCCGGCTCCAATGGCAGCGGGGCGGAGCGGGGCGGAGATACGGCGGGACCCACCTGCTCTTCGCTCCGCACCCAGTGCCGCCTCCTTCCCTGCCTCCCTGCCTCTCTCCCTGCCGTGCCCGGGGCTGGCTGCGAAGGATCCCCAGCCTGGAGAGGCAGAGGCGGCAGCCGCCGGTGCCGTTCGGAGCTGCGAGAGCGACGGTGCCGCCGCTCGCACCCAGAGGCGTCCCGTTTGCCTGAGGGTGAAACAGGAGCTCTCGGCTCCCAGCGACCACCCACCGCTGCGATGTGTTTGGCTTTGAGCCTCTTGGCGTGCCCGCTCCCCGCCGAGGTTGGGCTGAGAATAGCGAAGGGTATCCCAGCATCCACACCGGCGAGCCCCGTATCCATCCGTTCATCGCCTCCCCCACCTCCGTAGGGATACGCTCTATCCGAGAACATCCAGAATTAGCTGCAGGAGCAGGATCAGTAACTCACAATTTAGTTCAGCATACCCGTGCTGCTTTCCTCTCTTCACCTCACATTTTACGCAAATTCCTCTCAATATGGAATCCCACTGATTTGAGAGAAGGCACGTGATTGATCTTTTCCATTCCTGTTAAATAGGGACTTTTGTACTGTATGAGATCATTTTCTTTTGATAGTCTCAAGATAGAAACGTAACCAGAATATCCAGTATTAGAAACAATGAGGGACATGCTAATTAACATTCTAAAATAATTTTAAATACTTGTCCAAGGAAAAAAAGAATATCAAAGGTTGTGGATTGACTGCACTGTAGTCATGCTCCAGAACTTATGGTGCCACCAGGGTCTGCCAGTGTGCAGAAAGCACAGCAAGGTACCAGCACTTACTATTCTGAAGCATAAACATGGGTGTTCAAACCCTTCAACAGCTCAAACACAACATCTTAGAGAAAAGTAAAAGCAGATGATTTGTCTTAGGGATTGTTATTTTAAAACTAATTGCAAGCAAGACACGGTATTCAAGAGAGAAGGCAGGCAACTGTCTTGCCAAAAGGCAGAATGACTTCTTCCTTTCCATCAATTGGTACTCCATAGAAACAGTGAAAATGATGAGTACTCGGACACATACAAACCAGCACCAACAGAGGCTGCAGTCAACTCTGTCACCAAAGCTGAAAAAACAAACTGCCCCCTCAGCCTTCTGAGCCTCTCTAAAAACGAACTGAAATTTTGGCTAGTTTAAAAGTAGTTCCCCTGTGGCAACACTAGAAGAGGTGAGCCCAAGAGAACTCCCTTGGAAATTCGACTATATAACACAAAGTATTTGTATGAGAAAACAATGTTTACATTTTAAGAAAAAATATCTTCAATAATACAGGGAAGTTTGCTGGACAAAGTAGTCAATGAACAAGTCCAAGCTTTGTAAAAGACAAAACACTGACAGAATGTATTAGATCAGTTCCACTCTGTCAGTTAATCCACTTGGTCTGCAATGAGTGTTTGTCTACACCATCATTTATTTTCCTATTTCCTATCTTTGTGTAACACTTCAGTGTTACAGCTTTGCTTCTGGTAGCAACTGAGAGCAGGAAGTGCTATGGCTGAAGCCTATAATTAAGGTGTTACCTAGAATTCCTTTAATCATTGTAAACCCTGCCTGCAGTCACAAAATACGAATTCTTCAGCAATTTAGGCAGAATCCAGAACGTAGTCTGGGACTTCTTAATTTAAAGCACAACTTATCTGAAATCAGTCCAGGTAAGGGATGAGTAACAAGCATTAATAAGTCATAATTTACATGGAAATGTATAAAATACATAGTATAAGCACTAACTGCTTTTATAAACAAATATGAACTCTGTAAACACATCTATAAGTGAGACAAGCATTTGGAAAAAGATGGATAATGTGTCTCACAGCCTTAATAGGTTGCTTATAACAGTACATAATTGATTAACCTACAGTAACTATTAAGTTCTTTAGCCTTTTGTTCCCATCATGTTTAAAATATATTTTCATTTATAACCACATTCCCCTACTGCCAAAGCTGCATTCCTAACTCCAGCCTTGATTTTACTGAAGCTACTCTTAAAAGTGACTTCATAGCAAAACCTCCAGATGCTTTGATACACAAGAAAAAATGCACTTGCTTTCATGTCTCTGGTAATAATATGCTAGACTGGTCTCTTTAAAAGTCTTCTTTTATGGATTTATAAAAAGTTGGAGGTATCCAAGTGTATGCCATTTAGAAATTGGTTGGTTTTGTCATTTTGATTTATTGTTTAATATTACAATCCAGATGAGACCCCTTCATGCAACATATTACATAAATACATAAGCAGTCCATTTTAATAATTTAATGGGAACAAAAACAGGAAAAGGAACAATAGGAGAATAGAAATGCTGCCAGCCTCACATTATAGTCAGGGAGAAAATTAGGTGGTAAAACCCTTAAATATTTCTTTTTTGAACATTTAAATTATAGGGGAGCACAAGGTCTATGAAATATTTTCTCTTAAATCAAAGTGGTGTTTTCTGCTTCAGGTGTTTAAGCTGGAGGCAGTACAATCTACTGTGCAGGTTATTAAAATATGTGTCTTGATTTTATCCTTGTCCTGATACTGCTGTGCTATGTCACACTATGCAAATTATTTCATGTAATTATTTCACTTTTCTTAAAACAGATATGTATTACAGGCTTTAATACAGATTTCCTCCAACTACATTGCTGTAATTGGGCACCATTTCAAATGGTGCTAAGGAAATATTAATCTCACAATCCAGTAAATAATGCAAAATAAGTGGCAGCTGTAAAGTGACCTATAAGTAATTCAGTTAGTATTACTTACTTATCATTATAGTTCATGGAAGGGAAATATTTAAGAGCTGTATTTTTATTGCTGCATTTTGATGCAAGTTAAAACACTTTTATGTGTAAGATGGTGCTTGAAACATCAGAACCAAAAATACTTACCCCATTTTATAAGCACAAGCTTCTTACACTTTGTTAGAAATCAGTGGAAAAGCTTAACTTTTAAACTTTATTTTTATCACATTCTATTCAGATTCTTAGCTGAAATCCTATTAGTTTGTGGAGATATAATCTTCATTATTATCTAGTCTGAGGAGATTTTCTTCTATTATTTCTTTCCTCTCACCCATGATTATCACATCTTTTGTTTGGAAAGGTGATAAAAAATTCCAAAGGCACTCACTAAGGAACACAGCATTTTTCATTGTGGAGCGAGATGACTAAATAAATTTAGCAAAGTCTGAATTTTTCTGAGAAGGTAGTATTTTTGGAAGCTCTGATGTTTGAGCCTGCACACGTAAATCATGACCTGTACATCTCAAGCAGAGATTACCCCTTCTGCAGATGAGATCTTCCCAACAATTCAAAATACAAAACTGGGGGGTTAGCTCCTCAAAAGAGACAGCTTTCTCTATTCTGAAGATAAAGGTCAGGTGTTCAGTCCCCAGGGAAGTGATCTGATGATCTTTGGTATCTATTATCCCTAATCATCACTAGCACTAATTTTAAATGGATCTTAAACTTCCATTAAACCATAATAAGACATATGCAGGAATTTCAGAGATGCCTTTGCATTTCCTGGAGCTGGGTTTTGGAGTAAGGTATTTGGTAAGTGGATGTTGTAAGATAATGATAGAAACTGAATGCAAAACAAAAAGAAAGGAAGAAAAATTGGAAAAAAGCTGAATGAATGAAAAGTACAATTGAGAAAGACAAGAAAAAAAAAAACAACTTCTTTTCCGTTTTATGCTGGGACACATTCTCATCATCCTTATTCCTCTGGCATTTTCTCTTTGTCTCTCTCTTGCTTTCTTTGGGTCCATATCTGCTCTGTCCCTTTGCTATTATTCCCTGTCATCTTTCCCATTCCTCATTTTAAAAAACCACTACTTTAAAGTTTACCCTAGTTCTGTTACACATCACCCTTTGTGACATTTTTAGCAACCACCAGTTAATTTAGGTCACACAGGACTCCTCATTTTCCACTGCTTTGCAAAGACTGCTCAGCAAAGCACTTACTACAGCGAAACTCAGCCCCACATGGCCACTGCAGCCTCCCAAGGAGGAGAGTGAATTAGTGTTTAGTACACAGACATCCAGTGGCATTCACATAACTAACACCATGAATCACAGAAGCACTGAGGTTGGAAAAGACCTCTGAGATCATCCATTACAGCCTTTGACTGAACAGCACCATGTCAGCTTGGCCACAGCACCAAGTGCCATGTCCTGTTCTCTTCTTGAACACCTCCAGGGATGGTGACTCCACCACCCCCCTGGGCAGCCCATTCCACAGTCTAATCACCCTTTCTGTCAACAAATTCTTCCTGAGGTCCAACCTGAACCTCCCCTGATGCAGCCTGAGGCTGTGCCCTCTCATCCTGTTACTCCTTGCCTGGGAGAAAAGGCAGATCCTCACCTGGCTCCACCCTCCTGTCAGGCAGTTCTAGAGAGTGAGAAGGTCACCCCTGAGCCTCCTTTTCTCCAGGCTGAACGCCCCCAGCTCCCTCAGCTGCTCCTCATAGGGCTTTTACCCTCCAGACCCTCCCAGCTCCATTGCCTTTCTCTGGACTCACTTCAGCCCCTCAATGTCCTTCCTGAACTGAGGAGCCCAGACCTGGATACAGCACTCGAGGTGTGGCCTCAGCAGAGCCCAGTGCAGGGGGACAATCACTGCCCTGGTCCTGCTGGACACACTACTGCTGAGACAGCCAGGGGGACATGGGCCAGGGGGTCATGGACAGCAACTTCCAGCTGCTGTCAATCAGCACCCCCAGGTCCTTTTCTACTGGGCCCCATTCCAGCCACTCTGCCTGCAGCCTGTAGCAATGCACAGGGGTTGTTGTGAACCAAGGAAAGGACCCGGTGCTTGGATTTGTTGAATCTCACACCATTGTCCTTGGCCCATCCCTCCAGCCTGTCCAGATCCCTCTGCAGAACCTTCCTCCCTCCAGCAGATCAACACTCCCACTGAACTTAGTGTCATCCACAAACTTATTGAGGGAGCCCCCAATGCTCATGACCAGATCATCAATAAAGATATTAAACAGGCCCCAACACTGAGCCCTTGGGAACCCCACTCATGACTGTCCCCAGCTGGATGTGGCACCATGCACCAGCACTCTCAGGACCTGGCTGTCCTCTTAACTCAGCCAAGAGTGCACATGTCTAAGCTATGGGCTCCATCATTTCAAAAACATTCCCTGAGCACCGAAAGGAAGGCATTTAATATACCAGAAGATACAGAAGCAAGAGAGTGCTGACACTGTTTCAAGGGAAAAAAATTGAACTGTATCTTGTTTTCTGGAATGAGATCTCACTGCACATGAAGCAATGAGAAAACACCTCATGCAAATGAACAGAACAGAGTCAGAAAGTCCATTGAAACATCTACAAGACGCTTAGATTAAAAAGCAACCTGCAAGAGCTAGGGGCACATGGGTGTGTATTGTCTTTTCCATCACCAGATTCATGGCTTAGAAGACATTTTCCATCTCCCTGATACAGTTGCTATAAAATTTATGTCTGTATTTCCCATTTCCAGATGGCATTTTCCATTCTCAGTGTTTGCCAGGCTTACCTTGTCAATTTATCTTTCAAAAATGTTTTTCTATCAAAACCATCAAAAATCACTTCATAATGTAATTTATCTCTGCTATGCTGCTGTATTAATTACTTTTATGTGCTGGTGTAATTTATTTTTCTGGCAGCATTACACTGCACCATTTTTTTGCCTTAATACTCTGTTAATCCATCTCAAGTGACTCATGTGTGACCAGCAATTCACCAGCAGGAGTAAAAGATGCAACATATGGTCCTTTGTGAGTGGCATGTCTACAGTTTCTCAGAGAAGCATTATGTTCTGTTCTTCTCAAAACTGTCATATGTCTACACCCTACACCTCCAGTGACAACCTTGTCCCTAAGCAACTTCAAGTCTCTTCATTTTGGGATGTTAAACCTTGGAAACATTTGAAACAGATTTCCAGAGACTGCAGCCCACTCAATCTCTGAATCTTTTTATATTTAGATTAAAAAAAAAAAAAAAAAGAAAGAAAGAAAGAAAAGAAAAAGGAGTAAATGCAAAATAATTTTTGACATCTAGAAATCTTGGCTTTTTCAAACAATTCCTCAATGCCGTCTTTTCTATCTTTAACTTTAGTAATACAAATCATTGTGCTATGTCAAACAAGAGCTGAGGCAGCCCAATATCCTATTTCCAAATACTGTCTGAGGGACAAGAATAGTCCTCATGCCAGACTTTGCCTGGAAAAGCTTCAACAAATTTAATGGCTTTAAGGCTTACTGTGTCAGTGGTTGAAAGTGATTGTATACACTAACTGTGCAAGCAATCACAAATTCACAAAGTTCTGAACTTTGCAAAGAAACACAAACATATTGTGCAGGCCTACATCACAGACCCCCTTCTTAGATGGCTCTTGGCCAAGGTGAGTCTCATATATGCAGCCCCTTCTCACATGACAGGAACTCCATACTTCAATTAATTTTTGTAATTTTGCTGTTTCATCAACTTGTCATTCAGGGTCATGGCTTCTCCCACCTTTTGCAATTGGCTCTAGTAGTTACTATGGCTATGGTACCCTCACTATTTACACGCTTGTCTGATCACGTCTATGTATGCTGAACAATGCAGAACCCAACCTCCCCTGTTCATGACTGTCTTCTCTTTGGAAAATGATGATTTTTCCTATTCTTTGTCCTTTCTGTCTTAATCAGTTTTTAATGCATGAATGGAGTTTCTCCTTAAGCATAATGGAGAGCAAACTCCTAGGAAGGCTTTGCAGCCCAAGTACCAATTAAATCCAGCATCAACTGTCATCATTATCCATGTTATCTGATGTCACAAAAAAAAAAATCCATAAATAGGTGAAAAGTAACTTCCTTCAATTGCTCATTAGAGAATTAATTTTCTAGACAGAAATTCCTTAAAAGAAGCATAAAAATCTGCAACACTCCTTTTCCTCCCATTCCTGTGAGATAGGGGTTGATTATTTCTTCCAAATTCTTCCTTTTCAGAAGACTTGGGTCTTCATAGTGTTTTAGAGGAATTGACATGAAGCATTCAAGAGCATTATGCCAGAGTAAAGTACATTAATGAAACCAATACTGAGGATTAGAAGGGTAGAACCTCAGAAGTGACTGTAAACTCAAAGCAGAGATCAGACAAATTGAAAAATAAAATTAATTGTCCTTTTTAATTCAAAGTGATGGTTAAAAAGAATTAATTACTTCTAGAGGTTCAGTTTATTGTTCAACTAGAAATTATAAGAAATTGTATGATTCTGCTTCACTGGTTTAATGTAAGGTAGGACAGATACCATTGAAAGACAGTGCTGGTGAAATCAATTGGTTTAACTCTTCCATTTCCCAATCAACATTATCCAAATCATTTTAAAGATGAGATTTGTCCAGCTGTCCTTCAGACAGTGGTTAGAGTAAACACATAAGTCTCTGTTGATGCTCTTTCGCTAAATTTACATTGAAATATGTAATTCAGCTGAAATGTGAGTTTCTTAAATTTGAGACTGCTGGGACAATTTTCTGTATGATACCTTCTTTCATCAGATACTGCAGCCACAGCTTAAGCAAACAATTAGTTTGCCTTAAAATACCTTGAGTATGTTAGTAATTCATTCTCTTTCTTAGATAGGTGAAAAGGTCTTCTGCTTTGTATGTGTTTTACTTTGGTTGGTTTTTAAAGACATCCAGAAGTTATCTTTTGTCTGGTCTGTTCACTGCATAAAAACCACAACCAACACCACCCTGAAACACAAAAAAGAGCCCTGTGCCATTTTTAAACAAAACTGATTCCACAGTAAGAAAGCTTTCAGTCCAAAAATCCTTAATATTATAACAGCTCTCATGGTATGAGAGGAGATTGAAGGTTTTATTTGGTTAGGCCTGGAATATATCACACTGCTCCAAGAATGTCTAACAAAACACCTGCACCCTGCTGCAGAGTTGCTCTGATGAACTGCAGAGGGAATGGTTTTGTAATGACCAGATCAGATTTGTATAACCCCTTGTACTGGATCTGACTGAGGTAAAGCCTACAGCCCTCACAGTGCTGTGCTTTGCATTAGTAGCTGGACGGGTGCTGGTAAGAGACCAGTGGTTTAGCTACTGCTGAACAGTGCTGACCCAAATCAGCCAAAGGGATATTCTATACCATATGACTTCAGCTCAGAGATATAAGCTATGGGAGAGAGGAGGAAGGGGTGGCATTCATGAATCCTCAATGCTTGCCTCCCAGAGAAAACATGCATGCCAGGGCCCTGCTTCCCAGGAAGGATCTGAACATTGCTACCAATGAGAAGTAAAGATTGACCATTTTTTCCCTTAGCTTATACATGCACAGATTCTTCCTTATTGCTTTCTTTCTCAAATAAAACTGTCTTATCTCCCCCTGCTGATTGCCCTTCATCTTATTCTCTCCCCTGTCCCACTGGGAAAGGGAGTGATAGAGCGACTTAGTGGGCACCTGGCATCCAGACAAGGTCAACCTGCTACACCCCTTCAACCTCAGGGTTTTGTGGATTAGTTTGGCTTTAAGTTGCTATAGATTTTAAGAAAAACATGAACATACAATTCCCCTCAGTCTGCTCTTCTCCAGCTGAACAGACCAAGTGCCCTCCCTCTCTTCATACAGCTTCCGAGAGCTCCATAGCCCACTCTGTTCCTGGCTTAATGCCTCAAACATAGCATGTCCTCCACATAGCCCCAGCCCTGGGAAGCTCCATCCTTCCCACTGGGCTCTGTGTCCAAGTCAAGGTCCTGCCTGTGCCAGTAATTGCTGCAGCAGTTCTTTCTACAAGCGCTGGGTACATCACTGCCATTGCTGGGCAGCCTCAAGCAGGGCCAAACCTTACTGAGCACCGTTCCTAGATCTTGGCCCAAAACGACTGCACTACAAATCCCGACTCCAGATAACAAAATCACTGGGATCTGTGGTGCTTCTCTCTTTGTTGCACTCTTGTGTCAACGATTTCTCTCAAGAGGACACAAAGAGTGTGGAGCTATGTGGAAGAGTGGTTAGAGAATAAGGGACAAGCTAATGTGCATCAGCTTGGTGGTGCAAAGTTAGCTAAGTTTAGGACTCAGCTTAGCTGAGTCCTTGTAAGTAAGCGTTATAACAACAACGGAATATTGTAGCTAATAAAGAGGGAACAGAATGCTAACACTGAACCACAAGAATGAGAAACTAAGAAGAGTTGAAATTTCTGTGAGTAGCCAATAATTATCTTGCTTTTGCACTACGTATGAGCTTCATTATTAATTGTGTAAAAGACATAACTAACAGAATAAAGTTGAGACTTACTGTTCTCTCATATTAAGAGCTGTACTTCTCCCGCTGACCCCAACAGAGCTATATCTAAGTGTGTGTTTCTTGCCTGAAAAATTTCTTCAGGACAGTCTGAGCTGACTGCCTCTGCTCATACTGTCTCAGCAATTGTTCTCTATGCATGTATCACATGCAATCAGGTACAATTTCTGTTATTTTGGAGTGCCATTCTCCTCAGCTTTGAGGGCTCTAGGACTGGAGGGGGCCCTGGAGATTTTCCTGCCACCACAGCAGCCACATCCTAGAAGTGCCTTACGTGTGCTGCTCCAAGTGCATCTTCAAAGGGCAGGCTGTGCTTCCTGAAAAGCTCTTCCAGAACAAATCATCTTCTACTTTCCAGCCTCAGCCTTTTTCCCGCCCTATGTCTTGACCTTTCCACTTGTACCAACAGTCTGTGGTGTGAAGCAGCAAGTCTTTCTTGAGCTGCTGATTTCTTTAATGGACAGATAGAAAGAATCAGGAGAGGAGCTCCTCTGAATGTCCTAAAAGTTGAGCAGCACTCACCAGCACAGCCTCTTCTGCTGCCAGCACATCAGTGCCAGATTTCTGCGGGTAGGCAAGGACAAGGGAGAGCAGATGCAAGACAAAAGGGTTTTCAGGTGTGCCAGGTGATGCTTTGGTTGGACATTAGGAAGACCTTTTTCCCAGAAAGCATGATTAGGTTTTAGAACAGACTAGCCCTGTCAGGGGGAGGGAGATGTTCATGGAAAGGCTGGGTGTGGCACTCAGTGCTGTGCTCCAGGTGTCATACTGGGGATGGGTCCCAGGCTGAACTCTATGAGCTGAGAAGGCTCTTGCAAGTCAACAGATGGATGCTTTTGTAACAGCATAGCCTGTGGGGTCAGCACAGTGGCTGGCAACTGTCCCCAGCCCACGGCCATGGCCAGTGTGCAGGCTGAACTTGTGTGGCAGCAACACGCCAAGTGCGGCAGCTGGTCCCGCAACAGCAGTATGGTCAGACAGGGCTTCTCCATGCTCCTACAGCTCTCTGGGCCCCTGCTCCTAGCTGGAAGACTCAACCCTTCCAGCTCTCTCAAGGGGGCCACTGTCTTTCCTGAGGAGCTGGAGCAGCAGCTCATGGGGGTCAGACACCACCCCTTGGGGTGGCCCGCAGCTGCCCTCTTGGACCTGCTCAGCCCTGAACATGCTGCTAAAGTGCCATGTCCCTGGCACACTGGCTTGGCAGGAGGCTCAGGAGATGCTGGGGAGGGGTGAGGGATGGGCTTGGGCAGGTGGGGCCAGGAGCACCTGAAGCCTTGGACCAAGGTGTTGTTGAGCGAGGTCTGAGAGCCAGCACAGGGCAGCAAAGCTGGGCAGGCCCCAGGGCTCCTGCCCAGCCCTATGGCCAAGGCTCTGAGGCAGAGGAGCTCAGTCCTGGGCAGCAATGGGGCCCACACTGAACCCCAGCTCTTGTCCCTGAAGCCTTTGCCCAGCCCAGCCTGGAGTGAATCACTCCTGCAGAGGCCACAGCCAGACCCATGGGGCCCATCCCTGTGCCATCCTTGGTCTGTGTCTTGCAGGAAAGCGCTGCAGCCCCTCAGGCTCTTGGAGGGAAGTGCTGCCAGCACCACTGCTGCCACCAGAACGTGCTGTGGCTGCTCAGGGACAACCGTGCCCTGATGGAGCAGTGCCTGCTGCACTGCTTTGTGCACAAAGCACTGCCGAGAGAGAGAAGCCAAAGGACATGTAGCGTTTGGAAGAGGAGGAGAGTCTGCTTCTCCCCAGACACGTCTCTCCAGCTCCAGCCTCGCTCTGGGCTAGTAGCACTTGGGAGGGAATCATGACTTGTGCTGACACCACACACTGGGAGGTTCCTGACCATGGCTCTTCTAAAGCTCCTCATTTTCATTCATAGGTTTTAGAAACTTTTTACTCAGTAGTTGCAGGTTTTGGAGTTTATCAAAGTTGATGTTTTTATAGGCAAAGTGGTCCCTAGGTGTTTTTCCCCCGAGTAGCTGTAACTTTTCAGAGTCACAAAGTTCAGGTTTTCCATAGAGTACTCTGGTCTTTCACTGTTCCATAGAGATGGGATGCAGAAATTGATGGGATTGCATGGGAGCTCCACACCAACACTCATTTTGCAACACATTACCACTTCCAAAAGACTTTCCTTTTGTTTACAAAATAAAGAGAAATGCTTACAGAAGTTAGCACAGCAATAGAAAAGGAAGCCCTCAGAGGAAGCCCTGAACGAGAGCCAAGAGTTTTTTCAACAACCAGTACAGTACCAGCAAGGAGAGACCATTCATAAAGAAATCTCAAATTTCTAAGTGTGTCTTATGTCAGGCAGAGCTCCAGATTTTAGAACTGCTGAAAAGCATATTTCAAAGCATATGCTTCCGACAAATTTTAAAATTTATTTTAAAATAAAGGTTCATACACAGAAAAAGGAAAAAGAAGGTAAAATATTTTTAAAATCTCCTATGAAATTTCAACCAGACTCTTTTACACAGTATTCCCTGTGGTGTACATTGGAGTCATATGCACATACTCTTCTGCTGTGCAACACCATTGTCCTGCAATTTTTTTGTCAGTAGGATTCAAAGGCTTTATGGTCTTCAGCAGAACCAATCAAGCACTAAAGAGGTAGAAACAAGCTGCTGTTACATAATTTGAAATATTTCCAGTATAGAAGCTGCCTTCCCATACAGCCAGGTCTAGGTTCCAGCTGCAACATTATTTACAGCTTTATTTCCAGCTTGAATTTTTTATCAGCACAACACAGACACCCAATCCACACCTTCTTTAGGCCAAAGAAAAACTACAAAATGCATTTTGTAACAGGCACCCAGCAGCTCACTAACCCACAGCTTTCACTTTAATGATCACATGACAAGATTAGAAAAATTCCAAGGCTTTTTTTGACAGGAGGACTGCAAGGGACAAGGTTTTTTTAATGTGCTGAAGTGGTTTCACCCTTCCTTGTATTGTCTTTTCTAATCAAGTCCAAGAATAAACAGGACTCACATGGTCAGTATTGCTAACAGTTTGCTCATTGCCAATTTCAATACCGGATGCCAGAAAAATACCAATTTGTTTATTTCTTTTTTGGTACTAAGTAGCCTGCACACTAAGAAAAGTACTTGTTTTTTATAAAACCACCTACTTTACACAGCTCAAGACAGGAAAGGGCATGAATTTCTATTTGTCTCTATCAGTTCAACACAAAGCATGTTCACACACAGAATAATAACCACCAGGCAGGAATACATCAAGATCATCTAAAGAAACAAGCAGCTGAATTGCCCTACATAAATATTTCAGTTTATCTTCCTGTTCTTTATGTTATTTATTTTATAATTGCTGGAGCAGTCTCTTCTGCCCCACAGAAAACTTCCTTAAAAACATGACTGGGTCGTGGTGTCTAGAACAGAATGTGTGAGCCCAAGAAAACTTTTTGAATTCTTGCTGTTATTGAAATACTAAACACCACATGTTTAAATGATAAAGTCAGCTGCAGGGTGGCTTTACTTTGGAAATTTCATGAATAAAAGATATTCAAAAGTCCTAGTTTATCCTATTGAACCCACACAGTTCAAAAAATTTACAAGACCACATGGGTTTAAGAGTAAGGCATAATCTGTTTAAATTGTACTATGCCTCTTCCTCCTTAGAACATCTCAGTTGCATATTTTCACCTACCCAGTTTTATGGCCTTGGTTTTGTTAGATAATTTCCTTTATAGGATTACATTCCACTGGCCTCTTGCCAAAAACATTCAGACTAGAAGAGATGAACTCTTCCACCATCAACAGAATAGCATAGCTGATATACATCTTCAGGCAACAGCAGTCTGACATCTAGGAACAGCACTGTGCTGTTCACACAAATTTCACTAAACATCATTTGGATAGTGTTAGTACCTAGCTGTAGATAAAAATGTGCAATACAGACTGCAAAGTGTGGACACCACAGCAGACACTGTTTCTCTGTAGATTGTAAGTAATGCAGTTATTTTAGTAACAGAAATTCTGCTCAAGGCTCATGTTAATTACAGCAACCACACGCTTTCCCTTGCAGGGCCTGCCTCAACAAACTTGTTTCCTTCACCAGAGCATTAGAAAGGTCCTGCTACAAGTGTTTCAAACCCAAAGTTTTTAACTCTGAGAACTTACCTCAGTTTTTGGTAGGTCCTCTTCCTGCATCTAGACTTTTTAGTTGAAGTCTCTCTGCAGAACCAGGATTCACATACTGATTTGTATGGTAAGCAACCCATAAGAACAATATTGCAACCTTTTTCACTGGAGCTGAAAGAGCAAAGAGAAGACAGAAGGTGAAGGTTTTTGAGAAAAGACAGGAAAACAATTCAACCTGGAAGCAAAGGGAAAAAACAAGGTGCATTAAAAACGATGCATTTAGTATTGAATGTTCACTTGTGGCACAACATAGAACTCTATGCTTTGGTTTTTGCTCTTCAGGGGAGGAAGGACCACTGGCAGGACTAAAGAGAAAGATCTAAACTGATGTTTATTTTCTGGTGATATTCATTTGTTTTGTTTCTTGCTGTAAAAGACTTGGGGTGGGGAGAACCCAAACAAACATGCTACAATGTAATTCTTCCCCCAGCTCAAGCAGTTTCCAACAGTTATAATTTAGATTTATCTATCACATGCCAAACATTATTTCATTACAATGATGTGTTCTGAGGATGACTTACCAGTCAAATAATACTTCTGTGAAGTATCTGCAGAACCCAGTGATGCCAAGCTGCAGAACACACTGCTAGCTGTTAAGAGCAGTACTAATTCCAGCTGAAATTTTTGATTATAAGAAAAACAGGTAGTCATAATTTGGGAGTTATTTCCATTGGGATTTTCATCGAACAGGACCTCCTGTTTGCTATACAAACTCTGAACAAGTTCATCATTTACCATTTCTATCAGTATAAGTTTTCATGCTTGAAAGTGCACTCTGACACATTATGATAATCAAATTGCATTGGAAGCACTCAGCACACAGCAATAAGGTGAGTTTGGTGTTTTGAAATAGGACATCTGTTTGGGAACATGGTTTGTGGCCAGTTTGTGGGAAAGAAGAACTCAGGCAATGATTTTCTTACTGTCCTAGCAACTTGGATTTCTTCTATTTTTCTGAAAACTGAAACTAATATCATGTACCATCTTGAAAGTTCCATTTCAAGGTTGTTTTTACAAGGCCTGAACAGAAAAGTTCAATGTCCTTAAACCTTCAAGGACAAAATAAATGCCAAGCCCCTAAGAAAATTGTTTTTAAAAGTGAGCCAGTCCTCCTGGATTCTTTTTTTTAATTTTTTTTTTTTTAATTATTTTTATTTTTTATTATTGAGAGTTATAGGAAATAACTTTCCTTGATTGGGGGGGGGAGGTGTTTGTGGTTTTCGTTATTTTCTTAAAGCAAACTAACTTAATGGCTGTGACAAACACAAAAGGAGGAGTAAAGCACTGCCAGCTTCCTTCATTAAAGCGCATTTTACACTTCACTTTGTCTGATAAAAGAGCCCAGGAATATCTCTACAATCCAGCAATGCTTCATTATTTTGTTTTGTTTAAATGAGGCAACACACATCAATTCAGCAGCAGGAAAGAAGATTCTTTCTTTTCTGCAGTGAGGGTAAGTGCAGCAAATAGCTTCCATTGGCTCACAGACCCAAATTTTATCTCCAGCACTGTCACAGAGAGACAAAACATAAATTGTTGGTCAAATGCTAGAGAATATTTGTACAATATTCTGAGCAGAAAATATTTCAAACTAATTCATGTCTACCATAAAGAAGATACCAATAAAATAATATTTTTTTTAAAATGTAGACAGAAATATGACTAAAATAATTACATTATTTCCTTAAAAACCATTACCTTTGGGCAACATCAGCACAAGTAAAATTAATAACCCGTTGAGAAATATTAATTTCTTTCCTTTCAACAAAGATGAAAAGCATTAGTCTCCAGTCTGACTTTAGAGCCTTTGTGTAAAAGCTAAACGTTTCCCCCCCCCCCAGCCGTTGCACAGAAAGGCCTTTGGGGGGAAAAAAAGCATTTTTATTTAAAAAAAAAAATATATATATATATATATATATAATTTGATTACCTTTATAATTTAAGAGTTCTTTCTGATGATGTGGTACTTCCAATGTTGTGTTACTTCTAAATTCTTGACATTCTTAGAGTGAAATAAAAAGAAACCAAGGAAGATACTTGTTTCCGGTAAAATAAAAAAGAATCTCTGGACTAATTTAGAGAAATAAAAAATCCAAGAGTCTGTTCACAAATCTGTAGGATATTAGCAAGATTTTTTGAAAACATAGTAAATCTGTCATGCATTAAAAAACAAAACTAAGCAACATGGTCAGAAAGGGACAAAACTGCCACACTTTCCTGCAGCTCAAAGCCTAAGCTTTTAGAAAAGAACAGAAACATTTACTTTCAACATTTAAGCCATATTTAATAAATACTCTAAATCAAGACATAGGACATCACATAATTCATATCCATCTTCATGAACTAAAAAGAGAGAATCTTCCATACCAGATCAGATGAAAAGTTCTTGCCCTGTTGGAGAACATTAGCAAATTGAACATATCTTGTATTTCCTTGCTTTGTTTATTAGACAAGGAAGTGAATTACAGATTCCTTTATTGTAATACAGACACTCCAATCCACACATGAGGTCACCTACAACAGCAGGTGTTCTTCCATAAGGTAAGAAAAAATTGAAAACAAAGAAGGGGCAAAGCTTCCCCAGGTTTTAGACTAGAATTTAGGGAACACTGAAGCTTGATAGTGCTGTAGGAAAATATGTAAAACATATCAATGCCATTAGGCACATAGTTTTCCAAAGAATGTGCAATACCAGGCAGAGAGGGTAAGATTTAAGCAACAATTAATGAGGCTGACACAGCTGGGTTAACCTGATGTACTTGAGGCAGTGGATGTGCTCCACCTCTTCAAGGTTTCATGGAGGGCTGGGAATAGCAGCAGCTGAAACAATCCAGATTGCAGAGATCACAGGGAGTCACTCAGCAACTGCACCATCAAGCATTCTGACACAATCTGAGATCCCTCACAAAGAACAGCTGTGAGTGACCTGCCCACCCTCCAGCCTCAGCCACCACCTGCACAGAAACCCTGTGTTACTCCTCTTTGGGGAAGGGAGGGGGAAGTGGTGTCACAATTTATTTTATACTTTTTTTTTAGTTCTAATGTTAACAGTGAAGGTTTCCATCACCTTCCATAGAAGGCATTATAGCCTCATGTATATAAGAGGCCACAAATTTGGCTATTTCCTACTTCAGTAAATCTTTGACTATATTCCACTTATTATAGGAATGATACCTCAGATTAACATATGCCACAGTAGTATCATTAAATTTTAGGTAATTTTTTTATAGAAGAGAGAGTTCTGACACCAAAAATCTGAAGTTTTTGAATTGGCAAAAAAAAAAAAAAATTGCTTAGAGAGTCTGTTTTTAGTTGTCCTTCAAAAAGAGGAGGATTCCCCCTTAAATTCCTCTCTCTCATACCCATTATCCACTTTCCCCACCATCATTACTAAGAATTCTTGCAGTGTTTTACAAGTCTCAATGAGTTCAATAGATTAAATCTAACTGTTACAAAATACTAATTCCAAGTGAAGACAAGTAATAAAACCAGGGAAAACCTCTCAAACGCTGCAACTACAATTATCTGTTTTAATCCATAAGGTGGGAGAACCACTGAGTTTGCCACAAATGTCATATCGTAACCTCTATCACTGGCAGGAGAAATCTAGAACCCTGATTGAAATCTTGCTAGATGCCATCACCAAAAACTTTTTTTTTCCTTCCTGCTAAATAAATATCTAGCAGAGCTAAAAGAGAACACAGGTGGAGGCTAAAGGAGGCTTAACACCATGAATTCATGCATCCCTGCTGCTGGGCTTTACTTCTGCACTTCACTAGACTGCTTTCTTTGAATTAATTGGCATCAGAAACCAACAATTTCATTAACTGGTCAAAGGTGGCTGGATTGGAAAATGAAATATTTGACAAAACTGTAAATTAGGGGCTGTATATTTACACATTTTTATTTTAGGGAAGCAGAGCTCATTCATAAACAAACTTAAGGGACAGTAAATTTTATAGCATCAGTTAAAGAAAAAAAATTCAGACACAGTTAGTAGACAGATCAAGTATGAGGAAGTGAGGCCTGTAATCACTAAGCTGGAAAAGTACTATTCATGTCATGTTTGTCCTCTGCTAGTTATGAGACAGTGCAAAAAGGTGAAGACTTATCTTTCCCAGAGGGCAGTTTCCACTAAACACATGTAAACATGAAATCCATGAGCACTGATTGGAAACACTGCTACTTTTCTCCCCTAGTTACAGCTGGAGCTGGAAAGTTTCCCTATTGTAGACTAATACCATTGTCTGATAGTTAGAGAACTGCCATATTGTTATACCTGAGGTTGCTCAAAAACACCAAGAACTTATTTTAGTGAAATACCCTTTCAGAGCAAGCCTTTCACATTACAGATAGTACACAAAAAGGTAAGAGTCATGATTTCCATCTTTCTTTTGTGACTAAACGTATACCTTCCACGGCTATTATTCCCCCTCAAGTGCGAAAATCAGAACTTACAGAACTTTACAAGTTTAACATTTAAGTGGCAAAATAAGAAGGAGCTTCTATCTTTTATTGCATTTGGTATTCTACACATTCACACAAAAGTACAGACATTTTTATTTTTGTCTGCCTCAGAGAATACTTGTGCTTTGAGCACCCACGCTGCAGAACAAGGCCAAAGGATCCCGAATATCCAGATCTTCATTCCTTGAATCAGTTTCAACCATATAGCAAGGACTGACCCTGGCTGACAAACCAGCATAGCTTAACTCAGTTTTCTTCGCTTACAAAGAGAACCTTTAACCTCCTTATTTAAAAGAAATAGGAAGATGAACATGTCACTCAGATTAGATTTCACTCAAGTTAGATTTCTTTCAATATTTAAGACTCTCCCACCCCTTTCCTTTACATTTCATTTTTGACAGGCGTCACAGGCAAAAAAGACAGTTAAGAACGTCAGGTTCACAGGACAAGAAAAAAAAAACTGTCTTTTTTTTCAATATTGTGAAGTCACTGTGATACAGAGATGGCCTGTAACACAAGCAAAAATTACAAAGAGACTTTTCTCTAAGAGAAGCCTTACATTGTGCAGAGGAACACTTCAGTGCCTGCAGTTAGTGTGTCAAGCACAGGCTTCTATGACTTACACTCTGCTAGTCTTGGTGAGTGATTTATAAATGCACTGGTCACCATGTGGAATATTTGTCCACAGACTCATTAGAATAATTTCAGAATTTGAAACACTGGTTAGCATTGTCATCTTACTATGATTTTAGAAAAAAAAATTATTTCTCTTCTGCAATTGTTAATACAAGAAGTCTTTGAAACATCTTCCTTGCAGACCATAGTGGGGTAAACAGCACAACTTCCCTGTCCTCTAGAATGTGATTCTGTGTTTATGTGTCTAAGGGGATCTGATAGCAGCCATCAAGATTCAGTTTCACCTCTGAACCTGCCAAAGAAAAACTAGCTTACCAAAAATATTTGGAATTTATCCTCTGAAATGAAATGGGGAAAAAACAAAACAAACCAAAATCCAAACTAATCTACCTCTCAGTCAAGCAGCGGATGGCATCAACACATAACCAATGTCAATGCCTTTCTTAATTCCTGACTGGCATTCAGAATCCAGAGCAATGTACACATCTGCCTTTTGTTATACAGAGGATGTCAGCACACCGTTCTTTAGAAAGGCAAAAGAAAGGACACGGCCTAACTTTCCAAAAAGGCAAGAGAGGACACACCTCTGCTTTCCCAAAGGCTTCCATCCACAAGAATCATCTCTGCATTATGCTACTGCTTCACAAGGAAGGTTTCAGGCAAGTTGAACTCTCAGCAAGACAGCCATAGCTGACAAATGAAAAAAAATAACCGTGGGCTGCTCCCTCACCCTTCCCTCACACTCTGAATAATTCAGGTTTTGGCATTATGAGGTGGTAATGCCCAAGGTCTATGCACACATCTTCACTCATCATCAGGTATAACACACAATCAATTCACTGTAGTGAACTTACACAAAAGCCACCTGTGCATAGGATAAGGTGCAGGTGATGGGATAGAGGTTCACCTAAGCATAGGATGCATCGAAGATGCATCTACAATTCATGACAGTGAAACAGTTTCACCTCCTCCAGGCTGGAAAAGTCTTATCAAAAGGTTTTTTTCTTTGAAACTATAAAAGGAAAAAAATTACTATTTAGCAATCAACCATTAAAAGACAATTACATATTGACAAGCAAGATGGTAGCATTTCATCACCACTTTTATAGAAAACTGAAGACAGAAACCCAAACAAAATCTCCATTATTAGTTTAGCACACCCTTTTATTAACATTTTCTTCAGTAGGTATTAAATGTGATAAATGTCATATTCTCAAGTTACTGAGGGCTGCTTTTCCATCTCTTTCAGACTAAGTTCAACTGACTGTTGGGCAGATGGTGCAAAAAAACACATAATATGTTCTCAATCTGACTGACACAAATTATAGTTTTAAAGCAGTGATTGAAGCCCTCTGATATACCATTTCCTCATCTTCCACCATCAGACAGGAAAGTTTCCTTAGTTACATTGATGCTGTCTCCATAGAAAATTGAGTTCCAATTATTATGCAAGCCACAGAAGTCTATTTTAAGAGTCTTTGCTTTTATTACAGTGCATATGGAGGAGGTTTTCTCCTTACACTTGAGTAATCTGTCTTCACCTAGCAGGTGTGATTTCCTTTCAGATTTTTTTTTTCAATAACCTCCTGAAAAATAATCAGAAGGATTGAAAGGGAACAAACTAGAATTCTGCTGACAGGCATATGCGCTGTGTTTAGGAGTGCCCAAGAATGGTGCCATGCTAAAAAAAAGCACTAAACCCACACTTATGGCAGAGCAAGTGAATCCAAGTGAGAACATCCACACATTTCCTTTTCAGGTAAGCATATAGCTCCCATCCTCTGCTCCTCCTTGTGCTAATGGTAATAGTGTAAGGGTTGAAGCAACCTTGTTATCACTCACCACCCCAGCTAGAACCCGCTCCTGGCTGCAGAGATCTTCTGAAGCCAGAACAACACAGGTGCAAGACTTCACTGCCTGGAGAAACACAGTTACCATCAGACAGATGTTCCACCTTCAGGCATGCAGGGAAATAAATCCTGCCACAGGCAGTTCATGTGCATTCCTCAGGATCTTAGAAGCATCTGGCAAGTGTCTCGGAAGCCAGTGAACAGGTTGCAGCTGAAAAAACCTTTCAAGAAGAGAGCAACAGATGTAGCCAACACCCTGAGAGAGCATCCTTGACCACTACCAAGTTTGGAGGCTTCTCGTTCAAAATACAACTCATGGAGTGATCCTTTTGCAAGTCCTCTGCAACTGGATAGTCCAGACTGACAAAAATTTGAGAGCAGAAAAAAGAAAGATGAGCTGAGAAAGCCCTGTAAAAAGATGAGCTTATCTGGGGTAAATGAATATACCTCAGTCTTGTATGAATCCAAGACAACTCAATGAGATTCATTTAAAATAATCTCACGTTCAGCTTTATGACAACCTGTGACCTCCAGGCCCTGCATCAGTAGGTGGTTCAAGCAGGCTGAATAAGGAGAAAAATCCATAAATTATTTGATTTTTCTAGCTCAGAGCTTTGGCCATCTGCCCAGTGAGCTCTCAATTATTTTAAGTCATTCAACCACAGCAATGAAAATATCTCCTCATTAATAAGAACTAGGTGTTCAAGCACCAGTTTAGAGTGTCAGGAAGGACAGAATATCTCCAGTTTGCTGACAGAAGAAAAACTTGGAATCTGGCCTTTGCTCCTTCTCTGAGCACAATCAAGATTATCTCATCTATACCCAGAACTATAAGACTGAGACTTCCTCCAATGCCTGGTGACCATCACCATCAGCAGAACTAACACAGATGGGGAGCAGTTCACTGAGAACTTGGACAAGAACAGGAACCTCTCACAGGGAATCCTGGAATTTTGTTCGTGCTCTGTATTTTGTACCGGTGTAGGGCAGTTAAAAATCTGTAGATATCTTGCATATTGCATACCTTCCTTCTTCTCTGTTTTCTGCCAGATTTCAAGTGACCAAATGCCAGTGGCAACGCAGGATTCCTTCTCCTCAAGTTTGGGCACAATTTATTTGGCAAGTGACTATGAAGCACCATAGAACAGTTTAAATTGAAAAAGACCTCAGGGATGATCGGGTCCAACTGCTAATCCAGCACTGCAACGTTCACCAGGTACACATCCACATATTTTTGGAGAACTTCCAGGGATGGTGAATCCACCACTTCCTGGGTAGCCTGTTGCAATGCTGGACAACCCTTTTGTTGAAGAAATTTTTCCTAATATCCAATGGACTTCCTCTGGCACAACTTGAGGCCATTTCCTCTCATCCTGTCACTTGTTACCTGGGAGAAGAGACTGACCCACCTGGCTCCATCCTCCTGTAGAAAGTGACAAGGTCTCCTGGAGCCTCCTTTTCTCCAGACTAAACAAGCCCAGCTCCCTCAGCTGCTCGTCTGAATTGTAAAGGAGCAGGATACAAAATTAGTCACCTTCCAGAGAGGCTCTTAGGCAATTCCTAGATGCAGTGTTTGCATCTTGTGCCTCATGACTTGATCTGGTGACTTGAAGCCTATTGTCTTCTATTTCACAAGAGTGTGCAAGCCAACGTGGAATGAACAGGCTACAAGGCTTGCAGATTTCAGTGCTCAAGGAGAGGCAAAGCCAGGCAAGAATTTAAGCAAGTAAAGAATACGATAACTGCAGGTTCTGAAGATTTAAGGAGTTTTATGGCATGACTTAGACAAAACTAAGAACCTTAACACTCACTACATTTTCATTGCTATCATTAGCTGGAATAGATGGGAGGAACAGTGGGTGCATTCCCTAGAAGGGCTCATTAGCAGACATAAAGGCAAAACACAAATGCAGCCGAAACTTCCACTTGAAGAAACAGCACTGGTTACATAAAACACCCAGGCACCTGTAAGGGGGTCCACTTTAAGAACGTTTGCTCTAATAATGAAGATTTCTATCCATTATGTTCCCTGTGCTTTCAGACAACTGCATTTTCCCTTAATGAAGAAAAGCTTCCCTTCACCTCCTGCTAAAAAGATCCCTAAAGATATGTTAATTTTTCTTTAATGTATTATCTTTTCCATCATCACAGCTGTCTTGTCTGCCTTTTTCTCAAGGACTGATGCAATTGCAAATACTTTCCTGCATCCCATGATAGATTTTATTAATGACATCAAACAGTTTCATGCTTTGCCTCGTTATTAAGTTCTGTGCTGGTAGCGGATATTGCATTCCTTTGAATAAGTTCTGTAATTTTTCCGAGTTTTGAAAAGGCCATTAATCACAACACAACTATGCTGATCCAGACCATGCTGGTGTCCAAAACAACACTACAATAGCCACTCTTTAATAACCATTCTCCCTTGCCTAACACCTGTAGAGATTTTCTCTGCTTAGATAATAGTGTTTTTAATAAATAGGGGAGCAAATGAGGACTAAAATAATATGATTGTGTTTCAGTAAAACTTCCTCAAATTATTGGGATAAGGCTGACCTTATGAGCTCAGCTCATTATATGGGAATTGACCTCACATCATTGTGACTTCACTGCTAGTTGAAAACATTCAACAACTGTCAATATTCGGGTTTAAATGATGTAAAGCACTTGAAAATTCGTAGTTCAAAAGGAATATAAATAGCACTGAAATCTTTGCTCTTCAGTAGCCTGACACTGAAAACCTCCTGCTGACTGCAAGCATTAGGTCTCCTTGCATTTGCTAACCAAAATCCTGGCTTTATTCAAAGTAGCTGCTGATAGGTTAACACCTAAAGAAATCACCCTGACAACAAGCACAACTGAGCAGCATTTGTCAGGCTGCTATCCATATTTCTCTCAAACTTTTTAGGTTTTGCACCATTCTATTTGGGTACTGAGAATAACTGTGTACACTTGAAAATTATGTTTTCCGTGACCCCACAGAGATCACATACATGCCTGTATGCACATCCATATACAAAGCACAGGCACTGTGCTACATACATATGAACCTCAAAAAACTGAGGAATGGGGGGGGGGGGGGGGGGGGAAGGAGTGGGGTGAGAATGCAAATACCAAATCCATTTCCTTCTTGTAGCCAAGGTTTGCTTTCTTTGTAGCACTTACAGCCACCTGCTTTATTTGGGATGCCTGGGCTACAGAGGTTACCTATAAAGGATAGGTAATAATAAAGCAGGATAAAGCACACTCAACATTTCAGAGGATTAAAGCCCAGCAGGAGTTAACTGCAGCAGGGTACAAAAGGAGTGTCCTTGCATTCCCTCTGCACACAGCCAGCCAACTGCAGGAGACTGTCTGAACAGGTCAGTGGAGCTCCTGGGAGTCTGACTCCTTCCCTGAGCCCACTAAGTGTTTAACACACTGGGTCTGAGCAAGGGTTTCTTCGAATTAGTACCTGTCCTCTGCAGCAGCCAAGAACAAATAACCCAGAGAGAGCATGTATGGAACACAACACAAAGGCTTCCTTTCTCCAAAATATTCTTCTAGCCTACAGAGATTTAGGGTTGTCTGAATTCCTGAGTCAAAGGTGGTGCTCTGGTATCCTACAGCCCCGACTGAATCTCCCAGAAACACAGGGAATTGTTAAAACATTCTGGAAGGTAGACATGCCCCAAATCTTGACAAATGAGCTGAGGAATATGCACAGAGTGGTTTTCATCCTTAGTTCTGTTTCTTTCTCCCAACCTCCCACCATCTGATGCCTCTGGCTCTATTAGAGGATAGTCAGAAGGCATCTCTGACTGACCACCTCAGTCACCTTGCTTCCATTTTAGTCTGATTATCCCTTGTTCAGAGGACAAGGTCTAGGGCAGACGTGGCTGAATGCAGGAACTGCCTACTTCAGGCTGTGCATGCAGCTCTTTTTCTAGAGCTGGCACCTGTCTAACCCAACAAGCAGCAAGCTCTGTTCAGCTCTGAGTTGACTATGCACTGGAGCCAAGGCATAGGAGAGGGTGAGACTGTGTTGTGCTGAGCAGCAACAGAAAAACAGCCACAGCAGTGAAAAGCTCAGCTTCTTTTGGAACTGTGGAACTGTGCAGACAGGACTGCTCTGGAACCTGGATGCTTCCTCATGTACTACCAGGAAGAAACAAGCTCACACCATCCATGGGTGGGTATAAATCACAGGTGATCTCAGGTGCTGCCTTACAAATAAAGCTAATGGTTGACCTTTTTGGGTGTGAAAAGTCTGAGTTTGCACGTACAGAGTCAGTTATGGCTTTGCAGCAAGACAAGAAGTGCACTCCCCACATTTATCTATCACACAAGCCTGTAACAGTCAAGTGATTTTAGAGCTCTCTTATGTAATATTACAGCTTACTGCGCTTGGAAACAGGCAGTATAATTTCTCAAGTTTCAATAAATTCTATTAGTTACCTCACATTTAATTTTTCTTCAAGAAATTTACTAATACCATCTCATTTCAGAAGCTCCAGATAGCCAGCTTTGGTTTTGTGAAGGGGAGGAAGAAAATACGTTTGCTTTGTTGTAGAGCAAAGTTTACTCTTAAATTGCTTTTTAACTATTAATAGCATTCCCATATAATGCACCTAGTGTTTAATAGTACAACAGCAGAACTAGAGCTCCTTCCTTGGCTCTCTGACGGCTGTGATTCACTTCCCAGGCAGCCCAAAGTACATTAGCTGTGTGACTGGAAACAGGAGTAGGTGTTCAGCCCATAAAAGAATGAAAGCATGTCCTTCATGCAGCATTACATGAAGCTCTCTCTGGTAGAAAGTGCAGGTGACACTATGATAGAATGAAGTTACACTAAGATTAAGTGATCCAAAAGACAGGGACAGGAGTCATCTGGAACTCAGTGCCAAAGGAGTGGCTATAACACACCAGGGAAGAATTCCTATCCAAACATCCCTATTCTATGTGTGAAACTAGTAGAAAAAAACCTATATATAATCGGATACAGTAACAGGAAAACAAACTCAAAAGATGGCATGAGCAAATGTCCCAGAGATACAGGAAATTATTACAGTAGCCTGGAATGTAGAGAAGGCCCAGCCCTTGACAACTGCGAGGTAACCAGAATCAAGGCATTCTCTATATTGTTATTCTTCTGGAATGTTAGCCATGCTAAGCCCCACACATTTTGGAAATCTGCCCATCAGTTACGGAGTTCCTGCTTGCATAATAGCAACAAGCCTAAAAAAAGAGAGAGAGAAAACAAACCCCAAGCATTTCTTTTATTTAGAGCCATGTAAATTAGTGATAGCAGAGGATCCTTTCTGGAAGTCAAAGCACCAAAAACCACACCAAATCAGAGACTACAATGACTGACCCTCTTCTCACTTCCCTTTCTGAAAATAAAACCTGTGTTGTTTAGAACCATTTCTTAAATTTGAAGAAGGGGAGGTTAAGAACATATATCAGAAACCTTTTCAGTTGTGAAACCCCATCCCCAGGTACCCACGCAAGCCATGAACAAAACCAAGAGGATCATGCAAGTCCTAGAACACACTTTTGTGAAAACGAGCCAGATTTATTTGAGCATAAACTAGAATTAGAAAAATAGCAGATGGCAAATTGCAGCACCACTGAAATTCCAACAGCTTGTTTGGAAAGGTTGAGTTAATTCTTAAAATAAGACTTTAGAGATGAAATAAGATTCTCTAGAGATCTAGGAAGCTTGGTTCAGACACAGGAAGTCAGATTATTTTCAAAAATTGACTGGTCATTATCAGCCAGCTGCAGTTTTCTACATTCTCCTCACATCAGAGGGCTGTTCTAAGTGTTCCTCTGACAGTCATAACTGAGTACTTTTTTTATTTTTAAGCTGTTCTCACTTTCGATCACTTACTCCTGCCAGGCTTGAAAGAATCCTCACACCCTCCTTCCCAACCCTAACATTCAGCCCTGAAGACAGCTGTACTTCAGATGCTGTAACTTCATAACCTTGTTGCCACCCTGCTGTGGGTCCCTATACCGGGGAGCAAATTCCCTCACAGAGACTAAGGCATATTATTTTGCCTTTTAGGTCATAGCTACATTAAAGAAAAGGAAAAGGGCTACAATCCTTGGGTTTAGTGTCCTTGGCAGACTGAATGAAGCCAAATTTCCTGTAGGCTTCCTACTTATGCTGAAACACTGATTCACACTGTGCACCCAGTTTCTTCACTTTCCTGGGAGAAACAAACCAGTTTTGGGGGTGAGGGGAAGAACCTCCCCTTCTACACCTTTCTTCTCCCCTAAGCTTGTTAAAGAATTAAAAGTAAACAGAATAGATTTTTTTTTTCCCCTCCAGGAAATGCTTTTTCCCCTATACTACCACCAGACAAATCCAGGATACTCCAAAAGCCACCCTGTGCACGCTGCTATTCCCACGTCCTTGCGGAAGGACAAACAACACATGAAAGCTTTGCTTTGAAGCTGCAAGCCAGGGGTTTTCATGGTTCAGAGGAAATGAAGCACTTGCATTGTCAATCCCTCCTAAAGCAGCTTGCTTATAGCTTCAGGGGAACAAAAACTCGGGGAATGAAAGGCTAGAGCCGGAGGCAGGAGTGCAGCCATCGGCCAGCTTGCCAGAAGTGCAGAGCCTCATCCCGTTGTCCCCTGCCCACTGAAAAGACCTGGCTACAAACACAGGAACAAAATTTAAAAGCAAAATTCTCCCCTCTATTGACTGATCTCACCACTCATCTAGTTTATCCTCATCACTTACCAGCAACTTTCCCTGGTGGCATAGCTACCATCTCCCCTGGGAAACCAGAAAGTTTTTTGTCATCCGGGGTGAAAAACATCCACCTCAAGGCAAAGCCTC
This sequence comes from Certhia americana, assembly GCA_018697195.1. Classification (NCBI taxonomy): domain Eukaryota; kingdom Metazoa; phylum Chordata; class Aves; order Passeriformes; family Certhiidae; genus Certhia; species Certhia americana. The sequence goes on along the minus strand of CM031861.1, from coordinate 10,339,805 downwards.
CACCAGCCATCTTTCCCAAGACCACACTTCCTTTTGGAGCAAAACTGGGAAGCAGCTGAGCCCAGCCCTTCCTCCTTCCAGAAAGTTCTGGCCAGGTGGGCTCAGCTTGGCCCAGCTGCCAACACTCCCTGGCACAGGTGCTGGCACTTTGCTGGGTGTCTCCAATCAGGCACATCTTGCAATTGAACGAGCTGCGAGGCAAGGCAAAGCAAATATAAAGTTGTTTAACAAGGTGATTTTTTTTTTTTTTTTTTTGTCTCGTGGGCAGCTGCTGAAGCCAGAGCTGTGAGCACCCCAGAAATAGTCCTGTAGAGACTACAAGCCTGCCGTTATGGACTCAGTAACATGGCAACAGTGCTTTTGAGTTCCAGGAGCTGGCACAGGAGAGTTTTCAGGTTTCCCTCCTCAAGTTTCCTGCCGTTCTAGTCCCATACCAGACTCTGTAACAATTATTTATATTGGTTTTTATGTTTCACTGTAGAGGTGGTTTTATCATAGTCAGTATTTCTTAAGGCACAGCTGTTTCAGCAGACAGCGATCAAGGTTAACATTCAAGTCAGGTTACAATTTACATTACAAATAGTGATTTCTGGAAACTTACCACCGTTGAATAAAAATGTCCTGCAAGCAGAAATAAAGCTCTGTGGAAAAAAAAAATTAGAAGAACTAAAAAATTAAAGCACTAAAACAGTGACACAGTTTTTCACCTATTATCACTGGTTTTATGAACCTATTTCCACTTTTCACCAGTCAGCAATCTTACCCTTTAAAAATCATATTTTCTCAGTGGAAAACAAAGTAGACACATGCAGATGATGTCCAAGTGCTCATTAGAAGGGACTGGCAGCTGCAGCCAAAGCCTCATGGCCACCAGGACAGTACAGTTTGTACTGCTTAAACAAACATGCTAATGAAGGTTTGCTTTAGAAAAGATGCGAAACATTGAGCACCCTGAACATTAAATCCTCATTTAATGATGGGAAGTGTTGTGTTCCTTCCAACACTCAGGCACAGTGCCACAAGCTTCAACAAGCTGCTTAATTTTCTCTCTAATGCCTAAATCTATGTGATGGATATATCACCCTCAGCTGGGAATTGCCTGAACTTTATGGTTTTCTGTCACAGTGTGTATGCTCCTCTAACGTTTTGGTGATTGTAAAAGATCAGTAAAGAAGGACTACTTTGAAAGTCTTTGAAAAGGAAAAAAATCCACAAGGGAAATTCAAGCAACTGTAAACCTGAGACCTGTTGTGCAGCCCAAAACATTTAATGAGAAGCAGAAGCAGCCTTTCAACTGTGACAAATAATGGGATGCCACTGCAGGACCACTGCTGGAAGACATTTAAGAGAGTGTCAGAAGAGTGAGTGCTCAGCTTTCGGGAAGCATTTTGTTCCCAGGGTCCCATCCTTGTGGATCAATAGAGTATTTATTGTTGGCAGTGATTATGAGTTACCACTTATGCTGTTACACAGACACCTCAAAGACATTTTCATCAGTCTTTCCTTCTAAATTAAAGTTGGTGTGCCAAGGCTGTGGTTGAAATTCAACAGGAGCATAAACAGCACAGCACTTTCAATATATTAATGATGATCTTTGGGGCAGTTTCATCCCATTCTTGAGGCCAGAGCTGACCCATGGGGCAGTGCCACTCTGCCTGCAAGACATTGCCACCCTTTCTCTGTTTCCAATATCAACATTTGTCAGCTGACCTGGCAGAAACTTTTTATTTGGTCAAGTTTCACTACACTGCAGTGTAAATGGCAGAAGTAGCTTACAGGGAGATGAGTGGGATAGTAAATATTTCAGCTGGAGAGTGCAGAGAAAACTTGAAATTTAATATTCTTGATCCACTTGCTAATGCACTTTTCTGAGAGACTCGGGTTCTGCCTTCAAATTGGATGGACAAGTGAATTAGGAGTGAAACAAACTTGGGCTCCTCAGTGCCTATTTGATGCTGCCCTCCCTTGGGCTTTTGGAAGGCTCTGCCAGTGGGAAAGGCAGGAAAGCATATAACTTGCAAAACTTGCATCAGCTTTGATTTGGTAGAAGTGCCATAATGTTTAAGCTACAAGCAGTTTTTCACATGAACAATGGCAGAAGCTTCAGTGGGTCCTAACCATGACTGGGTTAGGTGGCAGCTACAGTCTCACAGGAGAAAGCTCTCATGAAAAGCCTCCAAGTGCAGGAGCAGCTTTCCTCAAGCAAGTTCTCTTAGCAGCTTTACTTCTTCTGTTTTATCTCTTGCTATCCTCAAGGTTATTCAGCTCCTCTTTATCACACTGCAATTCTCTTACACAGTAACAATGTTTCCCAGCTGTATTCTAACAGGTGGTTTCATTAGCAAAATCTTCATTATTTCAGAGAGATCATTAATGAAAGCCTCACATGTTTGGCCCCAGGCAGATTCCTTGAAGATCTTTAGTAGTGTCCTGGTGTCAAACCCACTCTAGCCTCATAACTCCTCCTAAGAAGTTGCCAGCCTCACCTTACATCCTCAAATCCTGAAGCTTTCTTATAATACCCAGTGTGTGATTTATCTTAATCTGTTAAGCAGTGAATTAATAATGCTTTGTAATGTTATAATGAGCCAGACTTGCAGAAGGGTGTAGATACCTTAAAATGCAGCAGGAATCCTAATGCAAGAAGGAAAAAGATGATGGCCTGGGAAAATAACAACGCATGAGAGGACTAGAAGGGAAAACATTTGTATTGTATCAGAATCAGACAAAACAATTTGAACTGATCTGAAATATAGTGGTCCCAGTGAAAGCCACACATAGACTGTGATCCCACCAACATCAAAGAGGTAGCAAAATGCTCATTATTAATTTAGCAGGAAATAGTAAAGAAAGGAAATGGTTGGTTTTTACCAAGAAGCAGAAGTCTTGATGCATCACACACTTTTATTAAAATACAACAATGGATGAACATTAATTATTAACATGCATTAATCAAAGAGAACGTTTCATTATTGTCCAAAATAAAACAAAAGGCCTCTTTAGACCTGTGTGGCATGCTAAGTAATGGGCACAGCTACCCACCAGCTTGGCCAGCTGAAGAAAGGAATAGTCATCATCCAGAACAACTAATGGAGGGAACATTTTTGGTCCAGTCATCACTTGGTTCTTGCAGCATGGAAAGTTCTCATAGCAGGGTGAATCACTCACCTGGCCTACCTGGAATCCCTGAAATGAGTAAGGCATCAGAACACTTAGTGAGTGACAATTATCAAAAGTATATATCAAAACCAATATAATTGAACAGCTACAGGAGTTGGCAGGAAGCCTGAGTTCTTGTGCTGCTTCCCAATGCTGTTAGATCAGGATCTTCTTTCCTCCACTCTCTCATCACTGTTCACTCCCCCACATTACAGTGCACAACCTGTTTCCTCTGCACTCAAGAATTCCACTTTGGCTCCAGGCCTTATTTCTTGCTCCTTTTGCTGTATGATCTGTTCCCTTTCTCTGTTTTGTTTCATTTTTAAACATTTAAACATTTTTATTCTACAGAGTACTTACCATTAGGTTAGCTTGATAAAACACAGTGGACTTGTAGTCACAAGATTAGGTCTACTAGATTAGTAGACTAGATTAGATTACTACCTAATCTAGTAGATTAGGTCTACTTTCTAATCTGATGTCTGAAAGGTATCTGGCAAGTTTATTCGGGGCACATGATCCTGAAAAGCACTGTTTATGTTGGATAAATTAATAAGTAACCCAAGCCAAACATGGCTGTAAGCAAAAACTACATTGGAAGCTTTATTTGGTCCTTTATTTCATATACTATAAAAACATATATGCACCTGAGTATAGAAAAAACCATGCAAATTACCATTCAAAATTTTTTAAAAATCTAAAACATGATGAATAATACAGTATCATTAAGCTAAGATTTCTTAAATATTATATAATAATATATATAATATAATTATATAATATTATATAATTTATATTACTTGTAAGAGCAATTTATAAGGAAATAAAAAGTACAGCCAAGAATTAATTAATTGGGAGATACCATGATTAAAACTACACAGATTCATTATGATCTAACAACTTTATTGCACGCACAGGTACTATTTCTTCTACATGAGCCATGCTTTATTCAGATTTAAGTCAGATTTATTGCTCTCTTATTGACCCTCTCTCCACTATTGGATTTTGTTCTTACTCGTTCACTGGGCAAAAGCCAGCCCTGCACTCAGCACACACTGTTCCATTACTACTTTAAAGGAGCAATATTGGACTTGGGTGGGTGTGAATCTTGCTTCCTGTCCTCCCACATCCAGCTGATTTCACAGCAGACAGAGCACATCTGTCCCGGGCAGTGAAGCAGGGTTAACATGGCTCAGTCACTCCCCAGCAAACACAGATCCTGCTGCCCACAGCAGAGGATGCTGCAGAGGGTACCAAAAGCAGGTTGGATGAGCACCATGCCTGTGCTAAACCCCTTGGCTCCCAGGACAGCTAATCAGAGCTGACATCTGTGATGTCTGCAGTGCCAGAGACACTGAGAAATGTCTGCTGGGCTGCTCTGACATGGGCAGGGCTGACAGGCTCTGCCTCACACCTGCTTATTATAAGGAGTATGAAATCTACAGAACGTTTTATCCCTAAAACTCCATGACTGAGTTGATACTGTTGGAAGGTATCAAAGTTAGTGTGCTTTAATTAAAATGGCTTCATGCACAAACATTTCTGGTGGAAATGATGCCACAGAGGTGGCACTTTCCAAAAGAACTCTAGAACCAGACTGTTTTATTGGTCTAAAACACATTAAAAATTACTGGATAGACACTAGAGAGTAGCTAAGGTTCTTTGTCTGAATCAGGCCTTGTGTGTCTGATGCCAGATTCCCTTGATCAGCAATTCCTCTTGATATCACAACCTATGGTATAATACCAGACTGTTTTTCTAGGAAATCTAAGAGGTCCTTTATTCATGCATTTTATTAAACCAGCAACTTTTTACTTCTAAATAAACAAACATGCTTAAATGTCTGAAAGCCAATAGAAAATGACCATCTTTGGTGATATGTGATGAAAAAAATCAAATCAGGTTTTTCTCATCCTTGTCACATGCTAGCGATCACACCCCAGGGTTTTTACCTCAGTGGAAAATAACTCTGACATTCAGCTCTGACTTCATTGGCAATGTTTTTATTTCACAAAAGTGTACACACCCATTTGTTAAAAATGCTTGAGTTAGATAGTGATGATAATAATAATAATAATAAACAACAAAATAATGTGTTAGGTGTGTTGTGTCCATGTTAAATATACATAAAGCCCTAAATAACAATCAGCATGTTTGTAGGTGTTGCACACTCCATTGTCTTCAAAAATCTATTTTTAATTTATAAGGTAATGTTTGGAAGGCTCTGTTTGCACAGAAGGCTGTGCTCAGTAGATCTCTGTGTACACTCAGAACTGAGGGTCAGCCTGGAGCATCCAGACAATCCTGTTTACTAATTCATGGAGTGTTTCACAGCATGCCAGAAGGACAGAATAGGAGTGTTCTCACTTCTTGGTATTCTGCAGTGGTGGAGAACTTATTGGATTTTCCTCAGTTGCCCGTCATGCCTTAAGCATTTCTACATCATTAATGATCAATAGATCTGTTTAGATAAGAATAATAATGCAGACAATGGAAAAACATCCAGGCTTCCTGGAAGGCTTGTGGTCACACTCACAAATGAATTCTCTGTTCAGCCCACCCCTGAGGAATAACTGTGCTATTAGAAGAGCACATTTTGGAATACCAGAGATGCTAGCTTTGATGATTCCCTAATAACTGCAGTATAATATTTGGGTTGTTTGTTCAAACACTGCACAATTATGCTTCCTGTAAATTTATCATCTTTACTGAGATTCTGAGCTCTGTTGAGACCTTGTGAGACTCATTGTATTTAGTTACCACAGCAGCCTCTTCAGTTACAAAAGTAAAAATGTTCTCACTTAAAGATCTTTCTCAGTTATGGGGAATGTTATTCCGTCCAAAGCAGGAAATACCCAAGACCCAAGAACAAAGAGCTTTTATTGTCCATGTATGTGAAGTCACCTTCAAGCTCTGCTTTCATGTTCCCCATCCCTTTTGCCCATCCTCTGTGCTTCCTATATATGTGCAGTAACAAAGATTTGGAGTTAGATGGGAAAGAACCAGGCAAAGGGCTGGACTTTAATATCCTGGGAGGTCAGGCGGACTGCTGTGTGTAGGAAGCACGGTCCCAACAGCCCCACAGAGGAATTGTTTCCTTCAATTACACACTCTCTTGTGTGTTACAAGACACACACTCCCTGTTCCTGCTCATGCCCCAGGCACTTTGCACATCCCCGGTTCTGTCTCCAGCCACCCTTCCAGCTGCTTTCCTGCCTCCTGTGTAGGGGACATTCACTAAAATCCCTTTGCTGTCTGTCTGTGGTCACCCATCCTCAGCTGTTAAGTCCCTGGTGTAGCAGCCACAGGCACCTTGGGCCAATTCAGGTAACTGAAAGAGTGGCTTGCAAACTCAGACTTCTCAGACTTCTCAGTTTCTCATGTTTCTCCAGTTCTGATGGAGATCTTTTTTTCCCAACGCTTTATCTACATGTTCAGTGATCTTAATCTTCATTGCCAGGTTTATCATCTCTTGAAGCATGGCACTCAGACTCATGGTCCATCATTTGCAGCATCCTTTCTAGAGCTATTTCTGTGGGCAGGACAGACTTCTGCAATATTCCTGCTTTTGTCATTCTGAAATAATTTTTATCTTTTAAAAGTATTTTTTCCTCCCCATCCTGTGCAAGGTGCTCCACAAACTCTCTCTTAACCCTCCTAATGTCCTGGTTACATTTGATCTGTCATATGGAGTTTGCTGCTCTATTCTGAAGGACAAAATTCCCATTACAAATGCCAGTCCTTCCTTCATGAAAATCACCCTAATTTTCTGTTTAGTCCTGTAGGGCTTTTGCTGGACCACTCTGGTTTCTTTTCAAACTTCAGCAGACAAACAGAGTTTGTCTTGAATGCTGTTACAGGGTTTCTCAACAGTGTTTAGGTTTCTTACTTCTTAGCCTGCTCCCTCTTCAATCCTTTTTTCTTTGTTTTAACCACTTGCCATATTATTATGCAGTTCCCTTTCTTTAAATTGAACCCTTGTGTTCTGGATTTGTTTGTTTAGTCTCTCCTGCTGCAGGGTTAAGCATGATCATCCTTATGCATAGAGTTTAGATCAGCTCTCCCACATGCTTCTTGAGCTGGTCCTGTGCATCACTCAGGACCAAAGCCAGGGCAGAGATTTTCTGGAATTGTAGACCAGTTGTTCAGGAAAGCAGCTCCAAAAATGTTCTGAGGCAGTTATTCTGTTGGTAGCTGATACATCCCCATATTAATACCTACCCTGACTTTGCAGGTGCTCTGAACTCTTATCCTCTGTCCATATCCTGACTGAGAGTGGGGTAATTATACAATCATTACACTTTTATTATTATTGTGGGATACTTCCAACCAGAGGGATTTTAGACTGCTTTTTTTTTTCCACCAACAATAATTTCATTTGATTACACTGCATTTTTGACTCCAAAACCACTCCCAGCCCTCTGCATGCACATCCTATTCTGTCAATTTGTATAAAGCTCATAGGTTGGGAACATTACATCCACCAGTTACTCCCTTTCTGCAAGGTCTCTGAGGTGCCTCTCCCATCACATGAAGCCAAGCACCCTGGTTCTCCCATTCCATTTTCCATGCATCCAGCACTGGCAAGGTTTGCCCTTGGTCTGTTGTCCCCTGCATTGGACACACTGCCAACTGCCATAGGAAGGAGGATTTGCCTTCCCTACTGACTGCACTTGTATGTGTTCTTTGCAGCTTCTTACACATGCACTGAATGTTATCCATGAGCCTTTTGGGGATCACAGCCCTCTGACGTCTATGCTCCTCTGCATCTGTCAGCTTCATCACAGTTTATAGCAATTTTTTATATTTCAGGGCCATCATCCTGGCTGTTTTCTAGCCAAGGTTTTAACCCTTCCTTCCTGTTCCCCCTCTTCTGAAAGATTCCCCATTTCCTAATGTATGTAAATCTCTTATGCCAGTATCTAAACTAAATAATTTTTAACTGAATATTATGTTAATTTCTGTTCATGAACAGCAACTGATCATCATCTTATTAAGAACCTCCCCTTCTATTACAGATTACACTGCTACCAGAGCACAGAATTGCTAAAATGTTTTTATTTTATGAAAGGTTATTAACAGGCAGATCAAGTATTATACTTATCCAGACAATAACAGCATCAGCACTGCAATGCAAGCTTTTCCCATGCAGTCCTATTTATTTATTTCCATCAAGCCCAGGAGAAATTGCAATAGGGAAAAGGGATTGTAATGAGTTTCATGAACCCTCATTCATGCCAAGATGTTACAGATAATGATTCAGAGAGGGAGAAGAGGATATGGGGCAGCATCCAGAAACTGGGGAATAATAGAGTGTTAAACCACTGATGCCTGTTTGCAAAGTTCAGATAAATGCCAGGCAAAAACCATATTCCCTGGCACTTCAGCTTCACCCTGCAGGGTGCCAAACACACCCCAGCATGTGTGTACATGGGGGAGTTCAGTTCTGCTCTGCTCTGCTTTGCACTGGGGTGGCCTCACCTTGACTCCGGGGGACAATTTTGAGTGCCACAGTATAGTAAAGATATTAATGTATTAGATAATGTCCAAACGAGACCACAAGGATGGAGAAGGGTCTGGAGGGAAAGTCCTGTGAGGAAAAGCTGAGGCCTCTGGATTTGTTCAGCCTCGAGAAGAGAAGACTGACAGGAGACCTCATGGTGCTCTTCAATATCTTCACGAGGGGAAGAGAAGGGGCAGGCATTGATCTCTTCACCAGTGACAGGACTTGAGGAAAGGGACGGAAGTGGAAGAAAAAGAAAGGAATCCTGTCCAAGAAATGGTCTGTTAAGAGCAGAGCAGATACATTTTAACCTGCTGTACCATTCTCATTTGGACCCAAGTTCTGAATTCAACAGGCACACTCAGCAGAGGGAAGCCTGTTAAGGTATTGCATCTATACCAAGGCAGGCCACACAGTAATGGCATATAGTCAGCAGCAATTTGACTTTAAAACAAAAATCCTATCTCTGCACTTCTAGAAAGAATAACCCCTGCTATAGCTAGAATAGGCAAGTTATTTTGCCTCCATTCATTTTGTCTTATGTGGCATGTGCAGTGGCATATTTATGATGTGAAAGATCTGGCAAAAATCATCTGCTCAACAGAAAGTACAGAATTCAAAAATGTCCAGGCACTTCCCAGAGCTGCTCAGTCACATGGCAACTGGATGAACAGTAGGGATGAATAAATTCATTATCCAGACCTGTACCATTTGTGATTTTGAGTATGCTGCAATATAAAAAGGATTTTCATAGCAGCCAGATACAATCAATGAAAACAGGTAAAGCAGAGCTGCAGAAAGTGTTCTGAAAGAGGGGCCAGAGTTAATGCTCTCAGCTTCATGTCAGAGAAATGTCATAAAGCCTCCCATCATACCTGCAGCTGGCACTGCTATGAACTGAGAATAAGAATGGGGAAAGGATAAACAAAACATTGATTGTACTGCCTGGTGTGACAAGCCCATTACTCCTCACAAGATTATGCCACAGATTCCATGACAACAATAAGAACTAAGATATTTATAACTTTGAAACAAGCCTCTGTCTTAATGCCACAGTTTGCATTGACAGGCCAAGGGCAATTTCAAAAAGTTTTGCACAGAGGTACCTCAGGTGTTTAAGGGATTAGGTGTGCTTTGATTAGGTGTGAGCTTCAATGGGACAATGTCTGTGAAAAGTGGCCTTTTCCAGGCTGGTGACTGCCAGCAGTGCTGGGTGCACTGAGCAGTGGTGAGTGTGAAACCTGGACTGCAGGAAGAGTGATCAGTTTAAAGTGCTTGTTGTGTAGCAGGGAACTTACTGATCCAGAACATTAAAACAGTCATAGCCTGAGACCCTTCCCTTCCAGCACCACACACTTAATAAAAAAGGAGCTGGATGAATCTGTCATTTCTCAGTTCTGTATGGCCTGCACACAGCAGGTGTGCTTTGACTTTAGCATCAGACCCACACATCAGAAAGGAAGGATTTCCTTGGATGTGCACATATTGATTCAAAGAATGAAATTAATGTCTTAGACTTTAAGGAGCTGAAGGTTTCAGTGCAGTTTTCAGTCATTCTGCAATATCCATTTTATCCTCAATAAGCAACTCTCACTCTCTCAAAATTAAGTCTGTCTATCCAGATTTAGGTCTCTTGCATATCCCTCAAAATCCAGTCATGGTTTTCATGCTGTCTGACCAGAAACTGTTAGTGGCATTAAGAATCACCGATATTCACTACCCTGCATTTTTTCACATATTTCTTCCCAAAATCTTTCTTTGCCCAGCTAAACACTACAATTCTTTATCCACAGTGACACAATTTCCAGCAGCAGAATCCCATAACTTGCCCTTTGCCTCAATCCCATCACCTTCTCTGTGTAGGCTCCAGCATTCCCACAGCTGGGAGGTGAGCCCAGACAATTAAACATCCAAATATCTCAACTGATTTTTCAAATTTTTCATTACTCTGCACAGTATTCACAGCACATAAGCTGAGGTAAGTACAAAGAAAGCAACAGAACTGAAGTTGTCGAGGCTAAATTCTTTCAGCCCAGGGAAATTATGACAAAGAGATGGGACACCGTGGCCTAAATATTTAATGAGAGCAAATAATAAATAAATTGAGGTCTTGTGATTGGACAATGCTAAGTTCTCCCTTGGGAAATGGTATCCCCAGTAATGTTAGGAAAGTAAAAGATGTTGTTTACATAGTAGAATAGATGGCAAAAGATGCAGCTCTTGACACACTGTGGTCTTCTGACAGTTTCACTGGTGATGTGGTCGCAAAGGCACACGAGAACCTGGCAGATTTTTAAAATATAGTAGAATAAGGCATCTTATGTTTGATACTCTGTGAAAAGGAACAATTACATAATTCACTTCACAGTGTACAGAGAGTCAGCTTAGGACAGACAGAGCAGCCAAGTGAAGAGGCAGTACAGAAGAGGGTTTAAAAACAACTCCCTCTAAAGATGCATTTTGGTGCGGTGAAATGAGACACATTCAGAATTCATAACCATTAAATCACAGAATACTTTGTATTGGATGGGACCTTTAAAGCTCAACTAGTCTACACCCCTGCAATGAGCAGGAACATCTTCAATTAGGTCAGGTTGCTCAGAGCCTTTTCCAACCTGGCTTTGACTATTTCCAGGGATGGGGCATCCCCCACCTGTCTGTGCCACCCGTGTCAGTGTTTCACAACCTTCCTTGTACAAAATTTCCCTTGTCCTGTTGCTACAGGTCCTAATTAAAAGTCTGTCCCCACTGTCCTTATAAGCTCCCTGTAAGTATTGAAAGCTCCAGTGAAGTCTCCCAAGAGCCTTCTCTTCCTCCAGGCTGAAAAACCCCAACCCTCTCAGTCTTTCCTCACAAAAGAGCTGCTCCAGCATCTGATCATTTTTGTGGCCCTCTTCTGGACCTACTCCAGTAGGTCCACATCTTTCCCATGCTGAGGAGCTTATCCAGGTCCCTGTGGATGGAAGACTGTCCCTCAGGCATTCCAACTGCCCCACTCAGCTTGGTGCTGTCTCCAGACCTGCTGAGAGTTCACTGCATCCCACTGGCTGTGTCCTTGATGAAGGACAATCAAACATACTGGTACAGATTGTTGTATGGTTCATAGCTGGCTTCTCTAAGTTAGACAATTTTTTATTTATGTTCCTGATTTTAAAAGTTCTGGGAATTTTACTGCTATCCCCAAAAGAGTTTCTCTAAATAAGGGCAAGATTGAACTGGATCTGAAAGCCAATCAAGGCTTGTTAGCAAGTATAGCAGTATAAAACATCACTTTATTCCACCTAGACTTGACTTTTCCTCCTTGAGGTGCTTTTCTTCTCTTTTATCTTCCTCATTAACCAGTGTGTACATACAGAATGCATCTTGAAACACCTAAATTTTTATCAAAATCTGCTTTCATCATACCAAGAGCAAACAGGCACAATCCCAGTGTCTTGACATTCAAGACAAGAAACCTGCAGTTGACACAGCCCAACCTGCCTGGACACCAGGAGATGCTCCTGCTTGCCCTCTGCAATATCCCAGCTGCACTGCTGAAAACAGCATTCACCTGAAGATGCAGATTTGTCTAAGGCTGAACACCAGGGGAATGGCACAGGAAAATACTAGAGAACAAAATTACATGGCAAATGCAAATGAAAGACCAACAACTAAGTCTCTCACTGCAAAACCAGGAAAATAATTATGCACATTATGCTCACTTGTTCTCTTCAGTGCTACTGCAGAAGTTACACAAAAGTTCTTACTAATTTTATTTAAATCCTATGTAGGCATGAAGGGATTCATCCTGGCATTATGATAAATGATGAAACATAAAATTAGCATAAACTTATTTATATGAGGAATGCTGCTGACAGAGTACATGCTTCTTCATTTTAGTTTTCACATTCCCTCTTTCCAAGACACTCAGCCAGTTCTCCCATCAATTACACCTGTACAAAAGAAGAATAACTTCAATAAAGCTTGTATAAATTCATCATCCTAACAAAGAGGTAATATGCATTAATAAGCTGATTTTGACAAAACCACTAGCTCAGAATAATAAAATTTAATCCCAAACTTATCTATATTGCCTAAGGAGAAGATTACTAGTCTTAAAACAGATAGAACAGCGTGTATGATTCTTTCTACATGTCTGCAAAATCACTTGTGTTAACAGGAGGAATCTGTTTGTTTGTCCAGTTGAAGACAACAAAAAAAGGGATCTTTGTTCTGCTGTATCTGGGCTGTCCCCTGTTTGAAACCAAGCTCCAACAAGAACTTTGCTTTCCAACCTTCCTTCTCAAACCCTGGCACTTTTCTGCAGCTCATAAAGCCTGAAACTCTCTTGCATGGTGCAGTGAACTCTACCTACAGCATCCAGATAACCTCACTACTCTCTGGTTTAGGGGAAAAAAGGTCTATCACTGCTTAAACCAATGGTTACATAACACAGCAACTTATGCACCACACATAGAAGTCTCAAGACAATTCTGTAAAGAATTGCCTTGACAGTTTTGTTTCAGAAGTAAGCATGCACTCAAGGAAAGACTAGCAAATCCCAGAGTACAGCTGTCAGGCAATTTAAACACTGGGAAAAATATTCTGTGTAGTTCCCCAAAAGATTTGTTTTCTCTTTTCTTTCCTTTTGGTAATTAAAATTTTAAAAACCCAAGATGGTCATTTAAAAAAAAAAAAAAATTCTTTAACATCTTGAACAATACTGCAGCTATTTTGTTATACAGCAACAAAAAAAAGTTAAAAAAAGAAACCGAAGTAAAATATTGGATTAGCAAGTGATAGCTCTTCAAAAATATTCTCATTGAAGTTGCTCAGAGCACCAGAATCAGATTTCATACTTTAAAAATTAAGTTACAGGCAAAGCTTCCTCCCTCTTACCATATCCTTGAGGGCCTGTGAATGCTGTTGGTGGGTGGCAGTGTGTTGGCACAGCAAATGTCAGCAAACTGCCTCCTCTCACACAAGTGATTGATTTATCAGTTTAATAGAGCTGTAAATCGAGAAAAATGTTCCTTGAGCCTGAACAGTGAACCACAAGGAAATAATAGGCAACAAGCTGTGATGCAGAATTGAAAATATAAGTGCTTGTGGAATACAGCATATGTTACATTTTCCTGTCAGGAGCCCATGGAAAACCTGACCACTCTGATTTCCAGCTACAATGGCTCTGCCATTGAATTCTGGTGGCAGGGCCTTACAGCATTAATGTTGGATGCCCTTGCTTTCATCTGTAGGGAGCACACATGTGGGTTTTATTACATTTTGGTCAATTTGAAACAGAAAGAAGATAGCACAAATGAGCTAAAACCAGTACTACAATATAATGAACCTAGCAAGGAACCTCCAGCCATAAAACAAGCCTAATATTCTTTGCAATCACTTAGTGCTTCTACATTTACAGAATCAAGAAAGTTTCTAATGTCTGTAATTATTCGTACAAAACAAAAAGTGCTGGCAATGTGTATAATTCCCAAAAGATTCCTTAAGTATTGTTCTCACTCCATCTACATACATCAATGTCATACCACCTGCCAGTTTTTTCCCTTTGCAAAACACTTTCTGGCATAATCCTACCATTTCTGTCTAGAATTTCTCCTTTCTTCTTCCCATTTTTATAAATTCCACAGGATGTTTGCTAGTTAACTCTTCTGTGCTGTGAGACAGAGTCAACAGGCTTTGCTGGGAGAGATGTTATCCAGCAGCCTGCAGTAAGAGAGCTGCCAGCTGCACTAAGCCTTGAGCCTGGAAACATCTGTAAGGGAGGAAAGGTCTCCTCATCAGCAATTCAGTTCTCACTCATGATTAATCATATGTTTGTAACACAAAAACCAGTTTATAAGAAAAACCTCAAAACCTCGGCTATTACCTAAAGTATCTGAGATTCTGTTTTTAAGAGGTGTTGAAAATGGGTAATTCAAGCATTTTGAAAATAGAAGCTGAAGTGGGAAGAGTTCAGTTTTAGACAAGTATTCTGTTCCAATTACCTGAAAATATGGTTTTGATGCATATTTTTCCTCCAGGTTTGCTTCAACACAGAAAAATATGGGGTTTTAATTGCAAGCAACAGTAGGTCTTCTTTCAGGAAGGTAGGGGGGTGGATTTCAACACAAAGACTGTTAATAATAATTTTTTGGGGGGTGGTTGAAACTAATTCTGTTGTGTGAAAAGCTTTGTCTTTATTTGAGAAGAAAAAGCATTTAGTTGAAAAACATCCAGTTGTTCTAAGTCCACAACTGGAATAGCAGACCTCTATTCCATCTTTTCCTAAATACTGGCAAATGCAGCCAGCAAAAGACCAAATACTCTCAGAGGTTCAGCAATGTCTCTGATGGCCCTCAAATCCTTCCCAGGGAGCTGTGCCCTTACAAATAAGTCAGGCATGTCTTCTGCAACCTTGTCTGCAGCTCAAGGGAAATAAAAAGACACCAATCACATGGGACTGGCCTCATAACATTGGTCTTTTGTTTTCCTGGCTGCTTTTGTTTGAAAAGCAGTGGTTGTCCTCCCCGTCCCTGTTGGAAGCATCAAGGGCTGTCTGGCTGCAGTGAAGCCTCTGCCCCATCTCCTACTGCAAGGCAGGAGCAAGGAGACAAAAAAACCCTGGGAAATGTGGTGAGGGAAAAGTGGCTTCCCCCTGCCAGCCCATCACATCCAACAGCCTGTTTGAATCCCACAGTGCATTTTCCACGTTGGCCTTCATTTGCTTTGGCATCTGCTCTGAACCTTTTGGAGGGCTTTATGCTCAACTGTGCCCACCGCAACCTTTCCACTGTGGTTCCAACCCCCTGCCCCTCTGTAGTGGTTTGGCCTTGACTGGCCAATTTTTGAATACTGACACATGATTAAACCAAGGCTCTGAGAATGGGAGGAACTTCATGAATGCAGATTCCTGGAAGGCTGCTGTTCGTGGAAATTGAAACCATGAGAGAACTATTTTCTTGTGGAGAATTCTCCATAGCAGCAAGAGATGCTTCTCTCCCTAAATGAACTGAAGAAAGACTATTCTAGAGGTGGAAAACTGACTGAGAATTCTGGGTCTTGTTTCTGTACATTGTGAGTGGGAAGGAAAGAAGATGTAGGGGGAGGAGGAGAAGTGTTTTGAAGGTTCTATTCTGATTTTTATTCTTCTTCTTTTAGTTCTGTTAATAAATTTTCTTTATACCTTTCAAAGTTTAAGCCTGCTTTGCTCTTGGCTGGGAAATCTTAAATTGGGGAACCAAAACCACTACACCCTCCTACCATGATCTGCAGATATTTTAGATGATATTTAATTAGAAGTCTGAGCTCTGTACTCATCAGAAATACAAGTCAAATAATACTGAATACTGATCTGCTTCACAGAAACTTCTTTTCAGTTCTGAACAAACAAGTACAAGAGCTTCCCAAGTCCCTATTACACCCATGGAAATCAGCAGCCTTCTGTGTTTAAAAGCAATCTCAACGTATTTCAGGAGTGCTAAAGTGCTCCTATCTTTCTTCTTGTGATGGTCTAGGAACTTACCTATGTGCAATGTCTATCTATTGGATGAAGTCTTTAACATGCATTAAATATTACTGGAAGAGCCAACACTGCACCCTGGCACTTGCTGACTTTGCCTCAGTGTTTTTCTTGCCTTGCTTTTCTTTATTAGAATTCAATCAGCAGGCTGTACTCCCAGCCTTTCTTTGCTAGAAAATAATCAGCCAAAAATTAGTTTTTACACAGGGGAGATAAATAGGATCAACTTCACTGAGAAGACTACATCCCATGAAATTAAACTTATTTACTTGCTTCAGTCTTTTAAAGTATTGTAGCAGCAAATTTTAAAGTGTTGGTACAACACTTTAAATGATCTGCCAAGCAGGGAGCTCCTGACTCACTTTGGAATCAGCATCTCAATGTAACTTGTATTAAATTCCCTAGTTTCTCAGACTTTAGTCTGAGGAGCACATTTAAAAGTAATTAGTTAATGAACTTGAAAGGAAAAAGAAACCCAAGTAATTTTAGAATCATATTTACCATTAAATTCAGCATTTTTTCAGAGAAACATAATTTTCCTGACTCGACTTACACCCTCATTAGCTCATCCCAAACTTAAAGTCTCATTTTAGCTTGAAAAATCAAACTTAGTGAGCCAAGCCAATAAATAATGCTGTTCAGTATGGGCAATAAATAATCTATTTAGCTGCTTTCCAAATCCATTTACAAGTAATCGTGCAGACATTAAGCAGTTTCATAACTGATACCTAATGGCCACATAATAATATATTTATTAGAGCTAATTATTCCTGTTATGCTGGTAAATGGAGGAGCATGGTTCATCACCATCCCTAATGGCCTCTTTATGAAATAAGAGGGAGGCTGTCAGGGCTTTGTGGTGTACCCCGTGAACAAGGCTTCTTTAATGCACTCTCTTTTTCCTGGAGAATAATGCTCAGACAGATGCCAGGGGCTTATCATGTCACATTATGACAGATTCATTATCCCAAGTTTTGTCTGGAGAGTGCAGTGACTGCAGCAGGCGGGAACACGGAGGAAACTGGAAACCTTTAAAATAGAGCACAAACATAACATTTATCCATTCATGTTTTATCCATCTTGAAAAACTCTTTGTGCCACTAGAAAGGTGCAAAATGAGCTTTCAGCTGTCATTTAAAGCAGCTCAGTTTGCAGTTACAGTTGGGTAAGAAATTGTTTGTATCCCAGCACCAGTGCCAAGCAGGAGAAAAGAGATTCTGAAACTCCCTTTGTGCTCCTCAGGCTGTTTCCCCCCACATTCTGGCACAGGCTTAGTTAGCCCTAGTTTGTGCTTTACTTCCCAGCACCCCTTTCCAGGCCCTGGGAAACAGCTGTGGAACAGAGCATTCCAGCTGCAACTCCATCTCTCCCTTAAACTTTTACTTTAACTATACTGCCATATGTTCCTCATGTCAAGGCTAGAATTAGGGCAGGTGTGAGCCATTGCATAAGTTATCCTCTTCAGACTTTGAGAAACAGCCGTGGGCAAGGATATATCTTGAGCTGTTTCCTCTCTCTAAGGTCCCTTTTGTACTGCTAGAGCTGGGGATTTCACATACAAGTCCTTTCTGTATAATTTCTAGAGAATATTCCTTGGTATTGATTGTGTCAAGATCTCACTTTCCCCCTACTGCTCACTGAAACTACTTAAAATATGCTCAAAAATCCTCCCCACTTAAGCTTTTCTTCATTTATCGCAAAGTGGAATAAAGAGCACTTTAAAAACTAAATTCACTGGCTCGTGGGCATTTGGCTAATACATTGAGTATAAAGAATACAGATGGGAAGATGGCCTTTTGCCTGCTATCCTCTGCTGTTTCAGCAGTGTGCACCCCAGGCAGAGCCTGTGGCAGCCCTCCATGGCACCAGAGCTATACATGAGTATATACCCTGGTCCCTGAGAGCAGAAGTGACCCACCATCCTCTGATGCCTCGTGGAATCACCTCTGGTGGCTGTGAAGTGAATTATCATAGTTTTTACTGACAAGGCACAGAGAAGATATGAGGAAGAAACAATACTGCATCAGTGCCAACAGCAATAGAGATGGCTTGCTTCATCTGCCAGTAGCCTGAGGTAGGGAATGTCACTGAAAATTTAATAATTATTAATATTGCATTTGTAGGCAAAGGCCTGTCAGTCAGCAGTCTCATGGTTTCATAGCTATAACTAACACTGAAGAAAAGCTTTATTGAAAGTAACTGACAGTATCATTCCCTTCCTTGTCACCACCTTAGCCTGAATATGGGTTTGTTACAAACACACTGACACCATCTCCCCTGGGACAGCGTTTTGCAAGGAAGAGAACTGCACCAGTGCTGCCCACACCTCTCCTCCTCCCACTTCCTCTCACTTCCTCTGAGCAACCTCTTACAGGAACAGCAGCATCAAGCCAAAATGTGGAATTTGTGTCCTGTTCATCCCTTGCTGAAATAAACCCAGTGAGGGGTCAGAGCCCAGGGGTCGGCTCAGACCTTCCTGCTCCCAGCCATGTTCTGAAAGGGAATGTTCCTCTCTGTCAGCAGGACCAGGGTGGCCACGGGACTGGCTGGCATCACCCAGCCTGGGCTCCCTGTCAACTGCCCAGATGGATTTGGTGTGGAGTTGTTTTATCTCCTCCTGTCCTCATTGGTCACAAATTTAAGAAATTCAGTGGAGAAAGATGTCATCGATGTTCCTTCCTGTCTTGGGAAGGCAAGTAGGAGGAAAGGTTCCCTGCCCCTTCTTTTTCCCAGCTAAAAGACAAATAGGATTTTGGCTTCACAGTCTTTGTCAGTCAATGTCCTTATGGAGCAGGAAAGCAACTTTCCTAGGGCAGGACATGGGTTTGCCCTTACTGCTCAAGCTAACCTGATTTTGAGCTGAGCACAGCACAACTGAGCTGATTTTGGTGGAAGATCTGCCCAAGGGAAGAAGCTGCCTAAGCTAAAGTAGAATGAGACCTTTTGGTTTAGATATTCAATTTATTTGAAGCTACTTTTTAATGAACAGTGATTAGAAAATTAATAGTGATTGAAATATCAGAAGCTTTTAAAGAAAAAAATACAATTATATTAGCACTAATAAATACAGCTGACAGATGAACAAGAAAGAATATGAGCTGCATGGCAGACAAGGACCTCTCCAAGTCCAAAATTTCTGTGACGTGATAGTAAGCCAGTGGTTTATGACTAGCTTGTATTTTAACCAAAAGACTCCCCTTTTGTTTTAAAGAACAATGCCTCTTTAAAGGTGATTCCAGAGTCTCTCAGCAGAAAGGTATTTCTTATGAGTTGAATTAATTTTTGCTGACCTTAACAAATAGTCATCAGTCACCCAAAACATGTCCCCCAGATGATCAAACAGCCAGCAAAACTTCACATAGCTCTAGAATTTATGTGTTTGAAGGATACATTAAGTATTTCAAACCATTTCTAGGATGTTTTAGACCATAAACTCTGCTTTCAACTACCATAGATCATTGGCTCTGCTTTACAAGAAACATTGTTTAACAGGTTTATAACTTGCCTGTAAAAATGTGCTGCAGGCTAAAGCTCAGTATAAAAAGGTCTCAGCAAAAGGGTAATTTTTTTTCATTACAACTTTTTCCTACTTTGTTTAGCTTTTGAGATTAGAGCTGCCTCCAAAAACTCCCCTTTCACTGTAGGATTGTCACCAGAATTGCAGGGAAGGGAAAGGTAATCCAGATTTAGAAAAAACACCACAAAACCATCAGGAAGTGAACATCCCAAAAATGCTGAACTATGAGGTTTTACATGGTCAAAGTTTTAGATATTTAAGGCAATGTGTTGGAACACATTCCTAAAAGAGCTATGACTTAGTGTGCACTTCAGACCATACGAAATGCAAGGTAATTAATGTATTACTGTTGTATTGTATCACATTTGGTTTGCTCTATCACCCGCCAGGCCCTGTGGGGTTTTGGTTTCCCCCAGGTGGACTCCTCCCTTCACCACTCCCATCATTGGTTTCCATTGGCTCCAGCTCTTCCCTCCACCCCCCTCTCTCCCCAGGGCTTTTGAAAAAGTCCTATTCCAGGTGTCTCTCTCTCTTTCTCCTCACTCAGCCTGGACAATAAAACCTGTGGGACCCATCCTCCCGGGAAAAAAAGGTGCTTCTCATCTTTTACTTTTGTCCTTGTCGGGGTTTAGAGCTAGCTAAATAGTCTCCCCGGAAAGAGGAACACCCTCAGCTGGGACCTAACTTGGAGCTCGAACCCACGACCCTGAGACTAGGAGACTCATGCTCTACTGACTGAGCTAGCTGGGTAAACTGTGGGAAATTTAGGCACAACCAGTGAACAAACCTAGCTAATTTTCTTTTGGAAACTAATACTTCCACTAGCTAAAAGATTCTGGACTTCATTATATATGCCTTTCTTTTGCACAGAAAGCCTTAAGCCTGTATCTGCAAACTGCAGAACTAAATCTACCTTCTTTGCAACCAAGTAGCCAACTCCGGGGAAGAATCTGCAGCTTTTACCTCCCCTCCTCTACTGTTTTTATGTGGTGTTGCTCTTCCCAAGAGTGTAAAAGTCTTTTGTCCAGCACCGAGATCAAAGGAAAGACCGAGAGCCGTCTCCTCTGCTTTTCCAAGGCTGTTTACTTTTTTCTTATCTATACAGTTTCTTCTCTGACCCCCAGAGATCTGTTCTGCAGGTCAGCTCACAGGGAATGACCCAGCCCTGAAGGTGATGAACATCTTTATACTAAAAATGATGTGTGCTATGTTTACAAAAGATTCCCAATAACTGTCTCATGTGTTAGAAGGTCACACTCTACTCTGAGCCAACCAAAGATGCCCACGCCACAGCAGAAAATGGTGAAGGAGAAGATGAAGGAAGAAAGCCCAAAGCAACATGGAGACTCCATTTTGTGTTTTTTGCTTATCAGTCTAGAAACTACATAAATCTACTTTTCACCCTGTGCATACCTGACTATCACCCAACTTAAACTCTCGTGGTTTGTAATTCTTCACACAATGGTGGTCATTTCTCCCAGGGGCCAAGATCAAAGACACAGGAGTCCTTGACTCCTTGCCAAGGTTTCCCAACCCCCTGTCGGGGTCTGGAATCACTCAGGACAGTCAGAGGAGTGTTCTGGACTCCAACACCCCCCAAGCCTGAGACAGGAGGCAAAACTCAGGTGCTCTGCACCCTTCCCTAACGCCAGAGGCTTCTGCGTTCCAGAAACACCACCACCACCGGGGGTTCCTTTGGGGTCCCCACTAACCCTATGGGAGTACTTATCTCTCCTGGGACTCTGGCTGGCTGTAATTGTTGCAAAAGAAGTCCTTTGTCTGGAATAGACTCGTCTTATTACCAATTGAAACTGGGGCATCTGTAACAGAGCGCTCCATCAATGCCCCTCTGCACTGCTGAAAGTTTGGGGTTCCTCAAGGCCTGGAAAAGAACCAGCTAAACATAGACATACAAGACATGTTTGGTCTGTTCATTTCTTCCAATGCAAAGGGTCGTCTCAGTGCACATCACTTAGGCAAGCTCAGAGCTAATTTAACATTCTCAGAAACAGAAAATATTCAGCCTAATGATAATCAGAGAAGTTAGGTCCAGGGCAAGCAAACTTTAGCAACTCAACTGAGTTTTATGTTCAATTATTTGGCTCATAAAAACCAAACAGGTGTTAATGCCTAGGGAACAGTAGGAATTATTAATACAAGGTTATATGAAACTACCATAAAGAGACAGCATTGGGTTTTGATGTTTTTTCCCCCTAACAAATGCAGAAGGGATATTGTTGGGAAAGCGGCCATATGCTTTTTCCCAGTCTTCAACAGAGTGAGTGAAATTGCTGTATTTTTGCTAAGTTTCTGGACAAGCTGAAGCAGTACTGTTGGTTACAGGGTACAGCAGGGTAAGAACACTCAGCGGAGAACTTTTGCGGCAGAGATCCTGGGCAGCCCCAGCTATGCTCTGGCTGTAACACCCCCATCCATGTCCATTTACATGAGAGCCTTTGGGGCCCTCTATTCTTTCACTGCCTCGTTGTTCTGGGCATACAGGGTAGAGTTGCACTTCCTACAAACATCAAAGAGGTTGCTTCTGCGTTTAAGACACCCAGAGAAAACTGTGCTATTTCCAATGGTTATATAAATACTTCAAATCCTGATCAGCTTCTTGCCCTAAAAGTCTCACAAGGGTATTTTTATGCTTCTTTCAGAATCAGGGGGTTGTAGGTGCTACACATACAAGCTGCTATTTATATCCCCTACAGTAGTATTTCCCTGATGTTCACTACTGGCCCTGAGAGACTTAGCAGCCTATACACACTATTTCCAGGAGCTGAGGGTGTTCAGCCTGGACAAGAAAACCCTACAGGGAAAACCTTGTAACACCTTCCAGTACTTAAAGACCCTACAAGGGAGATGGAGAGGGACTTTTGAAAGACTTTTGAAAAGGGCAGGTGGTGGTAGAACTAGGAGGCATGGCTTCAAATGGAAAGTGGGCAGGGTTGGATTGGATATGAGGAAGAAATTCTTCCCTGTGAGGGTGGTGAGGCCCTGGCACAGGTTGCCTAGAGAAGCTGTGGATGCCTCATCCCTGGAAGTGTTCAAGGCCAGGTTGGATGGGGCTAGTTAAAGGTGGCAGAACTAGATGACATTGAAAGTCCCCTCCAACATAAACCATTCTATGAAACAATTCTGTGATCATTTAAGTATTAACTAAAAGTGCAGAACAGCAATATGTTTCTGTGCATCAGTAACAGAGTGCTTATGCCTCGTCAGATCAGCAATATTATGGAGACCATTGTGCACATGTTATTTTGCCCAGTACACTCCAAAAATCCCACAATCAAATCAGGATACACCACAAAATCCTGTGGGTGGTGTGCAAAGGAAATGACTTTTTTATAACTTTCTTTCTCTTAACCTCCAAAACAGCACTGGTGATGCTCCTTTTACTTTTCATATAATCACCAAGCTTTAAGTTGATAATTATTGAAATGAACATATCAACTAAAACAATGCATTTCTTGTCCATGAGTTGCTATCCACACACAAATGAAAACAGTGACAGTTTCACAAGTGGTCTGTGCCACACCAGGCAGTACCTCAGGATTTACATGAGGAGGACATCTTTGTCTTTAGGTGTTCAAGAATTACAGAAACAATATTAAATGCTGAAGGCTACTGAAGTAGGAAAGAAGTTAGGATTTTCAGTAACAACCCAATTTCATTTGTGAGAGTGGAATTTACTGGTGATTAAGCCTTTTTGTGTTAAATGAGGACATAATTCTAATCACTGGGATGAAATTACAGTTCAGCACCACTATGGGATTGAGAAGCACATATTCTCTGTGGGTGAGAAGCACATATTTGATGGTCTGTCAGAGGGAGTTCTGCAGAGCCACTGCTCCCCCAAGGACAGGGCTGAGTGGATGAAGGTGCCCAGACTGAAATACACCTTTCATGCCTAATTCAGTTTCTAAATCTCATCAGGACCGGGACACAAGCCCAGGCTCTGTTTGTACTAAGGTGAACCGAAACCCACTTTAAAGAAATGACTCATAGGAGAGACTCAAGGACCTGGGAGAGATTGTAATACTGTGTCTAAGTTTGGAAACACTTCATGATTTGTATCATCTTTCAATGCCAATGGAAATAATGAAAGTTAATGCCAGGTGCACCAGCGAGTCTTGGCAGTTGTGACCTTTAGGAGAAGGAACTGGGATTTACAGATGACAAGATTCATGGCAAGCACATCACACCACATTGAGCTGCTGATTTTCAGGCTCACTAGGATTTACTGGAATACCCCAGCCCATACACCGATATTCCAGCACCCACAGGAAGGGAAGTTTTACTAACAAATATCCCAGTCTGCTATTTTTACCAGTAATTCCCGAGACCTATCATGTTAACCAGTATGATGTAAACTTGTAATATTTTTCCTCATGGGACTCATTAGCATTACACATTGCAAATCTAATACTAAGGCCTGCATACAAACATAATAGAAATATGAACATGAAGCAGAAGTGGACCACCTGATACTAAAATCCAGTGCAATTACAGTCTTCTGGAAAGCAAAATTAATTTAAGCACTAATGGAAGAACTTGTTTTTTGCTGCTTTTGATGCCACTTACCTAACTCAGATGTCCACATCTCCTGTAATTCTCCTCATAAAAGTGAAAAATAAATCCTGGAGGCATCCCATTTGTGAGTTGAGACATCAACTTTCACCATACGCCTAAAGCATATCTGTGTACCTGCAGGTGTACATAGAAAAGCAAGCCTTCATTTAGGAATTAGTTATTATCCTCACAGACATACAAGATGCTGATTGACTTCTGCAAGCAATATGAACAATAAATTAGGTCTGGTCTGGATGAGCAATGCAGCACATTGAACTGGACTTCTCTGAGTCAGTTTGAGAATTTTATCTGTCCTCGTTTCATTTTAAAAGCTGTTGTTCTAGCTCTCCTAGCTTCATCTCTGGCCTTTCTGGGACCTGAAGATAGAGAAATGCTTCAATTTCAGGGATTTTTTTTTCCAACAAAATACTGTGTTTTTCTTGACATATATGGACATGATGGAAAGAAGATAAATTACAAAAGAGAAATGTCCCCTTTCTTCCTGCCCTCAAATCCCCTTTCTGGTTCCTAAAGACAAAACAGTTGGACAGTTACACCTGAGCCAATACATTGTACTGCTGTTCCTGTGTGTTTATCATGTATTTGATGCATTAAATCCTGGGCACTGGCTCCTGACACCCACAGAGCACTTGATACCCCAGAGAATCCTTCATTGGCTATACTCTGTGATCCAACACGAAGTTCTTCACCATTTCCTGAGTAGAGGGGAAAACCCATTTCAGTAAAAAAAAAAAAAAAAAAAAAAAAAAAAAAAAAAAAAAAAAAAAATTATTTAAGCTTCAGTAGTGCAGTGCCACAGCAAAAAGTTTTTCTGCCTTCATAATATATCACCCTAATGTTTTATTTACAACAGAATTTGTTACAGAGACTAGTGAGCAAAATATGCTGTAGGCTAAGGTCATAAATTTTCAGATCTCATCCAATGAGTTTTAAGATAAGTACATTAAAGTTTTAATTGAAAAGTAACTCAACTGCAATGTCATGACTTGAAAAGTTTGAAAAGTCCAGAAACCTTACTAAGTCCTGCTTGCATTCACTTATACTAAAAACAGAGCACTATGTATTCCTATATATGACTGAATTTGCCTCCAGTTACTCTCAGACTTCTCTTTTCTTCCAGTTAAGTAAATTCACTCTCACATCTAAACCTGAAAGAAGTCCCAGAGCACCATGTAGCCTCTGAACTCCCAGGGCCAGAGGCCTCCCACTGCCTTTAATACTTTTTGCATCAGATCCTGGAAGAGCCTGTGTTGATAGATAACTTCATTTGTCACAGAGTGGTCCATAGGCCTCTAGAACCAAAGCTCTATTAAACGAACAAAAAACCCCCCACAATATAATTTTCAAACTCATAAGGGATATATTTTTTCATATATTAAATCCTTTTAAAAATTATTCATATCTTTTTTAAAATCCAATTTATATCACCTTGAATACTGAGTAAATATACTGTAACAATAATATACGCTGGTTTTTAATCATCAAAATATTTAATAAGCATGGTCCTAACTTTGACCAAGAAGCCTAAAACTGTTTTAATGAATCAAATCTAGAGTTAATCTGAGCCAAACATTATTCAAGGATTTACAATAATGATAATCTTTGGGTATATAAGAAGTAGAAAAAGCTTTTGTTGCCTTTAACTTGTTCTGTAAAAATATTCTCATAAAGCTGTGAGCCCTCACCTCTAGAATAGTGAGGAAACTTTCCTGTAACAATGCTTCCAGAATGGAATGAATAATGCTCAGCATTTAATAATTCCCACCATTTAATAAACACTTAATCCTGATTTGAATGCATGACAGAAAAATCTCATAGGAGCCCCAGTTTGATCGTATTCATTAATGAGCAGAATCTGCTCTTCTTAGAGATGGGTTTGTTCCTTGATACGTTCCTCTGACTACAGGTGGCCAGGATTACTCTCTGCATTAACTGTGCTGTGCTTTTTGCACTCAGACACAAAAATAAGACTGCTCAGTCCAAGACAGCATACAGCTCATTTACATTTTACCTCAAATCAGCCCCATGGAAACATTCTCCCAACCTTCATCTTCCTTTGTCTTGTTCCATGAGATCAATTGGCAAGTAGAGGTTGCTACAAATATAGTCCATAGCACAACCTGATTTTCTCCCCTCACAGTAACTCAGAAAAACAAAAAAAGCTATGGCCCATAAAGGCTTTATTAATTTCCTTTATTGATTGAAACATAAGTCACAAGGCGCCTCACAGCCCCTGAGCCACACAACAAAAGAAGTGCGAGGACCAGCGATGAAAAATACTAAGTAATGAAACAAAATAAATTATGAAAAGTAAAGCTAAAGATCAATATGCTACTTTTCTGAAAGACTGTGCTCTGCTTTATAAACAGAGTTGTTTGTGCTGAATGTTTGATTAGCTATAGATTGCTAAAGAAGGATTCCAGACCATCTGGAGTCTATACTGTAAGTTGACCTGGAAACCTCTAGCTTAAAAATATTCCCTGCATGAAGGCACAAACATACATACCACAACCTCATCAGCAAGTTTCTGGAATATATTTTAGATAAAAAGATGCCATCTTTATCTCCTGGGAAACCTGAGATGAAAAACAAAAGAACCCAAATACCAAAGTACTAGAAACAACTGGAGAATCAAGGCATCATTTCTTAAAGAATCAACAAGAGGAAGGGTGATACCAAAAAGCCTGATGAGCAGCTTTAACTCCTAAAAATTAAAGATGCAATTACTCAACAATGTAGATAATCACCCAGATGATAAATATACATCTGCTGAGCTTTTACAGGGAGCTTAAAACAAAACTTCCACTATAGCAGAGGAACAGAAGCCCCCATTGCACCCAGAGTATAGGGAAATTGGAACATCACACAAACACTGAACAAAAGTTGTCTTAAAATAGAACGTGGAATAACATAGTTAATAGCTATAAATACAGAACATGCTGGTGTACTTAAACATGGGTTTTAATTACAGCTTTAACCAGAACAGAAAAGAAAGCCAAGTCTTGACAAAGATTTTGGTCACCATCAGCAGTACAATGAAAACTGAAATAATTTTAGACAGTGACTAGTGAAAGACTTTTATTTTTATATTTAAATCAGGCTGGATCAGACTAAAAGACTTCCTCCTTGTTTCTATACCAAGAATAGAAAAATTAGCAGTGTGTCTTAGAATGAGAAATCTGTCTGTGTACAACACTTGAATTACAGTCAAATGGTGCAGCATCTTCAAGGGCAAACAGCAAATAATGTTCTGGAAGTGGTAGAGGATGTCCTTACTAAGCAGTTGACAATCAGCCTGCATAAGAGATCTTTCCCCTAAGAATCAGGGCAAACCTTTCCAGAGCGTATTTCCTGGATTTTTATAAAGATAGTATCCTGGAAAACTAAAGAATAGGACTGGAAGCAGAATTTCATTCATTTTGACATTGGGAAGGGCTTCCAGAAAGAGTTAATGAAAAAGAAAAGCTATTAAATATGAACTGCCTGAGTATTTAAAAAAACAAGATGCAGTTTGGAATTCATAAATGTGTCTCAAATCTGTCCATGACTGAGCAATACAATCAGGCAGGGTCTTACCAAAAGGAGCTCCAGGCAAACTTTCCACCCTCTGCTTCCTATCAAGCACAGTTTGTGCTCACAGTAGAGGATCCAGATGTAGGGACATATTTTCCCATTGAGTCAGGAACTCCAGCGGGCTCTGCACGTGGTGACAAAGAGTATGTCAAGCATGAAACACATTTCCCTATAATCCAGGTATGTTGTGAAGTACAAATGTGGTATTTGCAGCTCATCAAGAACTGGGAGAACTGCTTCTAGTGAAACCTCAAACAAAAATGTCAGGAAAACTAAAAGAAACCTATGGAAAAAAAGGCAGTCTTAGGTCATTGCCTTCTTGACTCACTTTTGGATCTTAGGAGAAATGGTTTGGATTTTAGAATTTATGCATTTATCTATACATATTATTACCATTTTAGCAAGCTGAATTGATATAACCATATGGCTTAAAGATAAAGTGACACTAGCAAATCTTGCTAAGACAGTAAAACAGAAAATCCCTAAACATTTATCTCAGAGTGATCCCAGACATTTTCTCCAGCCATATTGTTTTTCTTTATAAACATTTTTTAATAGATTTCCTGTGCTTACAATGGATCTACTTTTGAAAAATCTCAGCCTCTGCAAATACATGTTCTACTCCAAAAGAACAAAAAATGGAGACCAAAGCTCGTCACCCAAGTAACAGAAATGTGAAAAGTAGATGCAGAAGTGTGTGAGAGAAACAATACTGTTTCACTTGTTTACCCTTGTCTCTCTGGTTTCTTTTCTCATTATACTAATCACAAACAAGCAAAGACACTGTGGCAAAACCAGCAACTGGGAACAATTTCCAAATACGCTATGATCAGAAACAGTCAATCGCTTAACAGAGACCAGGCATTGGATATTTACTTTTCATTCCTACCAGATGAAACCGAGCTTCTACCTAAAACTGTGTCTGTGCTTAGGAAGCTTAGTGAAAAGATCCCTGCTTTAAAATGGTGACTGAAATTTACTGCTACCGCTTGTGATTTTAAATACTTAAAGTCATACATTAAGGTATATTTGAGCACACAAAAAATGTCCACAGCCTTAATTCGATTCTATTAAGTCCTATCCTTTTGCAAATGCATCTCTGTGGCTTCTGCAGCCCTGACATGCACTAGAAGGGGCAGCAACACTCCCATGATCTAAGCTCACACTCCCTTTTTCTGTCATAAAAATAATGGACAGGCAGCCAGAAAATGAAGATATTATCTTGCCACAGCTTCCAGTGATATAAACCACAAGAACAAAGCTCTGGGAACTTTTCTTTCCTCACAGCTCAGCATATCTTGGTACTTGTGTGATAAACTAAGGTACATCACCTAAACTGCAAGGGGTTCCAGCTTCCTCTGCAGAACAGGCTGGATGGGACTTTTTACACATAATGGGAGAGCCTCAAATAAACCAGATTGTCTGAGCCTGGCCTGGCCTAAGATTGTAGGAGCATCAAAATTTCTATTTTGCTGCAAAAGAGCAAACTCAAACCTTTTTCCTTCTTTTAGAAGGATCTTGGTGCTTGATTTAAGGATCACTACTACTCTGTAAGGCAGCGGATGCAGAGCAGCATTAATGACTAGTACATCCTGAGTGGGACCTTTAGGACTAAACAGCAGCAGCAGAGAAAAGTAGACCAAGTTCTTTGCACAACGTGGTGATGTGGCTTCAAGTACCAGTGGAGCAACTCTCATTTCCATCAGCAGAAAATTCAATCCTGTACTTTTAGCCAGGGGATAGCTCCAGGATTGTGTATTCAATGGACTAAATAATTCCTGCAGTACTTCTGGTTCATACTGAAAAGGACATTCTGTCAGGAGACATCTTCCCAAATCCACTATTCACCTGCATCTCTGAGGCAAAGGTGCATGTCCATTTACTGTATGACAGCAGGTAATGAATAATCTCCTGTTTCACTCATTAGGCTCACTGTATTTCGAAATAAATTAAAATGGAACTCTGAGAATCTATGAGATTTTTTCCTATTTCAATGATAGGTAGATGAAAAGTGCTTTTATCCTGGGAAGACTTTTACTACTCTCATTTAATCATAGTACTCTCTCAATACATCTTTTTTTTTCCCTTAAGATATGATCCAAACCCTACTAAACTTAATAGAAGAGGTTTTCATTGACCTCAGCAAGCTTTGAATCACACCTGTAAATTAGAGTCTGACCTGTTTCATGGAATTTTTGATCTTTACAGCCTATCCCTGCAAAATTAGGACATTGTGGACTCCATGCTTTATGCATCTTAAAATAACTGCCAACAGATAGTGCAAATGATCCTGTTCATTTCAGCATATCCTTGAACCCTGGTTATTTATCTAATTTTACTCCTGCTGACCCCTTAACCCTGATCAAACTTCCTTCATCACAGTAGTTTTATGCCACTTGTCTTGCTGTCAGGTTAGGAAGCTCAGGCATGAGAGAAAAGGAGAAACTGCTTGGCCATCTAATATTATACTAATAATTTAAAACAGAGTTTTGGCAAGTTTTTCTTATACTATATAAAAGGAAGAGTAAGATGAATGGTTAGCAGCAGTCATCTGTGACTATTATAATATAGAGCATGCAGTTAATATTTAAATAATATACACATTCATATGCAGAGAGAAAAAAATGTTTTAAGTAGAACTGATGTCCCCCAGGACAGGGGACACCCCCGTGCCTTCACATGACAGTGACAGCCCTTTAGGGGAAACAAACTAAGAAAACCAGACCAAATCCCCTGTGAATCATCTAGCTCAGCCTTTTTCACATTGCAGCTTCCTCTGGCAATAAGCAAATTCCTTTTCCACCTGTACTTCCCAGCTACAGAGTTCAGTGACAAGAGAAAAGATGTGTGACTGAAGAAATATCGTGTCCTGTTTACAGCCAGTCCGTGCTGATATCTGACTTCAAAAGAGAGACTGTTAAACCACATTCCAGCAAGTCACAGGCAATTCTACAACGGAACATCCTTACTGAATAAATGGATTATGGTCCATTGTCACACCTGTAAAGACACCCAGAAAAAGGAGTTCTGATTTAGCAGCATTTTAAACACTCTGTTTGGAGGCCTAGCTGAATCCACAAACAGTGAGAAGTCAAGGGTAGCAAACTACAGTAAGCATTTCTGCAGTTACAGAGACTGGTACAGCAGCAGGAAGCCTTTATGTCACCCATATTATATCCTCAGACAGCTTTTTAGCACTCTCATTCAACTAAACCTTTTACCATTAATACCATGTTATTATTGGGGCAAAACGTGGACAGAACCAAAAAATTTTCATAAGTCACAGCTATTGAATGAGACAAAGAATAGTTAAGTATTTCTTATTTGAGAAGCTATTTGACTGGTATATTTAATCAATCATTCTATAGGATAAATTTCTATCTGGAAAATAAAATGCTTCACTGGACCCCAGTTGACACAATAAGAGATTTCAGGTTTTATTTGTAGCTACTTGCCAATGCTGACAAGTCAGGGTGACTTTGTTGTTCTTTGATACTCTGCTATTCCACAACTGCAGAGATTTTCACTGGTTTGAGCTTCAAAGTTTCCAGAGGTTGCAGTGAGTTTCTCTATTGGAGGCTCCCCTTTGGTGCCTCTAGTTTTTTCACGATGTTTCCTAACAAATAGATCTGATTTTAATTAAGGGAGGTAGAGAAACAGCCCAAATGATCTGCAGTTTCAGAGGTCCCATGTCAAATCTTGTGTCAGAGGAAACCTGGTGGCAACAAAACATTGACCTCATGTTGAGCAGCACACAACCAGAATGATACACAGGGGGTGAAACACTCTGGGTTTGCAGGGGTCTGTGGTGCAGTTTAATGCCCTTGCAGCTCCTTCAGGTAAAAATACACATTTACTAAAAACCCCAGGGATACCCTGGATGAATCTTCTTTCAAACATGATTTACTAAGCCTACTTTTTTTGTAAGGTTCTAGTTAAGATAGCCAAAAGTGACCCAGAAGCTGATGCACCTGTTTAGAACCTGAATAACTTGTGGTTAATTACAAATAAATATGACTAACACAAGCACTGTGATAAACCGATATATTGTTGGAATTCACATAAAAATAATTACTTAGAGCTTTCTTAGAAGTAGAACAAGAGCAGGAGAATTATGATAGTGAAAATAAATGCAGCCAAGTTTTCTAGGCAGTCTCAACAGCTGTCTACTAGCAGAGATTTACTGCAATGTATGCATGGAATTAATCCATAATTTAACATTTATGCTAGTTTACATCTGTTTACAAGTCCTACTTCCTATTTGATTGAGTAGCACAACCCTTTCCTCACATCAGCTAGGGATATCTTTATTAACTGATAACAACCTCAATTTGCAAATTACTTAAATCTAATGGGACTTTATTTCATTACCATACTGGCTGTAATTCCAAGTCAACATTCATTACTGACAGTTCCATTTTAATGCAGAAAACTATGCATAGCTGAGAAGCTATTTATAATATCCTAAATATTTTACTATGAAAGAAATGTGCCCTTTTGCCTAGGAAAAAGGTAAGAAAAAACCCAGCAGCATTCTGTATTATGTAAAGAAATGAAAGGCTGAATTCAGGACTTCCTTGCCTATAATCATGTAGATCATACAATTAAAGAGCTAGACAAACTTCTAAACAGCAAGGAGGCTTTATTTCACTTACATATCTGCTTCCTCACCATATCAACAGCATACATAGCCAAAACCTGGTTTTCTTCCCACTTTCAAGCCCTAAAGTGCCAGTTACTGCAGCATGATGTAAATTAATTTCCAACCTGTGCCACACAAACATCTGAGTCAGAACTTATTTCTTCCACAGTGCCATGGAATGACCAGGCAACAGGAGCACAGCGCATCCTTCCATAGATCTGTCATAAATTCAGTGCTTCTCCAAGTCCAAGTGACATAATATCCTGTGTAAAGAGCAGAAAGATATATGAATTGTTCTTGCATCTGTAAGGGCAGCAGAAAATCCACCCACAATGAACCCAAACTAAACAGCTCTATGATGTTCACTATTATTTGCAAGTCTACTGCATTTACAGACTGGATGTCCAGCCAGTCTGGACAGCTGCCTTCAGGACTAACTTCCGTATTTCTCTCAGGGATTAAAGTTTGTGCCTTAACCCAGAACCTGAGGTATGTCCAGCTGTTCTCCAATTTTGATTTTTGTCTTTCAGTCTGATTTCAGCCCTACAACAGATCAATGTTATAGTTCATCATTTCTATTTTTTTTTCTTCCCTTGTATGGACAGCTCCTGTTGTCTACCTTTAATTGCATCTTTGTGGATTAATGCTCTCCAGCTCAGATCCTGGTTCCTCTTGCCAACAACAGAAGATCAAACCTCATCTGGCTAGTCTCTCTCACCTAAAAGAGCTATCTGATAGCAAGAAGGTAGCAAATATAATGTGCATAATTACAATGTGCATAATCTGTTTCTAGCAGGCCCTTTTCCAAAAATTCTTTTAGATAAGTAAAGCAAGTGAAGTTGCAGAAGTTTTTCTTATATGGGTCACTCACTGCCCATGAACTATTAGGAAATAACCCTTGCAATTTACTTTGAATGAGCCTTGGCAAACAGTCAGGAACACTTAAAAATCTCATGGAATGCCAGAGGCTCTTTTCCATTTCCTGTATTTGGTACATTTCACACCTTCCAGAGGATGCTTATTTAAGCATAAGACATCACCTCAAACTGCTTTATCAGGAGCCAACCATTCAGAGGCTGAGACTTTAGTCCCAGAATTCTGCAACCAACAAAGTATAAGCCAGGAATTCTGAACTCAATAATTCACTCAGTAACAATGTTAACTTCAGAAAATGCTCAAACCTACCAGAATTCAAAGGGGAATTCTTTGCAACTCACCATGGTAACAGTGCACCAAGGCCAGCTATCAAAATTCACCCCTCTCTACTAAATGATTTCTGCTGCAGGAATAAACAGAGCATCAACAACCCCTTCCCCAGCCCCCTTTGCTTCTAATACACATGTTATTATTATGCTTTGGGAATAGTGTGTAGGTAATTTGTGGTATTTTGTTGTTGGGTTTTTGTCTGCTTTTTTTGGGGGGTGTGCATTTTTGGTTGGTTGTTTTTTGTTTTGGGGTTTTTTTTTGTTTGTTGGTTGGAGTTTTTTAATTTTTATGTTTTTTCAATTCTTAAATTTTTATTTTTGTGCTTAACCAAAACACCAAAGAGCTCTTTGTGCTGCTAACCCCTCTACAGATCAGGAACAGAGGAACAGGCCAAGCCTGCTCCCATTAATGACAATAGAAGCCTCACAATTGACTTCCAGGGGGAAGAGCAGTTTGTTGTTAAGTACAGTACTATTTGTTTCTCCTTCACCCATCTTAACCTCTTAAAAGGTTTATATTTTTGAGCAGCAGTCTCCTTCTCTCACAGGGGTCTTGCAAATGCATAGCATTAACCTGTCATTTGATTTTTCACTTGAGCTGGTGTACACATTGAGGCCAAGGGCAGCACTAAGGTGTGTTGGTAATGACTTCCCCGGATAAATCCATGCATATTTTACATTGCAGTGTGACCCTTACAGGTTAGGCTCTTATTTTCCCACAAAAGGTGATTTTCACCTAGTTGGCTTCCTTCCAGATGGTGACCAGGAAATGCACAGGGAAGCACACACAGGACACCCTCAACATTCCAATGGCCTCAATGAGGCTTTTGGTTTTATGGCCAAAACATCCCATTAGCACAGAGCTCTATTGTAATACAACTGTGAGTGTAATTATGTGAGACAATGGCCATCCTTCAACAAGGACAGCTGCACAGCATTAGCATTTTATTCTTACCTGATTCAGTGTAGGATTTTTAGTTCATTTAGTTGGAAATAGGAAGCAAAGAAAACATCTGTGTCCCATCAGAGTATGCACTTCACATCTGCTATGCATTTTTCTGAGTCTTCCTGCTCTGAATCCTCATGTTATCTCCGAGCTTTACTTTATACCTTTGATGTAGTAATTTATTACAAAAGCATTTCCATGCTATTCCATTTCTTTCTAATGTAACATCACAGATAAAAGCAACAAACAGGCTCAAAAATTGAATCCTTTTCTGCACCTATACAGAGATTGCTGGAAGCTGCATGTTCAAACTGAATTGCAGTGATGCAGTTCAAACATGTTTAAAGTAACAATCTATTATTCTCAGGTGTGGGGGTTTGGTAGGTAAGTCAAATAAAACAACTTCTCTGTTTTGCCAAGGAAATGGCTGAGAGACATTTGATTCTTTCCTGCCTATAATCCATATCATCTGATGGCACTGAAGGAAACAACTTCTGCCTCCCAGTGCTCTCTCTCTCAGGTGGGCTGTGGTGCTGCTTTACCCTTCTACCACTACAACAGGTATTCCACACCAATTTCTGCTGTCTGTGCTCTCACACCCCATACCTGTGCACTCCCACGGGACCCAAGAATTTGATCCCAAACTTCTGACAATGCAGATTTCAGTTTATGCAACTGCTTCACTCATAAATGGGCTCTTCCCTCGTGGCTGCTCATCAGTTCCTTGGGTCCTGGGTCTTCCTAGTTCCTTTATTCCCTGATGGTGCCCACCAATGGATCTGACTCACCTAATAGATTTGTGATTTAATAGTTTTCTCTTGCAAATGCATCACTTCTCTGCAGTACCCTGTGTACATATATTTCACATGAAGATGGCCCCTCTGGGCCACTTCCCTGCTCACCAGTGACAGCAGTTATCTCCTCATTCTGCCATCAGTCACATTTTTAGTTCCCTCCCTACATCTGACAGTTCTTTAGAGAGGAGATTATTAATCCTCACATTCCAGGCACCCTTTCCAACAGCAATTACTCTGACTTAATTATAGAGAAATCTGTTATACCTGATCTGCAACACAGGTTCTTCCTATTTGTTTTTCCCTGTGTCCTCAGCCTCGAAACATATCAATATTTATTATTTTTGGTGAACAAGTCACTAAAGTCCCCATTTTCCTGGGCATCAGGTTCATATTCACTGGTGGTCAGCTGAGCTTCATCCTCTCACTGAAGTTTTGAAACTGAGACATTTTTGATATTCCAGCACAGGTTCTCCTCAGGCTCCAGGTCACATCAGGTGGCTGCAGGAAGCCTAAGCAGCGTTAGGATTTAAATTCGTTTATGAACAAATCCAGCCTAGTGTCCTGTTCAGAGCTGCATGACAGAGCTGGTCTCTCCTATTCATGGTCTCAGCACGCTCTATGAGCAGGCAAAACTGCACATTAGAAGTTTCTCAGACCATATAATTTATGACTTTTATAAAGAGAATGAATGCAAACTATAGAAACAGAAATAGAACTGCTGAATGGAGAGCACAAAAAATCATTGCTTTCCCCCATCTCTGCCTAAATTACACTATGCTTGAAGGTAACAACACTGGCAGAGCTGGTATAGCCCTATCAGTATTCTGCAATCTCCAACACTCAAATACCACCTCACACCTCAAAAATTAACTCTGTACTGACACAGTACATTAACAAATGAATAGGACTTCAAACCATTCATCAACAGTCACACAAACTCTTTTTTAACTAATGAGCCATTCGATTTCAAAAGTAATTAATATTCAAGTAGCTCAAAGCCTTAAATTTGCATATTAATCTTTGCTTTCTAAGTCACATGGAAAGGTATTTAAAAGGTTGGGAGCACTCTGATCTTGTTGAAAAGTAAAAGTGTTAGAATTATTAGATTTTCAACATCTTTTGGGCAAATGTTCTAAGATCACAGATCCTCCTTTTTCCCCCTGAAAACTCTAGATCCTTCACTGAGAAATGGGACTTTAAACAGTTTGATTCTCTTACTGGTGCAGTCCTATGAACTAGGTTGAGGGTGTAAAACCTAGAGTGCTGCTTAGCAAATAGTCTAAAATGATTGACATTTCAGAGCAAAATTTTAAATGCATTCAGGGCTAAAGCACAATATTGATTTTCCTGCTTATGTGACTGCAGCAGAGACATTTCCTATCAGAATAAGCGTGCAAATGATGGGAGGGGACTATCTTGATCACCCCAGAGTCCTAAACCATGCAATATTTGTTAAATTAAAATAGAGAACAACACCCCTTCTACCATACATATACACATACAGAGCAGCTGAAGTACACTCGTAGCTTTTAAGGTATACCTTTAGTATAAAAGACAAAAATCTCTTCAGACATCCCACAGAAATAAAGAACAAATATATTTAGCAGCAACATAGGTCTCACACTGCCAGGGAGCCACAGGGAAGCAGCTGAACTAAGCCCAGGAAGTGAACTTCACTTCATAAAACAGAAGAGCACCGAAAATAAAGATCCCAACAGCCTCTGCCAGTGTAAACAAGGATGGGAGGGTGGGAAAAAAGAGAATTCCTTACTCCCCTCAAATCTGGCAACTGCACACCAGATGGCATTGCCAAGCATGGGTGGAAAACATAAACAGGATCATTAAGATTTCCCATAAGAATAATAGTATGCCATGTTCAGACTCCCATTTTTAGTTCCTAGCAAAGAAAGAAAGAAACAAACCCAACAAATGTAATGATGAAAAAAAGAGAATGCATAGTGGAAAGACAGGGGAGAAAAATTATTATTCAATCCTTCATGTAATTAGTGACAATCCTCAACTAAGATAATTGATTAAAATCAAAAGTTTAACAGCTCTTCCTAATCCATTTAATAAATATTA
This sequence comes from Certhia americana, assembly GCA_018697195.1. NCBI lineage: Eukaryota > Metazoa > Chordata > Aves > Passeriformes > Certhiidae > Certhia > Certhia americana. Next base: position 10,302,287 of record CM031861.1, on the reverse strand, counting down.
ATTTAATTAAATATTCAAGAACTTCCTAGGGAGTCATATAACTTCTTCCTTGAATTTGTCAAGATCTATTTTCAAATCCTAGGCTCTTTAGCCTTTTGCTCTACTTCAAAGTTAATTTCATAACTTCAGTTGTCCTGCTTACAAATTCAGTTGCAGTGGTGAACTAGCCATGAAAACACTGAACAGAGCACAGAATCCCAGCTCTGTCATTCTTACTAATGGATTAATTTAAAAACACTCAATAGCAGAGAATAGTGGAAATCTATAAACTTTACGATCATCGTTTTTGAAATTAACAAGAGGCATTTAATTATCATCAGGATTTCACACATGGCTTCCCACCACAAAGTAACAGGACTAAAAATGTTATCTGGGAAAATACTCTAAAAAGGCACCTCAGAAAGCACAAAATGTTATGCAGAAAACATATGTAAGAGTTAAACAAAACTCCCCCCTTCCTCCTGAAGAACCTCACTAATTGCTTTTTTCAGACATCAGTCCAACTCAAATAACCCCAAAATTTCCCATCGTGTCTTCTCTACCAGGCCAGCCAGAGACATCTATCAGCCTGACTTCTTCCCCTGAAGAGGTCAGTTTTATCTCAGTTTTTCATCCCCATTGTTTTATACTAGCTTTACCCTCAGCTGTACTGTTGCTTCTCATTTCCTGTTCCCTAAATAAAGAGAAAATTAGGTTCTCAGTGCACATCCCAAGTCATATCTTCTTTCTCTCCTGCCAAAAATAACTCATTTCAGCAAGCTTGCTGGAATTATCACACTGCTCGGATTTAGCAAGGCTGTTTTTATAGCCTGTTTAAACAATGTATTTGATGGCGTCCCATCTGCAGCTGGTCTGAAACAAACCAGAAATACACAATCTTTGTTAAGCTACTGTCTCCACAGTTAGAAACATAAACTCTGTAAAACACGTGGCATTTCCTTCAAAGCCCCTTCCCTGCTCATTTCAAATGCTTAACAAATACTGTCTTAGTCAGCTAAAGTTAGACAACAAGACTTGCAAAAGGCAAGATTTGCTAGGAAGGCAGAATGCAGTCTACAAAGTCCTTGAAACAAATTTAAGAGAACTAAGTTGAGGTTTTGGTTCCTGGTTAGTTTGAAGGTGCATTTCACCTGCAAAGGAACAAATCAGAACATCATTCAATGCTATTGAGCAGCACATTTCAGAACTGAACTAACATGGAAAACACATGGAATCTATCTTCAGAAGCACTGAATGGTTAAAGCCCACCACTTTCTACTCCATATAAATATCAAATGCCTTTTGTCAGGACCCTGCTAGTAAATCTTAACTCAATAGGTTAGCATTAAGACAGAATTTCAGGTTATTATATTGCAAAAGGTATTGGGGATTTCCTCGAGCAATCTCTGAGCTAATGCCATGCATACCTTTCATCACTCCATGTTACTCATTCAAGGAAATCATAAACGTGCCATAGTCTCCTTATACCCATTCATTTTTTTTAGCAAGAGATTAGCATGTCACAAAGACTGTTCCAAGCCTACATTGTGCCATTGCACCTAAAGCTCTGCAGCAATGAGGTAATTTGTAAGTGAGAGGTATCTGCTTACCCCGAGCTGTTAAATTGGAAGTTATTTCAGATACTGGATGGTTTGGGGAGTTTTCAGTCTCTCAGAAAAACATAATTAAAGGTTTTAGGCTTGCAGCAGCTGTTAGTGCTTGTTTTTAAAATACAGTCAAGGTTTCTGTTTTTCAGTTGATTGTTCTTCCAATCTTACCTCAAATTCTCCACAAAACCTGCTCCCTGCTAATTTTGCTGCTGGCAGTGCCATCAATATACATTGCTTGTACATGTTTCTTTCTTCCCCTCTGAGGCTGGAATTACAAAAGCTCCTCCTGCATATGTAGCACAGTTCTGTATCTTGTAAAGGAGTCCACACCTCATTTTGGTTTCAATAACTTTCAATAACATCTGACCATGTAGGCATGCTGTTGATAATGGTGGAAATAACACAGCCTTCCACACTCAGTGCAGGACACAAACATCCTTTTCTCTTCAGGCTGCTCCTTCTGCTGCAAACACTGAGTCAGTTCTGCTTTTCAGCTTTTACTCTTTCTCAGGGCTTTCACAAAGAAATGAAGAAACAACTGGCCCCAGAATATTGAAATGCATGTTCTTTTTTTCAGTTTACTTATATGAAGTGTTAGAATATGTCAGGTGCTTTATCTCCATTTTGTTACCTGAGGGAAAATTCATTGCAAGTATCTTTCCCTGACATGTATATTTATAATCCTGGACTTCTGTAACAGCCTAGCCATAGACAATGAACCCTTGAATTGAATTCAAATGTGAAGCTCCTGTTCCTGCTCCAAGCCTGCTGAGAACCCTCCTGCAGTTCCTCACTGCATGGCTTCAACAGAGGTCTGCACACAAATGGAACAAAATAATCTGCTCTTCCCCGGGACTGTATGGAGTCCTAAACAACCTGTATGGATCAGGGGAAGTTAACACTTCACCCACTGAAAGCTTCCTAAATTTCCAGTCCCACATTCCCATATATTCTGTCCACTCTTTCCATTACTCAGGTTTCCTGCACACACTCCTTTCAGCCTTTATCCTGGCTTAATTTTTATCTTCAAACTCTGTTACAACTTCTAATTTACCTTCCTTTTTATTCTAAGACCCTTCAGCTTCCTCTCCAATATCTCAGAACTTACTGTAGTTCATAATCTGTATTTTCTCTTTCCTACATCTTCCTCAACTATGCAGTGAAATGTGTGCAGCTACAATCTTTCACCTGTCAGGTGTGATGAACTCTAAATAAAAATTTAACATATAATTTTATAAAAAACATATCACTTGTAACCTTAAATGATGTCTGTTTTTACAGCTCTGATATAGCAAGGCATGTAACATAAAGAAGTTGTTCTGTTAGCAAGGTTTGGAGCTGCTGTATCAAGTGACAGCTCACATTTCTTAAAAAGATCTTCCATACCCCAAACCCTCTGTTTTGTTTAATTTGTTACAAATTACTCCTGAATAAGCACCCCAAAGATCTGAGGACTTACAAAAAGAATTAACTTACATATTCTTCTACATTAACAGCCAAGTGTTTCACCTAATACCACTGCTTTTCTCCCCCATCTATAAATATTACCCAAGTTCTTCTTAGCAATACTGTGTAAAGCATTACATTTATTAATTTATTGTGCTACTTTCCAGGCAAGCCAATATAATAGACAACTCTTGAGACTAAGTAATATGTATTGTAGTTACCACCCATATTACCACTTAAAAATTCATATACAGCAAATGGAACAGACACATGCCAGTATAAAATCTCTGCAAACAATAGCTTGTGTTTTTCTGGTATTTTTCCGCTTTTATTCCACGTCAGTTATAGCAGAAAGAGAAAGTGGAATCTGGCCCAAGGACTACTTCTAATAAATTCTTTCCTTTATGAGTAGAAACAATGTTATTCACCATACAACATATGTTCCTCTAATTATGCTTTTGAGCAAAAGTATTAATGACATTTTGGCCATATGCCTAGTTATCCTTCCCAGATTAAGTTTGGGGATTTTTGACACATTTACACTATATAATGGTCAGAAACTTTAATTAAAAGTTTGAGATTTCAGTATCTCTTATTTGCAGTAAAATAGAAGCCAAATGCAGACCCATCCAATGATTCTGAGCAGTATTCAGCTACTCAAAATAATTTTTATGATTTTCCAACATTCCAACATTATGTATGCTTTTGAAGAATCTATTTTCCAATAGTGCCTCTTTATCAGGATATGAACAAGCGGATATTTAAATGTTCACCTCTGTTTATCCTTATAATTCTGACATAAGTCCTTATAGCATGGAGAAGTAAAATGGGATGGGAATTTGAAGCCGAACATTTCAGCGTTTTTGAGGGAGAAGTAAATTTTGTAATCTGGTCAAAGTCAACAGCGTCTTGGCAAATTCTTTCATGACTGAAGCAAGGTATTGAAGAAGAAAATGCTCCTAATTTTTTCTGTATTTCTCTGAAAATTTCTAGTCAGTCAAAATGGCTTTTAGGAGTCAAGCAACTACCAAGACACTCTATGAAAATTGGATTAGTATTATTTTAGCAATGAAAATAAATAGGTCATACTAAAACCAAGTATAAAGTAAAAATTCAGAATTTCATCAAACCATCTGAGATCTGTATTGTCCTCGTTACTTGCTTTTCTATTACATCCTCTGAATAACCAGAAGGAATAATGCTACCTCTCTGCTTTCTTTTAGTGCTCTGTATTTAGCATGTGTGAAAAGTAATGATTTTCAAGTACTTAAAAATGAAATCTATTTGTTTGTGGGTCAGGTAGACCCACAAAAGCTGCTATAAATTTACACACGATAAAAGCTTCTATAATTAACACATGACAAAAGCTGCATCATGGAAGTTTTGCATTTGTCTTACAAGTGCCACTGTAAAGGTTAGAAGCACCTCATTCCCCCACATTTGTGTATTTCAAATGTGCTTCCAACTAGCCCTGAAAAACACAGTAAAAGCCAAACCCTTTTTACATGCTTTCTGGAAAAATGAATTGACTTAAACACAAGCATTAACACTTCTAGATTAAAGGATAGTGATCCACAAATAGCATCACTGCTGATTAAGCCAGCAAGACCAGAATTCTCATCAACTAGGAAGAGGAGAAATTAATTTCATACAGCCTAGTTAAAAAAACAGCTTCTGACTTTTAACAGTGTGGGTGGAATTTGAATGTGATCAATAGCACATTTCATTACCAATAACCTCAATGATTTCATTTCCTTAAACAATCTCTCAATTTTCTGCTACAGGCTAGCCCTTGAATTATCTTCCTCTTTAAAGCAGGATGCCTTTCAATTTTCTTTGAAAGCCAGACTTGTCCTGCTGCCAGAATGAGTGAGGGAGGAGGCTCCTGGTGAATCTCACAGGCTTTGTGTGAGCAGGAGGTTAGATCCACACTCTCTCTTTTTAACCAAAGAGAGGGGGAATGATGGAGGTTTGCTGACCTGCAGCAGCCAAACCAACCTTCAGTGTTTGAAGCTGCCTGTCTGAAGTTCTCCCACACTGCTGTCTGTGTGTTGCAAGTTCAGTCCTTACAACATCTCAGAAGGTATGTTAGAGTGGAGACACCAGGCTCTACAAATGAAGATGTCAGGTGCATTTCTTTCGTTTCCTTACAATCTCTGCTGGGTAGGGAGGAGAGAGCAAAATTCACCAATCATCATCACCCAAGGACCTGACTTCATTCTCCCAATATCATTTATATCCACGGCTTCCTTCCTTCAGCAATTTTAGAAAATTTCAAAATTTTCTAAAATTTTGTGTTCAAAGCCACAAAAGTAAAAAATACTGATGGAAGTTCGTGTTTGGGAGGCTGTACTGTGAATTGCTGAAGATGAGGAGAACTGCACCCATAAAAATCCCCAGATATATTAAAGAACAAATTAAATACTGAGGTCATGCATTCCACTTTGGTAAAGTTTAAACATCAGAATTTTGATATCTCTCAACATTAAATCCAACACCTTGAGCTCTTAGAAAGTTCTACTTGGAGACTAAACCTGCCTTAATCCTAGAAGTGCAAACAAAGGGACCACTTGTCAGTAAAGCCATATCTTAAGCATAGGGATTTTAAAAAATTGAAAGAAAAGGTAAGAAATTTTTTTTGTGCTAGCAAAAAAACTTTCAAGAAAATGAAAACAGAAGACTTTAAATATTTTCTTGTTAAAGTATTATTGAACACCAGCCAATATTTCCTTGAAATAATAACAGTTGCTACCCAGAATAGTAAATTACATCTTCATTACTGTAAATATGAAAGAGGCATTTCTCCAGGCAGTCATGAAAAATGCTTTTCTGATTTAAAAATGAAAATGGTCTTGTTAGTGGAATATCTGAAGAAAGTTATGAAACAACCATATGAATTAGAAAGTATTATTCTTCACAGCTCATGCTGTAAAATCAAAATCAAACTGGTAATTAAAAAAACAAACAAAAAAGTATCTATATTCTTGGGAAGTTCAACTTCATCCAAAAAACAGAATGAGGATTCCTGTATTTCCAAGCTTTTTATTCCTAATGGGTAAAGCCAAATTGATAGACCTTTTTTTAGAATCAGAAACAAACTTGACCTAATTCCTTTAGAAGTCAATCAGTCCTGCCCTGAAATAAAATAAAGCTGTTGCCCAGAAATATCTGAAGGTTAACACTTTTAACGGCTGAAACAGCACCTCTTTCATCATTCCTGATTATTTATATGGGGAGGGAAAAATATTAAAAACCCCATTAAAACCCCCACTTAATGACCTTTCTTTTCTGCTGTTTCTGTGTCCTTACCATAAAATTCTGACCCAGCCATTGGCTTCAGGGAGAGTAGGATCAGACCTTGAATGAATAAAAACACTCAGTGGACATGGAGTGTGAATCTGAAACTAAATTTCTGTAAGATAATTCTGCTCAGTGCATTTGAAACAATCAAATGTTGCTGCTGGAATCTCAGAAATGCAACTACAGTATTAACTAGAGCCATAATAATAATGACATAGTTTCAACACAATTCATAATTTTTATTATAAACACAGCAGCAAATGAATGAAACCCGTCCAGTCTGGTGCCTGCTGCTGATCTGCACGTTCAGGTAACACAAATGAGCACAGCTATCAGAGTTTCTTTCACATACGGGATAAAATGGAAATATTCAAATGTCCAGGGCCTCCTGACTGGTGCAGGTGATGCTATTCCCTGAAGCGATGCTGCCACCTTGTGAGAGAAAGGCTTAAATTCATAAAGGCTTAAATATTTTCATTCCCGAGATGTATCCACAGTGACTGGAGATCTGGGACACGCAGGTCAGGAATTGCCAGGGATGGGAATGGGACATTTGCTCTCCCTCCCCAAAGCCACCTCTCTGGACACAGAGTGGAGAGGACAATACTGCCCACAAATTAAGAATTCTTCAAAGCAAGCTCACTCTCAGTGCAGCAGAACATTCACATTGCAGTAGGACATTCAAAACTAAGGGAACTTGCATTTCAGGTGGAAATGAAAGCAAAGGAACCACAGGCAATTCATACTAAAAGTTGGTGAGCTCCATTTCCTTTCTTCTAAATTCCACTATGCAGCTGGAACCTTGTGCTGCTAGATTGGAAAACCCAAGCAATTAAAAAAAGGGCGTTTTGCAAGGCAAGATATTACATCCATCCACCAGCCCTTGACATTAGGGATCAAGGGACAGAGCACAGCTAAAGGGAACAAAGTAATTTCTTGAGTTTTTCACCAAATAACAGATGACTGTTATTCTAATTCTAATATAATCCCTTACAATTTTCTAAATCTCTATATTCTAATTCTCCATACTCTCATCCTAATGCACACACACCAGATTTCAAGACAACAACTAGGACCACCTACAGCTGGACTGAATTTAATAGCATGGGATAAAGAAACACTGACTGCTATTAAATCTAGAGTGAAAATTTCCAACAATGCTTTTACAGCTGAAAATGCCACTTCAAGTATTGCATGCACTCAGCACGGATCTATTTTAGAAAAAAAAAAAAAAAAAAAAGTAGCTTTAATATGATCAAAATATTATGACTTCATATTTGTGAATGGAGTATTTAAATCTTCTATTTCTGTGTTTATAATACTGATGCAGAAAATATAATTTTATAATGTTTCATTTCTTGAAAGCAACTAGAAAATGTATGGTATTCTAGAGACCATACACCATAGGGTTTATGCACATTCAGTTTTCACATGGGAGTACTGAGAAATGTCCTAAAATTAATTTTATTAGCATGCCTAAAGGTTTCCTGTTGCTAGAAAAAAAATCACCTCTTCCTGGCTGCAAAATCCATGTCTTTCTCAAGCCCCTCATATCAGAAACAGATTCGTGCTGTTTGGGTTTAGAGTTGTAGTTATTGAAAGTGACCTCTCTGCTCTCCCAATATGCAAATTTGTTATGTTACAAATTATTTTAATAATCCCTCACAGGTGAATGAAAGGAAATCTGTTACTTACTGAAATGAATCTGTTACTTTGCAGTTGGAGCAGCTGGTGAAGAGACAGTGCCCACCATTGCTGTTAGATTTTGTTCTTGCTCTGTCACAGTCTGTTACAGCTCTGGTTCTTTATTTATTCCTTTGGAAAAATAGTACAAACCACCATCGTGCCCTGTCTTTGAATAACACAGCTATTCACACAAAAGTAAAATGTTTTAGTATCTCTGAAGGAAAGGACTACAGCCTCAATTATCGGATATTTTGGCACTTTCCAGTTGCAAACTATGTGTAATATATTCATTAGCTTGCATCACCAGCCCAGCGTGCATCTTGTGAGCCAAGAACACCTTTTCCTCTTTCCCTGCTCCTTCATAGGGGCTGGCAGAAGAGGGGAAATTCTACCCTAGGCTTTCCAAAGAACAGTTCTTCACTGGGAAACTGTAAACCAGACAATCTGGCCCAATATAATTATAAAATGGTTTTGTTGCTTGACTTACCAGCAAGATCTGATCTTTGTAATTATTTGAAAGTACCCTGAATCAAGAGATATATTCTACCGCCTCCTTTGTAAAACATTTTGCCTTTTATTAGTGAATAAAATGGACCTGAATTTTATTTTTAATTCAATATACTTAGAGAGTCCGGAGTCTCTAAACTCTATATTCAGTAATTTAATCTGAAATCACAGCCTAAAATAAACTGTGTTCAAGCAGAGATTAGAATACGTAAAACTGTTGTGGACTTGCGGGCAACAGCCCACAACAATCCTTTGATGCTCCACATGCCCATGTTAAATCTTGTAAATATGAATGTTTCTGGCCTGAGAGAGGAGCAGGCAAGAGGAGTGGAAAGGATCATGTGATCCACATTTACAAGCAAAACCTGCTCATTGTATTTCCTGGTACTGGTTACCCAGCTGACAAATTGAGCTTTATAATTTGCTGGAGTCTGAGAACTCTGAAAAATGGATTCAGGAGATGTACCTATTTCACTTGGAAAGCAACCTTACACTGCCAGCATTCAAATGTCCCTTCAAAGCTAAGGGGTTTTGGTTTTAATGTGATTTACCTCTGTATCTCACCTAAGAATGTTAGTCTGCCTTCAGGTATTTCATCTCTCCTACACACCTGAACTTACTTTGCTGTCTTGAACCTATTAAAAAAAAAAAAAAAAAAAAAAAAACCAAAACAGCAAAACAACCAGGTGCATTCAATCTGTGGAATACGGAGGACTTGTTTGCAAGGATGGTGTGCACACATTGCTCTTCCTCCAAAACATGAAAAGCCATAAACCCCATCCAACTAACCCAGCAAGGACATCTCCTGAGTAAGCAAATGCCCAGTGGGCACTCAGTGACAGAGTCTGGGGGTCACTATGTCCCCACACCCCCTCTGCAGCCCTGGGTACCCAGTAAGCCATACCCAGCAGCCTCCTACAAGGCCAGGAACAGCTCTGACAACCTAGACAACCCAAATTCAACTCCAAACAATTCCAGAAGTCTGGGCACCAGAACAAGAACTAAGAGGTCTGAATCCCTGAGCTACCCTGAGCTGATTTGAGCTTCCTACAAGAATTCTCATGTCAGAAAAACCTTTTCTTGGCAAGCAAGTTGTGAACATTCACAACTCTATTTGAAGCGCAAGGGGCTGAAAAGATTAAGGTACTTCCAGAGTTACAAAATTCTACTTCCTTTTTTTTTTTCTTCAAAGCCTTTTTTTCCTTTCTTCTTTGAAGGAGTGTCAGTCATGGCTTCATGTTCATGGGGAAGATGTACAAAGTATCTCCAGCTGAGTTGAGCCAAGTATCCAACATAGCTGCAGGGAGATGATCATTATCAATATCTGCAACCATCATGAATATTCAGATTTTAACTGACTGGGTCGTATTCTAACTGGACTTCTTTATGCAAAAGTTCTGTCAGCAACATGAAAGATCACTTCCTCAAACTGGAGGAGTTCTTATTAAAAAAAAAAAAAAAAAGTATAGAATTAGAATGTTTCTAAGCATTTTTTCAGTAATGCAATTCAGCACTTAAAATACCCATATAAGTTAAGATATAGCTCCCTGCTCAGCCAAACCATGACTAAATAGGAGACGTCTTGTTCCATCTGACTCACAGTGTACATGGTGAGAATACTGTGATAAAAAGTTTTTATGCATTTATTATCTGATGTATTATACATGATGAAACTGTTTCTAGCTGTTTATACAAGTATGGTAAGGGATGCAGAATTCTAAGAATTTCCAGGACAGTTTCTGGAAAAAAGATTATTTCCTGAAACAGCTAAGGATTCAGACCTATTCAGGGTACAGTTGGCCCTCCCTCAAAAAATTAAACCAAAATACTAAGTGCTTCACCTTATTGTCTAATATATTGCAAACATCAATTGAAGAATGACTACTTACCTAAACTGAGGTTTTAAAAGAGATATTTTCCTTTATAATGTCCACAATTGCCAATGCTACACACAACCAATGTCAGTACTTAAAAGAACATCATTGTCCAAAATGAGATTTAAGAAAAGCAACAGACATTAAAGAAAACAAAATATAAAGAAAAGACAATTTTTTTTAACCACCAGGCTGCTCAAAGCCATTAATTTTTAGAATAAATTACCTTCACCGGAACTATATATCATGCTCAAGCTTTTACTGGATATTAAACTACTCTCTCTTTATTAATTTTTTTTCTTTGGTTACCATTTCCTGGCTGCAGTAATTATTTCTGCACAGCAAATAAACACACAACAATACATATGGTGAAATAATCACAGAGGAGCCAAAAATTGAATGAAACCTTTCACCATAGAAGTAAAGGGAAAAGGAATCCCAAATTACTTGGGATTTTGGAGAATGGAGGATATTACTTGCAGAACTTCAGCAGGAAACCTTCAAAAAGTGCAACCCATCCAGCAGAAGGTCTGGAGACCAAAGCAGTAGAGCTGAGGTCTTCTAGTGTTTTCTGGAATATCTGAATATTAGCTTTTCATGAAAAGTAAAGCACTTAGAGTATTTCACTAAGACCTAGAAAAGAGAGGGCCAAGTTAAGAGAAGAGCAGCCTACCACTGTTCTGTTGGACCTATGCCTTAAATATTTAAGGAGGTTATAGCTTAAGGTTTAAAAAAGAATATATGGGTGGTGCAGATTGCTAGATGAAGGAGAAGGATCTTGTTCCCTGCATACAAATGCAATACTGAGTTTTAAATTAATACTAGGGCTTTCTAGAAAATATACAAGGGCTTTCTAGAAATTATACAAGCAGCACTAAAGAACTTTGTTTAAATAACTGCATTATTTAAACAGGGCTTTCTAGAAAATATACAAGCAGCACTAAAGAACTTTGTTTAAATAACTGCATTATTTAAATCAAAACTGAGTAGGAATTCTTTTGATGAAAAAGAAACTAATTTTCCATAAAAGATTAACAAGACAAGTAAAATATTTTCATAATAGTTATGTCCTTTTTGGGATCGTATTTTTTTTTAAATAGCCAGAACATGCAGCATTTCTTTGACATACTCTGAACTCCTTTCAATTTGATAGAACCAAATCCAACGTTCAGTTCAACCTTCTGCCTCTCTTTTTCTCCTTTCTCAACACCACCAACTGCACAAACAGGTTGACTGGGTGTTCCTTGAAAATAAATACATTTTTTAAACAGTCTCTATATAACCTACAGTAAGTTATTGTAGGATTTCAAAGATGCCTAGGATGAACACATGTCCTACAGTATCAGAAAAGAACAAAGGTTTTTCTGTAATGCTGACAAAATCCTTCCCTGTTTAGCTGACCTTTCTTTCCAATTACAGAACCTAACATTAACATTGAAACATACAAGGTTGTTGAGCTTGAGTTATTCAGCTAAAACCTAATTAAACTATTCCCAGCTCAGAAATTAGAAAAATGTATATTCTTATATGACATCCTAACTGTCTGATGCTGAACAATGGAGCACAGAGGTCTCTCAATATTATTGGGCAGAAAGCTTGGGGAGAACAAAGACCTCAATAAGATAAATCAAGCATTCTTTATCTCTGCAAGAGGTGTAATAATTTCAGTATAAGGGCACACTTCTTTACAATCCACTCACTGCATTCTACTATACTGAAATAAATCAGCCCTAGCAAGTGCCAGTGAGTCCATGTAAATACATTCCTTGTAGTTTGCTCAGCAGTGGAACACAAAGACATTTGTCTTATTAAATTCCTGGAGGGTTTGGGGTTTTTTCACCGTTTTCTGGCACTGGGTTCATGACTGGTGTTCTGGAAAACTCAGTATCTGAATCACCTTTGACTGTAAAGAAACAAGATTAATGTAGTAGTATCTGATCATAATATCAAGTATTTATTACTTGGTGAAATCCTGATTTTCCCTTTCCTGTGAAAATACTACACCTGCAGGAAGATGTTTAGCTGGTCCAAATATTTAGGTATGCTTAGAAAATCTCACCAGTAGCTTTTAGTGTGGAAAGCACTCATTATCATCACTTTTTCTAATTCTGCAAGGCAAAATGAGGTCTGCTCACTGAGTCAGTCTGCAGGTATTTCCCTACTTAATGAGGAGGTGGCTGAGGCTGAAGAACTGTGAATGGTCCATGCATTGCTCACTCTGGCTGAGGAATTTCTCTTCCCCATCTCACTGTCAGGCTGCAGTGAGAAACCTTACTCACTTCACCACATATTTCTCTGTTCAAAGAACCTTAAGAAAACTGTAAAATACCTCTACATCAGGAGAAGGGAGAGGTAAGGGCAGTGGGCAGGGCTTTCAACTTCTATGTGTGTCTATTAAAGTTTGCTTACTGAGCAATACTGGCAAAAACAGCTTCTGGGTTTAAAAAGCTCTGGTCTCCGATCAACACCACCACATATTACACAGTTTCCAAGGGTCTGTGACAAGCTTCCTTATCCCATAGGCTTCTCTGCCTGAACACAGGGCCTGAGCTCCAAGTTTCCATTGCCAGCCCTGTCAGGCTGGATGACAAAAGAGACACTGTGCTGCTGCACAGCTGTTTATTCCAGTGCCACTGGCTCCCAGTAAACAACCAACAGAGCCGTCCTTATGCAATTTCCTGTTCTCCTCCAACCTCACTCAAATTCCACCCCCAGAACAGCTCCCAGCAGAACCACAGAGCTCCTGGCTGCAAGGTGTCTCACACCCAGAGCTGCCTCTGTGATCCCATATATCAGGCTCAGCTTTCTCAGCAACAAGACTATTGTGGGATAGAAAGGACATAGAGATGGATTTTTTTCACCTGATATTAATGTTTAGTGTTTTTATAATAGATTTTTTAAATCAAACTTTCTGAATTATCACTGGCTAGTGCAGCACCAGGAAGTAGCTTTATTGCTTTTGCCTTCTGTCCTATAAAAGCACCTGGGGAAATGTTTCGGTTCTTCCCATAATGTCTTTGGGTACAAAAACAAAACAAAAAAGCAGCTGGACAGGGTCCCGCTTGTTCTTTTGAAGATGCCTATTCCTTCTATGGCTATCCATGCCAATCTCCCCAGGCACACATTTTATTTCTAGAGATTCACATTTCATTTTCTCTTTTTCTCTCTTTGTCGCTCATTATTTTCCAAACCTTTTGGATTTGCCTTTCACCTTACCATGTCCTTTTCTGGGAAGTTCTTTTATCATCACACTAACCTTCAAATTTACATAACTTAAGCAAGTTTAGTTCCTTCTTTCAGGTTTAACTGGGAGATCTTAGGAAAAGAAAGAAGTTTTAAATTATTGTGGAAAAAAAACCCTAGTATACATAGTAATTTGCAAAATTTGAAGCATCACAAATTGCATCATGCATGGTAAAGACTAATGTTCACATGCATCTATGTCATGCTGTTCCCACACTTCCCACACCTGAAATTTCCATATTCTTTTCACGTGCTTTCTGACTATATGATCACTAAGCACAAGAAAACATAGCCAATATGCTGTTAGAGCATACTATTAAAATAAAAATGGTCTCCCTGCAGACCCTAAGAGATGTGAATTTGTTCGCATCAACCCTCTTAGAATAGTGATAGAGAAAGGTCTAACTGCGGTCTCAAGAAAACCTTAAGTTGCTGTTTATTTAAATGAAATTAAGGCATGTTCTAAATTCAAGGAAGAAAGAACATCAAGCTGCAGTTAACATTTCACAAAAGGATTCTAATATCTGTCTTCTTCTAATGTTCAAATACATCCAGATTAGAGCAGAAGAGACTACCTGGGTTACTCTCAGTTTTGAAAACCAGAAATTTACTTCTCTGGGTTCAAAATAGCAGCACTCATTACTACTCTAATTATCTCAGGATTCTTATATTTAATTCAAAACTCTAAGCTCAACTGTTTCAACTGTGACAGTGTGGATTTAGATGTTTGCTAAGTAGAAATAAATAATGCAAGTAAGTAAAGGCACTTCCTTTTTAGAAATGTAAAAAAATGCAAAATTGTCAATGAAATGTAAGTGAATATTCCAAATCATAAGCCTCAGCTATTTCCAAGATTCAAAGCTTCATCAATACTCAGACTGAACATCTCATGTACCTAAACAATAAATTACAAACTGCTGCCATGTACTGAAGCAAGTCAAGGGAACAACAGAGCCAAACATAACAAAATCAAATTTCTCACACCTCAAGGCTTTAGACAGATGAGGTGAGTACTGCAGAACAAAGTGCCTTGGGTTTGTATTTCATATTTCTCTCTTTAGTTCTGCCTGTGAATACCCCCCAGGTATTACAGTTTTAACCAGATTTCTTCACACTGCATATTAGTACCAAACTAACTGTGGTTGAAACAACACCTTACCTGTTTTACAACACAAAAGTGCCCAGAAAAAAGGCATTAAGCAATCCAAGTGCACTGAATGGCACCATTCTGTCATTTGATGGATTTTAAACAGCCAGTGCAGCATTAGAAACAACTCTGAAATCTCCATAAATAATCACTTTGATTGGAGATTTTTAAAAATTGCACGTCCACTTTAATTCTTAGTGCTTTCAGTTTTCCCTCTTCCTCAATTAAAAAGAAAAAAAAAAAACCCAGCTAAAATACTTCTTTCTGGGGTAGTGTCATGGTTTGAGCAGCCAAAGGACTAAAATCAGATTAGCAGCGAGGCTTTGAGAATTGTTTCTTATGCCACAAATTGATTTCCAAAAATTAAATCAAAACACCTTTGCATGAACATTATTTTTATTGATTTCAACATAGGAGTTCTTTGTTTCTTTACCTGTTCACAAAACCCCTTCAGTTTTCAAGAGGCGCTATAAATGCACTGTTACAGCCAAGGACCGTACAAAAGGACTCCCCTAAAGATCCTGTAAAATCTGCTTTGGCTGTACAGAAATGTGGCAATCAAGGAAGATAGAAGTCCTTGTCTGTGGCAAGAACCACCATCCCAAGGCTGCCAAGAACATGGGTCTTATGATGAGGCAGTGTTATGATGAACATTAGTCATTAACCTCTTCATGCCTGAAACGTGTACTACATGAGTGCCAACCTGGGTAAATTCAAAGACATGAAAAGAAATAGCATGGGGATAAAAAGCAGATTATCAAAAGACAAACTAGAGTTTCAGCCTGTCTCTGAAGGAAGAGGCTGAGGAAGTAGCCATAAAATAAGGAAGAACAGACTGAAGAATGATCAGGGTATTAGCAGAAAATTTGCAGTTAGAAGAGTATGTTATCATCATGCTTTCATTTTTCCTAGAATTCAGAGGTCAGAAGAGATAAAAACCCTAGAAGACAAATGCTTTGACTATCTTTGTTTATAACTTCTTAGGCAGTAGGGACAAAAAGCCTCTGACAGTCTGAGGCTTGCATTTTCCCCATTTGAGAAACCCTCCTAGTCCTATAAAGGAGAAATCTGCCATACAGCCCAGATCTGGGATGCAGAGCAGGATGGGAGCTGTATTGTGTATGCAAGTTTTCTTGTAGGCAGAAACAAACCTAGAATATCAAAATGTTTATGGATGACTCTGACCCTAGTAAAGAGCATTCCCATCAGTAAGTCTGGAATTTGGTTTCCTGTAAGTATTTGCATTGCTGGTGGTATCAAAAGCACAACTCTACATGCCTGTAAGAATTTAAAATTGTTCTGGGCTGCTTAACATAAATCTTTTGTTCCCATAAGCAACACAAAGCCAGCATATATGCAAAGGCATACATTTCCAGCACAAGGAAGGGCATAGACTAATTCCATATGTAAAGCACTGTGGTAAATACTACAGTAGCCAGTCTATGATTATATCCTTGAGCGTGGCATTGAGACCCTGCTGATTCATGCACCCCTGCATTCCATGGATGCATGCCACATTAGTAACCAGGAAACCCCAACGAGCCCTCTTCCTTTAACAGCTTTGTACAAAAGAATGCTCTGCTGAAGACTTAAGTGTCAGGAAAGGATTTGGGTTCAGTCTAGATGATCTGGAACTTGTCCCTACCTATGTGGACACTGGAAGATGTGCTTACATCCAACAGGCCCAATTAAGAAGCCTGGTTAAATCACAGGGGAGAGGTAAATGGGTTTGCATCTAACTTAAAACTGCCAGCACAATTCATTGCAAAGAAGTAGCAACAGTGAAAGAATCTATTTCCCATACTAACAGTATATACAAGATTCCAATTCTGCAGCCAAGCCTTCTAATCCAAAAGTTGAAGAAACAACTACTCTCCAGACGAATCTATTCACAAAGGCAATGACAACAAGCAGGGACAGTAGTTCAATTTTTTTTTTTTATTATTTATCCCATGTTAACTCAGTTCAATCAATAGATATATTACAAACATTCGAAAGAAAAAATAAAAATAATTTAAATTGAGATACATGTGACCAAAATTACTGCTTTTAGAAACTACATTCTCTCAACACTCTTACTACCCATGCTTTGCCCTACTCTTTCACCCAGAAGAGAGACTCCCAGCACCATAGGTTTACTTTATCAGTGTATACTCCATACTCTGACAACTACTTACAGTCAGGGCTGAATACAAACCACAACAGCCAGGAGCCAGCAGTATTTCCTTATACACGACCCAAGCAGGGTGCCAACTTGCTGGGAGATTTCAAAGGGCATTTAACCAATATCAGGATACTCTGTACACAAGTCCCTGCCCTGACTGACTCACGCTGTGTCCACGCTGACGTTCCCTGCATTTGTCCTGTGACAAAATTCCCCCTGCCAGAGCTCCAGTGCTGGCAGCTGCTCTGGACTGGCAGATGACATTTTAAATGCTATGTAAGACCTCTGGCAGCTCCCTTTGCTGCTGCTAAAGGTAAAGCTACATTAATTAATGCAAGAAAGAACTCAGCAACCCCCACAGCAGAGTGGCCCTTAAAGCCCCAGAAGGCTGCAGATGTTTAGGACACAGCACATTGCAAAACAAGGGCAAGGTTGAACTTGGAGAACCACAGAGCCAGCAGCTGGTTTTAGACCAAGCCTCCCACCAGCTCTGCACAGACTGCCTAAAAGCTGCTGTAGAAAGGTCTCAGCACAGCCTGCTCCAAGCCCTGGCATGAGGAATGATGGCAGATGAAGAGCACTTCCCCTCCCCTCAGCAGTCCTAAATCTGCTGTAAAATAACTAGGTCCAGCCCAGTATTCCTCAAAATACAAAGTTCCTCCCATCACAAGTGAAAGAAAATTATCCCAGAGCACAAAGCAAAGCAGAGAGCAGTGTCAAGCATTGAGAGTAAGCACAAAACGAGTAGAAACGGGGAGATGGTGACAGCCCCTCCTGCTTTCCAGCCCTGCCCAGTAAAGTGGCTGGCAGGTCTGCCCTGCTGGGCACTGCTGAGGCCAAAGGCAGATCACATCAAGATCCTGTTGCAGCTACTGCCCTGGTATTCCATGTCATGGGACTTGAGATAATCAAAAGATGCCTTTTTTTATCTCCTCTCAGTGAGGGGAAGAGAAGGAACCCAGGCAGCTGCAAGCTACCTATTTTCACTGATTATCATGACACTTTACAAAGAAAAGGTGAAGAAAACATGTTTCATCCTGGGGAAGGCCACCTAGGAACTTAAATCTGGAAGGATGGAATGTTCTCTATGTGCTAGGGCATGCTGAAGATGGGAAACCACTTCCTGCTTGCCCAAAGAGCTGCAAGCAGCATAATGAGCAGTCACTCAGAATATTAAACGTCACCAGATATAATCTGAAGGGTCACTGGGAACCTCTAATGCAAACCCAAAGTATTCAACTCTCCAGGAGCCAAGGGCAGCTATAAATACCTTGACTGTCCATACTGAGAGCTCTGAACACTGAGTGTGTACTGAATCCAGGCTGCTCTATTACTTCCACACATGACAGCCTCTTGTTTACTGCTGCCTTTGTGCTCCCAGGCTGACTATGCAACAGCAATTCCTCACGTGCAGGAAGTGTTAATTCAGTGGTTTTAAATACACTGGGTATGTCACTGCGAGTGTTGCCCTGCTTTTGCATGATTTTCTAAGCCTTCTGATATTTTTGGAATCAATTCCCACACACGTTTCTCTCTCTAGAGGAAGCGAGACATGATAGACTTTTGGTTTGATCAGCGTGGTCAGAGAGGTAGCAACCTTTCTTTCCAATCACTGGACATTTTTGCAATGGTATATAAGTCGGAGTCTCACAATAAACGTGTGTGGTACGTTGTGTGGTTCATTTCTTGTTGAATAGCAACACTGCAAGCTCTTTTTGAACCTCTAAAGTAAACTGAACCACGTTGGTGACTTAATTACTGTCATGGTATGAATTCAAGGCAACTCTCCTTCCACCAGGCTGCACATTCAAAATGACAGCAGATTTCCAAGCTGCTGCACATGTTTTAGATCCAGCAGTGCCAGCTTGGCCCCATGAACAAGCCAGCAAATTTCATGCAAGATTCACTTGGAAATCACAAACTCTACCTGATACCAGCCCACATCTCTTTCCAAACTCTCACCACATAAAGTGGAAGTTGGCCTGCTACCACACACAGTTTACTCCCAGTGACACCAGGAAGGTTTTGACAAGTGCGTCAAGAGGTCAAACACCCTGGAACTGTGTTTTGTTTAGGCTGCTAATGCCAGAAACTGCTTTGCAGTCACAAGCACACAATGCTGAAAATTTTAAGCCAAGTTGGTAAAAGAATTCAGGGTTAATAAAGGATCCTGAAAAACTCTCTGCAGTGCTTCTACTCCTCTTTACAACAGTAATTTGAGCTCCAAACTCTTTTGGGAATTCATACATAAGACTAATGCTATCATGGAAAAGACAAGTATCTGAACACTTGGTGTCTCAAAACTAGAGTAATAAGATAATCTTTGACAAGAATGTTAATGAACCTTGGCTGTTGATTTATATTTAATGAAATTAATCCCCTACTGCTTTTGATCAAAAAGATCTTATCATGAAATACCATGTCAGAGGAAAGCACTTGCCTGTTTATAAACATTATGGCAGAAAACTGCTTTAGAATGGCAGAACACAATGTTTACCACTGAACATAAACAATTTTTTCCTTAATCTCGTGATGTTTAACTTCAGAGGGCTGCTTACCTACTTATTACTTATTGCCTTTATCCCCCTAAAGCAAAACAATACTTTTTACATATCTCCCATTTAATGTTTTAATTTTCCACACTGTTCTCAACTCTTTGAAATTAATTCTTTACTTTCTAAAATTCTGCTTCACATTATTCATCTTCAGACACAAATGTCTATATGGGGGTTTTAAAATATATATAATAGAAAATAATTTAAATTTTTTTTATCTTTAAATTAGTATCTTGATTCCAGTGCTTAACGCATTCAAGAAACAGCCTAAAATACTAAAATATAAAAGCCTCTTAACAGATACAGAAGAACTAAGAATAATCAGTGTTCTTTTTTCAAAGACCTTAATTTGCTCTTTAGCCTTTTATTGATCTGTTTTATACTTAAGGAGCTAAGATCAAAGAGACTATTATCTAATTAAAAGGGCATTTAAAGATGCAGAATTGTATAATTTTCTTCCTATTAGTTCTCCCTCCATCCATAAAAGGGCTGAATTTACTGATTTTTTTTTTTTTTTTTTTTTAACTCTCCTGATTGACAGGACTGGATGGTGCAGGAGATTTTCAGAGAAATACTCCAAAATTTGCCATGCAATTGGGGAAAAGTTGATGTGGGAGTTCAGCTGGTTGGGATGGATGGTGGGCCAACCTTCAACAAAGGTATCAACCTGAGGCCTTGGAAAGTGGGATTCTAAGATAGGAAACAGCTTATTATGTTACAGTGAGAAGAACAGAATGGAATGGAATCATGGGATTCTGCAAGAATGGGAGCTAACTGTCATCAATCTAAAGGACTGTTTCTTTGACATAACTCTCCACCCTGAGGTGGAGATTTCCACCATTTGCATTTTCCATCCCAAGTATCAACTGGCAAGCCCTACTCCAGCGATACCACTGGACATGAAAACCTCTCCCACCATTTGCCAATGGTTTGTAGCCACAGTTTTGGATCCGGTCCATAAAGAATGCCTGCAGAATATCATTTATCATTATATGGATGACATTCTCATCGCTGTGAAGAACAGTTCACCACTAGATGATGTACTAAAGGCTACCACCACAGCAGCCCAGCAGGCAGGGCTTACCGTCGCTGAGGAAAAAATCCAACAAGTACAACCCTGGAAGTATTTAGGATTCCAGATCTACTCCCAAACTATTCAGCCACAGCCACTGCAAATGAATGAAAACCCACCGACACTCCACAATCTACACACAGAAACATCAATTGGGTTAGACCCTTGCTTGGAGACATAAATGAGGATTTAACCCCATTGTTCAGTTTACTAAAAGGAGATACAGACTTGAGTTTGCCCAGACATCTAACTGATGAAGCAAGGGATACCTTATATAAGGTGTCTCCAGGCTCATCAAATGAATCCTAATTTACCTAATTTCATTAGCTGTTTTAGGGAATGAACCCCAACTTTATGCCTTGATTTTTCAATGGGATCCAAAATTACCTGACCCTTTGTTAATCTGGAATGGGTCTTTCTATCACATCAACCAGAGAAAACTATTACTGCAAAATTGGAAATGATGGCCCAACTTATTATAAGAGCTAGATTGCATCTAAATTCCTGTTAAGGAAAAGATTTTTCTGCAGTATTCTTACCAGTGACCACTCTATATTTGGATTGGCTATTACAACAATCAGAACATTTGCAAATTGCACTAGAAAATTTCACTGGACAAATTTCAATTCATTTTCCCAAACATAAATTATTGCATTCTTTTATTGATTTGATCCCCAAACCACTGAGAAGTGATACACCCCTCAATGCACTTACCATCTTCACTGATGGATCAGGACAGTCTCATAAATCAGTTATAACATGGCATGATCCAATAACACAGAACTGGGAGACAGCTACTGAGACCATGGAGGGGTCCCCACAAATAGTAGAACTAGCAGCTGTTTTTAGGGCCTTTCTCCAAATTTACAAAGCCTTTTAATTTAATACTTATTCTGCTTATGTTTCAGGGATCATGGAAAGAGATGAAAATTCATTTGTGAAGACACTTCCCAATGATCAGTTGTATACGTTTCTTAAAAATTTAATTTTTATCCTTTCTCAGAGGCAATATCCTTATTTTGTTATGCATATATGTTCACCCACTTCATTACCAAGATTCGTTGCAGAAGGAAATGTGTGAGCCGACACTCTTGCCAAATCCACCTATAATAAGACATTTTTCTAATACTATGCAAGCACAATTAAAGGAAAGACCCCCAATCTTAGTCAAATATCTGGAGACAAGCCAAATTATAGGACCCTTCCCATTAATCACCTGGGGAAAGGGTTATGCTTGTAAAAAAGATAAAGGACCTCAGTGGGTCCCTGCTAAGAACCTCAAGCTGGACCTACAGCCACTTCAAGAACATCAACAAGAGGAACCCTGAGAAGAACCTCCAAGCAAAGAGAAGCCCAAGGAAAGTTCCACAAACGACAAACTTTAATTATTTGTTTACTGTCTTACAGCCTTATTTCGCAGGTTTCTACAAAATCTCACTCCAGGAGATGACCTTTAAAAGACTCCCACTCCTCGCCAGCAACTGGATAGTCCTGCAGCCAAAACAAAATGTTTGGGTAATCTTAGCCAACACCACAAAGAATGAAATCTTGTACCTGTCAGTAGCCAGCCCTGATAACCCCTCCTCCACCTGTTCAGTGGGGTTACCAACAAATGCATGGCAAATTACTGAGGATACCATCCATGCTATGCAAAGCAATGGTCCAAATAATGAATGGATTCACAACCTGGTAGACATTTGGTATCACTGGACCCTTGACCTCTCCCATCCACCACTAGAGCCACGGGAATCAGAACTCCTTGGCTCTGTAAGAACTGATTATTGTATCATGTTCCAGTTCAAAGAGAGAAGTCAATAAATAATGCTGGATGGTGCTAAAATACAATACATAGATGATAAGCAGTCAACTCTGTGGGATGTTTCCCCTCATCATCCTGCCTACAAAATGAAAGCCTGGGGTGCAACTATACCTCACACAATTCCTCTCTATCCAGAAATTCCCCATTACAGCTACCACTGGGAACATTTCTTAAATGTGGTGACAGAGCCTGGCCAGCTGTTCCATCACATAACAAGGGCAGACCACATAGCTTGGGGAGACTTACTTTGCTAACACCTGAAATGACAATGACTGACAACAAAAGAATTAGGCAGAAAAGATTTATCCATCAATTCGAATCTGATTGCAAAGACAAAATTACTCTTTGGAACAAAGGAAAAAGAACTGCAGCCTCAATATTGGCACTTTGGGTCGCTGCAGCAAAAGCATTAAAACAATTGGATAACTTAGGGTGTTGGCTAAGTAAGCAAACTGATGCTACATCTTTCTCATTGAAGCTACTAATAGATGTTGACAGTATCAGGCATGTTACATTTCAAAACGGGGCTTCCTGCTGCTGGCACAAGGACATGTCTGCCAAGACTTCGAAGAACTCCACTGCACAAATTCATCTGATCGTAACAAGTAAATCCACCAGAGCATCCAAATCCTCAAAGATGGAGTAAAGAAGCACCAAATTGAATACAGAAAGGACTGGTTCAATGGACTGTTCAAGGGTTAGGTCTACCAAGTCAGATGTTATCTTTAATTAGGATGGGGTTGTGTCGCTGTTACTAATGAACAGACTCTAAATAAGTTCATCAGAAGGCTGAAAAGAGGAATCTTTCTTAACAAAATGGAGCACTTCATATAAAGTACTTTGCTAAGTAAAAAGTGATTGGTGAATAGGAACACCATCTTCCCTATTACTATTGTCTAAGTAAGAGAAACAATATATTTTATGTTACGAAAACAAGGATGAAAACCACCACCTACTGTTTTGAGAAAGAATATTGTTTGGAGAGTATGTTCACAAAATTTTTCTTGGGAACATGAGACGCTTTCCCTTGGAAAGAAAAGATCTTGACAGGCTTTCAGCTATGAAGTTTGAGAGACACAGAATTGTCAGCCCTAAAGGGTTGTGGATTCCTGTTATTGTTGCTTTGCTGATGCTGCCGTGCTTGATGGGTTGTCTTTTAAGTTTTTACAAAAATCCTTACAGTCAGTGTTTGTTGTAAAACAGAAAGGGGGAGATATGGGAGTTCAACTGGTTGGGATGGATGGTGGGCCAGCCTTCAACAAAGGCATCAACCTGAGGCCTTGGGTAGTGGGATGCTAAGATAGGAAACAGCTTGTTAAGTTACAGTCAGAAGAATGGAACCAAATGGAATCATGGAAGTTGTTATGTAGATTAGGCTGTTCCATATTAGGGAATGTTTCTCATTCTCACTGTTGATTAGTTATTAGCATTTTTTATATTTAGTCATGTCCTAAGTTCTTGTTTATGACTGGACCTGGTACCCTCAACCCTACCTTATATACTGCTGTGTTCACCAGTTGTCTGGGTCTTTAAGGATTGATCCCAGTACTGTGCACATCTTCCCCATGTTTTTGTGTCACTATTAAAGTTCTTATTTTCCAAAATGTCCTCATCACACCGGTCCTTTATCATTTTGCCACCCACCACTCATGCTGGGCCAGTCTCGAAGGTGTGGCCTGCTGGGGGGTTGTGACAACTTGAGGCTCAAACAGCAAAGTAGCCAGCAGTGCAATGACCTGCTGGACTGTGATACCCTGACCTTTCACACATCTCCCCTTCTATCAGTAGATGTGGAATTGTCAAAGACTGAAAAGGGAAGAGGCCTTGAGCTGTGTTTTCTGAGAGTGCTGACAGTGCAGATGAGCTCTGAGCGAATACTGCATCAGCATTGGCTCTATTGCCACTGCTGGCAGACACACACTAACTGGGACAGTTTGATAATTTGTCAGCAACTTGCCAAGAACTACAAACTTCAGGTTTAGGGTTTTATGAGGGTTTGGGGATTTTTGGGGGTTTTTTAGTTCATTGGAGGGAAAGCGGGGGGTTTTGTGTGATTTTGTTTGGTTGGGTGTTTTTAACAGGACAATATGGAAAAATACAAGCGCTGCAATGTTGGCTCTACCTCTGAAACTGGACATGGATCTCCCACCAACAGCCTATTTGAAAAGTCAAAAAGCTGTTTCAGAGAAGACATCCCAAATCCATGGCATTAATCTATACAATCATCTTTTCATAGGCTTTCCATTTCAAACAGGTAGGATAACATTACTTCAGGAACGAAATCAGTTTACAAGCATCTAATTGCACATTAGAGCTAGATGGCAGCACGCCATTTAATTCTTAGAACTTTTTCCAAAACTTCATTAATTATGTGTCAAATCTTGGAACAAGATTCATTGACTCCTTACAGAGAAAGGGGAATTATTAGAGCACAATCTTTACAGACTAATTTAGAAGTTCAGCATCCTTTAAAATAGAGGTTTACTATATACTTTAGCACACTGAGAGTGTAAAACTGTATTTCCATTAATCCAGTGCATACATTAGTGTGACAAGCACTGTACTGACAGAAAACTGGCACACTGCAGCACTTGTGATTCCCATTAATCTATCTCTGAGCAAGTTTGACAACCAACAGCCCAACAAATTTACCCAGCATCAACTGTAGTCTAAGACACCAGTTTTTCTCCTTCACACTAATAACAAGTTAAACCTGTGCTGTATTAAATCAGCTTTTATGTAAGGCCAGGATTCCCTTCATGAAACTCAAATACTAAATATTCCTCTTTAAGAAGTCTCACATAAAGAGATTAAATACTGTAGCATCCACAAATTACAAAAGCTCCTGGAGGTTTAATTATTAACTAAAGATTATTACTCCATTAAAGATGTTTTATGCACACACGCTACACTGGATGTTTATACAGTTTTAAAGGTTGGAAGGAGGATCTAACAAAGTATTTCTTTAAAAAACAAACTCCAGATTCTTATCTAGCAGGCACATATTTGTGGTAGCTACCTCTCAATTCTAATAGAACAATATATTTCAAATAATATATTTGAGTCATTGAGTTCTGTAGCTGTTTCCCTTGTCATGCACAAACAGCAGCAAAAAGTAACCTGTAAGAACATAACATTTTAGAGACTCAAAAGAACTTTCCAAAGCAACATCTCTGAGAGATTCTTGTCCCTGGATTCTTTACAAGCCAGAGGAAGAATACTCCAAGTCTGAGAGGTTTTGTAGACTGTGTCCCCAAAGTGAGGGGAGAGGGGAAGATACAGTAGAACAGTCAGTCACACACAATTTTGCTTCAATGGTGTGATCCCTTGTACTGGAAGCTTGTCTCTGTTCTGGCTCTTCAACTCAAGCACCTGCTCGCTAATCTCATGGATCTTTGGACACCACTGGACAACCTGAGATCACTGGACAGCTGTGCTCCTTAAAGTGTCTACAGATGTTGACATAATTTTTCACTTCTTCTGCAGTTATACCTTTTCTTATACCTAGATGCTTACAGAAGTCCCCCTCAAAAAAAACCCCAACTAAATCCCAAACCTTTCAATGCACAACACAGCTGATAAGCATGAACAAAACACCTCTTTTCAGAAAGATGCGAGTTCGTTAACTTCACACTGCCTTTCCTATTAAAAACCCCACTATTTTAAATATTTTTCTTCCTCTTGTAGAGCGGTAGCTCTACAAAACCCCGTCCTTAATATAAAGTAACATTAACAGCAAAGGACTCGCAGGTTTTGTCTCAGTACTTGATTTTATCATATTAGAGCTCAAAGGTCTAAGATGAGGGACTTTCAGGTGCAACATATTTCAAACACATGGAGCGAGAGCTCCTGTGCCAAAGAACCCTCTGACCTTTACAAGATAAATAACTCGAACCCATTAAGTTATATAATGCAAAACAGGTTAGAAATATACTTAAAAACTGCTTTAGGTTTTCAATGAGAGGATTTCTATGCTTATTTCAAAGAGCAAACATTTTTAAAAAAACAAAACCAAACAATCCACAACAAAGCCAGAAACAGCATTTCCACAGCATACTTGAAAGATTGAAATAAAATGTTATTTACAGAAACGACCATTTTGAAGCCTTTTTAAAAAAGCAATAATATCCTATAGCAACAGAAACACTAATAATATATCCTGACTCCAAAAGCTGCCACTTACCTCTGAGAAAGCAGAGAGGAACCAGGGAAGTGACATACTGTGAACATGAAAAAGGAAAAGAGATCATTCAATTTTATCAAATCTTCAGTAGCAATGGGTTTCAAACTTCATGGACACAAATGCAAAAACTCCTCTCAGTACTGCATTTTTCCACAAGAGGACACTAAAATAATAAGAAAAACAGTTGTGCAGAAATGTACAGCTACCATATAGTGTCATTCATTAGCCAAGTAGAAGGCTTTTCACTTACAACCTATTTTGTAGTAAAATTAACTACTTCTCCTCTAGTGTGCGTTTTAGCAATTATAAATGTGTTTCAGGTGGCACAAAACCCAGAAATAGTTCATCATGTTGCAGAAAAAAAATCAACGATTAAGCAATGCCACAAAAATAGACTTGCACTCCGTTAGAAAACAAGCTATTAACCTCGGATTTACAGCGAGCACACGCTGAACTTCATCGCCTGACTTCAAGGAACAACTTCTGTGCACAAGTAAGGGCTCACATGGCAGCGGGACCAGGCTGTGGGGCCGCTCTAGCCTGGCACCAACACCGTAAAGAGCGAGTGAATCACATTGAATGAACATGGACACACAGCCTCGTGTGAATCACATTGAATGGACACGGACACACAGCCTCGTGTGAATCACATTGAACGGACACGGACACACAGCCTCGTGTGAATCACATTGAATGGACACGGACACACCGCCTCGTGGGAAATCCAGTTCGGCGGTGCAGCACCGACACCGCCTGCCGTGCTCGGTGAACATCGCGCAGCTCGGCGTGCCCAGACACCGGCAGCGGGTGCGGGTCTCTCGCCCGCCGCGGCCGGGCCGATAGCGATGAGCGCGGCGGGACGCAGCCAGCCCGGGGTGGGGCGGCTCTCGCGAGAACCGCGCCGGCGGCCATTTTGCCATGGATTGGCGGCGGGGCGGAGCCGCGGCGCTGCCCGCGGGAGCGGAGGAGGTGGAAGAGGAGAAGGAGGTGGAGGTGGAAGAGGAAGAAGAAGAGGAAGAAGACGAGGAAGAGGAGAAGGAGGAAGAGAAGGAGAAGGGGGACGATGAGCCGCGGGTGTCCCCCCGCCTCCCGCTGCTGCTGACGACGGCGCTCGGTTCAGCCTGCTGCGGGCTCCGCACCGCGCCACCGGCCATGGTGCCCAGCGAGGAGAACCAGCTCGTCCCCAAAGAGGTGAGGCGGGAGGCGGAGGCGGCGGGCGAGACACCCGGGGCGCCGGCGCTGACCGAGGAGGGGAATGGAGGAGGCCCGGCCCGGCCCGGCCTGGCTCGGCTCGGCTCGGCTCCGCTCCCTCCCTGCGCGGCCCGGCGGGCGCGGGCCCGGCTTTGTGCGGAGCCGGAGGCTGATGGTGGTGCCCAGCGGAGGAGGAGGAGGATGCCGGGGCTGAGCCCGGGGCTGCGCTGGGCCCCGGGGGGAGCCGAGAGCTGCACCTGTCCGTGCCGCAGCATGTGAGGAGCCCGGCCTGCGCGGCGCTGGGGCCGGGCCGCTCCAGTGTCACGGGGGTGGAGGCAGCAGCGCGGCAGCTCCTGCCGGCTAGCGGGGCTGTGGCCGAGGGCCCGGAGCCGAGGGCAGAGCAGGGAAGCGGCCCCAGCCCCTAGACGGGTCTCGGCCGAGGGGCTGGGGCTGGGTGCGGGGCGGCTCGGCGCCTCCTGGAGCGCCGCAGAACAGGCGGCAGTGCCCGCGGCAGGGAATGGGGTGAACAGCGGCTCCTTTCCTTTATTCTGGGCCACTCATCTCTCCCCTTCTGTAGGAAGAAGGGGGAAGGCTTGTTTTTTGGCCATAGGCTAGAGATAAGAGCCCGAGTGAAAGAGGAAGGCGAAGCCTGTGTCCTGCAGCGATAGGCGTATGACACGTGTCAAGTTGGAGCGATACTGTGCAGGGGAAGGAGTGGGAGTGATAGCACGAAATGTTTGGAAGCAGCTACTGGTAGAGTAGTATCAGCAGAAACTTTGTTTCCCGAGCAGGTACACTTTCACATTTTGCCAACTTTTCTGACAGTTTTGTAGTGCTGATAGATTACTCAAACTCTGCCAGTTGTTTTTCCTCAAGCGGCAGTGTTTGTTAGGTTTACCTGTGTGTTCTTACGGGGAGCTTTGTCAGGCAAGGGTTTCCTTTTTGTGTAGCTTAGCAAAATGAGGTGCTGATTCTCAAATGGTATTCTTAAGGAGATCTGGGAAGCAAGTAACAGCACTGAGTATTAGAAACAATTTTTTTGTGCAGGCATTTGTGCATATAAACACAGGATACATGAAGGAAAAAGGTAATTTCATCTAATTTCCTTTCTTAAAATATTATGGTTTAAAGGACTACATTTTGTCTTTTGACAGGAAAGTGAAATCTTCAGAAACTTTAAAAAAGAGATGGAGTGTAGTAGCTAATATGCTTAAATATAGCTTTTAGACAAAAAATCTTCCAAAATTTAAAACCAGGGAGGCAGAAAATAAGAGTAGCTGATATACTTAAAGATTTCATTTCAAAACCAAAGGAACACAGATATGGGATAATGACAGGAGAAACATTATGGCAGTAGCTGTAGTGCAGTGGAATAGACAAGGTGGTATTAAAAGCAACTAGCCAAGGCTGTGTCTTTAGTTATATGTATTAATAGTATCCCCCTTGGCTTTAGAGTTGTATTCAGAATATACTTATGATTCAGATGTGTATTTTTATCTGACTCATTGGACAAGGCTTTTGAATGCACTTTTTATCCATGGGGGGGGGAAAGTATGGCGAAAGAAAGATGAATATATGTGATTATAGATATGGGTATCTTAAACAAACAGTGTGAAATCTATAAACTTTGTACACTGATAATGCTAGTGGGAGTTGTTTTTTCTCAGTAGTTTTTTCAAGGGTTTTTTGTGTCTGTGCATTTTTAAAGTAAGTGAAACTGAACAGAATATTAATGAAATCAAATTGAGAAAGAAAACAGATGAACTATTTGTGTGAAGCCTATCTGGTTATGCCTATATAGACATATATATATATGTTGTAACAGAAGTTTGTTTTCAACTTTTCGAGAGTTTTTCAGTATATCCTCCCTTTTTTTAGAGACAGGGAATTTTAACAAATGTTGCACTGCAGCATTCCCATGAAGTCCTTCTGAGATTCATTAATAGTCCCGTTGCAGGGAACACTGAGTTATGGGTAAACAGAATTCTCCAAGTCTCGGAGTTCTCAACAGCTTTCTCCTCGATATTCCTGTTACGCCCCTAGTAGCATTTGGAGGCACAGCAGATCGTTTGGAGTTTCTGCTGTGCCCTCCAGGGATGGATAAAGGACCACAGTTGATGGTTTTGTCCCTTCCCGGTGAGATGGGTGGTGTCACTTGTACAGCTCACTGTCTAGTGCTGCTTCAGAGATTTCAGCTGGGCTCTGAACCGGTGTCTGCTAAAATTGAGTGCACAACCAGATTTTCCTTGGCGTTCCAGCGTGAAAGAACACGAAGAAATGTTACAATGTTTGCTTTAGGCTGGTTTAGGGAATAACTAATCATCCAAAGGAATAGATGGGAAAGGGATTTTGTTTCTTGTCTACAAGTTACATGATGCCTTGGTAGATAAGTGTCTCTAACACTACCAGCCTGTGTGTGGTGGAGTGGAAGGGTATTAAGTTGATTATGAGTGTTCAGTTTGTGTTTGTATGCATATTATTGTATATCTTAACAGGAGCACAGAATTGCTTCAATGTTTTCATTAGCTTTTGTAAGGAGTAATACCATGTTTTCATGGATGCAAAGTGGATACAAAGTTTCCCCACTGCACTTCAAATCTCTTTTATTAGTCTCTTACAAAAAGTTTTCTTTTGGACATTGCCTAGCTTCAGCTGCATCTCTGAAGCCCAGGTAATCAGGGCCTTGTTGTTTTCTCCTGCTCACAACTTTGGGACAAAGTCCTTTTTCCTATGGAAGAGATGTATTAAAGCAGTTTCTAATCAACCAGTGTTGGAATTTCTTTTTGCATAAAGGTTTTTGGGGCTGTGCAGGCACAGTAAGTTCATTCTTGCATCCCTACTGCTGCCTAATACTTCCCCAGCTGTGCCTGTAATAGTGTCACCAGTAATTCCTTATGGTGGGGCAGTGAGAATCCCTGTTCACTGCATCTGGGGTTCAGTGTAAACTGGGCCCTGTTCCTTTTCCTTCCAATCCTCAATTACTTTCCTTTCTTCATCTAAAAGATGAAGATTCAATTCAGTTTTCTTTAATATCCAGTAAGCAGAAGGAATTGAGTGAAACACAGTTTGTTGCTGCACCCTGGTAGCAAAATTTGAGCATATTCTGTAAAAATTGATGTATTAATAGGTGTGGAGTTTTACCCAGTAACCCTGGGAAGGGAGGGTGAATAGTATGAGTAAGATAATTATGGAAATAGGAAGAAAATGATGCTATCAGAAGGGAGAACATTTCTGTGGCTTTCAGTGTTTCTTACAGGAAGAGTTGGCTTGAAACTTATTTTGGGAAAATCTGTTTCAAATAGAAAACAATAAAATATTCTTATCAACACAGTGAGAAAGATGCCTATGTGTGCTTACTGGTAATATAAGTGAACTTGACAAAGACTTGTCTTGAAAATCAAGCTGTATGAGAGCTTGGTGAGTATTGGTCAGAATATGAGAAGTGTGTTCTGCCAGGAGGTTTTTGAAGTGTTTGTGCTACTCATTTAATAAATGCTGTGCAGATGCTTTTTCAACATGTTCCAGCATGAACTATCCAAAGTGTACCTGTCAGAATAAATATATATATATAAATATATACTTGCTGCCATTAAATTGTGCAAGGTGGTGTGGGTTCTCTCTCAGCTCACTAATGTGAGTCTTTTTACCCCTACACTAATGAATCCATTTTAATCTTCTGCACTGAACAAATCAAATGTGTCTCTTGATGGATATCATTCTGACTTCCTTATTAGAAGAGTGGGAATCTGATTAAGGTATTTTGCAATTCTCTTAAGTAAAGGGATGCTGTTCTTTTCAATGCTGATGACACCCTTGTTTTTTCATTCCCATGTATTAAAAGATTCTACAAGCAGTTACAGCTTGCATAATTTATCAGTTTTTCCTGCTTTCCTTCTCATGTGCTCCATTGGAAAACATAAAGGTATGATTGTGACAACTTGAGAAACTGACTAACTCATTGATTGAGAAGGTATTTTGGAAATCAGTTTCAGGAAACAAACGGGAAATCTACATGGAATTCCACCAGATAATTTGTTCCTTGCAAACAGACAGTTTCTGGATGGTGTTCATGTAGTTATTGAGTTTGGTGAATAGAGCTTAGGAGTAGAATTCAAGAGCTTTTCCTGCTTTTTTCCAGCCATTGAGCTTCCCAGTTACCCTTTACTTTCCCTTGCTATCATCCATGTATTTAATCTGCAGCCTAGAAAGATGGTCAGGATAATGAAATATCAGCACCTCCAGACCATCAGATGAAATGTGTTTGCCCAAGAGGTATCAACCAGTATCAATTCAGCACTTGGTACTGAAGACTCAGATGGTAAATGCTGCTGGCAGAAGTTACTGCTCAGGAGAATAATCTGACAGCTAAATAACTAAATACTACTTCTCTTTCCTGCAGTGATACAATTTGAACATCACCACAAACAATAAATTCCATTTTCTCTACTGTTTTGTTCATCAGTGGTGATTAGAATTCTGGAATCAAAAGCATCGATAGTAAAAGTGTAGACCTTAATTTTTTTATTTTGTGCAGCTACACACTTTTTCTCAGACTAGTAATGAACTTTTTCCTAAACAGAGACTACTTCAGACGTTTGTCAGTGTTGCATTCTGCACTCTTTTGAGTATCAGTATGCAACAAAAAAGTTTCCAGCGCTCTGTTGCCATTGTAAAGTAAAGTTCCCAAATGCCATTTCTTGTTATTTTTAAAACCTGTGGATATAATCAGTGCAGCCTTGTGTTGCAGGATAAAAATGTTAGTTGTACAAACACGCACATACTGGTGAAAATTATTGTTGTGCTGCCCCTTTTTCTAATAGAGTGTATTGACAGCAATATAACATTAAAACTTGTGGTAATTTACTGAAATAAACCAGTACCTTGAATTTGTGCTACCTTTGAATTACATGTTTTAGTCTTGCCAGAATTAAATGGGAGTGGGGTGGGGTTTTATTCTAAGCCTTTCCCCCCCAGTACATTACAATTGGTCCTGTAATGCACTATATTATGTAGAGATGTTCATATATCCAGTCACAGCTTCACTCTTTGTATTGTGTTTGAACATATATTGGGTTTTATTTAAGGAAATAAAGGTGAAAGTTATGTCTGTAGGAAATCAAGTGCTTGAGTTACTTGTACATATTCAGCATTTTTATTCCGTTTGAAAAAGTTTTTAATTTCTTTGTGAACCTTTAAAGCTGCTAATTTACACTTTGCCTTGTAAGATTTAGAAGTGGTGTACTTAGTGGTGTACTTTTGGGTGAGCTGCCATTTAGCATTTTGTTATTTTTCTTGTCTTGAATGAAATATTCTCAAAACAGTGTCACTAGTTACTGAAGAACTGATAATTGTGAGTACTAGTAAGTGACAGAATTATTTTGTGGAGTTCTGAAAAATAACAATGAACTTGACCACAGTTTCAGGCTCTGTGAAATGCCAGGATTTTTATTTTCTTTGGTTTTTGTAATGCTTGGCATGTAGTCAGCTTGCACTGAGCAAATGCTCTTGCACAGCATTGGCAGATGAAATAATTTCTAAAAAGGATGTTGTGCATGTTCTAAAAATACTAAGGGGTGAAACTGGTACAGATCACTTGATTCAGTATAATTGTTGAGATTGTGATCACAAGGATGCCTTAGGTGCTTCTGGAAAATGGCAACTGATTATTTTTAGATTGGCATTTCTGTGAATAGCTTAGAGCTAGTTATGCTGCAGTTCAGGTGTAGCTCCTCAATAAGCACATGTGACAAAAGCTGCCTCAGTAACATGAGCAAGTGTGCCTGAATTCCTGAGGATTGGGGAATCCTCTGGTTTTGGAGCTTCATGAGAAATATATTTGATACAGTGTGTAAGATTTCCCACTAATAATGTCTGAACATATAAATAGCATTTTCTGAAGTTTGGCATCGTACCACAGGAGCTAAGGGAATAGAAGGCAGCCACGCTCACTGATTTGTGTAGGTATTGAGTTGAGATCAGTAACAGTGAAGGAAAAGAAAAAATAGCAGATACAGGAACTCTTATATAGTAAAAGTTACTGTTTTTTAAAATAAAATGCTTTCTCCAGTTTATATATGGAAAAAATTAAGTCCTTTCTCACATAAGTGGTGTCATGCTTCTGTGTCCTTCTGTGGGGACATTGCTCCAGAGTTCTGTGTTCTCACTGGAGCCCTTCATGGCAGTGGCAGCAGGCAGAGTTTATGCTCAGGTGCTTTCATTCTGACCTGGACCCTTCATTCTGTGCAGAATTCCCAGAGAGCTGCCCAAGGAGTCCTTCTAACACACCTCACTGTTCAGCTTCTCTTTTTCTTCCCCAGCAGCAGCTGGACAACTTAAAATTAGGGAGTTGTTAAAGGATTAAAAACTACACCTACAGTCATGTTTTAATGTCTGAACTGTACAGAATTTTAATTTTTTTAGCATACATGTCTATTGGTGATTTTGTAGGGAAGTAAACCTTCATTTCAAAATTGTCCATGCATAGATAACTTCTGAGTACTGGTTTTGCTCAGACTCTTAATTTGTTTTTATGCTAATGTTGCATTTGTAATTCAATCCAGCAGAAAGTTCTTCAGCATAGGAGCACCAAAGGAAAATGTTTTCATAAAATTCCTACTTGAAGAAATGAAAGGCAAATCCATCCGCTGTTTGTGTGACTTTCCGTAGGACACAAATGTTGCAAGTATTGAGTAATACATAAAAGTGTAGTAAGTGTCTTGTGGTGTTCTCATATCCCCTTTCTTAGCTTTTATGGTTTGGGGTTTTTTCTGAAGGAGAAGCAAGGAGCATGCTGATTAGGAAGGTGGAGAGAAGTTAAAAGCAAAGGAAGCTATATGAAGATGAGGCTGTTTCACATCTGAATATAAAGATTATACTGTAAAGAATGTAAGGGTCTGGCAGATAGTTTGTGAATTGACTTCATTTAATTCTCATCATTATTTTAGTGTGGTTACAAAACCCTTTGCAAGTTCAACAGCTTTGGGTTAGGGGAGGAAAGAAAATAGGATCAGCTGGAATTAAAACCTTTAAGAATAAGAGAGTGAAAACCATGTCTAGTGGTTAAGAGATAACTTAATATTTAAACTATTCTTGGTTCCCCCTGAAGGAAACTTTTTTAGTTCTTGTGTGATCTGTGGCATGACCGGGAAGTATTTGTATTCTTTTATTATTGACAGCTGCTTTGTTTGACTTTTTTTTAAGGGAAGTAATTAATCTTGAATCACCTTAATTTACTGTATTTAAAAGGCTATAAGGTGATAAGTCTAAGAAGACTGGTTCTTCAGGATAAGTAATTAGTAAGACATACTAAAATCTTCTAAAATATGAAAAATACCTTCTGTAAAACTGAAAAGTTGATATTTTGGTCTCTAGTTCAGCTCTCCCCGACATGTGTCCCCTCACACTATATCTTTTTCTGTAGTCTTTGGAACAACCTCCAGGCTTTTACTTATTTCTGGCCCCATCCCAACTTTTTTTGTCATTCCTGTTCTTTTGTTAGTATTTTTTAATGAATGACTCAGTAATACACAGCAGTAGGAACAAACTCTCAAAGGGAAACACTAGCCTCATAACACACTCTTTATTTCTGAGGCATAGGATTATTTTTGGATGTGTTTGGAAAGTTGGAAGTAGTAGACTTTGAAGTGTATATGTATTAATAATATGTCCCTGTGCATTTTCCAGGAGTGACAGTTGACAGCTGGCATGCAACTGGTTCAGTGAGGAGGCACTCCCAATTCTA
>CM031861.1:10198989-10266760 GCA_018697195.1 Certhia americana | reverse complement strand
TCAGGGATGTGGCCAGGCCATGGGTGTCAGTGTGGCCCTGCTGCCCTTGTAGTTACCCTGTACCTACAGCAGCTGGCTGTGGCATGTGGGTGGGAGTAATAGCATTGCCTCAGCAGTGACAGTTTTTGCTCTTCTCCGCCTTTCCAAAGAGAAAGGGGAGTTACTCCTCTTGTCCTGTGAGCAGCACTGCCATTTACAGACTCATACCCTACCGTGGGATGGAGAGTCTCATTTCTGTCTCTTAGGGTACTGCAGAAAGTTGCAGTTATGTCCTGATGGTGTTGGTATGTAGTGATGTAAGCACTACTACATATAATTCATGCATTTAAAATACTGCTACTAGTCCTCTGCTGGTACTGCTAATGCCCCTGAAAACCCCCCAACAAAATGGGGAGGGGGAAAAAGTTCAATAATTAGGAAAATGGTAAGATTCAGGATATATATTCTTTAATTTTGATGGTATTTTAGGCTTGTTGTGAAGAAATTTTTTTCCTTACTTGGAAAGGAACGCAAGACCTCTGTTTAGTTTCACTAGCTTCAAAACGTTGTTAGATTTTGCCTGAAGTCTCCCCAGGTATAATGAAGAATTCAAAGGTGAAGATAAAGTATGCTATTGAGGTACTCAGAAACCTGATACTTTAAAGTCAGTCAGATTCAAAATTAAATGATTGTGTCTGAAGGTTGTTCAGAATTTTTTTGCCTCAGGAAATGTTCCGACACCAGATACATCAAGTCAACAGATCAAAATTACTCTGTTTAAGACCTCTTGGGGTCTGTATTCTAAAGAGTATATTCAGTTTTGCCACAAATGTGCTATATGTCTTTGTAAGTGTTTCAGTTCAGGCATTTGCATCAGGATTCTCTAAGTGTCCTGTTCTCTCATTAATTCAGACTGGACTGTAGCAAAGCACCTGTGTTGAGTAACACCTGAGTGCTCTGACAGGATTAGTTTAGTAATCTGTATTTGAAAAAGAAGGTGCTTCTTTCCTCTGAAATAAAGCCAGATGTGAGTCTGAGACCACCTGCTCAATCCTTCCTTCTTCTAAGGACCTTTATCACCCTGTGTTCACCTCCCAGGGCAGGGAACCTGCTCACCTGGCTGTACCAGGGAAGTTGGCCTCTAAAAAGAGCTTCCTTGGGCTTGGAAAAAAAACATGGAGCATGAGTAG
Source organism: Certhia americana (assembly GCA_018697195.1). Lineage (NCBI taxonomy): Eukaryota > Metazoa > Chordata > Aves > Passeriformes > Certhiidae > Certhia > Certhia americana. Next base: position 10,265,591 of record CM031861.1, on the reverse strand, counting down.
CTCTGCTGGGGGTTAAAGGGGGATCGGGGGTTAAAGGGGGATCTGGGGTTGTGGCCTCTTTTGACCCAAGGACTCTCTGGAGTCCGTGGTTCAAAAGCACAGGGTAGAAAGAGGAGAGATGGTGGGAACAGGTGGAAATGGTACCCCAGTGCTCATTGACTGTTCTCCCTTTATTTGCTGTCTGTTGGAAAGATCTTTGATCTTTGCATTTTCTGCAGAAAGCAGCACTGTCGACATGTATCCGGTGTGGTGCTTAACAGATTGGGCCTCCTGAAATTGGTGAAAAAAAATCCTAAATTATGGTTGTGGGTTCTCAAGGAGCTGATTTGATAGTAGTTTGTCATTGCTGAGAGAGAAAAAAGGATGGTGCAACTGAACAGAAGCTTGTTTCAACTATGTGATTATACTTCAGAAGTTAAAGATACAGACACAGACTACTTGTGTGTCCTTGAAGTTCTCAGGTTTCACTTATCCTTGTAATTGCTGGAAACATGCAGGAAGTGACTTTGACCTGGAATGTGCTCCCCAGAGTTTGCCCAGCAGTGATGTGACAGGCAGTAGTCACTTGTGGGTGCTTCATATGGGAATCTGAAGTTGCTGAAGCTACATTAGGTTTGAGAATTGCTGTCTTGTGCTTAATCATCCAAGTAATTCTGTGAATATTAGCTTGATGTCTGCCAGTTGCTACTGATCTCTTTGTCTTTCGTCTGTACTGCAGTGATTTGTGAGAATTATTTAGTGTGTGGACATGTAGAATCTTCTGTAGTGGTGATCCTTTGAAGTCTCAACAGGCCATTAACTTTACTTGACAGAAAAACTTAACACATCTGTTGATTCAGCTCTTGACCTGGAATTTGGAAATATTGGGTAGAATCTGTAAGAAGTTTGACCTAAGCTTTAGGTTTTGCTTTCAATCTCTGAAAATAATTATATAAAAATGAGTCGGGAATTAAAATAGTGAAATGCAGCTTTAGAATTTTAAATAACTCAGTGATTCAAGGCTAAAAAATAGCTAGCCACATCTAAATGCAATGTTAAAACCACTGCAGTTCTACATTTGAATATAGTTGTGACAGATGTAGTAACACTATTTTTATTGTTCCTTTATTTTCAACAAATACAAAACCTATATGGTCAAAGCAAATGTCTGTCTTGCAGATAGCACTAATAACAATGCTGCCTTTGTATATACAGAAATACAGCTTGAATTGCTTCAGTTTAACATCATGCTTTATGCTCTGCAACTTGAAGGTGCAGATCTTTCATGGAAGAAAGATGAAATATTTTTTTTAGAAAGGTACATGTGGTATAAATTCTTGTGTAGTAGCATGGCCCTCTAGAACTTCCACCCATGTCAGACCTGTGTGTTGATTGCATGTTTGTATTGTAAAGAGTCTTTTTAAAGTCTGGTCTAATAGTCAGAAATCTACCTGCAGGTTTATCATCATCACCTTTCTAGAAATGGAGCAATATAAAAGGGCCATAGAATGGTTTGGGTTGGGAGGGACCTTTTAATATCATCTAGTTCCACCCTCCTGCCATGGACAGGGACACCTTGCACTGGAGCTGGTTGCTCAGAGCCCCATCCAGGCCTGCCTATAAATACTTCCAGAATGGGGCATTCCACGACTTCCCTGAGTAATCTGTGCCAGTGCCTTGCAACCCTCATGTAAAGAATTTCTTCCATATATCTAGTCTGAATTTCTCCTTTCAGTGTGAACCCATTTCTCCTTGTCTTGCCACTACAGTTCCTGATGAACAGTTGCTCTCTGGTTTCCTTGTATGCCCTTCAGATACTGCTGCTATGAGGTCTCTGTGCAGCTTTCTCTTCTCCAGGCTGTCAGCTTGTCTTTCTAGGGGATGTACCCCAGTCTCCTTATCAACTTCATGTCTCTGCTCTGGACTTGCTTCAACAGTTCCATGTCCTCCTTTTGCTGTGGGCCCCAGAAATGTACCCGATACTTGGGGTGGGAGCTCACAAGGGCAGAGTGGAGGAGCAGAATCCCCTCCCCTGACCTGCTGGTCATGCTGCATTTTTGCTGTTGCTGAGGATACATTTGGCTTTCTGGGTTGCCAGCTCACACATGGTAAGTTTTTTGTCCACCATCACCCCTTCTCCTCCGGACTGCTCTCAGTCAGTTCTCTGCACAGTGTAGGTGTGTTTGGCATTGTCCCAACTCAGGCGTAGGACCTTGCACTTTGCTTTGTTGAACTTCATCAGGGTCACACAGCCTCACCTCTCAAGCTGTCAGTGTCCCTCAGGATGGCATCTCTTACATCCAGCATGTTGACAGCACCACACAGCTTATTGTAATCAGACTTGCTGAGGGTGCTCTCCATCCCCCAGGATTCCCACCCTCAGAAAGATGGAGTGACTTGGGATGAAAGTGTCAGTGTTTCAATATTTTTTTAACATTACAGTTAACAGTTGAAAATACAATTTCAAATATCTGTTGACCAAAATATTAGCCTGAGAAGAATTATGTGCTAAAATAATCATAGGATGATTTTTGTGTATTGTAGCCTTAATTAGCAGTCTGCATTTGCCTTATAGGTGCTTATGCAGTTGAGGTTCTGCAACTTGTTTTCCTAAGCCACTGGTGTACTGTGTCACACTTTGGCAAAGCAGCAGCATGGAGCTTTGAGGACTTCTCCCAAGTTCTGAAGAGATGTTCTTGCTAGCTGGGTATTGCTCTTATTTCTTCTGAGGAAAAGGCAGTAAGGTGTTTCTGCATTTGCCTGTGAATAGTGTGTATGTTAATTTGAAACTGTGTAGTTAACATGCTTATTGATTTTGTGAGGTGTAATAAACAATTGGCTAGGTGAATTCAAGAGTAACTTTTATCAGAGTGAAATAAAGCAACTTTATAGAAGACCTTTGGTCTCATAATTGTACCTTAAATATGTTTCCATGCTGAGAGGAGCTTTTTTGTAAAATGTAGAATTGCTCTAGTGGTTATTATAAAGTTTATTTGGAGTGTTTGAATGAACACTTTAATTGAAAAGTATAGAATGCTGCATTTGAGAGATGGACACATCCTTGTGATTTCAGCAAGGCCAGGTGCTGGTTCCTGTCCTTGGTTCACAACAACCCCTGTGCATTGCTACAGGCTGCAGGCAGAGTGGCTGGAATGGGGCCCAGTAGAAAAGGACCTGGGGGTGCTGATTGACAGCAGCTGAAAGTTGCTGTCCATGACCCCCTGGCCCATGTCCCCCTGGCTGTCTCAGCAGTAGTGTGTCCAGCAGGACCAGGGCAGTGATTGTCCCCCTGCACTGGGCTCTGCTGAGGCCACACCTCGAGTGCTGTATCCAGGTCTGGGCTCCTCAGTTCAGGAAGGACATTGAGGGGCTGGAGTGAGTCCAGAGAAAGGCAATGGAGCTGGGAGGGTCTGGAGGGTAAAAGCCCTATGAGGAGCAGCTGAGGGAGCTGGGGGCATTCAGCCTGGAGAAAAGGATGCTCAGGGGTGACCTTCTCACTCTCTAGAACTGCCTGACAGGAGGGTGGAGCCAGGTGGGGATCGGCCTTTTCTCCCAGGCAAGGAGTGACAGGATGAGAGGGCACAGCCTCAGGCTGCATCAGGGGAGGTTCAGGTTGGACCTCAGGAGGAATTTGTTGACAGAAAGGGTGATTAGACTGTGGAATGGGCTGCCCAGGGGGGTGGTGGAGTCACCATCCCTCGAGGTGTTCATGAAACAAGTGCATGTGGTTCTTGGTGCCATGCTCTAGTTGACATGGTAATGGTCAGTTAAAGGTTGGACTCAGTGTCTTTTCCAACCTAAATGATTTTGTGACTTGTGATTTGACTTGTTAGAGAAGTTCTCACTTACTATTTCTAAAATTTCTGAACATCGTATAAACAGTATAATTTGTAAATCTGATTTGTTTGATCTGTTACATGGAATTTGTTTAGTGAAGTAGCTCTTGAAAACCATCCAGCAGACCTTAAGGCCAGAACAGGAATATTTTTATAAAAGAAGCAACCTGCAAATAGTTCTGTGCAGGTCATACCTGGAGTCTATCCTCCCCTTCCACCCTCCACTGAGTGCACCAAGCCAAATAGCACACTGCAAAATTACATGTGCCCCTGTGTGTACCAGAATTGGCTTGCCTGTCTCTGGAGACAAGGCTGAAGTCAGGGTTCTTTGGAGTCCCTGATTAGGAGGAAGATTGGAAGTCTTAATTAAGTCTTTGACACAGGGCAATGTATTTGGTAACAGTGATAATATTACAAATCAGCAGTTTCAGATTTGTGGTTCTGGGATTCTGTTAACCTTTGGGTCATTTTGACAAAATGGACATGACTTTTGATTTAGAGCAGGTAAACCCAGTAAGCAGCAAAACATTTAAATTGTGTGATTTAAATCTGAAATCTCTCAAATCTGAAATTACAGACTGGTGTGTAAAGGAAACTGCTAGACACAGTCTTGCCATATTAAAACTTCAAAACTGGATCTTCAGTTCTTGGTATGTGAATAAAAAAAAATCTTCCTTTATGTGTCATCCTGCTGGGAAGTTAAATGCAATAGTCAAATTTGGGCTATTTTTGTAGGTCATTTAATGGGGCAAATAGGGCACGTCACTAAAGATCGTGTCAGTGGTTTTTGTTTTGATATTCTTTACTGAGGGTGCAGTTGAAGAAATTTGGAGAAGAGCAGTGATGTTATGAGCATCTTCATTCTCACTTCCTGTTTTTCCATTCTGGAAAAATACAGAGTACCACTTGAGATTTGGAAACTGTAACTAAATGTGATGCTTAGTCAGAAAACAATTTTGTGCAGTTAATGTTTGTTGTTTAATTTTTGATGATCCATCAGATACCAAGGCAGGCTTTCTTTAAGAGTGGTAGGAATAAAGTCAGTAACTTTATCTCTTTACTACCTTCAGCTACATACTTCACAATGAGCTCATATTAATAAAACTTCCCTACAGGAAATAATTCAGAATTTCAGGCATGAAAGAGCAGTTTCTTTAGAAACTGGAGAGCTCCATAATTTATAAATACAAAAATAAACTTAATTACAAGGTTATATGCTAATCCTACCCTTGGACCATTTGAGGTAAAATATTTACCTATGTCTGTGGCATGTTTTAAAGATAATTAAGGAAAGCGTATGAATTTATAGCATGAATTGTTACTTACATTTTCTTATCCATTCAATTCCTACTTTATGAAATGTAGTCTGTGTTTTACAACTTAACTGACATTGCCTGTAACACTGCTCCTATAATAATTTAAATATTAAAAAAGGCTGTTCTTTCTGGAGTTATTCTGTGAATGGTGTTTCCAAACTCAGTAATGATATTTTTTATACTATCAAACTGATTTTATATAAAAGTCAATTTACAATGTTCAATTACTATGACTTGTTAATATTGTTTTCATATACTATAGGATGTGTTTTGGAGTTGCAGACAGAGTATCTTTGCTGAAATGAAGAAGAAATTTTCACAGGTAGACAGATGAACTCGGCTTTATAAAATGATAACCAAGAAACATAATAACAGCATGATGCTGTAGTTTCTGTTTATTTTAACATGAGCATGAGCTATTGACGTTAAACTCTGATGTGCATGTTCTTGAATACAGAGATGATGTACATATTAAATTCTGTCTTAATGGTAGCTTCAAACTGGGTATGTTTTTACACTGGTGTGTGAGGCTTTGGCGCTCTGTATTGAAAAAGGGAGTTGTTTTGCTGTCATAAATATATCAGATTATGTAATGGTTAAAATTAATTACTGTGTTTCTGTTGTGGACTTGGTTTGATAACGGCCTGTCAGAACAGCTGAAGGATTTATCACTGGCCAGTCTTGCTTTTCACACTATTTCTGTAGTAGAGTAACCCCAGGCAAGGTGTTGCTTCTAGTTCAGCTGGCGCGTGTGAATGCTCTCCCTTTGTAGGGTTGGGCTGAGGTTATTTTTGCTTTATCTATTTACTACTAACAGCTTAAAGCGGTGGCAGTGTGAATGAATGACAGCTTAATACCCTTTGCTGTACTGACCCTGAGTAAAACCAGTTCTGTCTGTCAGAATTGCATCTATGAACAAGGAAGAGAGGATTTGTGTGACGTGCTACATCCAGCAACCCAACCAGCAAATCTTCTGTAATCGTCTGTAATTTGTTCCCTTAATGTTATTTCCACCCCTCAGATACTGCGTGCCTAATTATCTTCAGTAGCAACTCTAATGCAAGTCACAACTGCTTCACCAGCCAGGGTAGCAGGGAAAGTGTGAGTGGGTGGAGTTGACTTTGCAGGGAACTCCTGCAGGGAGGAGTGGAATCAGTGTTGGTTATGTAAAGGCACAAGGAATTGAGTCTGCAGAGGAGATCTGCTCATGACATGATCATACCCATCGAGTTACAGCATCAATAAAAAATCAGTGTGGGGATAGTTAAATCCAAATCAACTTCTGTTTTCTGGGATGAACCTGTATTAATAGTAGCAAATGCCTCTTAACCCCCTTGCACTGTTCCATAGAGGAGGGCAGGCTCCCACTCAGAGCAAGCCTTTACCATTGCTCAGGGATCTGCATGTAAATATAGGTTGATCTTACAAATTTGTTGGGTCTTAGCTGCAGCTCACCTTCTCAAAAAAAAAAATCAAGAAAGAAGACCTCTGAACAAGCTTTACCTTCTCTTTCTTAACCACACAGTGAAAGAGAGAACTTGCTTCTTCAGCAAAAAAGATTAAAAAAAAAAAAAAAACAAACCAAACAAAAAGATATTGTGCTGGGAAATTTCAAGGAAAGAGCCCAGGAGAAGCAATCGCTGGTGAAATTTAACTTTAGTCTACCCTGTGTGCTGCTGTGGGTGCTGTAGATGAGAGTGAGGCTATAATATGTCAAAATTACTTTGACTTCCAAATTGTGTTTTGTTCTTAATGAGCAGTTAATGTTTTAGGAATAGTTTTGTGTGTCTTCTTGGAAAGTAGTTCATAAATGTAAAATTCTCCCATAAAGATGAAGGGGATGAAATTTTACAGATTTGCTGCAAATGATGCTTTGAATCTTTTTGAGCATGCAGTTAATGAAGGCTTCCACTCAGGATATTTCATTTCATAAACCTAAAGAGTTGGACTCCAAAGTCTTAAAAAAATCCCAGTCAAAAGCAAACTAACATCATACAGATCGGGTCGAGGGTGGTTTTATTTGCCTTCTTCTAACAACGTTTTTGTGACACTGATAGGAATAGATGCCACAGTCAGCTAACATTTTATTCTATCCTTGTGTGAACACTGCCCACAGATCTTGCAATCCCCTGAAATGAAAGCATGCAACATCAGCTGGAATGTCCCTGTTCCTTTTCCAAGGGTTTGGTGATGTAAGAGCTCTCAAAAGGGGCTGTAGCACTTTGGTGATGCTCATCTGTGTTGTGAGGCTGGTTAGGTAGAAATACAGGGGATTCTGAAGGTGTTCAGATCTTCTTTGTAGTTCTGTATTCTCTAGAAGCCACTTGTGATGTGGCTGAGAGTTTGAGCATGAACATAATTCTTGCCATTTGTTGTTCCTAGCCATTGAGAATCATGATAATACTGCATGTGGTTTTTTTCCTTTTTGGATGCTCTGGCCTTTAGCCATGGACTGAGATTTGGGCACTCTGACAGTGCATTACTAATGCTTCTGTGTGTTACAGCTTGAAAAAGCTGAGTCCCTGCAGGACTAATTCCTTTTACTTATCTGATCCTTTCCTATGAGATACGTATTTAAATATCAGTTATTCCTACTTGTTCTACAGTTTTGGATAATTAAAAGAATTAATTGATTGTGCTTAGATCTTTGACTTCCTGGGTTTTCTGTTGAAAAAATGCCATTTTTCTTGACTTACCTGGGTCCAGAAACTTCTATTATTATTCCATTGCATTGTCATTCATTATTATAGAATATTATAATATATATTATTACATATGATAATATCATTATTGTTCTGATTTCAGATACATAAAAGTTTCTGTTTAAATTCTCTTTACTTTGTCCAGTAGCCATTTGTCAGTGCTAATATTCTTACTTTATTCAAGCAGAAGAATATCTCATGCAACTCAGACTGCAGTGAAGTTAGTGGCTTGATTATGAAACTTTTTGTTTAGTGTCAGCTTACAAATTTTCTGGGTTGCATTCCTGAAAATCACAGAAGGTATATTCTGTCTCAGCAGGATTTATGATTATGTCAAAGCAAAATATGAGCTGTAAGTGATGACTTGGAAGTCTGTTACTGATTTTAAAACAGTCTTCTATCTGCCTGCTGGCTGAAATTCTGTGCAGAACCTGAGTAGTTTCTCTGTCCCCACACCCTTACAAATTCCTTCTTGTTCTATACAAATGGAGCTTGTTTTTATAGATTTTTCAAAGCTTGGAAGATTTAAACTTTCTCTTGATTACTTAGGAAAATAAAGTCCAGTTTTAGGAACCTTAGTTTTTAAAAGTATACTACATTTTATTGGTGAAGTCTTGTTTAGATTCTTCAGTTAAACTTGTAGATATTGCTGCTTTTGCTCCTGAATTGTTGTGTGCTGTCATTTCAGGCAGAATGTGCTGCTGAGGAGCCCAGGGTGTTGTGTATAATCCAGGACACCACAAATTCCAAGACGGTGAATGAACGTGTTACTCTGAACCTGCCAGCTTCCACCCCGCTCAAACGCCTCTTTGAAGATGTGGCTGCCAAAGTGGGCTACGTGAATGGCTCTTTTGATTTGATGTGGGGCAATGGAGACAATGTCACTGGCATGGTATGACAGCAGTGCTTTCTGTTTCCTCTGGGTAGCAAACACTTCACAGTACAGAAATCCTGCTTCTGTGTTTTATGGCGTTCATTTAATTCCTGTTACATTTTCTGCTGGGTGCACCACAGCAGGCTGGTGCTGTTTTGTTGATTTGGCTGAATTTTAGTCTCAAAGTGTGATCTTTAATGGTACATCTGTTTAATCATTCAACAAAAACTAATACGATTATTCAGATGCAATGTTTGTTTTTGTTAGTAATATGTATTTTTAATAATACCCATGATAAATAGTCTCAGTTTCCTGAGGTCTTGTTTGAGAAAAGTTTCTTCTCAGCAGCAGCATGTTGTGTAGTGTAGTGAGTTCTGTTGTTTCTTAGATCTATTTGAATATATAATATATATATAAAAAAAAAATCCCTCCTCTGCAATCAGTGTTGATTTTACTTAATATTATTTCTGTAGATGCATCTAGAAAACTTTCTAAGATTTGTTAAGAAATAGACATCAGTTTATTTCAGGTCATCTTTATGCCTGCTGAATGTAATTTTTTTTTTTTTCTTTAAAGAAAAAAGGTGTCTGCATGCTGTAGGGGACACTGGATAATGTGATGTTAACAAGAAACTTAAAAACCAGTGTCTGACTCCTGAATAGATTAACCAACTGTTAAGATTAACTAACTGCATTGGACTGTAATGTTTCTTAAACAGTTTCCAAGTTATTTCTGTACTGATGATGTGTGTTTTGTTTACTGGATAGTTACTTATTTTCACATGGTCTTACTGTGTCAGCAACCACATCAAGCAATGTACTTGGATGGAATCTGTTAATTCCATATAGATCTGTTTCTAAAAAGCGTTGTTTCTGTTGCTTTACTCTTTTTTAGCTGACTCCAATAGATCAGAACAGTGACAAAACCATTCTCGATGCTGGTTTTGAGCCAGGGAAGAAGAACTTTCTGCATTTGACAGACAAGGATGGTGAGCAGCCTCACGTAACACAGGTGAGTAAAATCTTCACTCAGCTACATAAGCCAGTGTTGGGGGAGAGGTGCCTGTTCTTTGTAGTGCTTGTGTAAGATCAGAACATGAAATAAAACTGGGCTGAGTATTTCATCCTAAGCTTCTTTGGGAACCTTCTCAACAGACTTTGACTATATTTACATCTATATTCTATATTCACATTTCTCCTGAGTGGGACCAATTCCATTTTGTTCATGCTTGTCAGTCAAATATTTATGTGATGTTTGCTGCAAGGAATTTTCTAAGGTTATATAATTAATTAATCTTTTATCCATTCAGAAGTAAGTCTTAACAATACATATTTAATCATATATCCAATCCCTTTCCTCTGGGTATTTGAAAGCAATATTAGGCCTTTCTGGCAGAATTCTCAGAAATGCCAGCCCTGGATCAACAACAGCTAGCTGCTTCCACATTTACCTTTATAGATAAATAAATAAATGTAAGTGAAGAGTTGGCAGTGTTGCTAGAAGCCACTGTTTGCCAGAACAAATATTTTGAAATCTTCTGTTTCTCAAATACATGATACACACAGTATCAATATATTCAAATATATATATATTCAGTATATAATATACAGTATGCAATATATTCAAATCAAGGATTGGATAGACTTGGGATATATTAAGATTTATTCCTCTTGTATCAGCATAATGGTGGCTTACTTAGACTTTGTTGTGGAATTTAATTACCCGAAAAAGGGAAAAAAACCCCCATGTGTAAATATTTGTGCTCAAGATCAGAATTTAGGAATGATTCTGAAAGAGTAATGAAGTGAAAATAGTCTTATTCTGTATTTCAGTGCAGAAAACTTGAGATACAGGAGGTGCTAAAATGCCAACTTGCTTGTTGCATGCACTGTAATACTCTCTTTGGTTGTGCATATTCCAGAGGACCTTTCCTTCTGCCAGTGCTAAGAACAGTGTGTCAAGGGCTTGAGAATATGGAGGGCAGAGCTAAAGTTAAACTGTGTATCTGCACTTTTGAACAAATTGTGAGATGTGCCTAGCAAAATTGGTTTCTTAGCCATGAGAGAAAAGTAAATCTCATAGGTAGTACTTCAATAAAAATGTGTTGTCTAACTTGTACATGTGATGAGTGTGTTTGTGTTTCCAGGAGGAGTCAGGTACAACAGAGGATGGTGCACAAGAGAAATTTATAGGCCCTCTTCCAAGAGAAGGCTCCACTGGATGTACTAATGACTATGTCAGTCAAAGTTATTCTTATTCTTCAGTCCTGAGCAAATCAGAGACAGGTATTGTGTTTTCTTTTGTAAAGGCAATGCTAGTTTGTAATTATTTTAGCACATTTTCAAATAGCAGCACCTCAGGGTTTTTTTTAAATAAATTGCAATTTATTTTAAAAATATCCGCATCACTGCTACATTTTTTTATTCATGTTTTTTATGATATTCTCCCATCACTTTGGAAATGGAAGAACTGTATTCCATTCTTTCCTTACTTGGGACAGGGTAATTCAGACTCTGACAGAATCCTCCTTTGCAGCAGTTTGTGTGCTGCTTATCCCTAGTTCATAGTTAGGGTTGGATCAGCAGATTGCCCAGCTCAAGCTGTGTTCACTCCCAGCTGAAGGAGGACTGGGTACCCTGTTCTAGAGGGGCTTCTGCCGCATGCCTGAATTCCTGCCAGGGACTGCACTTTCTCTGCCTCCAGGAGGATTCCCCAAGGGGCTCCTCCTGCATGCCCCAGCCAGCAGGGCCTTCCTAGGGAAGGGGGTGCCCGTGCTTCCAGGAGGCTGCTCAGCAGGGCAGGATGTGACAGCAAATTACAGCTGTGAGCAGAGAAAATCCTCAGAGTAAAGTTTTGAGGCTTTGAGAAGCCACAAGGCTGACACTCATGTTGCACCAATTCTCACTTGCTTAGGGCTTTTTGACAAATAAGAAAGCTTATCTGCCTTTTTTCATTTAATAAAGCTTCCAGATTTTTTCTTTCAGATGATTTATATAGTGTAGAGTATTTAATAAAGTTCAAATGTTCTGACTCAGTCTCTTCACAGAAAATGTCTTTGTGTCGAGTAGCTGCCTTTTCATTACTAGTATTTTACTGGGATTATTTTTTTCAATAATTTTTGGAGTATAAATGGGCTTTTTAAATTTCTTCATTATACTATGCTTCAGTATATGCTCCTTGCTTATCAGTTGTTGCTAATATTGCATATTTTGGAAAAAATCTTAAAATTACCACTTAGATTAATATAAGTAAATACTTTCATTTTCAGCTAGTAAAAACGACAGTGTTTTAGTAGTTCATTTTTTTAATGAGTTATTTAAGGGGGAAGAATTTAGAATAGTAATGTTGAGTAGGCACTTGAGATTTAGTCTTTTTATTTCTGATTCAAAAACAATAATAAAACCAGTGCAGATACAAATTATATTAACATTATTACTGGGATACTTTTAGCAGACATCAAGCAATAAGTAAGCTGATACACAGTTATTTCTTAGAAAATTCTAGTTTATTCTGTAAAATATTTAAATCTGCTATTTTAATATTTATAGTTACCTACATCCCCATTGGTTTAGTATTCAGAATTAAATATTACGTTTTATTATGATAAAAACAGTTTCATGTCAGTCAGGAGAATTATTTTTGTTATTAAACGATTACTCTCTGTTGCTCTTAGAAATCATAACATTCCCTCCATTTATAGTGTAAATAACAATAAATGGCAACAGACGAATGCAGTTCTCAAACATTATCGCAGAATTGTTTTCTTGTCAAGTGCTTTAACTCTTGAAGTGATTTGCCATCTTTTTGCATTATTTCCATCTCATTATTCTCATATTTTTAGGTTATGTGGGGCTGGTAAATCAAGCAATGACTTGCTACTTGAACAGCCTTCTGCAAACACTTTTCATGACTCCTGAATTTAGAAATGCATTGTATAAGTGAGTATATAGAATCAAAACCTTCTTCAATATGTGCTGGTTCGTATTGGTAGGAGACCCTTTGGAATTTCACCTGTCAAAATTTCCTTGTGTGGATACCAGAATTCATAATAGAAGTCAAGCTGGATAGACTTATATCTGCTTAAAAGCTTCAGCTTTTCAGTAGAATATAAATTACTGCTTATGGCATGGACAAGCTTTTTAAAGAATCTTGAAAACATCAAACTTAAATTTGATGCTGAGTGCAGTTCATGTCTGTACAGTGAATGGCTTCAAAATTTTCATTTGTTTTTATGTTTACACATTTGATGAATATCATTGCCATTTACTGCAGAAATGGAAAGCAACTGCATTTGACTTCTTCTAAGAAACAGAGCTGCAGTTAACCTATGACATGAAAGACCTAAAATGTAGTAAATTTTGATTTAATGCCTTTTCTAGTAATGTTTTCAAAGCAGTTTTATTTGTCAAATATCTTGTGTTGCTATTAGGTGGGAATTTGAGGAATCTGAAGAGGATCCTGAGAGGAGTATCCCCTACCAGCTTCAGAGACTGTTTGTTTTACTGCAGACCAGCAAAAAAAGGGCAATTGAAACAACAGATGTTACACGGAGTTTTGGATGGGACAGTAGTGAAGGTAATGTGGAGCTGGCGTGGTTTGCTTCAGCTGCTGCCTTCTAGGGTCTAAACTACTGTTCATGGGGAGAATACCTGATTAATTGAAAGTAGTTAATAAAATCGACTTTTTCAATGGAAAAAAAATAGCTTACGTAGATACTTTGTTGTGGGGTGTGTCTGATTGTTAAAGAAATGGCATCTGTCAGTTTTAAGCTGTATAAGTAAAAAGTATTAAAATTTGGTAATTAACCTCTCATCACACATGTTAATTGTTTCTAAAAAAGTAATTCTTTATAGGAAACTTGCTTCTGTTTTGCATCATGAATGTGAAATGCCCATGTTACATTTATGGAATTACCCATATTCTTGTCCACTTCAAATCAGGCACTCTGTGTGTCTTTTTTACACTTGTGTGGTATAATTTTTCCCTATAACCTGTTAATTTTTCCATTATCACATGATGATAAGAAGTTGGAAGTTGGGTTTTGGCAAATCACATGAAGTGGGACAGAAATCAGAAACAGTTTCTATCAGTATACATTAGCAGTTCTGTATTTTTCACATATTCTTGTTTGTGTACACAGTTTTTGTTTATGCATAAACATTGTGAGCAAGCTGGCTGCTAATTTTTCTGACTTCTATTGAGAGGCAGCTGTCTGGGGAATTGAACACAGGCCCAGTAGTAGATAATGTAGGTACACACTTAAACTAATGAGTAGTTTTTTAGGAAGCATTCTCAGCCTAGAGTCAGTGTTGGGACTAATAACATCTCCTGTTTTAACTAATAATAGTTTCAATTTCTAACAGCGTGGCAGCAGCATGATGTGCAGGAGCTTTGTAGAGTCATGTTTGATGCTTTGGAGCAGAAATGGAAGCAAACAGAGCAGGTAAGCTTGGAAAAACTGTCTTCATTCAGTGGTGTAGTATGGTGGATGTTTGTTGGGTTTCCTAATGATTGCAAAAATCAATTACTAAATTTTCAATACCAGCTTATTGAAAATCTGTGGTAGTTTCCTGTTTTCTTGTTTGATGCATTAGTTAAACTACTGTCATGTATGACTTTTGAGAGTGTGTTGCATCTGTTTTCCTCCCCCAATTAAATGTGGAATATTCTGCACTCTGGATACTCAGTCTTTATTTGAAACACAGGAAGTGATTGTGTAACTCCTACAATAACTCTCTCGCTGTCAGTATTTATTAGGCTTTGTTGTGGCCTCTTGAAGCTCAGGCTCTCCCTTCTTAATGGAGGAGAAAATGAGGAATATATTCGTGGCACAGGATACATTCTGATAAATGGCCACCTTCTTGCAGGCCGTTTTTGGTCAGTAGGAGTAATTGGTAAATAGTCTCTGGCAACACAGGAAAGGACTGCAGAGTCAGTCTGTTATCAGTGTCTGCAAGATCAGGTTCATTTTAGAACTTCAATTTGGGGCTTTTGTCATCACTTTAAGACATGACTGTAAAGGACACAAGCTTATGTAACATGATTTGAGAAGCTCATTCGATACATGTTTTGGGCAGGGAAAAATAGGAAGTCAGGACGTGGATGTCCTGCTGGGGAATGGTATATGAAGTAGTCATGCAATTAATACTTAAGTGACAAAAAGGTATTTTCTTGTAAAACTAAAGAAATATGGTATTGTTCCTTTTTTAAAAAATCCCTGTTGCTGAATCTGTTTGTTTCAGGCTGATCTTATAAATCAACTGTACCAAGGCAAACTGAAGGACTATGTGAGGTGCCTGGAGTGTGGCTATGAAGGCTGGAGAATTGACACGTACCTGGATATCCCTCTGGTCATCCGGCCCTATGGCTCCAGCCAGGCGTTTGCTAGCGTGGTGTGTACTATTATGGTCCTAATAGTGCATCCATACACACATAGAATACATAATGACCCAGTGGTAGAATTGGTTCCCTGGTAAGTATCATCCTAGATACTCCATCTTGGGGTGTTCGTCTTTGTGCAGTGAACCAGCTAGCAAGTTCTAGAAGATATTTCTTTTTTTTTTTTTTTTTTTGGCTTTTTGGTTTAGTTTTTGTTTCTTTTTTTTTCTTTTGCCCTTCAATGAGTCCTACTGGTGCATGTATAAGGGGAGGGAAATACAACTTTATTGCCTAAGGGCTGCAGTGATCAATTATTTTCTTCCTGATAAAATCTTCAGCATTTACTTGAGAGATTTTTATGAGATCACCAAGTTTTATTTGGGTTGCTCTTTTTATTGGCACATGTGCTAAATTTTCGTAGCATTATTGAAAGTCTTAGTGAAAGAACAGAACATTAGCATAAAATTTTTACTTTAATTGCTATGTTGTTGCTGTGCTTTTTAAGGATCACTTCATAAATATCATATCCTTATAATAAGCAATTTGCTGATGATTCAAAAATCATGTTCTACATCAATGTTTGTGGTCTCTTTTGCTCCAGCTTTACTGATGCTGGCAAGCATAACTATTGCGTAGTAAACCTGTGGAAGTTCTTTTGTTCGAGTTTTTCCACCTCCCTTAAAAAAAAAAAAAGATTACAAACTGTGAAATTCCACAGTATACTATGGATGGTGTTATGAAAAAGAATAAGAATAAATCAAACTAGTCCTTCAGTAAAGATTGTTTTAAACAATCACTTGTGTAATTGGCTTGTTTATTATATATTAAGTATTTTTCCTTCTGTATTTAGTGTGCTGGCAACATTTTTAAAGCACTAATAGTTCATAATTCTTAACAGTAGTTCTGTTAAGAATTGTAAGAATAAATTCAAACTGCAATATAGCTTCAAACTATAAAACTTGAAACTTTAAATACCAGTTTTGAGAAGTAGCAAAGGTAAGGGATGTTGATCTTGGAAAAAGAATTCAAGTTAGTAACATACTTTGAATTCTTTTTAAGATTTCATTACAATTTTCTGGAGCTGTCCAGCTAATTGAAGCTGTCTTAATATAGATTGATATTTTATACAGATGGCTTCCCTTTTCAGCTTTTAACCCTAATTTCTAGCAGTATTCCCTGAACCAAATTTTATTTATTGTAATTTTATTCAATAATTACATTCTTATGACCCATTAAAAGTAATGAAAACTATTCAGTTCAAGTTTAATTCTGCATTTAACAATGCATTGTTCATGTGCCTCAAATGGAAAACGTTTTTCTTTAGTGGACAAGTCTGTAGTGCAGTGCTAAAAAGAGACTTTGTCTATTTGTAAAAACAAAAAACTTGAATGAATAAGGACTTAAATGTCAGATTACTTTTAATAGTATTTGATAGTTTTCCTTTCAGTCAGCATTTACTGGGTTTACTACACTGAGGAAAATAGTTTTAAGATTTTTGTTACACAAGCTTACATGGTTGCAACTTGTATTGGTGCTTCAATTTTTTAGCTTTTTCAATTCCTACTCTGATTACATTCAGTTGATTCTCCTCCCTGCATTTGTATGATCGATAACAGATGTAATTTTTAGTTCTGTAGTCTTCAACAGTGGGGAGATATGGAGGATACTTGCTTTTGGAGAAGGGAAAAATCGCCTGTTTCTAAATGGAATTCTCTGAAGGTAGTATCCTCCATTGATCCATAGATGATGTGATCTAGTAGGTGTAGGTAAAAGGGTCTAAGAGATCAAAAACTTCACACATGCGCTAATAGGGCTTATGGAAGGGAATGTAAAACTTTTTAGACCTTGCTAGTCAGCTCCTGAGGGAACTTGCAGCAGGCGACACAACCCAAGATAGGGGATCTAAGGAGGATACTACCTTCAAAGAACTCTAGTTAGAGGTAAGTGATTTTCCATTACTTTCGAGTAAGAGAGAATGGATGGATTAGCCTTAAGTAAGGTTAATCTGTAGAATGCCATTTAAAGAGCATTATCCCACTGTTTGACGTTGGGTACTACCAAAGAAATGCAGACACTTGAAATGTTGCATTAATTTATATGTGTGTTACTTCTCAATACATGGGGACATTGAAGAACTGGGAAGGATAATGTCATGCTTTCTTTATTTCCTACTGTGAACTAATTCTGAAATTCTTCAGTGTGGTCTTAAGGTTTGCATTTGGAATTTTTCTGATTCCCCACTTTATCCCCCAACTCCATGGAGCATAGCTGCAAACTCACTAGGGCAGCTCTGGGGCATTGAGATGTTGTCAGTGTGTAACTCGAGATGGTTTCTGAAAAAGTACTTATGTAATCTGCATTGTTCAAGGGTATGGTGTCAAAAAACCCCTGAATCAGGCTTTTCCTGAGGTCAGTAGAAATCTAGGCATAAATACACTTGTCTTATTTCAGGAAGTAAACAGGAGCAACAATTCATGTTCTGATTTTTGTAGGTGCTAGTCTCTTTTGTATAGATGCCTGAATTTAACAGCACTAGACATAAGCTGAAATGTTTTGCAGTAAAAAAAAAATAATTTTTGCAGGATGAACAGCGGAGAGAAAGGTAGCTGCAACTATGAACTAGCAGAGATGCTGAAATTTTGTTACTAGAATACAGTGAGAGTTGATTTGTAACACCAGAAAACTAAAAATGGTCCAAGTATTCTGGAGTTGTAGCAAATACAGTTGTGTTTCGTTAAGTGTTGTTAGTTTTCAAGATCTTTTGTACCATTTTGAGAGTGTAAGTTATGTGTACGAGTAGTCCTTCTTAGGACACAAATTAATTTGAACTTTATGTGAACTTAGTTTGACAAGGACACCACAAAGTGTTGAAGGCAGAATATGGATGATGTGATAATTCCATTTTGTTTTTGGAGCTAGGTCAATAACAAGGTATTTTATATTTTTCATTGAACGTACTCTTTGAATGCAGAAAAACTGATGAGCTCTAGAAACTTGAGATGTCAGTTAGTTTGTAGCTTTTCCCAAGAGCAGTTTTGCCTAAATGCTGTTTGTTGTTTAAGTTTTTGTAAGGGTCCTATTACCTACTGCTCCTGTTCAGAGGTTTTACAAATTTTCACATTTATGAATGCTTGCAGTATGGCACCTGTCAAACTGACTAGGTCATAATGCATTTTTATGGAGGGAAGGTTCTCTGCAGTGCCTCTGTAGAGCCATACAATAATTAGGTTGTATTGTTACAGCATTTGAGTGTGCTAAGTGATAGAAATCTCAGAATATTAAAAATTGGATATGCTCAGGACTTGGCTGGACAAGACAGAGCAACATGCTTAAAGTTGGACCTGATTTGAGCAAGGGATTAGGATCAGATGATCTCCAGAAATTTCTTTCAGCCTGTATTGTTCTTTTGATTCTTTAAGCTAGAAGGAAGTTTAAATAGCTTTTGTCATCCTGATCTGTAGCTTGATCACTTATTTTGGAGTGTGTGTGTAGGGGATTGTGGATATGCTTAGTAACTCCAAGGGTAGATACCAGCTGCCTCTTTGAAGGTATCTCCTAATTTAACACTGGCTTCTGGTGGTGCTGCAGGGCAGAGGGTGTGTGCTGTGACAGGCTGTGCAGCTTGGCAGCTTTGCCCCTGGTTTTGCTGATTGAACTTTCAGAGCAGAGAGCAGTAACTGCACTAGAATAGGAATTGTAGTAAGAATCCTCCTAATCAGCAGAACTAACCTTGGTGTAAAGATTGTGTGGGAGGCAAAAGCAATGGTCATTATCCAAGGATTGAAAAATACATGGCTATTTATATAGTTCAAAAGTGTGATGGAGATCCCAGGAGCTTCAATGAGGCCTTTCAAAGCACAGCTCACTATGTGTGCTAAGCAGTAAAACCTCAAGGGTGATGTAAGATTGCTTCATTGCGTTCTCAGGGGTCTAAAGTATCATCATTTCTTGCCTTATGTAAAAATTTGTAGGGTGTTTCCTTGTTAAATTGCACATCACATGAGTCTGCATAAGTGTTACACAATTATTTAAGTCCCATCCTTCATATATATCCCATTTATATTCATGTTGCTACATGAGCTGCAACTTTTTTCTTACACTTGAAATACATTTTTCTTGCCTTAACTGACATTTAACTCACAAGAGAGTTCTGTCACTGTGATTATGATGTCATTATGTGATGTTTTCTGATTCATGTTTTCTGTGTTCACCAACTTTTTTGCTTTCATTGAAATAGTTCTGAATAATAGTCAAAATACAGCAATGCATTTCTTCTGCTTTCTTTTTAAGCAGGTTCTAACTTGTTTAATCTTTTTTCTTACATTTTAGAATGAGATTAGTACATTTCAGTACATAATCTTCCTAAACATTAGCTGTCTGTGTTCCTGGTGTAAAAAGCAACTTGGCCTCTGTAGCATTTAGGAAGTTAAAATATAGACAGCAGTTCAGTTCAGTTCAGACTAAAATGTCTGGGGAGTCTCTGCCCAAGAGCTGTGGTTTCAGGGCTGTTCAAAGGCCTTTCTGGCTGGCCCAAAAAATGGGAAATTGAGATGACTGCCTTCACTGTACAGTTGTTCTATGGAGTTCAGCAGATCTTTCATTTGTGAGTAATTGTCACCTGGAACAGCAACAGAACTTTTGTAAAATACTGCTTTGTTGTTCTTGCAGCTTGCCTCTGTTGTTGAAAAGAAAAGAGAAGGGAGGAATTGGAGGCTTTTGTCAACAACTTGGCATATCCTTGATTTGTTCCCAAAATGGGATTTGCCAAACAGTACAGTTTAGATACCAGTCTGAAGTTCTTTGCCAGCCATGTTACTGCTGAATTTACTCTTAATAGTTAAGCCCCTTCTTACTTTTTCAGACTTCAGGGAAACAGCCACAGCCCCTCATTACCATATGATGATTTTAAAAACATTGTTCCAAGTTGTGTTTGTTTTCACCTCCATGGCTGAAAAGCGAACTTCGGGCTTCCACTTGGACTTCAGAAGCACAGAGCCCATTGGCTTGCAAGCTGACTGGGTTATAGGCTTTAACTTTGAAAATCTCCAGGTAAAATTCTTCAGTAAACTCATCCCAATATTCTTAGTGAATTCTGTTTGAACAAGGTTGTTCTCAAGTATTTACACCTTGATGTGCAGTGTCATCAGTGCAAATTGTGTTAGGGAGAGGAATAATTATCAGTTTGGTTGTATTTTGAATATTGTTTCTGTAGTGAAGATCAAAGTAGAAATCATTG
Source organism: Certhia americana (assembly GCA_018697195.1). Classification (NCBI taxonomy): domain Eukaryota; kingdom Metazoa; phylum Chordata; class Aves; order Passeriformes; family Certhiidae; genus Certhia; species Certhia americana. The sequence goes on along the minus strand of CM031861.1, from coordinate 10,245,270 downwards.
AAGTCCTGGGTATAAAAATTAGTAACAGAACTTTTGAGATTTTTTGAACTACCCCAAACTAGGCAGCAGTAAGAAGACAAAATTCCAGTTATTGCTTAGTTGCTTGGTAAGGTTTAGCTAGGAAACTACTTCTGTCATTATAGGAGATAGCCATATCTGATTCTCACTCCTTTGGGAGCAAAACTCAAATACTCTTCCCTCTATCCTTTCCCTAGCTTTCACTTAAAAATAGGATCTTCAAATGTAGTTTCCCAAGACCCTTGGTAGAACAGGACTAAGTTTGTCTTCATGCAGGCCATTGAGAAACTGAGTAACAGGGTTTTTTCTGCCGTCTCCTCTTTCTCCCTCTAACTGTGGGATTGGGTCTCTGGAGAAAAACTCCTTTAAAAATGCAGAAGAACCATCTCAAAATTCTGGGAAAAGAAGTACAAGGCAGGGTTTAAAAATAAGCTCGCTTTCATAGCAGATGACTCTACAGGCATGACCAAATGTGATGTGCAAGGTAACAGGAGTAAATGTAACTATGGAACCAAAGACAATTGGCATTCATCAAATACTGAACGAGATACAGTTAACAGTAATTGTGGTTTTACTGTTTACCTCGGCCTGGGTAGAAAGGTTGATTTCTGGTCACGTTTACCTGAATATTGTGTCTGTACCAAAGTTTCTCAATCAAATTTTGGTGGCATATTTAAATGAAGTTTTTGTGTATGTTTGCAATCTCATTGTAAATTTATACCTGCATAGTAAACACTCTTTGAAAATAGTGTAACATATTTTTATTCTTAGGAAGAAGCACTGCATGCTTTCATTCAGCCTGAGATCCTCGATGGCCCAAATCAATACTTTTGTGAGCGATGTAAGAAGAAATGTGATGCAAGGAAGGTAAAGACTGGTCAAATGATTTGCAAAAATTCCTTTCAATAAATGCCAATCCTGGTAACAGGGGCATAATCTTGTCCTTGTTTCATTTAGGGTCTGCGGTTCTTGCACTTTCCATACCTGCTGACATTACAGCTGAAGAGATTTGACTTTGATTACACCACAATGCACAGAATTAAACTCAATGATCGCATGACTTTTCCAGAGGAGTTGGACATGAGTGTCTTTATTGATGTTGAAGATGAGGTAAAGTATTCGGTTTCAGAGAAAAGCGTTTAACTTTTTTTCAAGTTTCGCATTAAGAAAATCAAAATTCCAGTCTTAAAAACCCATTTTAACAACATTATTCATCTGCATAAAATGTTCTTTAGCCATGCTAGTGCTATAATTTGAAAATTTTAAATCTGTCCATGTGGACTTTTTTTAATATTGTAAACAAAACGTGTTCTGTCATTGGGGTTCCTGCTTCAATAAAGAAGCTATTTCAGATTTCTTACACCTTCATTCGACAGATTTAAATACATGAGTCTCAGGACTTCTACATATTTACTGCAATTCCAGAATGCAACATTTATGTGAAACTTGTGTCTGAATCATGTTGGTTATAAGAGTTGATGTAAAGTTTCAAAACTCTGAATACTGAAGTTAGTCCAGAAATCATTAGTAATTCGTTCCTTCCCTCTGAATCACCATGTAGTGTATGCTGTAGAAATAAGATTCTAAAAATTTTATTTTTTCCCATCCATCTTCTGGCTTTTTACTTTATGGGTTTTGACCAAAATTCATGCAGTTACATTCACCAAGAAGTACATACTGTGCATTGAAGACTAAAGTAATTCCTCTAGTTTCACTCCTGAAAACATTTGTTGGCTTGCACTAGTATAAGAGAAATACTGCCTGGATGTGCATATGGAGAGGCTTTTCTGGCTCTGCAAACCCTTGCGTTAGGAAGGATGCCGTGTGGACAATTTGATACCTCTCAAAGTGTCACTGTGCAGGGGACATAAATGACAATGAAGATTGATCTGGGAGAGTAGAACTCAGATAAAATTAACAAAAGTCAGAAAATCAAAAACAATTATCCAGAGGCAAGAGGTTCAGGCAAGAGATGAATGTACTGAGTGAGCTGCATTCACAGTGTTGGTGAAGTTTTGCTGTTAAGCTTGCAGACCACTAATCAGTCTTACTGTAATACCTTGGCTCGGTCCAGTGAGCTGAAACAGAAAAAAAATTTGATTGTGATTGAAAATATTTTCAGTCACTTCTGATTAATGAGGCCATGTTACAACAAGTTTGTTGTTCGATATCAGACTTCCAGGTACTGAATTGGGATAGCTAGTGCATGGAATAGGCTAGTAACAAATATAACCTTGCCAAGTCTGAAAGCTGCTAGTTACCCTTCAGTTGCACACAGAGCCTAGGAATACTGAAGACACCAATGGAAACAAGTCTGTCCTTGGTGCTGAATTGCATAGGTCTCTAGTTTTTTGTGGAATTTAATTGCTTCACAGACTGAATTTTTTCATTTTACAGACACTGCTGTTTCTTGTTCTTGTGACTTTTAATGTTGTATAATGTTAGTGTGTGTGTCTTATTTTTAAGAAGTCTCCTCAGACCGAGAGTTGCACTGATAGTGGAGCTGAAAATGAAGGCAGTTGTCACAGTGATCAGATGAGCAATGATTTTTCTAATGATGATGGCGTTGATGAAGGAATCTGCCTTGAAAGCAATAGTGCAGCAGAAAGGATCTCTAAAGCTGGCAGTGAAAAGGTATGATAACACTGGGATGTTAGAAGGGTGGGCAGGAAGGAGGCTGGAAGGAGGGGCACAGCTGGCAAGGCTGACCTGGATTCACCACCAGGACATTCCATGCCAGGTTCCCTGCCCTGTACCATCATGCTCAGCAGGAAGAAAACTGGGGGCTTTCCAAAGCTGCTGTTGCTCAGAGACTGGCTGGGCATTGGTCTGCTAGGGGTTGTGCTGAGTAATGCCTTTGCATCACTGCACCATTCATTTTTTGTTGTTGTTTCCTTTATTTATTAAACTGTCATTGTGTCCAGCCACAAGTGTTCACATTTTTGCTCTTCTGATTTTCTCCACCATCCCACTTGAGGGGACTAGTGACTGACTGGCTGGAGGGATGCTTTGTTCTTGACCAGGGTCAACCCTCCACAAATGTAAATGATAGAAATGTAATTAATTCTGACATTGGACATGAGGTGAGATGTTGGAAGTGTGTGAGTTTATTTAAATTTTCAAAAATTAACATTACAACAAAGAAAAGAATTCAACTGATTTGGAGGTCACCTGAGAATAAAGGTCTTCTCGCTTGTCAGACTGAGAATTTCCAGTAACTTGTTTTGGTAGCAGACCCTCAAACTGAAGACATGTTTTGCCTTGTGAACAGTGTTTTTACTTGTGGCCAGCTGTCAAAGGACTACCAGATTTAGCTGCAAAAGCATCTTGCAGATTAGTAGGAGAAGATTGCAAAGTTTTGATCAGTGGTATAGATGAAGCCAAGGGTCTAAATGCTAAATATTCCTTCAGTCATCTTAATAGAAAGGAATTAAATACCAAGTCACTCCAGGGTAGCAGCCATCCCACTGTGGGGTGTCAGGGTTGGTAGAGAATGCTGATAAACTTAGTTTGGTCTTCATTGAAGATCTTGAACTTTATGGTAGTGTCTACTTTATGTACTTCATGTACTGTTGTTCAGTAAACTCATCTGAAATTAGGCCAGTAGCTTTCATTCAGTCTTGTTAGGAAGCTGTTTGGCTTCAGTTGGTACTTTGGTAAAGTAACAGTGTTAAAGGCTGACTTGCATGTTAATCTCTACATCTGACCCTGTTTTTATTTACCTTGAACAATTTGAAAGGGTTTTTTTTGGTCTGAGTACTGTCAGTCTTAGTTGGAAATGATGAAAAAATAATTCCAGTTCACTTGACTGGAACAAGACCAGAATATTTTAATGTGTCTGTAATGCAAGTGGCATGTCCAAGTATTGACAGTAGCTTTGGCCAGTTATTTGATACCACTTGTTATCAATGCATACAAGCTGTCTAGCCAAGCTTTTTGGTTTGTCTGTCTTAATAATGAATGTGGAATATGCCTAGAACATGCAGTGTTTCTTCTACATAGTCTGAAAATATCCTTGTAACACTTGTGAATCAATATGGTTCAGTTTTATTTTTTTAATTTATATGCAGCACTGAAGGCATGTGCTTAGTGCCCTGTATTTCTGTCCATTTATCTATGAAAAAAAAAAAAAAATATATATGACAGCAAGTGTGGAGAAGGGTGATAGCAAATAGACCTAAGCTTTGTAGCTACAAACTCCTGTGTAAAGTTTAGCATAGCAGAGCTCTGGTTTTGGTCAGTGCCTCTTGCATTAATTAATTTCTATTACACAAATCCACTCTTTGCATCCAGCTATTTGCATAACTGGGTTTGTGTCCTTGTTTTAAAACTTTTTTAAAATTACCATTTGCTTAGCTTTTCTTCATTGGATATGTGTCACACCTTTTTCTTCTCTCCACAGAGTTCTTTACTGTATGAACTCTTTTCTGTCATGGTTCATTCTGGAAGTGCTGCTGGTGGCCATTATTATGCCTGTATAAAATCTTTTAGTGATGATCAGTGGTACAGCTTTAATGATCAACATGTTAGCAAGGTAAAAATAGTATTTTTAGTTGTGTTTTCTACTCCTAAATGGACCAATAAGTTTCTGTTTTGTATTTTTCCACTTAATTGCCCATAAAACCAGCTTCATTATATGTATTTCAGGTATTTTCTTGATTTCATCCTCTCATCCTAATGTCCTGCCATATACATATGTTTCACTCATTAGCTTAACTGATTTCTAAGGGTTTGGAGGTTTTTTATTTATTTATCTCTGTGTTTTTGTGTGGTGGGGAAAGGAGTGTTTCTCTTTGGCACTGATGGGATGGTTCCTAAAGAAGCCTTTATTTATGTACAGACCAGGCTGGATTTAGAATTTTGTCTTCTGTACATGTAAAGAATAATGCTTGCTTAGGGAAGTGTTTGTAGATCTGTTACAGCCCAGGCTGTGCTGTTAAACCTGTCCAGCTGATGGAGGTGTTCCAACTATCATCCATAGGTATTATTGCAATCAGGAACCTGTATCTTTTTTCCTAAGAAATTCCTACTTTAAAAACTAAAGAAAGTATGTTTGCATTCATTGTAAAATGGAGAAAAGATCACTTTGAAATTGTTTTTGGAAGTCAGCAAATAAGCAGAAATATTTTTAAAATTGGAATTATTAATATAGTATGTTGTGTAATGCCATGTTTCCTAGTGAGAATAAATGCATCTCGATTAGTGCAAGTTTTTCAAATAATTATTACATTGATTTTCTGTTAGATAACTCAGGAAGATATTAAGAAAACATATGGAGGATCTTCTGGAAGCAGAGGCTATTATTCCAGTGCTTTTGCTAGGTTAGTAGTACTGTAATGTTACTTTTCTTTCTGGTAGTGTTTTAGTGTAATCAAATGAATGGCAAAGGTGCATGTGCCTAGCATGTTACCTTAAAATTAATATCAGATGCTTCATATCGTTGTAAGAACTACCTTGACTGGTGTTTCAGATTATTAAAATAATGTGATATTTATTTTTGAAAATCCTTCTTGGTTAGTGTGTTACTTAGATATGACATAACTCCTTACTGAAAGATAAAGAAACCAGAGCAGTTTCTAAAGTCAGTATTGTCTCCTGAGTGATAAATTCAGCTGTCTCTTCTCTTCCCCCAGCTCCACAAATGCTTACATGCTGATATACAGACTAAAAGATCCAACAAGAAATGCAAGTAAGTTAGACAGCTGTGTTTGCAAAAGTTGGGGTTTTTTTAAACTTTTATGTTGCATGTTGTGGTTTTGTTTCTTGTTACGAAACAATGTCGTAAATTGCACTAATCTGCATGAAGTGCAGTATTTATTGTATCACTATATAGATGATATCTTGAGACTTTTATTATCAGCTAATTCACTTTCGAGAAGAGTATTTGCATTCATTGTAAAAACAGGATCAAGTGCAGTCATCAGCTTTAGTGTATTTCTTTACTACAGCGAAGCTTTGCATATTGGTACTGGAATCTTTTGCTGCTATCACTTTCTTGTATTGCTGATGAGATAAGCAGGGGAATAAGAGGTTGACTTCAATTTAATTTAAATAATGAAAAAGACAGCAGGGCGTGCCAGAGTGGGAAGTTTGTGTGGGAAAAAAAGAAAGGATTGAAAAGGCAAGGAAGATAACTCAAACTTGTGCAATGCCTAAAAGGTTGCCTGCTGTGGAAAAACTGTATTTTTTTAAACAATTGCTTTGTTTTTACTGGCAGAGTTTCTTGAGGCACACGAATATCCAGAGCACATTAAACAGTTGGTACAGAAAGAGAGAGAATTAGAAGAACAAGAAAAGAGGCAACGTGAAATTGAACGCAACACATGCAAGGTTAGAATTTCTTTTGGACTGAGTAACAATACATTCCTAGTGGGAAATGTTTCTGCAGTAAACAGTGTTTTTTTACTACAATACAAGGACTCCTTTGTGATAAATGTTTGCACTTACAATCCTTTTAAATGAGTTGCACACCTGTTGGAAACCTGTACATAGTGCAGGCATCTGTTAGAGGTATTCACCAGACATTTTTGTTAAATTCATGTATTGCGTGTGGATTTGAATTGGTATTAAAACCAAAACAAAACTAGTTAATCTGGCATCACTTACTTTCAGCAAAATCACTTCCAAAGAATGTGTGATGCTGTATGTTAGGTGTTTTGTACTGTAAAATCTTTTCATATTGTGACCTTTGACTTTGTGGTGTTTCTTAAACTAATTTTAAATGGTTACTTAGCAGAGGGAGCAGAATTTTTTCCAGCCCTAGATTCAATATTAACAAACAAAATAGGACCTCAGTGCCTTACAAGCATGACAGTCAGCTGCTCTATCCATGAATCAAGTGATTGTTGTATGAGGAAGTTCTCTCATTGCAAAATGTGTTACTCTCTATTTGAAAAAGGTATTTCACATTTGTTTTTCATATATGCATTTTGCTTTGGAGCATTTGCTCACTGCCTATGGCTACAAGATGCTCTGGTTATAGAAGCTGTACCCTCGCTGGGAGAAAGATTCAGATACACACGTATACCTCATGGGCCTTTGACATTTTCTGTCTGCAGTTGTGTAGCCAGCTGAAAGGAAACCATTCCACAACTGAAGCAGAGCTAAAGGTGTATTTCATAGTCGATTGGTTGAATGTGGAGTTTTCAACATAAATGGAAAGACATTTGAAAATGCCTTCATGATAATTTTTCTTCCTTTTGTATTTCATAGATTAAATTATTCTGCATGCATCCTACAAAACAAATCATGATGGAGAACAAATTGGAAGTTCATAAGGACAGAACACTTAAGGAAGCTGTGGAAATAGCTTACAAGGTATGCCATGCATAACTGGACAGTTAAATTGTTTGATGTGTTAAAGTGTTTTCTGCTGTGTGTCTTCAGATTTTAAATTTGTAATACTGTGGGAGTGGTTGACAGGGCTTGGCTGTGGGACTTGTTGTGGGGGGGTTGGTTTTGGGGGCTGGTTCATGGGAAGTGCTATACGATGGGGTTTTTCTGTTCTGGTTTTTTTTTAAAGACATTCTAGTGTGCTGTTATTGACTAAGTTTTCTGCCAGTAGCCATCAGCTGATTGCTGATAGGAGTGAGGCAGCCTGCCCTTGTAAAAGGCAGAATGATCTGGCATATCCTTATTTTAAAATCAGACAGGGAGAGCTACTATTAGACTCACCATGGCCTCAGCAAATTGAAAGAATTCTGAACACTTTTATTTGTGCCGCGGTAAAAAACTTGTATTAGATATGTAATGACAGAGTTCTTGAGAATCTTCTGAGGTAGCTAATTCAGTCACAGGAGTGAACACCAGGCATCTGTTGATGTCTGCCTTCCACAAACAGGTGGGAGCTGAAGACATCAGTTCTTCCTCACCTGCTTGTACTCTTTGGTTCTTGCCATATATATATATATATATATATATATATGCATGTGTTTGGCCGGGAGAACACCAGCAAGGCACTTACAGATTTGGGATGTGCTAACATCTCCTTGAGATGCACAGAGAGCAATTAGTGGATGTTACTACCTCAAGCCTCTAAGATGCCATCTGATATAAGTGATAGGCAATGTATTCCTCTGAAAGTACTTCTGGGACCTGTCTTCATGTGCCTGTGTAGATACTTTCCAAAATTCCCTCTTTTCTTCATTTTCATGCAGGTTTCTATTTGAATTTGGAAACGTGTATATATATTGCATGTGTATAAAGTATGAGTATAAAGTATGAGTGCTAAGCTCTCAACTAAATTGTTACTAATGTTTGGAGGGTTCTGTGTGTTGTAGTTAATGGATTTAGAAGAGGCTGTTCCCTTGGAGTGCTGTCGCCTTGTCAAATACGATGAGTTCCATGACTACTTGGAGCGCTCGTATGAAGGAGAAGAGGATACCCCAATGGGTTTGTTACTCGGGGGCGTCAAGTCAACCTACATGTTTGACTTACTGTTGGAAACAAGAAGACCTGACCAAAGTTTCCAGTGCTATAAACCTGGTGGTAAGACATGTAATTACAGAGATGCTTTTAGTTTATCCTTGTCTATATTGATTGATGGCACAAGCACAGAGCTGTAAAACAGCTTCAGTGTGAGGTGTTGGAAGAAGGAAATCTAAATTTTACAGTAAATATTCGGAGCTACAGAATGTGCTGTGCTATGCTACTGACCTGCTTCTAGTTACAGCAGGTCTTAAGGTATACTAAAATTTGTCAAAATGGAAGGTTTTTTCTTTTTTGGCATTAAATTTGATTGGAAAATGTAATTCTGAAATTGGACTGCTTTTCAAGTTCTTACTGTTTGTGTTTAATGCAGCCCCTTAACTATTACATCAGGCAAGCACACATGTGTTTTCTTTGCCTGTTGAATTTTCTCTTTGTATATATGTGACTTTGTTTTCTTTTTTCCCCTCCCTGCAGAGGTCATGGTAAAAGTTCACATAGTCAACCTGAAGACTGAATCTGTTGCTCCTCCAATAAGCGTGCGAGCTTATTTGAATCAAACAGTTTCAGAGTTTAAGCAGCTAATTTCAAAGGTAATTTACAGTCTTTAAGGACTTAAATAGTTTTCATCTGTTGTGACACATGAAATGTGTCATCATTTACATACCTAAAATGAGAGCCTGCACCTTTTGCAGATCATGCTGTGAGTCCTGTCCAGCAGGGTTCAGTTAGCTACTACAGCTGAGTTTGTCCACCTGCTCACTCCTGCTGAAAGTAGCAGACTGCTTCTTGCTTCCATCCAGAGTTGGTATCTTTAACAACCTCACTGAGTCTAGCTGGTGACAGAACTAGTGAACAGTTACCATACAGCTGAACCAAAGTGTAACTTCACCTCCAGCTTTAGTGTTTAACACCTAACATCCAAAGCTGTCCACATTCTTGGTATAATCTCTCCTTTTCATCCCAGCAGCCACTTATTACTAAGATGCAAATTGAATTTTACATGGTTTCAATTTTACATGGTTGCTGCTTCCATTGTATTGGAAGACAGAGATTACATTTGCTCATTTCTGTGTAAAGTAATTCAGTGGTTGGTGTAACTTCATATTTGTTATAAAATACGAGTCTAGCAATTTGAGTTCAGTCTAACTAAAAATGAACGCTGTGCAAAACCTGTTGTTTGAGAATATTTTTAATTTTCAGTTGGTTCATACATTAAAGATAAGACCATTGTTATAAATGATTTTCTAATTCTCTGCAAAGCCAGACCATTTTATGCATCTGACCTTCTGGAAAAACTGGCACTTGCTACGTATTGAAGGGTGGACAAAAGGCACAGAGACTGAATAGTTTGGGAGGTTTCTCCCCATGTTCTCTCACAATTTCGAAGTTTATAAACAAACCTGCTCTTTTTGCTGTGAATAATCCCAGAAATGAAGCCCTTTTTTCAGTTTTGAAGGTATGTGTGATGCACATGTTATCCCTGCCCATGTCCTGTTTTAGGCCACGCACCTGCCTGCTGAAACCATGCGGGTGGTGTTGGAGCGGTGCTACAATGACCTGCGTCTCCTGAACGTGTCCAGCAAAACACTGAAAGCTGAAGGCTTTTTTAGAAGCAACAAGGTACCTGCTCTGGTTTTTAAATTGTTCATTTCTTGTGTTTGCGTTTACCTGTCATGTTGTAAAAGGCATGGAAGTATGTACAGAATTGATAATGGATCTGTCACTTATTTTGCTCTGTAGTGCCTGGTGCAGTGGTGCTGATGAATACTCCAGGCTATGTAGGAAACCAAGTGAACACAGGAGAGAGTGCATTCACAATCAGACATCTGGCTGTTACTCTGGTTCAGATGATGCTGAGCTTAACAGCCTTATGGTGAAGACTGTTAGAAGTCAAGCATTCTTAGGGAACAAAGATTGATATATTACTATAAAGACTGCTGGATGTGTTTGCTAAGCCACCTGAACAACTGTACCTGCTCTCAATATTAAACTTATTAAAAAACAAATATCAAAACTACAAGCATGTTTTTGATGGGTTTCTATCTTAAATTCAGTAGTCTTTGCTATGAACATTCCCTCTGGACAATTTGTTATTTTTAAAAAAAATACTTCTAATAAGCATTTCCAATAATAATTGTGTAGTGCATTCAGAAAAAGAGTAACTTAGTACTCAAATAAATGTAACATTTTAAATGCATACATTGCCCTTTTTTACTACAGTAGAAACAGCACATTTTTTAGCACATTTTGTACATCCTCTGTCTCTGAAGTTGAAGTTCAATGTTAAATCTTGATGAAGAAAATTTAAAGGCTTTGATGGCTTACAGCTGAGCAAAACAATGACACTGTGTTGCTAATTCAGTTACTTAGTTACAATTAGTTACAATCAGTGCCACTACAGCATGGAGCCCTTTGACAAAGGGAAGGGAGGCATTTAATTTGCACAATTGCTTGCACATGTACATTTAAAACTTCCTTATGACACTGTACTAGAAAATAAAGACACAAGTCTGCTGCAGTGGGGCTCATTGCTACTGTAACAGTGCTATGCACAGGTGAAGGGTGCATATGGAGTGATTTATGAATCCATTCCTGAATGTGTTTCCTGCAGCTGGGCAGTTTGCTTACAGTTCACTCCAATCTTAACATGATTATGAAAACAAGGAAAAGTGAAATCAATATTATACTACAGATTTCTCAGTCGATCTTTTTCTAAGCATGTATTTTAACATGGTGATAAAAGGTAGAGTTTCTTTTGTCATTATTTCTAATGCACGCTCAATCCTGTGTTTGCTGTTGTTGCACTCATTTAAAATAACACTGCATGATACAACCCTTCTTTTCTGTTAGGTGTTCATTGAAAGCTCAGAGTCTTTGGACCGTCATGTGACATACACAGACTCTCAGCTATGGAAGCTTTTGGATCGCCATGCAAACACAATCAGACTCTACGTTTCATTGCCAGAGCAAGCTCCTGGATCTCAGCTCAGACGGGCGCTTTATCAGAAGTCTAGTGGGGGTGCAGGCAACTTGGATGAACCTTGTGAAAGAGTAAAAGGACCTGTAGGTAATATGAAATCTGTAGAGGCAATTTTGGAAGAAAGCACTGAAAAACTTAAAAGCTTGTCCCTGCAGCAACAGCAGCAGCAGCAGGAGGGAGATAATGGAGACAGCAGCAAGAGCACAGAAGCCAGTGATTTTGAAAACATTGAGTCGCCTTTAAATGAAATAGACTCTTCAGCTTCAGCAGAAAACAGAGAACTTGACAACCAAATTCAGATTTCTGATCCAGAGAATCTGCAGTCCGAGGAGCGGTCAGATTCGGATGTCAATAATGACAGGAGTACTAGTTCAGTGGACAGTGACATCCTCAGCTCCAGCCACAGCAGTGACACTTTGTGCAACGTGGACAATGCCCCCCTCCCCCTGGCCAATGGACTGGATTCTCACAGCATCACGAGTAGCAGGCGATCAAAAGCCAATCAGGGCAAGAAGGAAACCTGGGACACAGCAGAAGAGGATTCTGGAACAGACAGTGAATATGATGAAAGTGGCAAGAGCAGAGGAGAAGCACAGTATATGTACTTTAAATCAGAACCCTACACGGCAGAGGAGGGTTCAGGAGAAGGGCAAAAATGTATGTATTCATTTTTTAAGTGCCTTAAAACAATTCTGTGGGTTTTACTAGCTAATTCATATACTATGTTAAAAGAGTCTAGTGGCAGTATTGAAAAATTTTATTATGATGTCAAATTAAAGCTAATGAAAGTGCAGACAGGATGTGATGTTCAGCCAAAACCTAGCCTAATTTTGATCTTGTAATAAGTGATTACATATTTGAAAAGTGTCTTGCTCTTTTGTTTCTAAGAAAATGAACATCTACTTACGTGTATTGATGGTGTTCCCTGGAGAGCAAGCAGAGTTGTCTTTCTGTAACAGGATCATAGTTGCATCATCTGCTGCTGATTCACCTGTTTCAGAATGCACTTATTTAATGTGGTTAAAGCAGCATATTTGTTACCATTTAGACTAGAAAACCTTAAAAGCCCTAGTCATTTGACTGTAAAGAAAATTCAAATATACTTGATATTGACAGTTTAATTCACTAACTGAAATATGGTGGGTACAGTAAAGCATATGGCTGACATGAGTGTCCAAACTAGTTCAGTATAAGAACCAAAGTGGTATATAATTGCCATAAAAATAAATAATTTCAACAATGCTCTGTACCTGCATGTGATTTATAACAAACAGAATAATAATTAAAGAATAGCAGGATTTAAGATAAATATTTCATCTCAATCCAAAAACTCTAATTATAATAGTAATAGACAAAAAATTTCTCTCAGAGAAATTAATTTGCATCTGCTAAAGTTTTGATAAAATTACTCCTTTAGCTTGGACTGGTCTTTCTTTGGGGCTAATTCTGAACTGCTTTCATTTTTCCCTGTTTTGTTTTGGTAGGTCTAGTTGGATTTAGGAATTACTTGTTTGCAGTAATTTTGGTATTTATCATAGTACACTGCATAAACGATAATCCTGTGGGGAAAGCTTCATATTTATTTTTAGTATAATTCAAGTAATTTATTTGTTCACTTCAATATTCTGAATAGTTTATTGTAGAGTGTCATGATGTTACATAATCACAACGTAGTTTGTAGTGGAGTACAAACTGTGTGTGTGTTAAAAAGCATGATTTCTGAAGATGAACTATTCCCTTTACTTTCCAGAATTTCATGTTACTACAGTTTTTCCTTAATTGCAGTATTATTCCATTAAAAGGTCCCTTAATCTGGATTTGAGCTTGTCTTGGGATACCCTGTAGAACATGGAATTAACCTTTTTAATGGTGAAAGACAGGAAGGAAGATAGAAGGGGTTGGGTGGCCTGTGCCTGGCCAGTCCTAACACCAAAGCAATTCCTTCTCCCTTGAGGTGGGGATAACAGTAGGAGGATTATCTGCAATTGCTCCATGGAATTCTGCTTGTTTTCTTTCTGAATGCAAACCAGGGCAGTTTGGAACTGCTGTGTCCCCCAGAAATTTCTGCACATAAATAGTTAAAATGCAGCAAAGCATTTAAAGCTTATGATAACATCATTAGATAAAATGTGTATGTAGCCATTGACCATAATTCAGACTTTTCTGTACTGTTTTGCTGCAATTGCTAACTCTGAATATATGGAAATTGTTTGTGAGAGGGCTTTTTTTTGGTAGCAAGGTGTTTCATATAATTTCTATCTTTATTTTTCCTTAGGGCTGATGGTACATGTTGATAAAAGAATTACACTGTCTGCCTTCAAGCAACACTTGGAGCCTTTTGTTGGAGTTCCATCTTCTCACTTCAAAGTCTTTAGAGTCTATGCCAGCAATCAAGAGTTTGAGAGTGTTCGGCTGAATGAGACCCTTTCATCATTTTCTGATGACAATAAGGTTATTTAGAAGTTATTTTGAATCATTGAAAGTATATTGGTACAATATAGATAAAGTTAATTTACAACAGGTGAAAAAATTATTTTGGTCTTGGTAGTATGTTACAAAATACAATTCTGATTTTGATATCAGTTTTAACAGATACTCCTTTTGCATTCTAGATAACTATTAGACTTGGAAGAGCCCTCAAGAAGGGTGAATACAGAGTTAAAGTCTATCAGCTCTTGGTAAATGAACCTGAGGTAAGGCATTGAATGTTTCAAGACTGATTCATGAAAATGTTAGTATGTGCCTTGGCCAAGGTATTGCTTTGAAGTCTTGGGAAAAAATGAAACTTCTTCTTTTCTTCACATTTTCCTGCAAGGTTTTCTGGATTTAGAAAGGGAGTTTGAGATGATATCTCTTGCAAGTAAACAATTGGAATGTGATTTACACTATCTCTCAAGTGTCATAATTTCTGTAGTGTAAATGGAGAACAAGTGAATTTTTTCTTTGTTTCCCTTAAATGCATGACAGTCACGTAGCATTCTCTCCAAAGAAGAAGCTGTGTTTGCTGGTGGCTGTGGTTTTTGAACTGATCTGTTTCATCCCATTCATGTGCTGCAGATAGTGCAGGGTAATGGTCCCCTCCACATAAGGCAAGCCTGGAACAAAAGTGCCTCTCTTGCAGTAAAGCAGCTCATAAGCTTGTTACATCTTCTGGAACATGAAGAATACAGAAGTGGTTACATAGACTGTAGACTGGATAGATTGCAATCTTTAGAAGGTGACTTTGTATGCACTTTAATTTTATTTTTTGGACAAAACTGCAGAATATGTATTTATAATGGAGAAGAGATTAAGCTGAACTGCTAAAGCAGGGAATAAGGTAAATTTAAATGCCACTTCCATGGAGTCATGGAGTTGGGTCTGATTCGTGAAAGCCAAGAAAGTGGCATTTTTATGATGATGTGTCTTATTTAATTTGAAAGCTCCTTTGCCATTGTGTAGCATGTGTATGTAGTGGGAGCAGTTAGCAATCCAGCACAGGCAGTCAGAGGGTTGGAGTGCCCTGCCAAAGGGCTGCTGCTACAAAATTAGTTACGCCTCATTTTAATGAATTGATTGCCTACCTTGGTAATTAGATACCTCCTACTGATCTTTTTGCCAGGTGGATGGGACTGGTCACAAAGAATAAAGAGAGATACAGTTTTGTGTTCCAAAGAATTCTGTCTTTAATCTCTTTCTATTTATGTTCACAGCCATGCAAGTTTCTTCTAGATGCAGTTTTTGCTAAAGGAATGACTGTCCGACAGTCCAAAGAGGAGCTGCTTCCTCAGCTTCGAGAACAATGTGGCCTAGACTTGACAATTGACAGGTAAACCTGATCAAATATAATTTTAAAATTTTGTTTGGGGATTTCTTTCTTCTTGTGGAGAAAGAAAGTAATGAAAGAAGCAGAAATAAATTGTGGTCTTTGAATCAGTTGGTGAGTACAAACACTAATTCAGCAGTTCTCGGCCTTCATCTCATGCAGAATGAATTCTATAGGGGATAATATATACATAGAATTACCTATGTGCAATGTGTCTGCAGCTTTAGATCTCTCTAATGATGATTTCCTTCCGAAAGGGGAACATTAAGTAAATCAGTTCTTTAAAAAGCCACCTGCTCTCTACATGCAAGTGCAGCATAGATGACTGCAGCAAACTGCTTGTACAGCATCATCCTGAGTGTGTGTGTGCAGCTCTGATCTGGACTGTCTGCCCTTTACCATAATAGGGGAATCCCTAATTAGGAAATGGTTTTCTTCCTTTACATCCCTACATATTTCCTTCATTGAGCAAGTGGAATACATACTCGTTTCCTTTGTGTTATAAATGATTCAGCACTAAGCCAGCAGTGACACCCTGCTGGTCAGGACTGTTTCAGAAAATTAAACTTGGTGCTGTTAAATTTCACCAAGCCTTGAATCAATGAGTTGTAGTATTTCAGTTTTGTCAGAAAATACTCAGTTTTGATCTCTGGCAGTGCTAAGTGTTCATGAGCAGATAGATAGAAACTCACTGGGGTTTTTTGTGATATATTTATAGATTTCGCCTACGAAAGAAAACCTGGAAGAATCCAGGCACTGTGTTTCTGGATTATCATATCTATGAAGAAGATATCAATATTTCCAGCAACTGGGAGGTCTTCTTAGAAATACTTGATGGTAATGATTTATTTTTTAATTAATATTGGTGATGACTAGGTAGCTGAAATACGTGCATGCAGACACAGAATGCATTTGTATAATTTAAGTTGGCACAGTTCAGTCATTTAATAGTTTTCAGATAGGATTGAACAATACATCTGTCATGAAGGAATTGGAAACATAAACTTTTGTTCATCAAAACAATTTTGGAATCAAATATTAGAGAGCAGAATGTTACTGAAGTTCTGCTTAAATATAATTTAAAATATGCCATTTCTTAAGCATTCTGTTGCACATACACTTAAAATTTTGATTCTGAATGCAAAAGCATAATTTAAAGGTAAGAAAAGTAGGCCATGCTCTTTAGCCTCTAGATTAACAGGTACTGCAGCTAATGTATAGGTGAAGAATGTGAATTCCATTTACTCAGGAATTTTTTTCCCAAGCATGCCTGGTTTAAGAAGTTGCACTTAGCTGTTTTTTTGGCAGCTGTATTCAATTCAGGGATTTTCAGTTTTAACAGAATTGTGCCAATGCAAGTATCAAAATTAGAAAGGAACCTGGGAGATTCAGGAGGCCTGCATATTCCTATGGACATATGTATCTGCTCCCACTGCAGTTCAAACTTTACAATATAAAATTTCTGTTAGATTATTTATTATCAGATTTAGATAATTGCTGTAGTGTTTCTGTAATGAGTAGGTCTTGGAGATAAAGCTTTAGACACTGCAGCCCACCTAACTCACAGACAGATTGTAGATTACAGGGCTTCCAAGTGTTCTGTAACAGCTTCATGCAAAACAAGCATGTAATGTTAGGCATAAATGTCTGAGCTTCATGTTCTGCATGCTAGATGATAAAATTATAGACTAATTAAAATTAAAAATAAAATCAACCCTTGGATATCACTTCTGCTTATCTAATTGTAATATAAACAATATTGCTCTGTCAACTAGAGACAGCTCTGGAACCTGCAACAGGGTATAAAAAGGCTGGAGGCAGCACATACTAAAACTCTTGCAGGCGGTGGATGGAAAGATTTCAATAACAAGTGTGGATTTGGTGAAGGAAATCTAGAAGTTAAAAGGGAGACGTTTATTTTGGTAAAGGAAGCACATGAATAAATACCAGATGGCTGAGGAAGGTCTCATGCAGATGCCAGATCTGGAGTTAGCCTCTGGTTAGGTGGATAGATCTGCTATGGATAAGTGAGCTGGGTATTATGGAAAACTGTGCCCTATGGCTTCAAGGAGATTGTGCCCATGAAAAATTCCTTTAAAGGAGCTGATAACAGAAAACTTCAACTAAATTAGTCCTTTCCTCTTCCCCCTTTAGTTCCCCTAAGTGAACTGCTTGCAGCACACTGGGTTACCTAATTTGTGCATGTATCTCTAGGGCAGTCTTCCATATTAGAGTATCTTTAAGCTATGGAGAAAGTCTAATTTAAAATAGGATATTTTGTGATGTTAATACAAAAAATTTCTCTTTCTTTGCTAGGAGTAGAAAAGATGAAATCCATGTCACAACTTGCTGTTTTATCAAGACGATGGAGGCCATCAGAGATGAAATTAGATTCTTTCCAGGAAGTAGTACTAGAAAGCAGCAGTGTTGAAGAATTAAAAGAGAAGGTAAAATGTGTAACATGATGCAACTTTCTTGTGATGACCAAGAGCTTTATTGATGTTCTTTGGTGAGAAGCACAAGGATGTCATAGCTCCAAAAATCTTTTTGCATGGTGGTTATTTTTCCCCAGGAACTGATAACCTATGCTATCCCATTACCGAACCATATGAATTATCAGCTTTACTTCTTTGTTTCACATAATGGTCTGGTCTAAAAGTATTCAAGTGAATACATGCAAAAAAAGTCACATCTTGAAGTTTAAGCAGCTTAATGGTACCTGTGTCCCTTATCCTCAAAAAATGCACATGAAGGAAAAGCTAAGCCTCTTAGTGTTTTTTCAAGCTATTGTTTTGTTATTCCATAATACCAAACCTTTCAGCTTCCTCATATTTGAAATTGAGAGCTGTTGCTGAGGTGTGGTGTTGCTGTATCAATTAGGTTGAACTATGTTTTGGTTGGAAAGAGGTATGGCTGGGGTATGGTTTGGTTTTACTTAAGGCCAGGACACTGTAACAGGTAAGCAGACCTGTGTCATCCCAGCAGAAGTGTGGAATAGGAGTGTCTCCCATTGAGACTGTTTTGTTAATCCAGTGTATCACAGGGTTCCACTCTTGGAGAAATGTATATTGATAGGTAGCAATACCCAGTTGTTAGGAGGCCACCTTGGATGGAAAGGCCAGTAAAAATTTTTAGGTTTTTCTCAGGTTTCAGTGACCCTGAGAATTGATAAATTAGGGGTGTTCACAGGCTGGGTTTGTGTTTTACACAGGTTAAGCTATGGGCTGCTTTCTTGCATTCCTCAGGTAGAAATGAAGTTATGACTACAGGTTCTTGCATGCAGTCAAGAATTCCTCCTCAGTTGTAACTGAAGAAAGAGTTGGATGCCCTTGTTTTCTTGACTTAAAATTGATGGGCAGGGAGCAATTTTATTTTTCTAAATTTTGGTAGGAAGTGCAGGTGTGTGGAGGTGGGTCTTAGTTATGCATATTTGCCAGCTGTGCCTGCTCCTAGATTGACTGGATAACACCTTCCATGTCATAACATGAGGCACTTGGTCTCTTTGTATCTTGGAACTTGAATGTTATTAATTAATTGTTTTTATGAACTTTTTTTGTCTCCTCTTCAGTATTAAGAGAAGTGCGATGAAATGTCACAGCAAGTGTCACTTGTGACACACAATGGTAATTTCAGAAATGTAAAGGATGTGTACTTTTCACTGTAATTTTGTTCACTGGAGGACTTGCAGATAATTTGACTTCTAGATTTGGCTACTAGTAACTTTATATAGACACTGTGTAATGTTGCTTTGGAATAGTATTAAATCCACCATTTCTCTTCACAGCTAAGTGAAATAAGTGGAATACTCCTAGAAAACATCGAATTTGCAAAGGTAAGTAAGATCTTCCATGTTTTTACCTTTTAATGGCACAGATTTGTGATTATAAGTTTTATTGTATTCACGAAGTAATTGCTTTTTCCAGGGTAGAGGAACCTTTCCATGTGACATTTCTATACTAGAGATTCATCAGGACTTGGACTGGAATCCGAAAGTATCTACATTGAATGTCTGGCCCCTGTACATTTGTGATGATGGTGCAGTAATATTTTATAGGTATGTATTTCATAACAGTACAATAAACCACACAAAAAAATTGCTGTAGTTAACATTTGTGGGGTGATATAATAAAATACTTTGTTTCCTTAAAGAAGAGGTTTAAAACATTCAGCTGAAATATTTGTGCTCCTCAGCTTCCTAAAAGCCTAAATATTAATTAAGTTTAAGAAAACAAGCACTGCACCTTTTTTCTGAATCCTCCCTCCCAAACCACTGAAATTAAAGCTAGTTGCAATGCTTGAGTGTGTATCTGGATTTCATTTCTTAAAATAGAACCATATCCTACGTGGAGTTAGAGTCTTGCTGTCGGTTTTGGAGAGCAAGGATTTTATTGTCTGAGTTTATTCCTTTGAGAAGTTAGTATGGATTCCTTCTAAAAAGCCTGTTATGCTAAAAATTCTGTTAATGTGAAAAATGTTGATCAGCTGGTGGCAGTAGCCCGAGGCAGGAGTTGAGGACTGAGAGCTTGAATATTGTCATTTTCTCTTAAACTTTGTGGGTGGGGCAACCTCATGGACACATTGCTGTAGCATTTTGCATTATTGCATGTGAGCTGGGGAAAAGCAACTGGTTAATAATGTGCTGGTCCTGATGAAAATGAACATCTGGTAAGGACTGGGTGACACACTGCTTCCAGCTGTTGGCACAGAGACCAAAAGCAGAGCAGAGCTGTGGTTGTCTACAAAGAAGAGGAGTAAGAGAGGTGGAGGAGTATGGGCTTGTTTCTTGCCCTGGTCTGTAGTCTGGCAGAACACTGAATGTTTCTGCTGGAAAAGCAGGTTTAGACACATTGCCTGTTCCTGCAGAATAAAGCAATCCCTGAGAAGTATTATGCTTAGTTGTGGTTTTTACTAAGTTGCTCCAAGCAAAAAAGAAAAAAAGAAAAAAAGAGAAGTCTACTTGTGGTTACTGTATTGATCTGAATTTGAACATATGTTTATATTTTAGGGATAAAACTGAAGAATTAATGGAATTAACAGATGAGCAAAGAAATGAACTGATGAAAAAAGAAAGCAGCAGACTCCAGAAAACTGGACACCGGGTAACCTACTCTCCCCGTAAAGAAAAAGCACTAAAAATTTATCTGGATGGAGCACCAAATAAAGATTTGACTCAAGACTGATACTTACTATAGCATTTTCCCTGGGGAATTTTTTTTGTTTCCAATCAAAAGGTTCACTACTACTGTGTAGTGCCATTACGGCAGGACATTCATTAGGTGTAAAGCGCTGACACCAGCACAGCCGGGCGATGCCGGCCGCAGGCAGGGCCCTGCTGGGCACTGTGGGACTTGGAATCATGTTGTGCACTATAGTCAAATGTACTGTAAAGCTAAAAGGGATGTGCAAATAAAAAGATTAGAACTCAAAAGTGGGCGGGGAGGGAAACGAGTGGAAATTGTTGAGGACAGTGTGCACATAGTAGCTAGTGAAACTAGCCTCCAACAGGATACTCATAGCTTAATAATAAAAGCTGTGCAAAGGCCATGAAAGAATCCTTTTCTCTGTTTGTTTCACTGATACACGCATTACCTCATCAGAGAGTCTGGAGTAAATGTTAAGACATTGGTTCTAGGAAAGCAGCAGGGAAGGGCCAGGCATGGGAGTGCTGCAAGTGTCAGATTTTAGAACATTCTTCCATAAAACAGGGGGTCTGAGAGGTGTCTGCAGGAAGCTGTCAGCAGGCGCTGTTTGTTTGCAGAAGTGCTGTTGTAAGGTAAAGTGGTTTTTAATAGGTTACCGATGAGCAGCTCTAGTGTATTGCGTTCGATGTGTAAATAAAATCTGCCCTAGCCATTTACCAGAACTGCAGTTCAGCTATTTACCATGCTATTTCTTTACACATATCAACATTCGTTGTGTACATTTGGAAGTATAGTTGCCTATTTAAATTTGTATTCATTTTATGTTTGACGATGCTGGGTACTTTAGGGTTGTACTTCCCCTTGTTAATGATGTTTTTGTTCTGTTCTGCTACTTTTTGTACATTTTGTTTTTAAGACTATTACAAGTTTGCATCTTCTCCACCTGCTGAAAGTCAGTTTGTTTTTCCCAGAGTTGATTCCATAGCTGTATGTAGTCAAATATTGGGGCAACCTCTTAACACCTCAACGTACGAGCTTGGTAGTTCAGGCTGTGGTGCAAAGACTGATGCAGTCAACATGATTTCATTGCAAAGCCTAGGAACAGCAATTTTTTGCTTTGGTCCATAAAGATCAATAGAGAACAATTCTCCATAGTTTTTGGAAAAACCACCTAATTTATAACAATCAAAAGATTTTGGTAAACTTTTTCATGCCAGATGCTGTTTACAACAATGAACATGCCAATAAAACATTTGTTCATTCTGTTGTGTTATTTTGATCATTAAATGCTGTGTTTTTTATTTAAAAAAATTATGGAATTGTTTCATGGAAATACAGACTTCCCCAAGGCAGTGCTGGAATTGCAAGGCTGTGTTTGTGTGTATGTGCACATTCCCTCCATGGACAGAGTGTTACAGGAACTGGTTTATAGCCTGGCTGCTGCTCTTCTTTACATTCACACCAAATTTTTCTTCAACTATGAGTTTCCTTTTCCAGAACTGAATTTCTCACCAGTGAAACCTCCAAGTGCCAAGTATGATTCACAGCTACATTCCACTCCAGAAGGAAAGGGGTGTTCAAAAACAGAACCTTCAGTTCTTCATTGCATGCTGGCCCACAGCAACCTAAAAATGCTGAGAAACCTGGCAGCTTGAGAAGCAGACATTGCACAGAGGCATTCCCTCATTATTCATCTGCTGATTGTCCTGTGCTGCCTCTTAGTCAAAATATGTGAAGTTGGAAGTGGGAGCAAAGGGAGGTGAGAGGGAAATACCATCCTCTAGGTAGGGTACTTAATTAAACTACCATTTACCAAACAGAGAGACTGCTGAAGCATCCTTAGAGCTTTTGGAAGAAAGAAGAAATTTTTACCTATCAAGTGGATCATAAATTTTCTTCAAACTTGGACATTTGGAAAGGTAAAAATGTAGAATTAAATCCGGGGACGGCAGAACCAAGAACTTGAAAGGAGAATGCTGTCCTTAAGAGGGCAGTATTTACAGACAGTTACTGCTCTCATGGATATGTTTTTAAACAGGAAAATTGCAGTGGCACTTAATTCCTTCTCTTTGTATAGGTGGGGCTGTCTTTAAAGCACAATAATTTTATTAGGGCTAGAAAGGGAGGGTAGACTCAGTGAACTCTCAGAGACAGTGTCTCTGTGTGTGTGTTGGTATGAGAATGTGTTGTAGAATCCTTAAACCAAAACTCAGACAGTTACAATGAAATATTATCCTCCCTGTTTATAATGATAATGGCTATTAATTCTGGTACCCAAGGCATTTATTGAAAGAGCCTTCTCATGCACCAGAAGTAGTGAAAAATGTAGCACTTGGAAATTGGCAGCACTGCTCCTGTTATGGGTGCTCTGCTGTTCCAAACTAGACATGAGTAATAGGGATTATTTGGGAAGAAGCACCATGAAAAGTTACTTGGCTGAAACCTCACATCTTGTTTTACCATGTGCAACAACAGATGGTGAAATCTATATGCCAGAAAACCATTAATAGTGGAGGAGCCATGGTAGCAAACTGGTGTGGGAGCTGGGGAGTTTGGGGGGCAGATTTTCCACTTAGCTTGCTATTGATTTTTTAAATCAATGACCTAAAAGGGCAAAACTAATCATATCTTGTAACAGGCACAGATTTATGCCTATGAAGTGTATTAAAAGCACAAACCAATTTTAAAGAAAAAAAAAAATAAATTCCTTTAAAAATTCCTTAAAATCTGACTGCAACAGTGTCAGAGTAAATGATTCTTACCCTAGAGAAATAAAACAACTCTTGAACATCCATACTCAAAAGGTCACTTCTATAGTTTCTAGTAACTTAAAATTACTTATGCTCCTGTGTATTTTTTAATGAGTACAAGTACTAAGAAGTTTATTTTTGATATACAAGGGGAAAGTACAAATCCAGAAGAGCACTCCTAATGCTTCCCACTTGGCAGAAGGTTTGGTCCAGGGACTGAATGAATTCCACAGTAGCTGAGACATGCAGGTTTGGTGTACGGAGAAGGATGCTCCTTGAAGACCTTGTTTATTGCACTTCTATCCAGCAGTGTGTGTTCAGGGTTCGTACAAGCAAGACACTAAACCAACAACAAAATCTAGAAATTAACTAAACTGGTGCTTGGGCTTTAGATTTCATCTCCCAAAACCAGCTCCTGAGCTGAGTCAGGCTCAGCCTTCAAACCTGCTTGGTCCTCCAAGCGTTCTAATTCTCTATGCACTTCCTGGATGACACTGCTTTCCTCATAATCAGAGAGGAGATCTTGGGGGATCAGGCTGAGAAAGGGCATCTCATCCATGATTAAGGGATCTTCTTTTTCAGTGTGCTGGGTTTCATTAGTAGACAGCAGACACACAGATGTAGTGCTGTGGCTGTTGGGAAAAGGCACATCTGGTCATATGTTACATAATTTTTGTATTCTGCTAGTCTGTGAAATTCTCCATTCCCTCCTCACATGAAAACATGTTAGATGAACAACGGATCTACCCTAGGTGTCCTCACTAGCACCTGATTCTTACATGCTTGACAGCTTGAGAGTTATAAATGTGATTTTCACAGACGGAGATCCTAACAGCACAAAATGTTTGATCCTAGTAAACTGCTCTAAAAGAGAGCCCTCAAAAAAACAGGTAACAAAAAATGTTACTTGAATCTTCAAATTCAGATAGAAGATTCTGGACATTTCAGCTATATTCACATCCTAATTAATGTGTTTCTGTATCCTCATCTGAAACACTGTTCTTACTAGACCAGACGTTTGCTGACAGACCTTCCCTGAGGTTAACAGTGCATTAACAACAATTTTGGTGCTAAAAGGATGGGCTCAGCTCTGCTTGCTTCCGTAGATGACATTTATGAAACAAAATGTTACCCAATTCCTTTTCAAGCATGAAAAAACATAGAGTTGGACACAGAAGAGAGAAGTACTAACCTGCATCTCTATCCCAGCTATGATGTCTTGTTGGAAGTTAATATGATGCTGGTAGTGTAGGAGCAAACTTGAGAATTTATTTTATAGAAAATGTAGGTTTTCTAAAAATGCTTTTAGCTAAACTGACATGATCTCACTTTCTGCCAATGAAACTGCCGATGATGCAAATAACTCATTTAAAAAAAATATTAAAAGCATGACCTTTGAAAAGTTTGTATTAAAATTCCTTTAGCATATCTTACATTCTAAAGCAAGCGAAAATCTGACAGAAGCCCTGTTTCACATAAAAATTGGTGGACAGGGACTGTGCAGAGAATGAACTTGGAATGATGCATCTCAACAGCTGGTAGCACTGACTGATTAAAAGCAGTACCAGTCTCATTAATTCACACATTTGATTCACGCTGGATTCATGTGTTTCCAAACTCAATTAGGCATATTTGTGTGGGACAAAACAGGAGGTTTTAATGCTACTCATGAGGAAAGCTGTCAACACCTTTTCTTCAAGTTTTGTAGTTATTTGAAGTCATTGAAACAGACCCCTCAAAAATTCCCAGCAGCTTGCTTGCCTCACCTCTGAGTCTGGCAGCTCAAGCCACTTGCACAGGGGCAATGCTCCAGCACTCCATCGGGCTCCAGGTCCCAGGTGATCAGGTTGAGAAGTCTGTTTGAAGGATCATGGCAGGGCTCACCTTCCTCAGGTAAGGGCGTGCACACAGGAAACAGCAGCTCTGCAGGCCAAGGGAAAGGCATTTTAGAAGTCCTTAACTTTCTGCTAAACTGGGGTGACCCCATGTTTAATTCTGTTTTGCAAGATAAAAAAAGACAGGCTCGATCTCCTTTTAAGTCCCCTTACATGATAGGGAGCCATAAGCACGTTTTTTCCACTAGGTGGGAGTAAGACATTCAAAGTTCATCCTTAATGAGCAAGATCAGCTTGACTCAGAGACTGCTGTCAAGGCAGTACAGCACAACTCCATCCCTTGGAGATTCCAAGCTCTTCTAATCCCAAGAAAACAACATTACAGGGAATCCTTTACAATGGGTAGCATTAATGGTTTTAAATCTGAACAGAGATATACCTCTCTATCCTAAACTCTGCTATTTTTCCTATTTCTTTGCAGAGGCTGCAAATACAGAACAACTGTACAGAAACTAATGAGGTTACAAGAACTACAACTCAGGTAATTGTTTATTTTATCAATTCTGCCGTGGGCAAAGCTGTCTGATGGCATCTGGGGCCTGTCACCCTTGTTTCTACACAGGGCTGAATTTCAGCCTGTGTAAGAAATTATTTAAGAAGGCTGTGTTCTTTGGGTTTCCTCATGTCATTAACTCCCAGTCTCAGTCTGGAATTTAGCTCTTCCAGATGTTCCTCTAAAACCTTTCCTCTCCTTTCTTCAGTTACCTCATATGGTAGGATAAAAATATAAGAATAATTCAAAATCTAAGTTTTTAAACCAGATTTGGTCAAAAGTCACATATTAGTGTGTCTGAACAGACACATGTGTTTTAATGTACATGACCTATCAGTTCCCAATTTCAAAACATTATATTTGGAGCAGCAAATACTCCACAGTTTACCACAGTTTTATATAAAAATACACATCTTTATTAGGACAATCATTTGCAATACTCTAATGGTGGAGAAAGGCCCTGAGGTTAGGCCTAACCTGAAAAACCCTAAACCTTGCTAAAGCAGACAGCCACAGAGAATAAAAATTCATTGCTACTAATCAATAGAACTATTTTATGTTCTAATAAAGAGTATTCTATCAATGTTCTTACCTATTGCTTTATATATATATATATATATTTTCAATAAATATATATCTTGTTCCTTCTTAACCAAACTTACTTAGCATTGAAGTTCCACTATGTAATGCTCAACATCAACATGGGGAAGCTGAGCAGATCCTCTTCACTTTTAAATAGTGCTGGAGCTTTCTCCTCTGTTTCCCTGGAATGTCACGGCAGCCTGATACACCAGCAGGCTGAGAGTGGGACAGTCCCAACCATCAGTACAAGTTCTGCTCTGACTCACAGCAAGGAAAAAAGCTAGAGAAGTATGTGCCTGGTGAAGGGAGCTGGCTGGAATTGTGTCCTGTCACTACTAAAATAAGGTGAACTGTGATAAACGCAGTGAGGAACTTCTGGGTATAAATCAGACAAGATTGGGGATTGATTTCATGCCCAAGACTTTCTCCTCTGTGCTCCCTTCTCTAAATCAAGTTTTACACTCCCATGTGGACTGACAGCATAAGCTGGGACATCATTCTTCTGAGTCTCTTGGCTGCCTGGTCACCACTGCATGGTGTGATGCCCTGCAAAGCTCACATGAAACTGAGAGAAGGAAATGTATCTGCAGTCTGATTCTGATGGGCTGCTTGCTGAAAAGAAAAAGCTTGCTGAAAAGAAAAAGCTTGCTGAAAAGAAAAGCCATTTCCAGCCAGCTCATAAATCTCTTCTGCACATTTTTATTTCTCTCATTAATGCCCTACTGTGTGTAAATTTGACGTAGAGCTCTGCTGTTTTTAAATGCCTAAGACTCCCCTTTGGAAATGCACATTTTTGTGCTTCTGCTGCAGGTCTCATCTCTAGTGTGCAACAGGCTTTGCTTTCACCAGCATGCAGCCTATCAGGCTGTTTCTCACTCCTAATCCTATCAAAGTTTTCTAGTGGAGTTCACCCAGTGTATTCCACAGGTCAAGGGAGAACAACCTGCTGATTCTGTGGAGATTTAACCACTTCCCCCGGGCTAAAAAGAGATAAATATCAGTGCTCCTGCATGCTGAGAGGAATGGGATAAAGGCCCGTGTACCTTTGTGAAAAGCACAGCATGTCCCAGGGTTGCAGTCGTGCTGGTTCTCACAGATGGTGCCGTTCTCCCCTCTGGATGTGGATCTCCTGCACTGGCCCCACACGCAGAGCTGCTCCCCACAGCACTCCACATCCCGTGAGCAGGGCTGCCAAGGGCAAAGCACAGGACAAAACTGGCACTTTAGCACTCAGTGCACGTTACACTCAGAATTGGACCCTGGTCCTGAAGACAGCAATATGTTCTTAAAATATATGTTATATCTCCACTTTTTAAGTAGCACTGCTTAATTTCTCAATTGAAGCACACCCAGGGAACTATTGCCAGGCAGGAACCTTCACAACAGAGCAGCAGCACTCCATCCAGCCTGGCCTTGGACACTGCCAGGGATCCAGGGGCAGCCACAGCTTCTCTGGGCAACCTGTGCCAGGGCCTATCCAACCTTCCAGGGAACAATTCCTTCCCAATATCCAATCTAACCCTGCTATCTTTCAATTTAAAGCCATTCCCCCTTGTCCTGTCACTATATGCAAAATAGCCCTCTCCAGCTCTTTCGTAGCCCCTTTAGGTACTAAACTCTCCCTGGGGCCCTCTCTTCTGCAATCAAGGAAAATAAATAATAATAAATGAAACATCATCAATGGAGAATGTTACTGATTTCTTCCATCGTCAAATGCAGTGAGGATTCACAATCTGTTCAGAAGAATTGTTTTCAAAGAGCAAAGCAAAAGAATGTCTCACTAAAATTCATTTTTAGGTTGTAATAAGAACCAGACCTCATTGGTAACCAAGAATCTTTGAAAAAAATCTTACTGAAAAAAATCTCTTTGCAAATCAGAAATGCAAATCTCTAGCTAAAGGTTGCTTTGTATAACAATTGCCCCAGTGTTTCAACTACACATGCCTAAGAAATCAACCTAATAAAAGCCATGTGTGTCCCTTTGTTTCCTTTTTTAGGTAGTTTGATTAACAATCTTAAAAGAGTGGTAGCAGGTCAGTGTTCCAGCAGCTTTTTCCTGTCTGTGTAAAGCCCTGTCTGGGCAGCCATACAAAATGTGTGTTTCTTTTCCAGTGGATCCCACAGGCAGTGCTTAACACAGGGCAAGGAGTAGGACTACAATGGCACTACTAAGACCTGCTAATTAAGGAGAAAAATGCTCTGCAGCTGTCGAGGTTCTAGGTCAGGGAATTGATTCCACCTCCTTCGGCCTGAGTTCACTTTACAACTCAGGAGTAGCATCCAGTTTTTACTTCCTTTATCCTACAGGTGTTCTGCTGAGAACTGCAAGGAAAGGTGGGCCATCCCAACCCTGATTTTTAATGACTCCATTTTTTTTATCCTCATGCAGAAGGATTTGCAGCTTCTTTTCTGTCAGTTCTGATTTGCTGACATTAGTAATTTATTGAGTTTCTAAAGAGCACATGAAATCCCCTCTCATTCAGGACTTACTGTGTGCTGGGGCTTGCAGAGCTGACATCTGTATTCGAAGGTGGAGAACTGGCAGTATTTCCCTGGTTCACAGTCTTCATCAATGATACACTCCTGGAGGGACAGATAAAAGTGTGATTTGCTAAAATTCATGCCTCTCCTTGAAATTCCAGAAACTTTTCATTGATTATATTTCTTATTTGGGAACCAAGGCAAAAAGCTTGCTGGTGTTTTTTGTACACCCACAGTTCTGTAACAGACCAGTGCCCTCTCCCTGGCTTATCTAAATCCTCTGGCCTCAAATTGCTTGGTGGCTTCACTTCTGAGCCTGTGGCAGTGAGGAGAACACTGAGAGTCAGAGTGATATAGTTGCATACCCTCATGTCTGGTTCACAGGGATAAGATGTTTTCCCATCTAAAGGTTGCCTCTAAAAAATTGTATGACTAACGGTCTTTTCTAAAATGCCTTTCTTTTTCTTTTTCTCCAGCTGGAAACAACATAGTCAACGGAAGAATAAATCATAGCACCATTCTGAGTCACCTGTAGTCCAGCTCTGGTTTGTACCATTGTTAGTGGAAAGGAAAAAAGAAAAAAAAGGAAAACGAAAAGGAATTTCACAAAAACCCCGGAATTCTCTGAAGTAAGCACTTGACTGCTCTTTGGCAGACACTAGTTTCACTTGCTGGAGCAGATCATCTGTGCAACCTCTATTGAAAGTTGTCACTAAGCTTCTCGTTTTCTTCAGATTTTATCCAGATTCAGACTTTTGGGGGTTCTTGTCCTGTGTGAGGCAAGGCTGCCCTACAGGAATCAGTTGTCTAAGTTACCCATTCTGGCCACCTCAGATGTTTTCAAACAGTTTGATTACCCAGAACACAGAACAGAAGCTAAACTGGGGCCTGACTCTTTTTCCAAGTCCATGACTTGACATTCAGATCATGTGTTTATAATTTTGTTAAGGAATTAGTATCACCAGGCCTAGGCTGCTATAAATTATCACAATATTTTTTCAACTTCATTATCCCAGTACTATGTATGTTCTGGGGTTTTTGGGGGGGTTTTTTTGGGTTTGTTTTTTTGTTTGTTTGTTTGTTTTCTGTTGCTACATAATCAGGTGGATAAAAATCCAAATATCCAAATGTTATACAGTATGTTGGAGGTTTTGTGGCTCCAAGTGAGCAGCCAGCTACTTCTCTTCAGCAGCTATGCTCTTCTAGGCCAACTTTCTGTTTGTAGCTTTGTCAACTGCTTTTATGAGTCCCCTGTATAAACCATATCCAGAACAGACTACACTGTTTCATTCCTGTTCCATCCCCTTTTAGGCAAACAGCCAGGTCTTGCTGTAGTCAGGTTTTCCAACTGTCCTTCTCCACAAAGAGAAATCTTAAAAACATGATTGTTTTTAAGCTCATGGAATAACTCTCTCTCTAGCTCTAAAACCACCTAACACCAAAGCTCTAATTCTTCAGTTCTTGCTTTTTTCTGAATTAATGAGTCCCACACTGAAAAACTTTTTCCTCTTACTGAATTGTGTCCTACCAGTTCAGACGTTCAGTTTTATGAGGATTTCCAGTCATGGGGAAAAAATCCCTTTGTGGTTTTCTTTCCTGGCATGGCAAAGGCTTCCTTTCATATGTGCTCTCTGAAATTGTGTGCCACACTCCACACCAATTTACATCACCCTGATATCCACAGTTAATGCAAACCCAATAGTGCTTACATAGAAATGGGTAACCATGCATTTTTAAAATTTATTTTCCCTTATTTAATCAGGCAACAGACCTTTTCTAATTCAGCTACCTTTAGGCAGAATAGTTGCTGGACAAGGAACAAATCTGAACACCTTCATCAGCTGCAACAGATTCTGAACAATTCATTTTTTCCTGGAATTGTGCAAACTAAGTTATTTCTCAGAATGTTTTGTCATTGCAGGAGCAACTGGGTAAATTGAGGAGAAGGAATTCTGGCTTCTGATTGCAGCAGAGCATACAAGCCGAGCAGGTAACTTACAGATAGAGTTAGCCACTCTGATAATGGTGTCTCTGAAATCCATTTTGATGTGATACCAGTTAATGCTGTGGCAAAGGAATATGCTGTTTGGAAGTGCTAAAGAGTAACACAGAGTGAAAACAGCACTGCCTATTTATTAATGGGTTTACTGGGACCCATCAACAACAGAGGCCAGGATGGAGAATGCCATGCCATGTACCTTAAGGACACATGCAGCATCCTGTGAACTCATTATAATATTGTGCTCTGCAGTGAATATCCTGCAGCACCTGGAAGCTGTTTGGGCATTTTGGAACTGTTCCAAAACCAATAGGGAAAAAAAAAACCAAAACAAAAAAAAACAACAAAAAGCCACCCAACAAAAAAATTAACATCATGGAAAAGCTTCCTAAGTCTGCTGAAACAACTACTGCTGAAAGAAACTTCAGGTTACTTGTCTTTGTTAGATCATGTCAAAGATTATTGCTTTCCTAAAGAATGGTTAGTTCCCATTTTATTTGCAAATACAGCAGTGAGTGATGTTGGTGATAGCTGGACCTGGCAGCTCTCAGATACTGAACCAGCTGGGGCAGGACTGTGCAGGTCAGAGCTGGTGGGACAGGCTTTGACACGAACACTTTCCCTCAGGCCTTTGCTCACACTTGGAAAAGCACAAAAGAGAAGAGTTTTCTCTCAGTGTGATGTGCCAACCTGCAGCCCACAGCACGCCCAGGGCTGGAAGGTGCTGCAGGCAGCTCTGCAGGCTGTGCTGGCTGGGGGAGTGCATCCATCCCACCCTGGGGTGCACCATCCCCCTCTGCCCAAACAGCACACCCAGGAGGATAAACAGGGACAAGCAAAGAATTTCTCATTTCAAGGGATGAAAGCAGAACAGCAAGGCCAGAGTTAACCAACTTTCACAAAGAAACCCACTGTCTTTGGCAGTGTTCATCTGCTTTCTGTACCTCATTATGGCAGTACTTTTAATGCTGTTTTGCTGGTGATACAGTATGTACTGAAACAACAATAACATAACACTCATTCTGCTTTGATCTCTTTCCCCTTAATCCTTAGTTAAAACTCTAATTGTAGACTAAAAAATATTCTGATTATGTCTAACCTTCAAAATGGACTCACTGATTTCAAATTCAATACTGGCACTTGATTTATCCATTCCCTCTCTCCACTCACACTCATCCTGCCTCCACATTTTCAGAAAGTTTTTCTTCAAAGATAACTTTAAACAAAACCCTCTCTTCATTACTCATATCTTCAGCCAATATTTGTCAAGGACTGTCTTGAGGGAGTCTTTCTCTCCTGAGATCTTTAGTTTAGAACCCAAGAAAGCAGAGGAAGGCATGGCCATGACTTAACACACAACTTTTCTGTGGTTCTCTGACATGAGGACAGTGAAATTCAAGCAGAGGAACCCCTTTTCCCCTCTTTGTGTCATCTACATGGCCCAGTTTGCTGGCTGATCCAGTTAAAGTTTGTGCCTACAAGCTACTGAAGGAGCTGAAGGGAGAGGCAGGATTGTTTTCTGCACAGCTGGTAAGCCAAAATAGCCCTTCCAAAGCATTTATCCCTAATCCTCTATGCATTTCAGGTTCCTGAGCCATGAAGTACAGAGGAAAAAAAAAATCACTGATTTTGGAGAGGTGAGGAAGTTCTGCCAGCAGAAACACAGCACAGGAAGCAAAGACACTAAAGCAATTGGTGTGACAATTAGAAAATGAGTTTTGGTGATAACCTTGGAAAGGCATGGGAGCACCTCTCACTGTATTTCAGGATAACTGTGCTCCAAAAGTTTCTCTAAACAAAACCCCCTTTAGATGTCTATTAAAAAATCCTCATAAGAAGTAATTCCCTTATCAAAAACATGCAACTCAGGCAAAACTCAGTGTTAACCTCCAAAAACCACAGCTACAGATCCTTCCCAAACAGTGCCAGAGCTCACCCAACTGCATCTGTGAGACAATTCCAGCTGTGGCTGGAGTGCCATGTTCACACTGGAACTGACATCTCTCACCAATGAATCCTTCTAAGTGTTAATGTTTCTGTGTTTGCAAATCCCCTTCTAGGTTTTGTTTCAATTTCTGCAAGTTGTTTCACACAGGGCTGCTCTCCATTACTGCAGCAGATGGCAAAAACTGCTGAGTAGTGAGGAAATAAAGAAGCATAAACCCTGTTTTATATCCTACATGTATTTTAAAAAAAAGGGCAGAGTTACATAGAATGGAATATTGTTTTATGGAAACTATTACCTTAATTTGAAATGCAGTAGCATTCCAGTTCCTAATCTCTCAGTTGTCTAGACAGGGCACATAATGTATCTGTCTTTAATGAGATATGAATTAATTTGCCTTGAAATACCTCAAAACCTCTGTAATACTTTCCAGCAGTGCAAACCTCTCACTGCTGTCTTGCCAAGAACACAGCACTCATAAAATCAGGAACTTCTGTTAAAAAAAAAAAAAAAAAAAAAAAAAAAAAAAAATGTCCTAAATGGAGCAGACATGAGCTGCAAGCTGTGTTGGGGGTCACATCCCAGTGCTGTGGGGAAAGTCAGCTCTCTGGGTGGCTGTTCAACAGGAATATGACTGCTGAGCTCAGAACTAATAAACAAAACGCAAGTCCCTTTGCTCTGTCTTGAACTTCTCCATACAGCTAATCTCATTTGATTCCTTTCCCCCTATTTCCCAGAAGCTTTATATTTGGAAAAACTTAATTTCTGGATCTCCACATCAAACAATATAAATTGAGGCAAAACAGGTCTACATGACACAACTGAGGGTGGCCTGAAGGCACTTGAGCTTGGCTTTAGGTGTCCAAAGCAACACAGCTATCTTGGGCTTAACATGCTGTCAAAAAGGGAATAATTGAGGTAGGTTGACCCCCAATAAACTTCTCAGCATCAGTGTAAGAACTGCATCCCTTTCTACACTGCCTGCTTATTCCCACCACACAAACAGTGACCCTGTCACTGATCAGACCCTTATACAGATAATGCTCAATGTCAAAAGAGGAAATAAATAAAATATCATCTTATTCACAGCTTCAAGGAACTGATTCCAATGAAAGAAGAAACTACACCCAAAAAACCTCAAAGAAACAAAACCAAAAAGAATCCTGGCAAATGCCTCAGAATAATGAGACAAGTGGTACCTAGGTACTCTCTCAGATAATCCTCTGTTCACTCTTGGACAAAATCTCTCTCTATCCTTGTAATAATTTAACACCAGGTCACTCTGCAGAAGCAGCTGCTTCATCTTCTTCCCTCCCTCTTTTTTTCCTCAGTGACAATAACCTGATCCTGGCAGGACTACAGCTTCTGCAAATGCTCCTGGGTAGGAAACACAGTGCCAAATACTAATTTCAATCTATTTTGCAATGGTATCACAGTGGGCAAACGAGAACTATTCCAATTTAGTCAGTAACCCCCCCATAAATTATATATCTGACAGGTAGTTAACTTAGTCTGGAAACTAAGAGCTATCTAACCAGGAAAGAAGAAAACAACTGTGTCTATGTGTGTTTGTGTATACATACATACATATATATATATATATATATATATATATATATATATGTATTTATGTATATGTGAGGTCAAAATACTGATGCATGTTTATGAACAAAATTTTCCTAATGAGTTTGCAATTAATGGTCCTAACAGAGATATGCATCTACCTGTGGATCTGTTGATGGGAGAACAACAACTCTTTGGTCTTTGATAACCAGGAGATGTGTCTGAACACCCATGGTCTGAGAGATCCTGGGTTTTATTCCAAATGTCCTGAGCTCCAGTAGCAGTTGTGGAGCTGCTGTAGGGCTGTGCCACAAAGCTCTGAAGAGCCATTATTTGTGAGTAGCAGTGATCACACAGACACAGCTTTGAGGCAGTGATGTTCCCCGGGAGCTGAGTTTTATTACTGTTGTCAATTGGCAGCTCCAAAGTTTCTGTGATTCACTACTGAACTATGTCAGTTCTGCAAATCTGCAAAAGCAAAACAACACAGAGTAGCTGTATACAGCGAGGATGTGAAACAGCTGGCTGAAAAGAAAAGCCTTTGAAAACAAGATTTTGGTACTTAATAGCTGCTGGCTAATCTCCATCACTAAATTAAGAGTAGCACACTGAGAGTAAGATGACCTGTGCCCCATTCCTCATCAAACTGGTTTCCAATCTGAATCTTATGGGCTTTGTTCCTCTATAATACACGTTTTTTGGTAGTACATGGTTTCAACAGACTTATTAATTCTGCTTAAGGTGGCAGCCAAAGATAATAATACTAGAAAAGAAGTACATTGGTAAGGATCCACATTCAATGGATTTTGCCCATGGCAGAGTTGGCTGTGTAACATTGCTTTTACTATAGAAGAAATGTAATAGTTTATTTTCCAAGAGCCGTAGATGGAAGAAGAAGGGTTGGAATTACAGCAACAACATTGGAATAAATCGTCTCCAGCACTTGAGGATTTTGGGAACACAAGATCCATGTCTGGCTAAGGATGGAGCAGGCATCTGGGTCATAGGTGCTGACTCTTTGAAGCTTTGTCAAGACCTCCTCTTTGAGACATTTGCTAGGACTGGAAAAGAGCCTATTTTATTTTATGTTATTATTCCCTCAATTTAATTTTCCATCTGAAATCATGTGCCTAGAGGATATCAACAACGTGACAAGATGACTATTCATGAACATTCATCCCATATCCTAAACAAACACACATGAGGAAGAAATGAAAAAGGGTCTTCAGCACGCTTTTTGTCCCTCCAAAAGGGACATAAGAATATGAATATATTGCAGATTTCCACCATGTATGAAGTCCAAGACAAACACCTACCACAGGACCAAAACTTTCCTTTGCTGACAGCTGTGAGATATCTTGGACCCAGGAAAGTCACTAAGGCTCCCCTTTGCCTGACACCATGATGTCAAACTCTCTACGTGCCCTAAAATACTCCTTCTCCCCCTGGACTTTCTAAGGGAAGAAGTTTGAGGCATTCCTCAAGTGATATAAATTCACAAGCAGGCTCTGAGTCATTTCCAGACAGAATAATGTGTAAACAGACCCAGAATCCCCACCCCACCCTGTGTACCTTCAGTACAATTATTCTGTATTACAATATATTACTGACTGGAAGGGAGAAGGGGACTTGTTATGAAGATGAGGATCAGGACAGATAGGACAGGTGAGGGGGGCTGTCTGTGTAAGCTGCAGAGGTGAAGAACCATGAGCTGGCAGCTGATGCAGTCACCAGTGTTGTGTCCCTCAGTGCTATCAGTGACTCAGCCCCTCACAGGCCAGGCAGACACTCACTCCACAAAAGAAGCCAAAATGCTCTTTGTGAATCACGCAGGAGGAAGGACAAAGTTGAGACTCACTCAGCTGACACAGAACTGCAGTTCTCAAGGCACTGCATTTCAAACCACCATCCTACAGAACTTGCTTGCTTTCTTATATTTGCCAGACCTTTGATGAAACAAAACTAAACAGAAACAACTTCAATTCACCACTTCCCTTCAATTTCCGTGGTTTACCTTAATAAATCATAGTGCAAAACACCATCAAGCTGGACTGATAGCATCTCACATCTCTTCCTGACTCTACACAAATGCACAGAAGGCTGAGCAATCACCGCTCATGTTCATTCTCTCTCCTCCTACTCCCTGGTATAAAACCAGTATCATCCTACAGATTTTGTAAAATCTAACCCTCCTCAAGTCCAGGCAAAGGTTAGATAAGACTTAGGCTCATCACATATGGAACAATGTGTTATTGGGCCAACCTCCCAGCCACAGCAAATTCTGCCACCTTACCTATGACAACACAGATGTAACCAGCTTTAACCCATTTATCTACATCCTCTGTATTTATCTCAACCATTCCAAGATTATAACAGATGCAAATAGAAGATAAAAAGACAAAATAACTCTGCTGTGCATCAAGTGCTGTAGCCTATATTTACCTAAAGCCTTAGCTACTGTTGTTACCCTTCCAGCTAAGGCTTGCTGTTTAATTAATGGTTTAAGCTAAAATCTCAAATAAGCAGCTGCTGGAGACAATGAACTAAGTCATGTAATCAAAACCAGTGGAAAAAAAATCTCACTGCCTTAAAGCTTGCCCTCTTATGATTAATTTGCTACATGTGTATGGCAAGAGGAAAGAAACACTGCTGGTGAGTCTTCAATAAAGAAAATCCATACTACTATTTCTTAACAGATGTCACTAGATCACAAAATTGCCAGCAGCCCACATAAAAGATTCCCTCTCCTGAATGGATGTTACCTTAAAGAGAAGATAAGAAAACCCCAAACATTTCTCTTAGAATAAATAGGTTGATCCAGAAGAGGCAGAAAATAAAATCATTCATGGTGATTTGGTTTTGTATCTCCATACAACTTGGACATGATCTGTAAAACAATTGCACAGCCTTGGATCCCCAAACTCAGCAGGCTGTGAGTGGGAAAGCAGAATCAAACCCAGGGAAAAGGCAAACACCCCCCTCCCCCCTTTGACTTGCACTGCTCCTTTACCACAGCTCGTTGGCAGAGGAGTTGTGGTGACCAGTGTGCAAACAAGGGAGAAGCAGGAAGCTTCATTCCTCCCTCCACTTAGAAAGCTTCAGACAAGGAAGGATTTATTCCCACAGCCAAGAAGAATGCTGAGAGCTTTAGAAGCGGTGCATGGATACTAGTGAAGCACTGGCTGGAAGAGAGACTTTTGTACCCTTCAGGAGAAGTCACTGGTTTATCAGTCTGCTCTCACTAACCATGCCCAGAACATTGAATCAGTTCTAGGCATTGCTACCATATTACAGATAGCTCATTTTTGATGGGGAGAAATTTATGACAAGGAAAGCCTTCTCTCTTCAGTATTTAGCTACTGGAAGGGTAACAGTCCAGAGAGATAAAAACAGTGAAGTGGCTCTTCAGCCAACTTGATAAAAATATTCTTTTTCTTTGAGGTTTAGCTGGAATAGAAATTCCACATTACAGCACATGAAGATCTGACAAATTTCTTTAAAATTCTAAATACAGGCATAGACTGGAACTGCCAATGAAAACTTTTGGAATATCTATTATTACTACATAGTTTTGTTTCCCTAACTTGACAGAAAAAAAAACCAAATTAAACTAAATTAGACTAACAGGAAATATGAGAGGAATCCTGGTCAATCTTTAAGTATTTTTTTTTTCATTACTAATCAAGTAAATTTACTAAAGTTATCTGAACTGCTTCGGACTCCCACTGATGCAAACAAGAGCAGGACGTGACACCTTTAATTAGGAGTAACCCCTTTGCCGTTGCATAAGTTTACTTGCCTGGAAATCTAAGCCACCATTTAAAAGAAAAAGAAAAAAAAAAGAAAGAAAAGTAAAAGAAAAAGTGATACTGATCTGTGTTCTCTGATCATTGCAGGTTTGTGTTTTCAGCCAGAACACCTACCTGGCTTGCCTCACATCTCAGCAAAAGCACTGCACCCTGCAGGTCACACAGGCACATGTAACCTGTAACCTGATGTCTGTGCACCCTGTCCACTCCTGCTCCTCCTCTCTGTGCACCCACAACTTCCCACACAGCCTTCTCAGAGAGAAAACTAGCTCAGGGTGGACTGAGCTTAGCAAACAAAGATGTGGACACTGAGGGGTGTGTCAGGCAGCTGGTAATCACAGGGATTTCTCACCTTCCTCCTCAGAGAAGTTTCCTGGTACGGGATCAGAGTTGACATTTATATTTCAAACTCCTTCTGGCAGGTCCTTCCATTCACTGGGGCTAACATTCAGATTTTTGGCTGTAGCCCACTGAAGATCACATGACTGTCAAAACCACTGGGTTTAGCTACAGTGACTGACAATAAAGCCATCCTGTCATCCATGACCTAAATTAAATCTCTTAATAGCTTTCACATCACTGAGGAGCATTTGCTGTCTATGGAGTTATCTATGAAGTCTCAGAGATATGCACACAGCCCATCACATCTTTCATACAAGAATAAGTCCCTCTCTACAACAAGATTCACACCCTGAAAACACTCTAGATTAATAAGAGTAACTCAGAATGCTAACTGAACAATTCTTCTCATCTTTAGCTAAATTCTCTTT
Source organism: Certhia americana (assembly GCA_018697195.1). Lineage (NCBI taxonomy): Eukaryota > Metazoa > Chordata > Aves > Passeriformes > Certhiidae > Certhia > Certhia americana. The sequence goes on along the minus strand of CM031861.1, from coordinate 10,206,609 downwards.
CCCTTTGCACCCTTCTCCATATCATTTTCTACTGTAACAAACACAGGCTACTTGTGTAGCTATTCACACTTGTCCCAAAGCTTCATATTCTACATTGCCAAGACCAAAACTGAAAAGGGAACAAAAAAAGGGGGTTCAGTAAAACATTAAGGTTAAGGATGTCTAACCATGCCTGTGTAAGGAGCCATGGCTCTCTAAAGCAAGTACAATTGCTTTATCTGCAATTTATCTGCAAGGAGCTTTATCTGCTCCTCCACCAAAGATTACATAAAGGATGGGTGCTGTGCAGAAAAGAACTGCACTGGTCCAATGATTAATGGAGCAGAGCAGGCTTGACAGCTAACAGAAAAGCAAACTTAAAGTACCAGGGAATTACATTATTAAATATACAAAACTTACAAAATTTAGATATTACGTGATTTTTGGCTAGAGAGAGACCTGGGTTTCAAGCCAGGAATGCATTTACTGTGTCTACTGATAGTTTAAGGTTGTTGAGTGCAAGTCACCAGGGACTAAAAGTTCTGTGAGAAAAGTAACGAAGATATTGGACCAAATATAAGACTGCCCAAAACAAGTGTCCTCCCTGAGACATTAAGGAGCAGAAGTCAACACCAAGATGCTGCATTTTTAAACTTCTGCCACAGACCCCTCTCCTGCAGTTCTGTGGATGGAAAAATTGCAATTTCCATTCCATTGATTCTTCCTTCTCAATTTCCAGAGTTTCTTTTCTACAGAGCACTGGTAGGAACTCCTCCCCCTGGAGCAGTGTGAGCCTCAAAGAGCAGCTCCAGTACGTGTGGCTGAGAACGTGTTTGGTGAAATCACACACAAGGTACCCAAACAAGAACCAAGTGGTAACTTTGGCAGTTCTGGATATCGGCGGCATGGGAGATTGAAGAGCTGCAGCTTAACCATTTAAACCACTGTTTTTCTCTAGAAAAGGGGGAAAGTGAACTGTTTTCTTTCTTTTTACTACTTTACTGCTCGAGCAAAAGGCTGAGAAAAGGTTTAAATGAGGCTGTTATAAAAGGGATGCCATCTGTTGCGTCTGCACAGGTAAACAGAACCTGCCAGGTCAGCTTGAAAAGGAAGTTTCACAGTGATACTTCCCTGCCCAGAGCTCCAGAGGTGCAAACAGCAACCTTCATTATGGAAAGGAAGGCCTGGGCATCCCAGGGTCTCCTCCTAAGAAGGTGCTGGTGTTTGGAATCCATGAGAGAGTAGCTGTTGTGTTTGCAGAAGGTGTGTCCCCAACTCAAGTGTGCACACAGGCACTCCCACCCTGCTGGAGGAACAGCAAGCAGCCTGCACAGAACCATACCAAAGGCAGCTCTGCTCACCCTCCCACAAAGAAACTTTGACCTGTGCTGAGTAACCAAAGAGAAGGCACAGCCCAGCCCTCAACAGCCTCTGCCACAAGGGGCAAGCAAAAGAAAGGAATCTGTTCCGCCGTGCCACAGTGAAATGAGAAATGTGTTACATTCTCCCAGTTTCTTGGTTCACTCTCCCTAGATACCAGCATCATTAAAAACCTCTTTCAAAATAAAAGAGATAAAATATATACTTTTATTAAAATTAGGAAAAAACCCCAAAATACAAGAACAACCTAGCTAAAAAGAGATACTGCTTTTTAAAAATTATTTATTGTATTACTAGAGACAAGAAAAAAAGCTCAGGTATGCTAGCTTTGAATTAGAAGAGAGAGCTTATAACAGAAGAGAGTGTAAAATACTGCTCTGAATGAAAGTGAGAAGAAATGCAACTAATCTTTGTGTAACAAACCTTACCAGTACCAGTTTTGCTTCTTTTTATTTGCTTCTTTTTATTTTGCATCCTTGCTTTCCCTTGGTTAGACTAATGTATCACAAATGAATCAGGTCTAGCCAACAAGCTAGAAAAGATTTTGATTTTCATAGGATAATGAGGAATGCTGTTATTTTTGCTGTGCTCTGTGCTTGAACTTTTGACTGAAAATACTCTATTAATTTTCAAGCTACCCAATACTCCCTGGAGAAGTAAATTACAGAGTATTTGAACCTTAAATCCAGGAACAAATGGGTGTCAAGTCCTCCACAGACTTTATGGCCATCCAGTTACCTGTTGCCTGTGTTTGGCTTCTATGAAGAATGCTGGATTGAAGCCTGACATCTACAGGGGTGACTGCCAGCCCTCAGTGACATATGAGAAAGTGAATGTGAGTCTGGGAATGTACACGAGGCCTCCCAGTAATGCAGCACCTCTGAGGAACTGGATTGCATTGCCAGAAATGGCAATGAGCCCAACTCTCCTTCTGGAGACTCAGAAGACCAACAGCCACAAAAGCACTGTCAAAGGAGCCATCAACAAAGAGCAGTCTGAGCAGAATGCTGCTATGATGCAGAGCCAGGAAGAAATAGTCTGAAAGGAAAAGTCTGTGTGCAGAGGATATTCCCTCTTGTTTCTGTAATACCTTCACTCTATGTATTAGATGCATTTATTTCTGTGCACTATTTGTGTGTGCATTGGCACCTGCTTCAGGAGGACAAGGACAGTGATTTAAAATGCAGGCACAACCTGTTTTCCACTAAGCTGCTTCTGCAGAGCTGGATTTCTAGTTCCTGCCAATAAGTGGATTTAATATTGCAATGCAGGCACATCTTTGCCTTCTCGTGAGGCTCTTGTGTCATCCCTCAAAGCCCAAAAACGTCATATGAAAAACTTTCAGTCGTTTCAGAGGCTTATAACTCAGCACAGAAAATAAATGTAGACTACATTTATTGTACAGTTTGTATAGGTGTAGGGTTCCAGTTATCACAAATTACCGCAGTAATAAATTATACAGAGTTTAAATTTCAGGGTAGGTGGTTTGTGGAAGTGCTTGGAAAATTCTTCTTTTTACTACCCAAATTTGTACTTAAGTGCAGGAGCTGTGGGAATCCTTAACTTTTATAAGGTAAGACTATAAACTGAGCCCATGAAACCAGTGGAATCACTCTTCCACTGCCTGTTGGCCTGTGAACCTGGAGAGTGACCGCAGTCACAGTATCACACAAAATTTCAGGTACGAAAATTTGTGTACACAAAATGATCTAAGGGCCCAGTGAAAAGATTTCTGCAACTCATTTCCCAACACTTTCACCTTAAGTTTACAGATCAAGCAACAATGCCTTTTAATTTGGACAAAATTTTTCTTCTACTTCACAGATCTCTCCACAGCATCACTTTTTTCCTTGCTGTAACGCAAAACTTCCAATTCTTAATTTCATTACTCCTACAACAGTTCTTTGCCCTTGTAATAGCTAAAGTCATTAATATTCCTCCTTAACGTTAAAAGTTTGCACGCATTTTCAGATTTACTCCTGCCATGCATCTCTTAGTCACATTAATTTCATGTTCTCCTTAAATAAGGACCAAGTACATTTGTAGGTTACTTTTCCTCTAAGCTGGCAGCCTCTAAATAAGGTGTTTGTGTTGTGGGCATGCTGAAAGTTCAAAATGAGTGTGAGGGGGTAAATCAGCATTAACAACTGCAGCTCTGTTGCAGCAGCTGCTGCAGGGGGTGTTGGTGAACAGTGGGTGCAGGATTTGAGTGTCAAGGAGCTGACAGGACCAGCTCAGGCTGTTCTTGCTTCAGAGCTGCACAAACGCTGCCACCATGAAATCTGACAAAAATCTGTATTCAGCCCTCAAATCCTTCAGCTGGAGCACTAAGAATAGTACCAGAGTTCTGGATGAAGCACTGGCTTGGTCAGTGAGGCAAAATTCCCATGTGGAAAATGCAGCTGTACCCTGATATACGAAGCTTATAAGGAACTTTGTATAAAACCAGGAGAAAGTTAATTTAGAAATAATTTTTACAGCTGTGAAGAACGATTAGACACCCCAAGCAAGCCAAATACATTATGAAAAACTACTAGCTGCGTTGCACTGCTAAGAAGATTAAAAAGTTTGCCTCTGTACACGGGGTTTGAAGATGATTATCACATTTGCTTGGAAAAAAACCCATTTGGATTGTCTTCATTACACATAATCTCATTATTAAAAAAGCACTGTGTAGGATGTTAACACTTTGTATAAAATCAGCTGTTGTTTAGAATAGTTACAATTTATTGTAACTATTAGAATTAGTTACAACTTATTGTTACTAATTACAATTTATTGTAACTAGTTACAAATTAGAATAGTTACAATTTATTTCATACCTTGAGTTTTCATGCTACAAGCTTTGCCAAGTAGTAAAGCAAAAAAAAAAAAAGTAAAAGAAGTTGCTTGTGTGTACCTTGCTACTTGCCATTTTCAAACTTAAATAGCAGTATAAAAACATGAGCTGCAAGAGGGAAAACTTTAGAAAAGAGGCACTAATTTCAGATTCTGTGCCCATTAAAATAGGAACTACTGACATAATTTTTCCATAATTATATTTATAAAATAATCTCCATAATTATATTTATAAAATAGTTACAAAGCTGCTTCTGTGAAAGAACTGGAGGTAAGTTACTCTTAAAAAAGCCAGGGCACATTGAAGTAAATCAAACCACAAACTATTAGTCAGATGAAGCCAGCTATCAGAGGAAACCTGGCAAGCCCAGTCTTAGTAAGAGCACAAAAAAGAATCCATTTTGGTAAGACTAACCAAAGAAAACCCAATTTTTTGAAGTATTTTTAAGTGGTATGTGCTGAATTTCTCATGTGACTACTGATGTTCAGCAAATGTACCCGAGCAAGACTCGGGCAAAAAATATTATTGATCTTTTAAATTCCTTTGAGAGTCCTTAAACAACAGTATTTGGAGAGGAGGGGGATTTATTGTCCCATCTCTCTCCCCTCTCCTCAAAGTGACATTTCATAACCAGTTGTCCATCACTGTGTTAGGCTGAAAAGCAAACAGAGCTATACATTGTTTCAATGATTCCTCGTAAATAACTGATTTGGGGTTATTTTCAACTGTTAAAATCTAAAAAGCAATTTTTTAAAATGGAAGATAAAATCACTGCTATACTAAGGATTTATCCACATTCACTGAAAAGGGCTGTGTAACTATCTTTGCCATTTAACATTTACATCTGACAGACAAATTGAATATCCAAACATGCTGATTAACCATAACACTGAAACTCTGTTTCCAAATCATAATACTCCTAAGTTGAACTAATTAAAAAACACAACCTTTTTTGACTGTTTACCCCAAGGGTTTAGCATGTTTCAAAATATTCCAAAATTTTGTAAGGTGAACTCTGTCACAATCTTCTAAACAAGGAACTCAAAGTATTTGTTCAATTTTCAAAAGGAAAGAAATGTGCTCACTTACATGATTCTTTTTGTTTTCTCCATCTGTTATGGATGTAATAACTGTCTCAGAAAAAACTGTTGATCCAGTTTTGTTATCTGTAACCTGACACAGGAAAAGAACAAAATATCAAACTACAGCTTTTATTAGTCCTTTGTTACTCTCAGTCCTACATCCTGCAATAATTAATCCACTCCCACCCTCTCTTTTTTTCCCATTTTGCTGTCACTCTTAATAAACCCTAATCTGAGGGGGAAACTGGATGACAGAGTTACCTCCTACATTTAAAATGAGACTGCAAAGAAACTAGTGGAGCAGGAGATAGGTTATCATTCCCCATGTAATAGCTGTAGCTATGTCCTATTTTTAGCAGGCCTTTTTTTCCAAATAAATTGTTATTTCACACCAAACTTTCAAGACACGTGACCATGATTAGTCAGGCACAGAAGATACAACCAAACCCCAAAGTAATGATCATCAGGAAAATTTACACTCCAAATTATTTTGTGAGTAAACACGTAAAACTGGGGAGGGGTGTTGGGGTGTTGAAGAAAAGGTGTGTAAGAATGGAGAGCTCACCATAGACAAGTTTTCTCGTACCTTATCAACTTCTTGATGAGTCTGAACAGTTCTGTTGCCCACTCTGGTTTCCGTGTTGGACTCGTTGTGGTAGTTGGGAGGTAAGTCTTCAAATCTGACTTCTGACAGCTTTTTTGCCCCTTCCTCTTCAGCTTCCATCTGCCAAATTTAAAAAAAAAACCAAAAAACCAACAAAACAAACAACTGAAAATTTGCAAAAATGTCACAGAAGACACCAAGCCATGCTTCTTGTGCAGGCCCCAGTGACAGACACTGCCTGCTCCAGACACTGCCTGCAGCAGCTCTTTTCATGGGATAGAAAAACAGGGCTGAGCTAAACCCCTGAGCCCTGGGCTAGCGAAGCCAAAGTCAGTCCCTGTGAGGGGAAACAGTGTGCAGGCAATTTGGTATCTGCACAGGCTGGGGTCAGTCAAGAGCCCAGCTTTCTGCTCTTCACAGAAAACTGCTGAAAAGTTCAGGCAGACTTTCCATTCTGACAAAGAGGAGAAAATATTTTGGCAAGACAGAGAAACAAAAGTCTCTTGAAGTGAACGGAAGCAGCTCTATAGATGAGGGTCCAAACATCCAGAATTTAATTCTCCATTTCAGTTTCTACCGTCTTTATGGAATGACAAAGGGCGTGAATCTTGTAAACATACAAGAATAAATTGTGTCCTTTTGTTTTTTGCGACTGCTGTAACGGAGCTAGGAGGCCACAAGTTCAACCATGATGAACAACAGGATTTTTCCCAAGACAAAATCTCTCCTTTTGGTGTGTCTGTTTATTTTAAACAACAGCTGCAAATCTTTCTAAGCACAAACTTAAGACTCTGCTCAAACAATTCACACTTTGTGCTGTACACAGACCATTCCTCAATTCAGAACTGATACAGAAAGAGTAGAACAGGCAGAAATTCTGATTATACCCTTAAGCATCTTTGCAGCATTGTAAAGAATGGTTTGTCTCTTGTGTTTGCAGTCTAAATGAAGCGGAACAGATGTAGATTTCAGCCACCGTCCAGATGACAGCAAAAGTTCAGAAATTATTTAATTACAGTAAACCAAGGTTTGTTTCTCCAGCAGGTTGTCAGTTACAAGTTTTTGTAGACTAAGTATTTTTGAATGAGAGGAAAAGAGAACTTGAAAGGAAGATTCTTAACAGGAAGGGGAATAAAAAGCACACAAGACAGGGGAGGGCAGGGACAAGGTGTTTTGACAGCCATTGGAGACAATGGCTTTGGGTCTGGTCTCAGTTCCTGCCTTTGAAACGTGTCCTGTGCGATTCTGGACCAGCAATCTGAGATCAGGATACAGAATTATATCACAACCAAGCTGCTTCTTCCACATTTTCAGGACACTCAGAGCCCTGAATCCTGGTTTGGGATACCCTCATACGCCTTAGCCCCTGCCGCACACAGACAATCCATAACTCTTCTCCCAACTCGACCCCTCACCACGCACTGTCCCTTTCTCACTCTGGGCTCCAGCCGAACTACGACCCGCACCTCAGCCTCGCCGGCCCGGCCCAGCCCAGCCCGGGATGCCCGAGGGGCCGGCGAGCCCCGCGTCCCCCTCACCTCCTGCACGGCGTTGCGCAGTTTGTGCTGCGTGTCCTCCATCAGCGCCTCCACCTCCCGCAGCATCTCTCCCAGGCTGGCCGCCCTCCGCCGCCCGCCGCCCGCCGCCGACACGCACAGGGCGGCCGCCAGAGCGGCCACCAGCAACCAGCGCCGCATCCCGCTGGCCCTGCTCTGCTCCCCGCTGGCCCTGCTCTG
>CM031861.1:9944695-10198979 GCA_018697195.1 Certhia americana | reverse complement strand
GCCCTGCTCTGCTCCCCGCTGGCCCTGCTCTGTTCCCCGCTGGCCCTGTGCTGTTCCCCGCTGGCCCTGCTCTGTTCCCCGCTGCCCCTCAGTGCCGGCGGGCGGGGCCCGGCCCGGGCGGAGCGGAGCGGAGCGGGAGGAGCCGCAGCCCCCGCCGGAGCTCCCCCGCCTTTGCGAGGGGGTGGATGCTGACAGACGGGGGCAGGTGCTGAGGGAAAGGAGCAGTGCGAGTTCCCCGTTCAGACGCGAGACCTTCGTTCTCTCCGTGTTTTGGACAGGTTTGATGGGAAGAGGGCGGTGGGAGATGCCTGGCACCTCCATTATGGGCTTTGCTTTCCGGCGAGGGCTCTCAAAAGATGCCCTCGTGAGATGTCCTGCATCTGGCTGGCCAGCACCCCGCTCTGGCTGACTGATTCCCTTCAAATTTTTTCTAAAAAATATTCAGGCAACACCATGGCGTCTGTCTTCCCCAATTTCCACGTCGTTTTTCCTCCTTGTGCTGTACCCCAAGAATTTCACGGACATTTCGTGCTGCAGTCAGCTCACAGCTCCAGGAAAACGCTGTTGTGCCAGGATAGAACTGTCCTATAAGCCTAATTTTATTTTGGAGCCTGGGTGAGGGGTAATGGTTAGTAAACTATTAAAGTCCTGAACATTTCCTGCAAGTGCATTAATACAATAATCACCGCTATAAACCCAGTGCTCCTGTCAGCCTAAGGCAGGTTCAGGCAGCTCTGAACGCCGGCAGAAGTGCAGCAAAGCTGGGGATGTCCCTGTGTCCCCACAGGGAAACCCTTCCCTCAGTCTCCCGGCCACCACACAGCATGCTTCTGTTCGGTACCTCAGAAAGTTTTGGTCTGGACACACCATGAATCTTAGCTTGTTGGTACAATAGTTTGACTTTTTTTTTTAGATGCAAACCTCTTGGACTACATAATGTAAGGAATAAAGAATGTTAGCAGTTATGAGGAATGAATTAGGAGTTCAACTGTGTTCCATCACATTGCAGGAAGTATGGCATATGAAACTGTAGTGGCAGAGAAATACTTAGACAAGATATTCCTCTTTTCCACCTCTGCCTTTGTGGTTCACTACTTCAAATCAGCTTAATAATATTGACAATGTACAGGTGAGACTTAGGTAACATCTAGAATTTTAACTCGGCTTTGAGCAGCAACTGAATGTTAGATCAGGCACAATGAAAACATTAAAAGAAATGCCTGAGGCCCAAATTCCCAAAGGTAATCAGACTCCAAGGAAATAGACTAGAAGCTAGATACTTCTTCGTTATATCTTTGAATTTGAGCTTCAAACCAAATTCCCATAAATTCCAGAAAGACTTAACACTCTAAACAGAATAACTGAGGAGCAGAACGAGTTTGTAGTATTGGTCACATTTCTAGTCATTTGTTCTACTGTTTTTATCTTGTATGACTAAAGAATCAGAGATTACCTCTCCAACAAAAAAAAAAAAAACCCAAACAAAACCCAAACTCATCTGCATTTAATATAAAGGAACCCTTGTAATCTGGTTCTCTCTACTGTCTTTATAAAGTGGGAAAAAAGTCATGTGTGTTGAAAACACTTCTTCTGATAAAAGCAAACAATGAATAGTAGGTTCTTATGCTGGACTAGAGCAAAGTCTTGTCCAAAATGATGTTAGGTAAAGGATGTCAGAGAATATGCTTCAGACTATAACAAATTTTTATAGGTAAGGTGCAGTCCAGAGAGCTGAACTTTTTCTGAGGCAGATTACCACAGCTAAAAAGCATCTCATATATAGCACAAAAAAACATACATCACTCAAAACCAACATATGATCTTTTTGCTAGGGTATAATTTATTCTTAGGCCTTAATTTATTAATTTAGAAAGAATATAACAAGACAGAATAGTCTTAGAATATACACACATATAGTTTGAAAAAACACATTTCAGAGCTATTACACAAAAGGAATTTGTAAGACTTAGATCTGTGTCAATAGAAGCCCCTTGGAGGTGGATTTGAGGCAAAACCAGCCCCCTGTCATGGGGAATGCACTCTTGTTGAAGGCATCATCTGAATCAGTGATTCTGGAGAATAGAAATCACTTTCTGCTTGGATGAGCTTGGAGACAAAAGACCACGTTTCTGAAAGCAGCAGGGTAGGGAGTTGTACATCTTTGATTTCTTTTTTTCCCACACATTGTTTATTCATTTAGACACAGTATATTATATTCTGCTTTCCGTATTTCAGACATTTGTTTTTTGTCATGTCCATTTACCAATTTACTTAATAGTTCTCTTCCCTCTCCAACAATTGTACTGTAGACAATCAACCAATTGGTCAGCTGCAGAAAAAAAAGAATAGTAGATGTTGTAAGAATGTTTTTCCACTCACGTGAGGTTTTGCAGTATGGAAACTTGTAAATGTTGGGACAAGAACTTTAAGTTACTGGATTATTGTAAAATTCTCTAGTAGTTGGATTATTATATGTCAGGGAGTCATTAAACACTGACCTACCAGCATACAGTATGTCTTTGACAGTTTCCTCAAACATAGCCCTCATGTGGCAGCTGTACTTTACTCAGGAAAATAGAATTATGCAAATACAAATGTTGTTCACTTTTAATGGCTCATTATCTAGCAAGGTAGCAGCTACACATCTGAAATATGAACATACTTTGACTTCATTTTTATTGCTTTGTAGACTGTATTTTCCTTTTAAGGTACTCTGGGTTTTAACTGGTGAAAACCTAACTAATCCTCAGGGCTTTTTCCATAGTGTGCCTTGCATTGTGTCAGTTCCCCATGACCAGAGCAGATGGAGCAGTGAGTCACCTACCTGACCTTGTCAGAGATGTGACAACAAGAGACCAGATGAAACCTCTAACCTGGATCTGCTTTCCAGCCTGTAGAAATGTAGCACATCGAATTTGCACTGACTTACATGGACTGCACAGCCTGGTAAGGACTCTCTTCTGCTGTCACAAGTGCAAATCATGTACACAGGCAAACAGCTGCACTCTAGTACCTGTCTAGACACTTGAAATGCCTCTCCAAGACTTTGCCTCCATTTAAAAATAATGTTGTGTGACAGTCAAAGTTGTAAGGAAGTATTTATTTATTTTTACGTGTAATGCATAAGTCCATGGCAATGGATTGGAATCATTTTGCTTCTCAAATACATTGTCCATGTGCATCCATATGTGTAGATGTGGCACTAAGGGATGTGATTTAATGGTGGGTTTGGCAGTGTTAGGTTAACACTTGTTCAGGTCTCTAAATGCCTTTAAAGATCTTTTCCCTTACCAATGATTTTATCATTCTATACAATCAGTTTACACTTTAAAACTCCTGCATGCCATTTTTTTGTCAACTTCACAGGAAGTACAATATTGTCTGATGAATGAAAATGTTAATTCTTTTTACACAAGTATGCACGTTTTTCCTGGAGATGGGGGAGAGTGTCAACTGACAATCCACAGCTACACACTCCTCAGGGCTGTGGTAGTATTTCATGCTTTTAAGACTTTGTGTTTAAGAAAACTGGGACTCAAATACAGAAGCTGTGCCTCCTGATGTTTAGCAATATCATAAACATTTATGAAGTTAGGAGGAATACAAAATTATACGTTAAATCTTCAAAAACATAAGTTATCGTACATTAAGACCTAAAAAATAGATCTTTCTAATTAATACACTGTGTTATTATTCAAATTTTCTTGTTTATTACATAGTCAAAACAGTTTAATATTATTGTCATTTCAAAATAAAGAGAATGCAATCTTGATAAAATGTTGTCATTCATATACTCTGTAGTCATTCATATCCTCTGATTTCCCATTTGCTATTATAAATGTTTTGAACATATTTCACCTGTGTGTATGTAACGTCACATTGTTAATTTCACAGAAGTCAGAACAGAATCCAAGCCAAAATAAACATTGTACTTTCACAGATTTTAGCAGATTTGCCATTTTTTATACCCACATAAGAGGAACGGCTCCAGCATTTCCAGTTTAAAATTGCCTGCCATTCTGAATTATGGTATTTTGTATATCTTTCCATTATGGAACTGAAACTGGCTTGAATTAGTACTCCTTCAAGGATGGGTATCACTGCCTTTTTTTTTTTTTTTACTGTTTCACACAGTTTTTAGTGGTTGTTATGGTAAATAAGTTTGTGTCTTACATGAAAGAGAACAGAAATGCCACAATAAAGGTTAGCCATTCACAGCTGGCTGCTTCCCCGAGGCTACAAAAACACATGAATCCTTTTGGAAAGATGTGACTTTTAAAATCCATAAATCAAAGATGCTCTAATCCCTTTGCCCAAGCCAGGACCAGCCAGTGTTCTCAGCTGACTGTGTATCTTTGGAGCTGCAAGAGTCAGTATAAAGTCACTGACACACTGATATTTAACTTGCATGTGGTCTTTGTCAAAGTACACAAGAAAAAGCCACTGTATGGTTCAGAGAAAAGAAATGCATTTCATTAAGGAAATCTAGGTGCCCCCTTCATCCCAACTTTCTTGAGTTTGTGAATCATTATACAATCCTTTTTTTTTTTTTTAGTAGTACACTTTTTTATTTTATCACTTCCCTGTGCGTTTGGCTGCCTTTTTCCAGCTTTTTTCCCCCAGTATTTTCCTGGCAAGGTGCTTACACTAGTTCCTATTGATATGAAGGGCAAAGTTCATATTCCATATGGAATATCATCTGCAAAAAAAACCCCTGAAGCACATCCTCCTCTAAGTTCACATTATCTGCAACCCGTTGGAACTGTTATTCTTCTTTAACTTTAACAGAACTTTATTATAAACAAAAAAAAACATTTTTAAGCAATTTTCTTTTAAATTCAGGATTTTCCAAAATTTAAAGTAATGAACTGTGGTGTCCTTTGTAGTTTTTGACACAAAATTTTTAGTATTTATATTAAAAAATCCATATATCTGCTAAAAGAACAGAATTGAGACTGAGTCTTCTACAGGGAAAAGTTTTCATAAACATCCTGATTTAAAAAAAAAATCAAATACTTCTGTGTATTTTAATACAAGGGAGGATTCCACTTTTGATGGAGGCCTGAGTCCTGTGTTTAAGAATCATAAAGGATCTGGGGCAGAGGCAAGGACCAAACTATGCAAATTAAAACAAGTTATTTTGAAATGCTTGGGTACAAGTGGGCCAAACTGCTACTGTGGAGTGAATTTTTGTGGTCACAGTAAAGGAACAGGGGCTGCCAACCCCATGCAAAACAAAACCTAGGTGACACTGACTTCACAGAAGGCACAAAGGAGAGATAAAATGTGCTGGATAAAACGTGATAGAGGAGTGGCATGTGGGAAGCAATGACAACAAGAATTGCTGCAAGAACTGTGAAAATATACAAGCGATACCATGAAAGCGATCTGGCCAAACTCCTGGCACATGGAGGCTGTCATTGACCCTAAAATGCTGTTAAAAATGACCATCAGAAACTGCAAATAAGCACTAACAGGAGAGGGTTTAGCAGCAGCAGATGGTGCAGCTCTGCAGCTGGAAGGAGCGACAGCAGTGACACGGAGGCAGCCGGGCAGGGCAGGAGGGATTTGCCATAAATGTTATCAGAACTGCCGTGCGGCTGCACGGCAACAGCTGAGGAGGATCACAGCGTTATGGACCAGCATCCAGCCACAAAAACAGGGCTGGCCAGGGAGCTGCAAACCCTGGAAGTGTATTCCTGGTGCTGACCTTATACTTGTGCAAACACAGGGAAAGGGTGGGTAGTCGGAAGGAGTTTGCATCATAACAGCAGATTTGTCAGTAGAAACAGGCTGTCAGAAAGAATAAAAGAGAGGCTGATGATGTGACTAAGCTTTAAACAAAGGAAAAGCGATAGAATCACAATGCCTGCCGAAAAGCAGAATGTTCATTAGCTGTAGGGAGTAACTGGGAGGAAGAGTACAAGTTGTGGGGAGAAAGCAATTAATCAGAGAAGAAAATTCATCAGTAACATCTCAAAAGCATTAATAATGGCCACTTTATTATGGGCTTATTCAAGAAAGGAAGAAACACCCAGAATTTGTCCAAAACGAATATAGGGGTAAAAGAAATCACCATTTTTTCAAAAGAGAGAGAATCCAGGGAACTGAGGGAACATGGCTGTCTGACACAGCCAGGTGATCAGTGGCTGATTCAAACACAGTCATAGTTCAAAATAAACCAATGAATCACCACAGTTGTCAGTCGGCGGCAAAATCAGTCATGGCAACTTTCTGGAGATGAGATCAGGGTGCAGAGCAGGTGTGAGACAACTACTCAGGGACAGTGCAAGGAAGGACTCATGGCACTGAGGGTTTGCCCAGGGTGACTGAGTCCTTTTCTGGGCCAGTGACACAAAGCACATTCTTTTCACCTATGAAGCCTTTCCGTTTTGAATAGTGTGACTTCCCTGGCCTTTGGAGGTCCAAAAGGCTTCCAAAAGCCTTTTTATATACTTTTATTTCAGCATCTTTGAACATCTTTCTGGGCTTCTGAAGATCAACAGGTTCCAGGTTGTACCCTTGCCCCCTGTGGAGTGTATCAGCTTCATGTCTGATGGAAGAGTTTCCCACACTTGTGGGAAACCTTTGCATTCCCCACAAGGTTTTGTGCTTGCTGCAGTGAATGATTCAGGTTTTAGTCACCCCTACAGTTTACAGCATGGGATATTGACTGTGCAGAGCATGTCCTGACCCAACATGGAGTTTGGCACCAACCAAGGGGGCTGACAGCACCACAGATCCCTAAGAGCAGACTGACCTATTAAGGCAGTGGTGGCAGGAAACAATTCCTGCAGTGCAGTAATAAACAATCAAGGCAAAACACTGTAGAAACTTAATTCAATTTTGTGTTAAGACTCTGGAACAAAGTCTGAGAAGAAAATAAAAAGGTTTTTTGGGTTTTGGTAATCTTTAAGATGAGCCACGTCACCTGACAATTCTATTGTATCTGTGCCATGAAAATACATCTTGCTGCAGAAATAAATGTAAATGCTGCAGCCACAGGTTTCTGTTTTCTCCTTATCAGAATGAAAAGTACTCTGGGCGTGCAAGGACTCTGTTTTTTACACCCTTCCATATTTCAAGGTTTGTGATTTGCAAATTGAGTCCTCACTTTTTTCCTAGGCTGACACGGCCTTAGGCAGGCAGCTTTGTGGCCAGCAGCTGGCTGGGGACATGTCACTGTCACTGAGCTGGAATAAAACATTCAATACTTCAGCTTCTCCATTTCACAAGGCTGCAGCCTTGCTTATATCTCTGACTGACTGCACCCAAGCCTCCAGTAAGACAAACATATTCACCATCACTGATCTGCCAAGTCCTGCAAAAAGCAAAGCCTGATTTCTGATCCTGCTGTATCATTCTTCTGGGATGTGCATCTGGTACAGAAATAGCAAGGGACAGACATTCTTGTGCCTCATATCCCAGAAGGCTACAATATTGCCATCATTTGGGGCAAAAGATAGCTTAATAAGCCATCTATCTGAAGGTTTTATAAGTAAAATAATATGCTATTCGAAGGACAGGTTTTCCTCTGGAATTTTAAGATACATGTTTTTTTCCAGCATAATTCACAAAAGTGGGTGGATTTGTATGCATTTTCTACATGCACTGGGTCAGTCATGGAAGAAAAAAGGGTTTCACCCTAAGTTATCTACATTTGCATCACTGTAATATTGAATCTGTTCTGATTTTTTCCACTTCAGTCACAGCCTCCCTCTGGTTTCTTCTGGGATAACTGAAATTAGGGTGGGAGGGCTGGGCCGAAGGCTGGTCCATGCCACACACTGAGCTCATTGCTAGGCCTAAGTCTGCAATATCAGACCCAGTTCTGATATCATTGGTATCTCTACAGCTATTCAGCTGGTGAGAATGGCTTTTAAATAGCATTCTAAACAGTTGTAGGCTCTGAGGAGTTTGATTAAAACTGTTTCCCTCTCTCCCGTGGTAGGAATGATGTGGAAGGATAAAGATGTGCTTTGTGATAAGGCGCTGTGAGAATGAGACTTGCTGTTGAACAGCACGAACCATGATACTGGCAGCATTTTCATAAAAAGATAAGAGAAGGCCATACTTGCAGTATGGAACACAACGAAGTTGTAACAAAAACATTTTCTAGTGAGTAATATTTTTTTTTTTAAATGCCAGTGTTAAAAATGACTCATTATAAATGACTGTCTTTACTCTTGTCTACAAATCAGATGCTGCTTTGGGCTAGTTCTCAGCTGCTGTGCCCCACCCTCTTTTCAGCTCCGCAGGGCTGGAAAACAAAAGCGGGTTTTAATCTGGGGGGTTCTGTAACCTCTGCTGAACTGCAGAGCTGAGCTCCCTGATGCCTGAGCATGTCTGGAGGGCATCTGCACCACCACAGACTCATTCCTGCCTTAATGCAAAAGCTGCTTCTACCCTGCCTCTCCCCCTGCTCTGACCTTTTTCCCTTTGGTCACAGCTGTTGGACTGTGATTATGGTGCTCTCTTCTGCAGGTTGTATCTCATACTCTCTACCTACTTCACAGCAGGCTTTCAGCTGTGGTATTTTGGGCTCTGGGAGTCTTTCACTCTACATATTAGAGAAAGGACCTCAGCGTTGCACATGCATGAAGTTAATTTAGGGGTTTTTTTGTTTGTTTTTTAAAAAAATCAAAACAAAACATGTAAGTATCAAGAAAAGCCTTTAAAACAGAGCTTCTGTTTCTTTTCTTCCAATGGTGTTTAGTCCAATTGAGACATAAGATGCTCCCCACAGCACTTGTTATTTTAAATTAATATGATGTAACAGTTTGAAGAAGTAGCAATTTTCTGATAAAAACAATAAGAGACCAGGCAAACACTTCTCTGAAAACATGATGTTACAGAGAGCACCTTGCTTTATAATAAAAATTTTATTCAGCTTGTCTTGGACAATGATTTCTGGCAGTTCCACTGGGTTATAATCACTGATGCTGGAAAGTTGTCCAGAATTAAACTTGCATTGATTATTGACTGATGGTTTATTTCAGAAAAGCTGCAGGCTGTGGATACATTGTCAGTTTTCTTACTCATGCTGTGTACAAACAAGGAGATGGGATTGTAGGTTGGGGGTTTTTATACATACTCTAGCTGAAAGCATGCCTCCAATTTGCCATTTGCAATACTTCTGAATAAACAAATTTAGAGGGGGACAAAAGAAAGCACTGTGGAGAATCTGAATTGCACCTGATACTAAAAGAAAAGTTGCATCAGAAATACAGCAGAAACCAAGCAGTTAATTTGTTCTGATGGATCATCCCTACATACTTTTCCCAGTCACCAGCTGAGTTATTTCTCAAATGCCAGCCAAGAACTACTTGCAGCTGGCAAAAATCCACAGTTATCAGTGCAATGGAAAAGAGGTGAGACCAAAAAAAAGATCAGTGTGTCCCTGTTGATAGTAAGGTGTGGGTTCCTGTGCTCTTATCCAGTTTGTAGGTGTGAAGGGATAATAAATAGTTAACAAAGATAGCATTTCTGCAGTGATTCAGCTCAGTGGTATTTGTGATGACTTCCTAGGTCTCTGGAATCTGTTTTGTGCTGTGGAGTGTGTGAAGTTCATGCAGGACCTGTGGAGCTCATGTACGACTTGGTTTCTCTGATGCTCACAGAAGGAAAGAGCATTTTAATTGTGATTTCAAGAAATAGCAAACAATTTGTTCGTTTGTCATTTTGGGTATGGCACATTAGGAACACAGAGAGAGCATAGATGAAATACTGGTAAAAGAAGACAGAAATCTTTTAAAATCATGGCTATTTGTGCTCAGCCTGGGAAAAAAGGATGCTCAGGGGTGACCTCCTCACTCTCTAGAACTGCCTGACAGGAGGGTGGAGCCAGGTGGGGATCTGCCTTTTCTCCCAGGCAAGGAGTGACAGGATGAGAGGGCACAGCCTCAGGCTGCATCAGGGGAGGTTTAGATGGGATATTAGGAAACAACTCTTCACTGAAAGGGTGGTCAGGCTACCCAGGGAAGTGGTGGAATCATCATCCCTGAAGGGATTTGGAGGATGTGTAGATGTGGCACTTAGAGACATGGTTTAGTGGATTTGCCAGTGCTGGGTTAACAGATGGACAATCTCAGAGATCCTTTCCAACCTAAATGGTTCTATGAATCTTGCAAACAGAAAGTGAGTGGCTCTAGCAGATCCCCAAATCTGTGCAACTTAGGGCAAAAATAAGGCATATTTCCATATTCTGATGCTAGCACCTGTAAAGAAAAAAGGACATAATTGAAGTCAACATTTCTGTAATTTCTTATTAATAGGATAAATGACTACCCCACATAGGCCTTGTGCCCATTTCACAGAGACCAGATTCTTACAGACTGAAAAATACTGGGCTGCAGAAAAGGATTTTACATAAAATGGAAGTTTCTGTTTTTCAAGCAAACCTTTCAGAAGTATTCCACAAATACTTCTGAAATGCATAACTGAGTTTAAATCTTGTTTTAACAAAAACCAGAAGTCCATTAAAAAACTAGTCTGTGCCCAAAGTCTTGCATGTCTGAGTTGCCGAACTTTTAAATGGCGTAGACAACTGAGGAGCAGTGGGATTTTCACTCCGTTAAGGCTCTTGAATACATCTACGTGTGCAAGTATGTGTGTGCTTGCGTGTGTGTAAAAAGGCACATGCTCATCTGGTCTCATGTAAAAAATTATTTTGAGTCACCTCTCTTTAAACAGAAAGACTGCCCCAAACTGCCTGTTACTGCCCTGAATTAGTATTTATAACAAAATAACACTGATCCTTTCCAAAACTGGAGAATCTGAAAGGTGAATGAGCTGGCATTGGTGCAGGCGTGGCACGCTGGGCCCTGCTGTGGAGCCAGGAGTGTCCTATGGAAATATCCCCATCTAGTGGGTGTCCCTGGGCTGAGGACACTGCCTGCCACTGTTTCAACAGCAGTTGCACATCTACTATTTTCCTCAAGGAAAATGAAATTAGGAACCTCCTACTGTCTGTAAAATTATTTCCAATTTTACATGGGTATTCCAAAACCATGTACAATAGTTAACGTGGGCTTTCCATTACAGACTGTTCTGCTTTTCTCACTGCAGAGTCCATTATCCCTAAACCCCACAAAAATATCTCTGATGGTTTGTACAGAAATTTTCTGAATCAGTTTTAAAAGAAATGAAAAACACTGCAAAGTTTTCAGGCTTGACATACCCTCCGCACAATTAATGCTTTTCTCAGAATATATTTTATATGAGAAAAAATCGTTCATTAGGGTTTGAGAGCTGGTATGTTTATACTTACTTGTTACTGTCTTCAAGACAAATTAATGTGAAAAGATGAAAATACAGTATTATCTTAATGTGAAAAATCACTACAAAATCCTGTATCTACTCTCTCCCCTGTCTTTTGAGGGAGTTGTTCTTAGCTGATGGGGAAAATCCCCTGTTTTTTCCCTAGACCCACTAAAATTAGTAGGAGTGCTGATATTAATAGAGTTAGGGCTTAGTGAGGAGTATTTCAGGAAGGAATAGAGCACGGCAAAAAATGCAGTACATTCAGTCCCAAAGAGAGTACAGTCCTCATGCAATGGTCACATAATTAATGCTTTCTTACTTGTCTTTCTCAGAAAGGATTAGTGGCTGCAATGGTGTAATAGTTATTTAAGAATGGTTGAATAATGGCATCTAACTAATCAGATGCCTGTTGCTGATATTTGTCAGCAAGGCTTCAGGTCCTCCATCATCCCATCCAGGCTAGGTATTTCTGCCCTAAATGCAGCAGCACACTCTAGGTAGAAATTGAGAAGGTTTTCTGGAATGAACCATACAGCACCTCAGGTGGCTGGAATTGTAAAAAGTCCTTTTCTCTCTTGTCACATCTTTTAATGCTTCTCTTTTTAATCAACACACAGAACATACCTAGTTTTATACACACATATATTCCTAAGAATATATGAGATCCTTCCCCTACAAACACATTTATGAATTCATATTGCTTTCTTACTCAGCTTGCTTGTCCCACGTATGCATGTTTTTCCTTTTCAGCAAAATCTCCCTCAAAATGGTTTCCAATCCCCAAGGTGTTGTTCCAAACTGCAGGTTTGAACACTGTCTTGTGAAAGCAAGGAATTACTGTCCCTAGCTCAAGGCAGGCGCCAAGGGAATAGGTGCCATGCATTTTTCTCCAGATAGTTCTGCCAGTGCACATTAATCTTGATCTGCAGCATTCCTGCTGTTCCAGTCCTGGGCACCTCTTGCGCCAAATTTTATCGTTTATTTGTTTACAGCTACAGCAGTGTTTACAGCAAGGCAGAAATTATTGTGAATATCTTTTGTGCATTTTCACCTTTCACCTTTTCCTCTGCTGGCTGGATCTGTCTCCTCCTTGGTGCTTGCTATGAAGGGAAGGGCCCAGACACGAGGCTGGCTGGCACTGCATTAATCCCATGATTCTACATGATCTGAATGCCAAAAGCCGAGAGCCTCAGAGTTAATCATTGCTTATGATGACTCACTCAGCCTCTCTAATCCTTTTTCATCCCCAGTCCTTGTCACCGTGCCACTTGACCTGCTTCCTCAGGGCTGCACTGTGTTGTGTGCCTGCCACGCATTGCACAGCAGTTCAGTCCGAGAAGGGGAGATCATTCTGAAAACTTTGGGCTCACACCAAACCTCGCCGGGAGCAGGATGGACATAAAAATTGGTGTTGCTCGCCCCTCTCTTGCTGTGCCTGCAGCAGAACCACTTCACCTTTCATGCAGAGAGGAGGACCCAGTTCCAGACAAAATGGACATTTGTGTACTGGAGTTTTTCTTCCAGCTTTGTCAGTAGAGATGCAATCTCCTGCCACCACCACACCTGAATTAGCAGGAGGTCACTTTTATTTCCTTTCATGGCATTCCTCACCCCTGGCAGAGGGAAAAGGGCAGCAGAACACCAGAGTATTTGTACTGCCCTTCATTGAGGACTGAGGTTGTGTATCGCTCAGCTCACACATTTCTCGTACATCCTGTTACAGAAAGAAATTGAATGATGTATTTTGCTCTTTCTTTGCTCACCTTTTATGTTAAACTTAATAAATGAAATATGCTGAGTACATGAAACAGTAACAAAGTACAAATTTGGACTTTATAAAAAATCCTGTGAGCTGATACGTTTATTTCTAACAGTTTTCCTCTGTTCTTGCAGTGTCTGAACAGAATCTTTTCCTCTGTTTCTTGCAGGGTCCCCCTCTTGTGCAGAAGGGATGAGGTATTTATACATTACCAGCAAGGCAAAATAAAGTACAGAACTATAAACCACAGGGTCACGCTGCTGGTATTTTCAGTTTTAAGCAATAAAAAAAATTTCTTGATTTTAGTTCCTTAGAGCATCCAGCTGGTGGTGCCAAACGATAACTGCAAAGGACATATTTTCTGTATTTTGAATGCTTGGAATACAAATTGTTTGGATAAAGGCTTAGACTCTTTTTAGCAACTGCCCCTCTCACTTGCAGTGAACTTAGCAGGTCAGCTTCTAAAAGTCAGCTGTTGTGTGTTTATGCCTCACACCAAGGGAGATGACCCCCTCTGCTCTGATATGCTTGAACACTCACTCTGTGCACGGACTGTAGAAGATGTATATATGTGTACATGATCAGAAGCAGTGGAAGATCAGGCCCAGGACATTTTGGCCTGGCATAATATGTTTATTACTTCATAAATCACAGGAAACCTTAAGAACACATACACCTGTTTCTCTGGATGATGAGTATCTCTGTACCTGGCATTTATAACTTACATGCTCTGATGTCCTATCCAGGCTCTTTATGAGTC
Organism: Certhia americana; assembly: GCA_018697195.1. Classification (NCBI taxonomy): domain Eukaryota; kingdom Metazoa; phylum Chordata; class Aves; order Passeriformes; family Certhiidae; genus Certhia; species Certhia americana. The sequence continues at coordinate 10,185,198 of CM031861.1, read as the reverse complement.
CAGACTGCTGATGAGTCAGCTTGTGACCTTCTTTTTCTGTGAAGTTCAGTAGTTAAAAGTATTTAGCTTGGAAGAAGACACCTGCTTTCAAATTTAAAAAGGGGGGCAAGGGGGAAGTGGTGAAGAAACACCGTGTTGTGTTTCATTGGCCAAACAGTGACTTATAAAATTTGCTGGGGAGAACAGAAAATGCAATGCATTATTGACTGCAGTCAGAGTTTGTTTTCATTCTTTTTGATATTGGATTATAAGGGTTAGAGCAGGGGGAAGGGAGTGCTAGCCTGAAGTGCTACCTTTCCTGTGGCTCCCTGCCACTTAAGTCAGTGCTGATTTGAAAGGGTCATGTTCTTTGTTGCCAGGCACGAGGCAATGAGGAATAAACCCCAGGAGGGGCCAGTTTTTACAGCAGGTCATACTCCCAGTTATTTCAGGGAGTGTTTTGTCCTGTTCTGCAGGGTGACACTGTTCCCATGGGCCTCCTGCTTCCCGCTGAGAGATTGCACCAGCTGCGTTCTGCTGAGAGAGGCCAGGCAGGTGGCAGAGCATGAGTGTGACTGGTCAGGGCAGGGAAAGGATCACAAAGGTGAGTCAGGCAGAGTGACGTAGAGAGTGACACAATGTAGTCATGCTGCCTCCACCTGGAACCCAGAACTGCAGTCGTGGCAGAAGCAGTTCATGCAGGCACTGTGACAGTCATTTTCCAGAGAGTAGCCTCATCTTTGGCCACTGACACAGAGCAAGGAAATGGTACATGCTGAGTGAATACTGAGAAGCACCTGGCTCCAAAGGCATAAGATTCCCACTTTTCTGCTTTTCAAAGTAATTCCTTACTTGATTCCAGAGATGAAGGCACTTCAGTATGGGTGTTCATGGTAAAATCATGACATTAAAAGGAATATCAATTATATTGTAGAGAAAAATTTTGTGTATAATTTCTGGTGCAGCAAAATCAATCAGTGTGATTGGTTTGCTCAGTATTTTAAAAACACACTGTGCAATAGAGATATTAGAACAGCTTGTTCGGTTCTGAGATCACATGTCCAACAAGTGTGATTTTGTCTGTGTTGTACTGTGCTGAAGCATACCTCATAAAATCTCCCAAAGTATTCCCTGTGCCACTCTGGTAGCTAATGATTTTACTCAGACTCATTAAGAAAATTAAATCCTTCTCAAAGAATTAAGCCCAAACATTCTGCAAGTGTTTTGAAACCCAGCGACTGCACTCTGCCCCAGTGTCTCTTGTGAAATCCAGCTGTGGTGAACGTGTGAGGATGGGGCTGGAACACAGCTGGATGAGCAGCTCTTCAGAGAATTAGGGAGATCATTTAAATATCCACAGAAGCCCTTGTTCTTCTCTTCACAGAGCCTTGAATCTATCTTACAGCAATGGCCTGGGATGCAGCAAGGAAGAAGTACAGAACAAACATTGCTGCCTCTCATATCACATAAACAGGGAACATGTTTGGGTGCAGGGAGGTAAAACAGCAGTGCCTGGCTCAGCTCTGGTGCTGCTGTAGCTGCTCAGCCTGGGCTGTGTGACTGCAGCAGGGAAGAGTGTGGCTGCCTGTCCTCATCTGCATGTCCAAGCAGACACCATTTGATGAAATCAAGAGGATAAATTGTACCACGGATGGAACTTCTCAAGCTTTGTACATACATGTGCTGCCTTTTCTCCTGGCTGTTTAGTTATATGAGGTTTTCCTTTTCCTGCAGGCCAGCAAATAGTTTCCTTTTTCCTTTTGATGTCTCAGGAGTCTGGTTTATAGCCTGCCTGCCTTACCGTAATTCTTTTTGATAGAAGAGCCTTTTATCATGCCTGATAAAATTGTTGAATAGATCTATTTGCCGTGCCAGGATAAAGCTAAATAAGCAACTTTTTTAAACCCCTTGTATCAGTTCATTTTCCCGTATATCTCATCAATGGATTTTCACAATATCATGAGAGTGTCAAAATTTTTGGTGGGTTTTTTTTGTTGAGATCCAGCTTCTGGATTTTTTACCTTAAAATAAATATGAAAATACCTTACCTATTAAGCTGTTGTGGTTGCTGAAAAGCACTTAATAACCTGCTCAGTTTTATGTGAAAAGCAAATTACAGGCATATTTATTGTGGAAAAGCTTCAGACTAGGACCATGATTATAAAATGCTTGGGATCAATGACATTTCATGCACAGCTGCTTGTTGTTTGTTAGCAAGCAAGCAACAAGGATTCCTAAGACACTTTGGATTAGGAATTTAATGACTATTTAGACATACTTACTGACTGTGCTGTCTTAGGCACATGGTAGTTTTCAATATATCTAGCAATGTGACTAATAATTTAGCCAATTACTATAAAAAGTAAATGTATTTATGGGCTGGTCAGATGATCTTCTGCTTATGAGTTTTTCTAAACCAGGAATATCAGAGCTACTTAATGAGTGTGGCCTTTAGTTACTGGGGAACACCTACAATGAACACTGTATTTTAAAGAATAACTGGAAAAAAAGGGTTTGTATAGCTTTTTTGAATTTTTTTTTTTATTAGATACAGAGATGTAAAAAAACCCTAACATGCAAGGGTTTGCTTGGATGAGGGTTTTTATTTTTAATTCCAAGCTGCTGTGTAGCTTAAAAACAGCAACCTATTTTTATGCCCTGTCACCTTTCTTTTAAACAAATAACTTTCCACTCAAGTTTTCAGTTCTAACCTAATTTACACAGAATTCTGTGCAGCAAATAATGGTAACATCTTCTTTTCAGACAGAAAGTATAGAAAGATACTTCAATTAGTGCATTGATTTTTCATTTGTCTAAACTAAATTTTAGAAACTTCTTTGACACACTGGGAAAGTATTACTATAAATCTTCAGTCTGCAAGGAATTAAGTACATATGGGATCTTGATGACCTCTAACAATGTAATTTAGCATGGTCAGTTCTTTTATTTTATTATGACATTTTGCTTTTAGCCACTGCTCCTGCATTTCTGACTTGTGCAGCTTTTCAAGACCTTAGGATTGAAGCTTTTAATAAACTACTTTCACGTTCAAATCCTTGAATTTTGCACCAAACATCCTGTAATGAGAGAGGGGGAACTTTATTTGTCTATCAGGACTGAAATCAATACACAAGCAAGCACAGACGCCACATTTAGCTGTGAATCTGCTGTGGGAGCAGGGACATGCTGTTGTAAAACAGCTTGCATTTCATCAGCTCAGTTTTACAAGCCCTGTATCTCTGCAGCCTGTAAAAAAAGACTCATTGACTCATTACGCAAGGATTGGAAATGAGCTACGAAGGACAACAGGAAGTGATGACTTCTAAAGAAATATCTGCACCAAATGTTTCCCTCACCAGGACAAGTATGTTTGACCTGTGATTTATTAAATGGATGGATTGATTTTATAAATAAAGGGCAGATTCTGAACAAAGTCAGATTCTTAATTACATGCTAAATCTTGTTCTGTTATACTGCACTGTTCTGTATTTGAACAATTAATTCCACATAGTTTTCAGACAGGCAGGAATTTATGAACTTGCTATTCATACTCTGGTCTTGCCCAGTTTTTCTTCCTCTAGTATTTGAATCTTAATTGCACACTGATCTACAAAACCAGCATTAATTACTGTTGGTTTTTTTTCCTGGTCTCATTTTTATTACAGTGAAAAAGTAAAAAAATATTAGTAATAACTGGCATTCATCTTTCATGCATAAATTGAATAAACCACATTCCAGGTCAAAGCAGTTGTTTTGTTCCTCTTTTATTTCCAGAATACTTTTAATTTTTCTGTGAGTGTTTATTCTCCCTGTGAGAGATGTGGAAGCAACAGGGCAGAGGCTTTCTAATGACAAACATCAGCCTAAACACAGCAGGACTGTAGCAGATCCCCAGGCAGAAATACTCATGGAAAGTTAGATAACCTTTTAAATTATCCAATATCAAACCTAGCAATGACCAAAAAATACCTCTCACCTGGCACATCTATAATCCACCCAATTTTTAGAGCATATTTTGTTTGGACACTTTTCTCTGCTGAGTTTCCTCTCTCTCCCCTCCCCCTCACCTCCCCCACCCCCGTATAAACACACAAAACTTGTTTAAAAAATGTAACTATTTTCCCTTAAATTAAAATTCTTGTGCTTAACACAGAAGGTAAGAGGGCAAATCCACAGACAGAATTTTTCAGGTGGCAAGGGCAGGGAAGGCTAGCTTAGCTGAGGGCTGCAAACACTCACTGTTCAGCTTTTAAATTAAAGAGCAGCTTCTCCCTTTCAGTTCTCCTATTTCTAGCATTATCTTGATGGTTGTTACCAAGGTAAAAGCATCACAAAATTTGCATGCTGAGGTGTCCAGTTTGGAGGATGAAGGCTAAAAAAAGGAAGCTTAGAAACAAAAGTGGTAAACCACTAAAACAGGCATTGGGTCAGGGCAGAGTGCAGAATATTTTTGTCAGAGGAAAAACTGCTATAGCCCAGTCCCTATCTTTTGCAGATTTACTTAGCTTTGCATGCTGATTAAAGTCCTTTGAGGCTGATAGGAGTAAATAGTTGTAGGTGAATTTAAGCTGATATCTAAGTCCTGAAATGCTGCATATTCCTGAGTCAGGTTCTCTCAGCAGCCACCCTGACTTTTTCCTTGTTTACGCTGTATCCTTGATAGATAGAACCACAGTTGGAATTTGTTGAATGTTCCAGTTCTGACCCAGGTCCTCCAACATCCCATTTAACCACTCACATGATAAAGTTATTTGCAAATGTTAAATCTTTGCAGGATTATGATCTAAAGGAGTATTAGAGCCTGATCCAGCTACTTCAGAGGCCTGCCCTAGATTTTGGTGATCAGTGTATCAGAGCCATACTAAGGGGATTAGGATGCTGTCAGTGCTTACTGAAGGTATGCTTTGCCTAAAAGCACAGTCCAGCGTCTGACACATCCAGGGCACATTACATGCAGCAGCTCACCCTGCTCGGGCTGGCACCCCTCTGATGGGTTACAGTGGCTCCAGTAGCCTTCCCTGTGTTTATGCTTTCATAATCCAAATGCTTAGCAGTGTAAATATTTCCTCTGTGTGGCTGCACACAGAGAGATGGATTTACTCATCCAGTGTGTGAGGCCGTGTCTTGGAGAAAGATTGGGGTTTGCTAGTGCCTGTCTGACACAAGTGGGTCACCTGCTGCAGTGACAGGGAAGGCACCTTCTCCATCCACGTGCATCCTTCCACTTCACCTTGCTGCTTCCCCTGTGTCAGAAGAAACTCTTCTTTGTTTTGTAAAACTTTGTTTTACAGGTGTGGCAAGCAGAACTGGGGAAATGACACAGGGAGAGAATTGGCTCTTTTTTCTTCCACCTACCAGCAGGAGATACAGGATGATCTACAGTGGGAGAGGGATGCCCTGAATGTCCAAGAACCAGATTATTGAAGACTAGGCAAAAAATCCCTCCAAATCTCTTTTTCTTGTGGTGACTCCTTATTCTGTGTTGTAAATCTGCTGTTGCACCAGAAAGGCTGGAGACCCAGAAAAAGAAAGCGACATGCTAGACTGAAAGACTCTATGTGGAGGAAAAAAAAGGTATCTCTTTTTCCCCATGTGATTTCCCACTTATTTCAGACTTACAGAAATGCTGTCTTGTCTGATATGATGATAGCCCTGTTATGATATGTTATATGGTGTGCATGTGAATCCAAGCACTTTCACACCCATCACAAACACACATTAGTTCTGCTAAGAGCACTAAGGGAAAAAACCCCTTTTATCACTTCTCTTTTGTGGTCAGGCTTTGTGATGTAGGTGTGTAGCATATGGGCATGAAAACTTTGTGGCAGCCAGAATCCAAGTTCCCTTGCCAGACCTTGGTGTCTAGTTTAAGAATACTTCCTTTCTCATAATGTTACATCATCAGGAACAAATTATATTAACTGCTGTAAAAGAATCATTCTTGCATAATACCTTTACCTTTCATCTTGGATTTCAAAGCACTTTACAATCATTAATCTTTACCTCTTAACCTACTAATCACATGAGTAAAGTCTTCTTCACAGAGAAGAAACATTTCTAAATACTTTTACATCCTGTTGAAGATGAGAGGAGAAGCCAAGTACACACAGACAGGAACTGGGATTAAAACTTGGTGCATTTGCTGTCTTGAGCATTTTTCTTTCTGTTCAATGTATCTACAGATCCAAAAGACCAAATAAATACTGACATGTAGGTGGTTTTGGTGCATATCTGAAACCTGATGCTGCTGGGTTTAAATTTAGGATCTCCAGTTGACACAGTTCTGTTGCTGTGCAGAGACATAATTCTGTCACATAATGATGTCACGTGTGTCACCACAGCTGTCTTGTTTGCTTGTTCCACAAACAGCTTTCTTCACAAACTGGGGTTTATTCAATATACATTACCAGTTCTGGCACATCAGTCCAGCAGTGCTTGGAACAGTAAGTCTTAACCAGATGAAGAATCCTCTCCCATGTGGATAACCACTGACTTCTAATCCACTCAATCATTCTGCATAAAGTATACAAACAAAATCTATCAATGGGACAGGAACAGAGTTTAACTCAGAAAAGGTTCAGAATATTAACTGCAAGTTACTGGAAGATTTAAATTCTTCATAAAACATAAAATACTGCTGTGACTTTTCAAAATCAAACATTATTTGTCATGTTCTGTGTGCTGATTTTGCTCTGATTATTAGTGTCATACTTGTTTTTGTTCAAGGATGAACAGGCTTAGGGCCAGTGTAAATGTGGGCTTACTGTGTGAGAGCCAAGAGTGAAAAGCCTGTGAATGAAATTATTTCTTCTGATTGATTTAACTCTGTCACAGAAATCCATATCAGGTTTTCATTCCTACGTAGCTACTGTGTATGATCCAGTGCAACCTTCCACTATCTGCTTCTGCAAAGCCTTGACTACCCTTATGTTTGTTTCTTGTGACCAAAAGCTGCCACTTTTATTTTATCTTTAGAAGGAATAGCGTTGGCAACAACTCATTGCCAGAAAACCATCAAGCACTGAGGCCTTCTAAATATAACCACTTACTGAATTTACTGATTTTATTTTTTTTCTTTATATGGAGTTACTTTTCAGCTACTGTACCCTTTTGGACTCAGGCTATTGTGCTATTTTTTAATCTTCCTGTTGAGGAACAGTATTTCAAGAATTTGAACATTTTTTTTCACCAGTTGTAGGAGAGTCCTAGGATTCGACCCAGTCACTGCCTGAGATGTTTTGAAACTTGCCCACACCTTTATTTACTTCAGGCTGAATTAGTGTGAGCCCTGCCAGACTTCCTGCTCAGACACTGCTGATAGAAGGTTTTACTACAATCAGCACAGTGAGAACAGAAATTTATAGTATTTTTGAATTTTCAAATAACTTTATTATTGATTCTTTGTATTGTGATGAACATATGTCCCTCTTGTAATTCATTTTATACACAAAAACATATTTTCAGCTTTGATTGTAGTCCAATAATCCAGGGATATAGCTGGGATGATTAAAGAATTTTTTGACCAAATTGTAAGATACAATGGACTAAACCCAGATGATATACCAGTATTTAAACTGGGAAAAGGTATGCATCAAGAACTTCAGAATAGTTACTTTAAGACTGCCAGAGGAAAAAGTCAGACAAAATTCAAGATGACTTGCAAAAGGAAAATAAATAATTGAAGGTGACCTAAACAATATCAGTTGATTAAGTTTTATGGGTGATAGAGCTTTGCAATGGTCATGTAATATGTATTTGTAAGGATGGTTTATAAATACACCTGTGTTGATCGATACACGATTAAATTGTCCTAAGAACATTGGACATTCTGATGAAAAAAAAAAGAAAAAAAAAAAGAGAGAGGAATGCAATGTTAAGTACGTGGTTAAATGATAGTAAAGGAAAGGTGACTGTCAGCTCCATAATCAAGCAGAAGAAACACCCTGAATTTGGAAGTACAAACTAGAAATAACTTACAGCAGCAGGAGTTTTTTTTATTCTGAGGCAAGCTAGCTCTCGGTGCAATTTTCTTTGGTATTCAGAAGCTTCTTTAATATTTCAGCCTTTTTAATTATGGCTAAAATATCTCTGAATGGGGTCCTATAATGCTATATGCAGAAAGTACATAGTAAAAAATTATTAACTGGTGTTAGATATGAAATCAAATTAAATTAAGATAAAGTTCCTCAGGTATTAATTTATGTATGTAGCTTCCTTTGAGTCCTGTTTTCCTTCTGATTATCACTAACCTCTGCTATTAGGCAGGGCTATGTTCAACCTGTATTCAACTGGTAGAAGACATGGCTCCGTTCCTGTTATTTGCTATTTCACACACACATGAAACAATTCACACAGAACTTTATCTGGACTGGTAAAGTAGTGAATTGTTTTAAAATAATTCAGTACCTTTGAGTGTTTTAATGTCCATTTTCAGTAAAGAGCATGACTCAAAATGATCCATTTACCTTGCATGGCAATTGCATTACTGTTGGATCAGGTGCTGCTTCTGGGGCAGCAGCAACCCCCAGCCAACAGGACATAACTGAGCTCAGAAATCATTTAGCCTGTCCTATCTACAGCCTCACTTTTTTGTCATAGGCGACCAGTTCTCCAACGAGCACTGAAGAGTATGGTTATAATTTGTTGTAAGAAAAAAAGTTATTTTCTCATCACCCAGAGACAGAGCTGATCCTGCAGCAGTGAGGTCTGTGGAAGTGGGATGAGGCTAAATGGGTGTTAATTAGTCTTGTGAACTTTCCGTGTATGTGAAAACGTGCTCAGGCTGCATCCCTGCAGGCTAGGGGACAGAGCTCCCTACGGGCACAGTGAGGATCTTTCAGAGCAAGTTAGGCATGAAGCTTTAATCTGACTTGTCACTACCTCGGCAAAGGTCTCTTTTCCTGTGGTGTCTGTACACCTTTTGGAACTATTTCTGGCATAATTGACATATTCTTACTTCTTAAGCATTTCTTAACCAAAGGCCAGCTGATGTATTGCTCCTTGGTGAGGGTTTTAATTGTTCTGACAGGAAATGCTTATATCATCATCAGTTTGTTGTGTATCTTAATTTGTGTTGTCCCGATGAAGTTTGCTTCTGTGATCTCCACAAAAGGTGCACAGAATCACCTGTGGAGGGGATGTGATCAAGCTGAACTCAGGCAGGTTTGCTCTTTGCATCCACATCCCAACTCACCATATGAGGGCACGGGGAAAGTGCAAAGGAGAAACTATACAAGTTACCCTGAGCAGAAGAGAGTGAAGGACTTTTTAAGAACACAAGAGAAACAGGGGCCTTGGAAAGTATCGCTGGTGCTCAGTGTTACTCTTTGTTCTGCACACAACTTATTTTGCTTCCATCTAATCTAAAAAATGCAGTTGTATAATGACTTTTTGTTAAATAAAAGGTACACTGTTGAACTGTTTAATTATACTTTGGCTGACTTGCTTGAATTTCCAAATCCTTATTTCCTAAGAACTTTAAAGTGGATGGAGTTTTCCAAGGTCTCTCTTTAATTATTTCACTTATGTTTACTTGGGGAGTTTTCTTTTAATCCAATTTTCTCCCTCTTTCCTTCTTTCCTTTTTCTTTGACTCTTTCCTCTCTGTTTCAGAATGCAGCAGAGGCATTCAGAGTTAGGCAATTGTCCAAATGTATTTTAAAACAAAATTTTAAATCAAAACTTCTTGCAGCTACAGGGTGAGGGTCATGTGTGCTTGCCCTGGGTCAGCAGCAAAACTTGTGATGACTTTGCAGACCCATCTCTCTGTCCAGTCCCAGTAAATGTGTGCATATTGTCAAGCTATAAAAATGTTGCTTTTCAAAAGAAGTCAAGATCAGCTTGTCCCATATAGGACCAGTTGAAAGAACTTTGGTTTAGAATAAACAGGGAAGACAGATATACCTTACTTAAGGAACATAATTTTTCCTGATTAAGAGAAAAGACTTAGCAAAGCATATCTAGAGTTAATGAGCAGTTTCATTATTACCATAATAATATCACTGGGTATCTGAGGCAGAAAACTGAAAGCTGAAATGCCAAGAAGAGATGGGAGAAGCCATGGCATCCTGAAGATACTGAGATACACAAAGCTTTTGTAAGAGCAAGTTCATTGCCCACAACCATAAATTTTCCATACTGAACCCCAGTGAACCTACAGTGACACAGAAAGGTTGGTACTTGGGACACAGCTTGGAGTGGAGATAGGTGTTAACACATTAGAACCTGCGCTTGTAGCTGAAAACACGCTGGTATTTTGATATTCCCCTTGATGTTTCTATGGTAGTTATCCTTGCACAGTTTCCATTTACTCTGGAGGCCTGCTTGGGTGCTGGCTGTGGCAGTGAGAGCAGCCCCTGCAGATGAAAGAGCAGCAGTGATAGATAGTGCTGGAATGTGCCCTCAGCCGTTTATCACAGTGACATTGTCAGGCAGGCAACACCACATCCTTATTTTTCCAACCACTTCTGGCACGAAATCAGGGCAGTGCAGGATGGGGGCATCCATTGCCATGCCAGGCATATGCCCATAAATGGCTCGTAAAGACTCTCAATAAGAATTTGGCTTAGTAAACATGGAAAAGGTATAATTTCAAAAGCCCTCTCTCATTTGTAGATATTTACCATATTCCTCTGCCACTTCCAACCTGTTTTAAGGATCTGCTTGAAAAAAAGACTGGGATTAGAGAAAGGCTGTTTAGCCTCTGAAAAAAAACCTAAACAAATTGAAGTAGATATCAAATGAAGGTAATTTCCTAGCTGTGGATCATGATTTATAGACCATGGTCTCATAAACTCTAAGATATTCAGGTACCAAAGGGTCAGGAATATTCTGGGTATTTTTAGTGTATATTAGGACAAGACTTGCAGGTGAGGCTCTCTTTAAGCTAAATAGCAGAAATGCCAGAAATACGGTGCTTTTACATCTGGACAAAAGGAAATACTTCTCTTTCAGCTGTGGAGTATAGAAGAATTTCTGTGGTTTTAGCCACGATGAATCATGCAGATTGCAGTTATGCATCACATCTTGTTTTAGGATGGAACTCCATCCTTAGTTTTTGATAATGCTCCTGCTCTTGAAAGGAGAATTGAGAATGCTTCTGCTCTATATTCCAGTTCATCTCCAAATTTTCTGCAGATAAATATGTTGGAGGAGGTTTACGGATGATTCATTTTTCTGCATAGAAAATGTAGCAAAATCGCTCATATTCTAGAGCTGAAAAATTAGCAGCGAGTTAGTAAATAAACTGAAAATTACAACTTTAACCAGTCGTCTGTAATTCCAAGATAGTTTCTTATGCAAGCTAAAAGTATCAAGTACTTCCTCATAGTAATGCCCACCCCAGAAGAGTAGTGGGAGACTTCTCCATGTTACAATTTTTGGCTGCTGTCCTTGACATATAATATTGTGGTAGAGTAACTGCAGAGGTAGAGAGCATTTCACAGTGAATGAATGAAAATATTGTGCTCCCAATGACAAGGTGAACAATTTCTAACATTAGAACCAAAAAAAAAAAAAAAAAAAAAAAAAAAATCAGTTTAAACAGTATTTAACAGTATTTCAACTCATCAGTCAGGTTTTGAGCATGCTGGTGATTTTCTCCCTAGTTTTGAACCCCATGTTTGGGAAGCGACTGGACTGATTGGCTGAGTCATTTTCTGGTGCCTGAGAAGGAAACACTTCAAAAGGCTTAGGGGAGTTATAAATAGAACATGTTCTGAGGGAAAATTGTTACTCAGAGAGCAAAGGCTGTTGATACATGACTGCACAGACATTGTCTGCTACACACCACCAGCATTTTTAATGAATTTTTTTCTTTTTTAAAAAAAAATTTAGATCCCTTTAACTACTTCACACTATTTCTTTACATCTTTATTTTATTTAGATGAATGTGTAGGGACAGTAATCACTTTATAACTTCAAAATAAACTGCCTTGATACTATCCTTTTGTTTTCATGGCCTATGATTTTAATTCCAAGAACACATATTTCTTTAAACTTTTTCCATTAAGTTCTTTAAAATCCTGATTTCCTGTGCACTTCCTATGGGCTTTCTTCTGTGGTACAGTCTGGAAATGTCACATGTCACAAGAACAGAGAGAGCAGAAATGGGACATGAGCTGGGGATTCCTGTGTTGATATAACTTCTGCCACTGGCCAACTAGGGAGTCACAAGAGACCAGTTTTCCTATAATTTCCCTATAATTTCCTAGAGCTGTGATTTATCTTCCCTTTGTTCTTCTGGAAATGTAGGATAACAACTCTTCCCCCATTTCAGAATGATGAATAAAGAGATTAATAGGATATTGGATGATTCCCCTGAAGCCAAAGACTGTCCACAAACCCAGAAGAGGCTCTTTTCACCCTTTTCCATCTAGCAGCAATCTTAGGACACCTATCTAGTCATATTGCAGTGTAATTTACTGACAAATGGAGCACTTGCCTGGAATGAGCAATTCTGTCATTGTTTAAAAAGGAGCTATGTTGTTAACACAGGCAAAAAATATTGTGGACAAGTAATGGAAATAAAATCAAACTCCCATAATTTACAGCTGGGTCCAAAACTAACCCAAAGCCAGGAGGAGTCTTTCCACTGACTTCATTAAACTTCGCATTTTTGCGCTCAGAAGTGCTGGTAATAGAGCCCAGCCAGGCCCTGGGAGATGCTACAAGCCTTGTTCTCAGCTGACCCCCTTTGGCCAGAGCTGTTAGGGTGAAAGTGGAGCTACACACAGCATCAGGGGCAGGCAAAATGAAAATCTGGAACAAAAAAATGTGGCAGAAACTCTAAACCAGAAAAGGCTACATATAAATAACAGTCAACAGTAGCAGTACCATGGGCTCTTGTGCCTCCAGGCAAGCACCTACACGTTTACAAATAATGACATGCAGACATTAGTTTAGTTTAAGGTGCTTTGTAGACTAATGTTTTAAGCGAAACAGAAGGCAAGACCTGGCAAGTTTCCAAAGTCTGGATATGTTGTGAAATAAAAAATACAAAACTATAAACTTTATCTTCATCAGCACCCAGCGAAATGCATGTGCTTGTTAAAAATCCTAACACTGCACTAGGAAAAATGTCCTGCTCTGTCATTGCCAGGAGTAAATGACAAGTGAAGTGGCTTGAAGGAAACCACCCCTTTAACCGAATTCATAAAAATGGGAGCCTGCTCGAAATGCAGAACTTTGGGAGTTTTTTAATAAGGAAGTTTCATCTGCGAAGTTTCACAGTAAACCATTCTCTGAAACAGTTTTGGATAGCATTCATATTGTACTGAAGTTCAATATGAATTGTCCACAACAACTAACATTTTGTTTACTATCTGATAACAAATATTTGTCTCTGTGAGTGAACGTAAAAGGCCAGTGATCTCTTGATCACCAGGAAGTAAATAAACCAATTGAATCCTGTGGAGATATTTCAAACTGACTGTTTTTTTAATTCTGAAAATGCCTTTTAGTCTTTATCTTATGCATTGATTAACAGTGTGTTGGTGACTGGGTGATGGCAGATGCATATCTTGAAAGAGCAGCATAATTGCTGCTTATTAAGGAATTGCAAGGATGCAATATAGAGAGCTAAAAGGAGCATTTCACATGCAGAAAGAAGTGCTTGGAAATCAAGAAGGCTCAACTGCAAAAGAAGGCTTTTGAGCTGTGCTGAGTTTCACAGGTCCATCCCACGTGTGAATTGCAAATATTGCCAGATGAAGGGCACTTAAAGAAATGCCAGCTCTGTGAGCAACGCAGAACGAACCAAGTTTCTGCTGAACAGGATTTCCCCTGGGAATGTGGCGTTGTTAGTCTTCATTTCAGCTGCTGAGGAAACGCACTTGTGCCCAGGCTTTGTTCTCTCCCTAAGTGCTGCTGATGCCATTCCAGGCAGTTCTAAGTGGTTTTGCTCTCAGTGTGTTCAGGCTCTTCCTCCACTAGCTGAGAGCTGTTATTTCAAACTTTGCATGTTGAGGAGCAGGAATGGATGCCATCTGCCCTGCTGACAAATTTGCAGATGCACGGGACTTTTTTTTAATTAGAGAATACTTCTTTTTTTAATTTTGGCACTGACACAGGAAAGCTACTGGCAGATGGTGCAAGTCTGAAAAGGTCTCGCTGTAAGCTACGCTTGTTTGTTTGAAGTTGCTAACATGACATGTTTAAACACTAAATGGTGAAGTTCATAAAAATATTTTGCAGTTGTCAGGAATACTGTTGCTTGTGCCGTGATCCAGTGAGATCGAGTGCACTGAGGACAGCCAGGGAAGGGAAAGGAGGCTGTTCAACAGGCCCTGCTGTCACCCTAGGACCTGGTGACAATTTGTGGGGTGGCACGTCTTTGCCAAGCACTGAGCCAGAGGCCAAGTGGTGGCAGGAGATGTAGTCCTGCAGAGCCTGGTGTCCCTGGGGGAGGCACAGCGGCAACACCCTGCACATCCCCAAAACCACAGCAGGGAGGACAATGACCACGACCTTATTCCACATGGGGTCTCAACACTGTCAAACGCTTGCTAAAGCCCTGGTTTGGCTGTGCCAGGCGGGCTGTGGCACAGGTTTTCCCTCTCATAAGCAATGCTGAAGAGGACTGTACCCTCCTGAGCCCCTCCGAAGGTAGCAGAGGGGTTTTGGCAGCGCCGACATCTGTGCATATCACCAAGGCAGTACCGAGCTTCCCTGGGAGCAGAGATCTTATGTAAACCTTCCTTCCCCACAGGTTTATGGAAAACTGACAGTGCTGGCAGGGGGCCAGTTTAACTGGGAAAACTGAAGTTGACTAAGCTTGAACAACTTAGTTATCCCACAAGGTTAAACAGGTACATGGCTTTAGGTCCCATTTAAGAAACCAGGGATGAAAGGGTGGAAGCAGGAATAAGCTGCTTTTTTTTTTTTTTTTTTTTTTTTTTCCCTGCGATCAGATAAGAAAGAGAACTCTTCACGGCTGCTGTAGCTGGATACTAAATTAAAAAAGAAAAAAGCCTGGAGTTGCACTGAGTAGTTAAAAAGCAATTAAACTTTGAAGAGCATATTCCTGAGTAGCAGGTTGAGAACATGGCTGCATTTTTACCCAGCAAGAAATGCAATCTTTTGAGGATAATTTTCCTAAGTTTAAGATAGTGATTAGAGATCTATAGCACTCAACTTTATAAAACCAGGTTTGGGGAAAAGTCTCTTCTGTGTCTGTACTGTGGGCAGCCTGGCAGTGCCAGGAACTTTCAAACCTTCAGGTTTGAAAGCTGTGTTGCTGTGCTGCCATTTGTTGGTTTTTATTCTTTTTTTCTTTTTTTTTTTTCGTTTGTTTTTTCTCTTTTTTTGGCAGTTGAGCAAGTTCAGAAGAAAAGTTGGTTATTGGTTTAAACGAGCATAGCATTGACTCCAGTGAAATGTAGGAGGCTGGATAAATTTTCTCTCTTTACAATAAGAATAGCAGTGAAAAATATGAATATGCACATTTCACTGGGGATACCTGCTTACCTCCTGGACCATGACAACTGATGAGTTTTGGACAAAGTTTACATATATAATTATTTGTAACATATTTAAATCATACTTGAAGAAAAAGGGCAGGAGCTTTTTCTCCTTTTTAATGCCTTTATTAGTGATCAGCTCGAGGTGGGGGCCCGACGGGTCGCGCACACACCGCCGCTGCTCCCAGAGGTGGCACACAGGAGGAGGAAAGCAGCTTTGTCCACAGGAATGCAGGCAGAGCTGGGGCTTCTATCCTCACGAGAGCACCAGAAGACAATGAGGGCTCGTCGGTCTAGGGTGTCTTCTCTGCCTGGGTACTATTGCACTTAGGGCCACACGGCCGAACTCAGCTCTTGGTGTATGCTTCCTTGAGGTTTTCTCAGAGTAGTGCTGCTGTTTTTATTGTTCTATGATACGTTGTTTTGTGGTTTTGGGAGTCCGATTTAGGCCAAATGCCCCTTATTTGCATATAGTCAGTGCGCAAGGACGTCTGGGAGCAGCAGTCGGGGTGCAACAAATGTAGCTTCCGACGGGAGGATTCTGGGAACATGGGGACACAAACATGAAACTGGCAAACACAGACTAGGGTAAAAAGGGAACAATTGGGAAAACAACTTTTAACAATGATTGGTAACAAATAACCACAACATTAACAACTAACTCTTACTGAATAAGAACAAACAGGGAATTTTGTTTATCACAATACTGAAATGCAAACCCATAGGTAAACCAAATTTCTATCATCATCAACACTTCTTGCTGAAGTATGTTCAACTACAATGGGCAAAACTTATGTGGAACCTATAGGTCTTCAGTTATTCCCCTCCTATTGACAGCATCCTCAGACCATAAATGGTATTAAACGTGCATAACTCTTGTTTCTTAGCAACTTTATTTTTTAAACAAAAGAGGTTTGAATACATATAATTTATTTATTTTATGCTGTCAAGACAGACAGTAATGTATAACAGACAAAACTCATGCCCAGCAGTTGCTGGTTGTTTTCTATTATCTCCATAGAGTAAGTCAAAAACATTTGTGTTAGATAATTTTAAAAAAAGACCATATCTTCTTCCTGGCCATTCCTTCCTGGCTGAGCACGAGAAGTGAGGTCACCTCTCCTCTAACACAATGTAATGCAGCACAGTAAATGATCAGTCACCAGAATCTCCCAAAGTAAACTCTGGCATTGCCAAAGAAAGTACCTCCTTCCTTGAGATTTAGCACTGATCTTCTGACATGGCTTCACTCATGTGTATGGAGTCACAGCAATTAAAGACACAATTTCCACAGCACAGACCAGCTACAAGTGTTTAAGTTAAAAATGAAGAATCTGTGAGACTGGAAGGATGGCACTGACATCCTTGTGTGTTTGAGTGTTCAGCTGTCTGAGAAACTGACATAAAATATCTCTGCATTCAGACTTATTGTGATGGTCCTCCCTGGCTCAAACTCTCTGTCATTCTTCCATTAATGACACTCAGGGAAGGCTTTGTTCAGTAACACCCACAAAACATAAATAACATTTAATTAAATAAAGTCTCTGCTAAGATTTAATATGCTAAGATCAAAGCATGTGGAAAGTGATCTTTGTCTCTGACAGAAGGTTTCCCACAGACAAGAAATAATCTAGGTTCTTGCTGACAACACATACAGAAAATTTAATTTGTATTAAGAATGTGTTTACAGAATGTACTCTTACTCACTGACAGTCACATTCTAGGAACTGTTTCCATGCAGGTGTGTGAGTTGTTTCTATTGTTTGTGTGTTTGGGGTTTTTTTTTTTCTTTTCTCACAAAATTTCCCCAACATGTCTCTCAGAGGGCACTGTTTTTTTTCCCTGATACAATCGGAACCCTCTCTGCCTGTTTTGCAATGTGACAATCCCTCAAGCAGCTGGCAGTTACTGGCTCATGCAGATGTTTTAGCACCCCAGCAAAGAAGAATCTATTTCCCAGCTGCACACAGCCTGGAATCACTTAGCTCGGAAGAGTGTACATTAACTTAAATTCCTTTATGACTTTATCACATTGAAGTTTCATTTTTCTCTGCAAAGCCTTCATCTGAAATCAAGTACGGTCAAAGTCAGAGCACATTTTCAGGGAAGTTGTTAGCACAGCAGTGCAGGAAGGAAATCTTATCAGCTTTGCTGAGCTTGGTGGGTTAGTTTTACAGAGAGTCGTTTGTCAGCACAATCCAAAGCAGCAATGCTGCAAGCACTGGCTGGGGAAATGAGGCCTGATCCAAAGCCTATTGGAATCCATGCAAAACAACACTTAATTACTTGATCCTTTTCACTCTGAAGTCAGTGAGATGCTGACATTTCTTTCAACAGAAGCAGCTTCTTAGCTTTGATATCTCTCATGTATTTCTCAGTCAGAGTAGTGACTTCTGCAAATCAAAGCAGAATCAAAAGCTTCTTTTTTAATTTTTTGAGCACACAAACCCAACCATCAGAACTTAAAAAAATATAAAATTTCTGTGGAATAAACTCTGATGACTTAACATTGATAAAATGAAGGCTCTTAGTGGTATTCCTAAGGGTAATAATAAAAATATATATTTATGAAAGACTAAATGTTTTAACAGCTGTCTAAAAGACTGGCTACAAGAAGGAAAGAAAAAGATGCAAGTCTTTGTAGTAATGGTTTATTCCATGCTTCACAATGTCCACCTTATTTGATTATCTGTCAAATCTCAAAATTCAAATATACCTTACAAGATGACATGTGCCCCATGGGAGGTATAAAACTTCTTAGGGTTGTGACTGTTGCTTTTCAGAACTCAAAGAATGTTTCCAGGATTTGTAATTACAACATCACCAGAGCTGACATTATCCCTTAATGAAGTAAAATGACACTGAGACATGACTCCATTATAAGAATAAATAGGGGACCATAATTTCAGGCTTTACTAAAATTAAAGTTATCCTAGAGATTCTGAGATTCATTTCTTCTACCTTCAAAGAAGGAATTTTTTTGATTCCTGAGTGGAAGATTTTGAAGAGGCTGGTGCTGGCTAGCTGGTCTGTCTCTCTATGAAATTGCATTTAGCAAAATGTCTTAGAAAATTAATTGATTAATGTTGAATGATACCAGGAGCAAGAGCTCATCCTGTGCCCATATTGGGAGTATTATTAGAAATTTCACATCAGTAAAATCCTTTTTTTTTTTTTAACTTTAAAATCCCCCCCCTCAGGGGGATTTTGGCAGCAAAGACATGTGACCCTAATAGTAAAATGTCCTAGATTTGTATCAGTGACATGCATCAAACAAGCTCTAACTCCTGTTTGTTAAAAAAAGCATAGAAAATACGCATGGAAAACTAAAACCACCCCCACACATGCCCAAAACCCAAACAAGAATATTTGCACAGAGGGAAGAAGGACAAATGCTACCAGCCCGGGGTTGTGTTACTGACCAGGTGTGCTTAGGGATGGTTTGTCAGAGCTCTCAAAGGACAGAGGCAGAACAGGGCAAACGCAAACCCTGGCAGCTGGGAGAGTCCTGCTCCTGTTTCTGCAACAGCAGCACTGGGTGTGTGAGAAACTGCCCACAGGAGGAAGGCAGCATGATGAAGGACCCGTCCCCAAACTTCCCTAACAAATGAACTCAGAGTCTCCCGTGGGAAAAAGGCTACGGAATTAGTTGTGTATGTTTCACAGGTACTTCCGTCTGCTTTTTCTAATGAATTAAAGTGTTTGGAACTGTGCCTCGATAGACCTGTAAAAATCTGTTAATGTGCTTGGAAACTTGAACACAAATGTTGTTTAGAAGGTGTCTCACAGTGGAATAGTTCCTTTATATGCTAAGGCTATTATCTGATACACCCAGGATTGGGTAGGAAGGGCTATTTCCTGCACATGTGGTAAGAAAATCCAGCTATTCCAGGCCCCAGGAAAATTACATGCTCCCACGTAAAGAAGCCAGCTTCCTTTCCTTAGATCTGTTTTCTTTTCCTCACTCTACAAAGCAAAGTTCCTTTAAAAGAACCACCCTAAAGGCTTTCTGTGTTGGTATAAACCAAAAAGCATTAATGAAGGAAGAGGACATTAAAATTTGTACAGACATGAATATGATGAGCAACTTCAAACCAAGAGCAGGAAAATACTCATAGTGCCCTTTCACATGATGCAGCAGAATGTCAAGGTTTCATCCTCAAAACTGCTGTAAGGGAAGGAAGTCCTATTACATGCACCCAATAGATCCCAAACTGACTCATGATGAATTCTCCAAGTCATAAAGAAAATAAATGATTGAGGAGAGAACTCAGCATGGTCTCCTGAGAGCCAGGCCACAAGGCCATCCCTCTTGCATGAAAAATTCAGTTAACTTTGAAGACACCCACAGTTCATCAGAAAGGATCAGACAAGTTGTTTGAATACCACAATAAGGGCTTTTATTGTGCTAGATATGTAGATAGGAATCCATTTACAAGAATTTGAATAGATAGGCTTGCACACGTCAGGAAGGGGAATGCTGGACATCACCAGCTACAGAGAGGGATCAACATCCTACAGCAGAATGAGCAGACACAGCTTTATACCAGTTAATAAGGCTGGATTGTTTTTTGTAAGGACCCTTCTTATTCCTGTTTTCTCTCCTTACAATGGAGGAGAACAGACTAGGATTGAACAAAGAAATTACAAAGAAGCCACTCTGTTAAAAAAAGGGTTTATTTTCTGATTAATTCCTAATTAATGCCTATTAATCTAATCTTTAACTGATGTGTGTTCATCTTAGCTGAGAGTGACTAGACTGTATCTCAGTTATGTTTTCCTTTGGAGAGAGGTAGGTGTGACTGTGAATAAAGAATTTCTTAATTCTGGTTAAGTAACAACTAATGAAACGTAATTTTAAAAGATGGTTGTGATAATAGTTTAGTGTGAATTATACAGCCATCTTTCAGCCACTTTCAAAGATCAAACAGTTAAGGACAATAAGCAAATACACTATAGTTAATAAACAGCAAGGCTCCTGCTGGTCTTCACGCAGCCCCTGATGATGCAGAAAAGTTTTGGAAGCATTTGGCCGGAAAAAATTATCTTTTTACGGACTTACTAACTTTTTCTGAGAGGCATGGAGGCAAGAGGACAGTTGTGAAGGTGAACAGACATATGGGAGACCAGTGCTGTATGCCTCCTCCCTAACCAAAAAGGAGCATCTATCCTAAAAAAAGTTTTGGAAAATTTCCCACTAGGGGCTAAAGTTTTCAGATTTAATATTTTGTGGGTTCTCTGGCTCTCAGTGGTGGTAAGTACTGAAACTAGCAAGACTTCATAAAAATCATATAAATACGATTTCTTTCATACACACATCCCCTTTGCTAACTACAGATCACTTTTTTTTCTGGAAGTTTGCCAAGAGGATTTTCTCATTCCTTGTTCTTGCCTTCCCCAAGGCTGCAAATGATGATAGTCTTTTAGACAACAGGGAAATGGTATGCACCATTTTTTCCATATTCTTGCTTTTATCACTTTGAGGAAGAAGTACAGTCAATTTCCTGAAGTTAAATCAGCAGACAAACATACTGCAATTCAAAGTTAATCATTGAGTAAAACTTGGGTTCAGCCAAGCATGTTGCAAAAAACTAGAAGACAAATTTCAACCCAAATGAGAGGCATTTTCTACAACAAAATTCTTGCCTCAAGAGTAACAAATTATTTTAGAGAGTTGGCTAAACCACTTGGGTCACTAGGGATTATATTCATCTGTGCATGGATGAAAAGGGCCATATTCACACTTGTTTTCTCTCCATGTTATCCAAAAGCCGCTTGAAATTTGGTTCAAGTGTGGAAAGGGTCAGAGTTCATGTCATGGCACGCCAGCTGCCACCACAGCCTTCTGCAGCGTCACTGAGGTGTAGTGACTGTGTGATACACGTCAAAGTATTTATGACAGGCTGAGGTTACCTATACAGCGGGCCTGCTGGGGCTTTGCCAAGTCTTTAGGTTAGCAGATAGGGACTTTAGTTCCTTTGCCCTTTCTGTTGCAGCACTTCAAGCGATTCCCGATTTTCTTTGTTCGTTTTTCATGTAACTTCACTTCTGCCGCCAGCAAGATGTTCCTGTTAATGGGAGTCGGGGAGTCAGTGCCAGCGCTGTTAGCTGATCTTGAACTTTCTCCCTGCTGGTTTTCTGTCTGCCTGCTGACCGAAACCTCCTTGAACCTGCCGAATATGCGACAACCTCCACGCTTCCTCAAAACCAGAGCTTTAGCAGCCGAGAGGACTCTCCCCGAGTTCCCCACGCCGCGCTGTCCCTCGCAGCGTTCCCCCACGGCAGGTGGGGCCGCTCCGTCCCGTTCTGGGCCCGAAAACAGCGGAGCAGCCCCGGTGCGGAGCAGCCCCGGTGCGGAGCAGCCCCGGTATGGAGCAGCCCCGCTATAAACCCCCCCGGCAGCCGCCCCCGGGGCGCTGTGGAGGCGCACCTTGCGCGGGGCTCTGAGGGGGCCGGCCCGGGCTGAGGCGGGCGGGCCGCGGGCCCCGCCCTGAGCCCGGCCCTGAGCCCGGCCAGCCGCGCCGAGCCAGCGCCGGCAGCATGAGGAGCGGCGCCGCTGCTGCTGCTGCTGCTGGGTCCGCGGGAGGACAGGCGGAGCAGGTGCGGCGGGGCCGGGAGAGGGACATGCGGGCTGGCACCGGGCACGGGGGGCCCTCCGCGGGAGGGAGGGAGGGAGCGCCCCGAGCTGGGTTCTCCACCGCGGGCGGCGGCGCTCTGGCAGTGCCGAGCCGAGCCGAGCCGTGCCGTGCCCCACTGCTGGGTCCGGGCGCGGTGTTCCCGCAGCCATCCCGGCTCCGCGCTCGCTCGGACGGCCACGCAGGAAAGAAAAAAATCATTCTTTTCGCTCCGTGACTACCTCGCGGTTAAGGCAGCCGAGCGCTTTCCAAATGTGTTGCCACACTGGAGTGGGCTATTAGTTTGGACGCGTCCTAATGAGTGTGTTAATCAGCGTAACATCCTTCTCTGCCCACCTTTTGGGCTAATTGCGGATGGCATCTGCTGAGTTTCTCTTTGCGCTTTGAAGTGTTGGTTAACCTGTGATAGTAATTGTCTTGTGTTCGCTCCGTTTTTCATGTGTAAATTCAGCGTGTGACTTGAATTCAGATAGCTGGCTCGTGGACTGGTGATTATAGATTTATTTGCCCCTACGTCTGTGAGGTTGAGCCGGTATCAAAAAGTTTTAAGTTCTCTCTCAAGTTTGTTGAAAAAGATCTGGAGGTCTTTGTCGACTTTAAAAACTGTTTACAGTTGGCAACCTTGTTCGTGCCTTCAGCCAAAATGAGATCTGAGTGTGGAAATGGGACTGCATACTTGTATCTAAAGACGGTCCCTAGCAAGTCAAAACGGAGGCAAGTTGGCATGGCCAGGAATGTTCGTGGGAGCGTGGACTTTTGTTTTTAATTTTTTTCCCTTATTTTTTCCTTTTTTTTCTTTTTTTTTTTAGAGACTCAAAACCTTACAGTAAGGTGGAGCAGCCCAATAATCCTTTGCTGCTAGTCCCGGCTGGGTGTAGCTGCCCCCTCTCTGACTCTGCTTTTGGTTTTGAGGAAGTTCTTAATCTCTCTATGACTCAGTGGCCTAATCTTTAAAATGGCTTAATAAGACTTGTCACGCTTGCCTCCCAGGGACATTAACATCTAATTGATGCTCACGAAGTGCCTTGATCTGGGAGAAAAGAGGGCATCTTGCTTCCCTAATTTCGCCACTTTGTTTTGGGTGCTAATTATATTACATGGGTGGAAAACACATTATCTGACAACCGAACTGGAATTCATGTCTGTTATCATTGACACTAGGTGAGTGTATGCCCACTTATGCTTAGTTTGAGTTTCTGTGTGTTTCTCTGAAAGCAGCGGGGTTTAGCTTTTCTGGAGGATGCATCTAAGAAATAGCACGGAAAGCAGCCACAGACTTTTGCTCCTGACTGTACAGATACTCCACAGTTTTTCTCCGTGTATTATGAGGTCAGTAAAGGTTTAAAGAATTGAAACTGTGTTGACTAAACTCTCAGCGTGTCCTTGGTCTTAAATCCTACTCTGCCTGAATCTTACGTCACAGTTTTTGTCATGTTTCACTTCTTTAGAAAAAGAGGAAATGTACAAATTTACAGTAGTCTGCTTGAAAATACAAGCTTTACAATGTCAAATGTATCTTCTTAACTGTTTTATTTGCTGCTCAAAGGAGTAATCAGCCACTTTACTCCCTGACTAATCTTGCCCCACCTCCTCCTTATCACCGCTGCCTCCCCGTCGGGCAGATAGCAGAGCCTGCAGTGGCAATAGCGGGGGGCTGGGATGATGGGGTCCCCACCAGCACACACCAGCAAACATCAGTGTTCATAAACCAGCTGATGTGAGTGGGCACTCTGCTTTACAGCACCATGGGCTTTTTCACCTAAAACTTGAGGTTGCGAAATTCTCCATCCTTTCCCTACACCTCGGTTCCTTGCTCCTTGGTTCCTCTTTATTGCGGCTTTGTGTGCTGGGAGGCTGCTTTGTGACACGGCGTTTGACTCACTCGTTTGAATCAGTTCTCCTTTTCAGCATTGTTGCTGCAGTATTGTCCTTCCCTGTGCTAAACAGACCTGTAGTGTTGATACCTGACAAACGCACCTTTTAAAACGCTATTTGATATTTATTAGTGCTGTTCTCTTTATGGTACTAGATAAAAATACTGCAGATGCATCTTAGAGTGTGTGGTGGAGAAATTAAGTTCTGAATGAGCATGCTTCATTCCACTTCCTCTTGCCGTGTGGTCTGCAGCAAGTGATGTGACTTTTCCTGCCCTGTCTGTAAAATCAGATGAATCCTCAACAAATTAGTATAAAGAAAAGCATACAGAAATGTGAAGTCATCTCGGTTTCACTCTGAATTTCTTCTTGGCTTGTTTTTAATTAATTGTCTCAATGTTGCTCTGAAGTTGTAGCATTACCAGGTCCCTGACATCAGGGTGGTGCTGTTTGTGGGGAGATCATTTTCGCCTAGAATCTAGATGTATGATCTGAAAAGGTTTTGGGTTTGCTAAGATATGCTGAAACAGGGTTTTCTAGTCTCCTGTAGGTATTCTATTCCTTGTGGAGGTGAGAGAGCCTATTTTCTGGCTGGAGATGTTCCTTAAGTATAAGAAACCATAAAGCAGGAGAGGTGATTGCTCTCCAGTTTCTCCATGGGTATGCTTTTAAGTCTTTCACCTGTTCTAGCACATACCTTTGTCTGCTCCAGATGTCTTGCTGCTCTGGTATTTTATAATTAGTATCTTGAAAACTCAAGGGAAAACTTTGAAATGCTGTCCATTTCCCGTTGGGACTCTTCCATGTGGCTGTGACATTTGCTGGGAGTGCTTGGTAACCCTTGTTTGTTCCTTTGCCTCACTCTGATTCCCCTGGCATCAGCAGAAAAGCTCTCTTTCCTAGTGGAAGAGTCTTTACTTAAGGGCATGGTGTGTTTTGATTCCCTTAAAATGAAGACAATTTCAGGTGTCTGAAGCTGACATCTACCTCCCAATAGTTCTTCTGTTTTCTCAGCTTGCTCATGTGTTGGATCCTGAGCCAAGGAGCTACAGAAAGGCTGAGGGGTTGCTTTCTGTGTCTGTGTTGGCAGCCTGGCACGCATGCATCTCTATAATAGATGTGAACCTGTATAATAGGAATTTGGTGTGTGGATTTTGTGTGTGAACAGATTCTTGGTTGCACCTTTCCTGTTCAGTTGAGCTCTTTCTGTGTTAGGAGGATATGAGCTTGAAAAGTACAGCCTTCGCTCTGTGTCTGGCAGCTCAGCTGTGCAGGGAGGGCACACTGCTTGTTTCTAATCACTGGGACCCATTTGAGAGGTGTTTATACAGCAAACTGGCTCTTTCACAAGTCGTATTAGTAGTTCAGGGTACATTAGACCTATTCTGGAAAATATAGATATTCTAAATTAAGGCTATTAAGTGTTCACTGATTCAGTGACTGTGCAGATATGCAGTTAATATTGTGTTGTGACACATTCTGGAAATTGCTGTGTTTATTTTTGACCTGGAGAAAATGACTAACTCTTTCATGTATGCATAGTTACATTTACAAGCAAGTAAAAACTTCCCCAAAATTATCTTTAGACTCCTAGTTCCATGAAAGGAAAAAAATTCAGATTTGTCCCTTAATCTGAGCTGTGTGTACTATCAAGCCCTCTTTCTGCTCTGGGTAGATAACCCTGTGTTCAGTGGGGGTTATGTTTTCAGGGGGTTCATTATCTCCTCTAAATTTTTGTGGGCAATTTACTGTGTGGGGAGAGGAACAAGAGCAACCCCATTCTGTGTTGGGAAATGTAGGAGGTACCACAACACAAATTAGAAGACACTACTGCTATAGCTTATATTAAGTTAAATTTTGATTGTTCTTATTTCATTATCCCAGTAACACTGGTGTAATTAGGAGGAAACTTGAGTTTGTTTCTTCTTGCTTTTGCCCCCCTGGAGCTGTGATGACAAAACCTGGTGAGGCAGGTGGTTTATGGAAAATACGTGGATTAGATTAAAACTTTTGGTTTTGACTCTGACATCTCTTCTGCCATGCTCTGGAGAAATGACAGCAGCAGTTTCTCCAATTCCTGCATTCAGCCAAAGGGGCATTACTAATTCAGTTTTTAAAATGACTGTTCCTGCCACTGCGTGTTGTGGAGTTTTGGCTTCCTCAAAAGCAGTTTCTTTGGACCTGTTAGTCCACGATAAATCCTTCTCAGACCTTTTAAGCTTGCAGCTTAGTGCCTGTTTAGACTGCAATAGTGCCCAAAGGGGTACAACAGTTCTCTATTGGGGTTCATCATTCTCTGTTGCTGCCATTGCCAAGCATCAAAATAGAATTTCCAAAGCCATGTGAAATTTTTGCTGGAAAAAAGCAAGGATGCTTTGTAATCAGCTTTAAATATTCTTACGGTACTTCAACAGACTTTAGACCACCTTTCTAGTACCAAAAGGGGCCACAAGAGAGCTGGAGAAGAACCTTTTACAAAGACAGGTAGAGATAGAACAAGGGGTAATGGCTCTAAACTGAAAGAGGGCAGGATTGGATTAGCTATCAGGAAGAAATTCTTTGCGGTGGGGATGGTGAGACACTGGAACCATGATATTTTTATTATTTAATGTTACTTTTAGAAGACTAAGAATATTAAAATACCTGATTCTGATAACGTATTTTGTCATTTTCTTACCTGAATAGATGACTGACATAGCTAACTGGAAGGCTTTTAAATTTTCCAAGATTTCTATTTCCTAGTCTATGATGTGCAAATCATGTATGATGAAGTCCAGCAAAAAAAATTTGGGCAGTTTTGTAAGCAGCAAAACAGAAGGTAGAGCAGAAGACAAATTTTCCACTCTCTTTGAAAAGACTCATGTTTGGCAGATAGTGGAATTCTTTTTTGTGAGTAATGGGATAAGAGTGTATTGCAAAGACCATAATCTGTGTTATTGGCTGAGGTGAGCTCCATCTGTTAGTGGTGTGCAATACCCTTGCCCTCTAAACTCATGCACGCAGGGAGCAGCACAGAAGGATTTACAGAAACAAGTGCAGGCTCTGAAGACAGTTGCTAAAAGCAAAGGGAGGAATTCAGAAGGGAATGCAGTGTTCTCTGCTGACACCCTTTCTAGCTGAGGAAATTCTCTGGTTAAACAAGAACTTTAAAAGGTACTGGGTACTTTTTGGTTTCTTAGTCACAGTTTGACTTCCTTTCATACAGGTTCACCTGTTGTATGTGCTTGTTATTAGGCTGGTTTTTATTGATTGTCTTTATGGCGCTTTGTGCTGACCCGGGGAATAATTTAAAATAGCAATCTGAGCTGATTAGAAGAAAAAATGGGGCTTGTGTTGGGTTTGACTTTGAGGTGGTAAATATGCAGTCAGTGCTAATCACCCCCATGTCATCATTCACCCCAGCTCTGGGTCAGACACAGGATCTGCTTGTGCACTTGAATTGCAATTGCTTTCCTCCTTTCAGAGGCAGTAAAGGAGTGAGCATCCTGACACTAGAGCTGACTTCTCGGGGTCTTATTTCCGTCCTAGGTGAACTCAAAAGAACTTCTGATGGAATGTGATATTTGGGCTTGGATAACTTACGTGAACGAGTTCTCATTGAGGTCTGATCTCTTGGCCTTCTGCTTGGTATTTGATTTTCCTCTTTCACTGAGTGCTGCAAATTCCTATGGTTGCCACCTATGCAGCCAACTGTTTCTGTCAGTTCAGAAAATTGTTGCAGTAATTGCATGGCTGTAGAGGCAGAAGAATATTGAAGTCTGGAGCCATTTTTAGAAGAATATTGAGGTCTGAAGCCATTTTTAAGATTTCAGACTATGAATGAAGAGTGTAAGTTCCTCCCATTTCTGTCTATGGATTTTTAAAAGTAACAGCTGACACCCCTGTGTACAATATTTGTGTTCAGAACATTAATGTGGTTGAATGAATGTCAGAAGCATGCACATGGTTAAGCCTTGGACACAAGCTCCATAAATATGAACTGTTGGTGCATTCAGAAACTGAATGTTGATGTAACCAAATACCTCTTGCTGTACTTACTCTCTGAAACTCTGCCGGTGCACCAGGTCAACATTAGGTGTCCCAAAAATGCATTAGGAAGAATAAGGCTTGTATAAAGAGCTAAATACATCACAGTGAACCTGTTCAGACAAAAGGAACCATCTTTCTGTTCTGTTGGGGGTGTGTGTGAGAGAGGGAAGAAGGATTAGCGTGGTCACTTTATTTCCTGGAAATGAATAGCATGTGTTTTTCAGTGTGCAAAGCGGGTATTATTCTGTTTGTGACCTGCTTCCTTGTGCAAGTGTTGAGGAGTGGAGATTGGTGTGAATTTGTTGCCTGCCCTGCTGATTACAGCACTGTGTGATGCTGCCCTGCCACAGAGGCATGCCGTGTGCCAGGGTGTATAAATAACCCTGTGTGGCAGAGGGAATTGCAGATGGTATGCACATATTGACTGATGTTCTGGGCTTTGTCCTGGGATAGATCTGGCAGCTGCAGCACAGGGGTGATGGGTGATGTAGCACTCCCCAGCACCTACTGCAGAGCTGCTCTGCACAGTGGAGGGAGGCACAACCACAGAGGGCCACAGCTCAGCCACATCTTAGTTGTAGCTGGGATGATTAGATAAGCAGACAGGAAAATAGGTTAATGTGCACCAGGCCAGCTTTGTGCACATCATGGGGGAAGAAATGCCTTTGGTATCCCCTATGGAGTCATTCTTATGACTACTTCACATATCAATTTTCAGGTTAAAGATAGAACAGAGGGGAACAGTGTTATTTCTCTGGGAGCATCGGTTCTCCCTTGGATGGGGACCCAGTGAGATGCTGACCTCGGGCAGGGCAGGTTTGTGCTTCAGAGCAGAGTTAGGGTGTCATGGGGCTGGCAGCCCTGGGAGGGAGATGTGGTGCAGCAGGTGCTGGCACAGGCACCAGGAGCAGTGTCAGGAGCTTGGCAGACCTGGCTGCTGGCACCTCACTCAGAGAGGAGGGTTTCTCTCTGTGTTTTCTTCCCACCTGGGAATGAAAATTCACAGTGGAGCATTCACCTCGGTGTATTTATATGGGAAAGGAGGGCCCCAAGGTTTTTGTCTCACACTTACCTATGCAAAAATGCAAAGGATGGTTTCATTTTCTCTCTTTCTGTTTTCTTTCTGACTGAGGAAAATGTTATGATTGTTTGCTGAATTCATTCACACAGAGGGCTCCAGCATTGCTGAATGCATGCACTTGGAGGGCTCCAGCAGAATTTCTGATGCTATTTCACGACAACTGCAGGAGGTTGACATCTTAAGGCCTTATTTATGCATTTAGATATAGATACATATCTATATACACCTGTTTATAATAGTTACTTTTTCAGCTACTACCTGACTTAATAATTGATGTATTAGTAACTTGTGTGTGGAAGCATCTTCAAACTCAGTTATGGAATCAAAGCATCTCTCCCAATTATTTTGTTTATTGGGCATTCATAGAGACCAAAAAGAACTCTATGGCTGTTTCAGAGCAAGGTGAGATATTTTTGTGTGTTGTTCACATTACTCTTCCCTGACAGAGGTTAGTCCAAGGTTCTGCCTGACACTCACTAAAATACATGAATAACTTAATGCTGTGTTTGACAGAGTTTCTTAACTTTTCCTAAGGCAGTAGCTGTATGCATCCTTCAGATGGTCAGGTAGTTCTGCAAAGCAGTGTCAACATGAAACTTCAGCCTTTTGTCATAAAGTTTTGTAGATTCTGACCCAGAGCTTGACAGCATACATGTTTATGAGACAATTTGGCTCATTTGAAATCTCAAGCCAACATAATTACAAACACTGGCTCCTGAAAACCAGCTGTTTAGGTATCTGAATGTCTCTCTTAGTTTATTAATTTCCAATATAAAACCAGGAATGACATACATAGTATAGCAGATTTATATTTGCGCATGGGATTTAATTTAGAGGTAAATATTAATGCAGATAGATCACGTTTTTTTGCTTTAATAGTTCTAGTGAACAAAGAATGTGAACCACTAATTTTCAGTTTTATTTGCACTATGGAATTAGTGAAGGATGGCAGGGTTTTTTCCCTTGCCTCTCTGCCTAATCAGTTGTTATCCAGCCAGTAAGCCAACCCACATTCAAAATTTATTGAAAGCATGGGCAAGAGAGAGTTACTGGGACTTCTGCAAAGCTAGCTTAGTTCATGACTTGGCCCAAATTTCCTGCTGGGTTTCAAGAGGCATTGTAAGGTTGTGATCAGTGCTTCTGATGAGCTTATGGAAGCCATCACTACATTTAGTTGTTATGACTATTTCTCTAATGAAGAAGAAATGCACTTTGTCATACTAAGATGCACCTCGTGTTTTGAATCCAAATTTTGTACATTTTTGGGGGCTTGGCTGTTGTATAATATTTAGCTGGGATATTTTGCCAGTCTCAGGGCTGAAATAAGTGTTTCTTTTGATTTTGGATGAGGAAGTGATGTCAAACAGTGTTTTCCTCCTTTTGGGCCGATGATTCTATTATGATTATAGTGATGATTCTGTTTTCTTCAGGAAGAATATCCAGAGGAGTGAGAGCTTTTCTTTTTTCTGCCAGGTCTGGGGAATTTAAAATGAAAACTAATAGATTATTTTGGACCTTATCACTAGAAGCTAGTATTGGCAATGTAAATATTGCCTCTCGCAATTTGAATGAAGTGAAAAAAGGTAATGTTTATATTAATTATTTATTTAACAAACAGATCTGTAGTCACATGGAGAGTCTCCATTAAGTGTGTCTGCATTCCTTTTCTGGTTTTGGCCATGGAATCCACATTTCTGATAGTTCTTACTTGATAAAGTTTAATCTTAAAAAGAGGATTTGTAGTTACTGTCCTGGGTGAAGAGTTGTTTTGCATCTTGTGATATGCTGGGCTTTTTTTATTCATAAGGCTTCTCAAACTTCATTTGCATTGCTCTGGATTTCCTGTATTCACCGCTGGTTGGGAGGGGGGAGGTAAGGAGAAATTACCTTTATTTCAGCTGGGTGACTGGTTGCTGGCATAGCCAGTATGTGCTTAGTCATGTGCTGTGCTGATGGTGAGTTTCGCTTGGCATGTCCTGGCAGGTGCAGTCCCTCCCCTGTTCTCAGCAGAGCCATCTTCTCTGTGGTGCAATGGTAGATGACTGGGTTTGTTTTACAGCAGTGACACTGTAATGATAACCTTGCCAATGCTCAGGGGAGGTGGAGGCAGCTGAGCTTTTTGCTTGTCTAGCATGTTTAAAACTTTCACTCAAGATACTGTGACTTGAAGGTTTTGGGCAGTGTCACAAGGCTGTTGTGAACTTCTGTCAGAAAGTGTCAGAGTGGCAGCAAGACTTAGGCCAAAGGTTCTTCTTTCCTGTCTGCAGTCTTGCAGGGATCAGAGAAATAAGGCATAGGCAAGAAAGGGGAGAAAGCCACCTGGTATTTATGTTGGTAGCTGTTGCTAAAATCTGGAGTTTCTGTCAGTGAGTGCAATGACATTGTATTTATTGTATTTATTGTATTTAACCCCAGAAGTGTCTGTGCCTGTGCAGTCACACGGTTTGTCAGAGCTGGATGCACTCCTCCCTCTGTGCCCAGAGTATTTCCTCTCCAGCTTCAGTGCTTTGCAGACTCGGAGTGGTGAAGCCACACTAGCAGTGGCTGTGCTGGATGTCCTTGTTGTGATCCTTGCCCCTGCCTGCCGGGCTTTGCCTTAAGCAGATTTACTCAGCTGACCTTTTAACCTGCTGGGGATGATCAGAGCTCTGCCAAAAAGCTGCCAGACGAGACGGGTTGACTTCAGAGTGGCCCTGCCAGGAAAGGTAAAAGGAGCCAGCACCTAAGTGCAGCTGCCCCAGCAGCAAGATGGGCTGGAGGGGGCTGGTGCAAAGCTGTCAGCTTCTGTTTTTGGAAAGCATGGGTGCTCTGTGCCTGGTGCTACACTGAATTTTCAGTTCACCTGAAAATTCTGGGGTGAACTGTTCATGTGTTGCCATACGCTGCCTGCCAAGATGCCTTGGGGAAATGGGCTCTGCAAAAGTTGATTCATAATTAGTTGATATGCTGGATATCAGGAATTCAGTGAAGTGCTGCCTTCTGAACTTTTTTCCTAGCAATCTTCCTTAGACTCTCTTTATATATTCATGGGCAACATAAGAAGTGTTAGGAGCCAGCTCAACATCTGTAACTTGTACCTCTTCACAATTTTTTTAGTCCTTTTATGCAAACCTGTGGCATCTTTTGTCCAGTGAAGAAAACAGGATTCTAGCACTATTAGCTTGTCTTGTCAATTACAGAAAGCTAGGAATGAATTATTCCGGATGTTGTTGACTTACACATCTGGGAAGCAAACTCCTCATTACCAAGGCTGTTGAGGTTTTTCTGCATTATCTTGTGTTGCTCTCCCAGGCAGGGCACTGGTTGTGTTCTCTGGCAGGACTGGTGGTCAGCAAAGGGCAGAAGTAGAAGAGCCCCTGCTGTGTGTGGTGGAGGGAGGTGGAATTCTGAGCATGGAGGACAGATAAACCATCAAATGAAATACAGCAGAAGTTTCTCCTGGAAGGCTTCACATCATTAGTGGCAGCAGGAGTGCTGGAATATGTGTTCACAAGGCAAATCACTGTAATATTCCTGAATCTGTGTGTGTGTGTGGTTTTCAACACGGCAGTTTGAGGTAGCAGGTTAATCTGCCTAGAGAGAAGCCTATTTTCCCCAGACACGGGCTGGTCTGTTTGATGGGCCCCGTTTGAAAGGAATTAACTGAAGTTGGTAGCATCAGTGAAGAAGTTGTGCTCAGTCTGGCTTTGGTAAGAACACAAGGTTTGAGAGCCATGCCCAGTGGCGCCAGGCACCAGGAGCAGCACCAAGGGGACAAGGATGTTCCCAGCCTGTGCTGGGACAGTCTGTGCTGCACACGGGAGGTGCTGCTGCATTTGAACTTAGTGTGCTTCACAGTGCTCTGCACTGGCAGGAATGAGGGCAGGGGTAAAACCTCTCATGTTGTACCTCAAGGAAATGGACTCAGTGACTGTTGCAGTCACTTCCAAGCTTCCTTTCATAAGGTTTTCTGATTTAGAAATGCATTATGGGAATACCTGACCTGGCATATGAGCTTTTTTTTTATGTTGCTGTGCCTTTTCTTTTTTTTTTTTTTTTTTTTAGAAAAAACCTCTGGGTACTGGTGTGAGAGTTTTCTTTTACGTAGTATCTGGCTGTGGTATGACTGGCACGCAAAAGAAAGCACTTTCAAGAAAATTTTCAAGAAATTTTTGCTTCCAGAGCCGATATAAATACCCTTAAATCTTCACCTGAGATTTAGTTTCTCATGTTGACTCAATATTTTTTTTCCCTTGATGGGGCTGAACTCATAACATGCAAATTGTATCCTTTCAGACCTGGTATGCCAACTTTCCCAAACTTTTTTATGCAGTGTATCACTGGCTTGTTCTCTTTGGTAATCAAAGTAGCAGTTACAAGCAGTTGTTGGGGAGGGATAAAATATACTAAAAAATCCCTGTCTGGATAAAAAAGCTGAGTTTCTGTGCTGTTTTCATGGGTTTATGACTCTCAGGGCCTGTGTAGTGAGTTCCAAGGATGTCCTACTTTTGAAAGATGCTGCAACAAAGCCTGTTCTGTGCATATGGAGCACTGGTTGTGTTGGTATTTAATCACACTGGTAATACAGTATTAGGGTATTAGCCAACTCCTTATTCCTAGTAAACTAAACCTTGATAACTGGAGCATAGATAAAGATCTGGTTACACATTTCAGTGGAATAAAAGCAATACTGTTTACCTGTATGCAAAAGAGAGGGAGAAAACTCTGCTAATATAGAAACAGAATGAAGTCCAAGCCAACATAAGGTCTTGGGCTCAATAACAAAATGTTTTTTAAAAAAATTGTATTTGTAAAGTGGAGAACTAAACAGTATTTCTTTTGTGAATAGTTTAGATTCATATATTTTTCTCCCCATCCTTTTTCTGAAGTTCAGTTCTCTGTTTTCCTTCTTGGTCTCTATAAATTGGGGATACTAAAGCTGTTTGAACTATATATTAAGAAACTGTAATAATGAAACACATCTTCAGTGTCTTCAGTTGGTCTGCTTTGTGTAGGCACATTGGATGAATGGATTCTGGGTTTCCTGATCAGCAGCTGGATTAAAACTTCCAATGTTCTGAGAGCTTCCATTCTCCAGTCCCTGTTCTTGGCAGAGCAGGCACAGTGAGGGAGGAACATGGTGCCCAGGGGATCAGCGGTGTGGGCTCAGCTGAAGTGAAACCAGCTTGACCTGGGATGTTTTCTGCAAACCACTTGCCTTCCTAAATTGTTGTTTTCTCTAGCAAAGCCAGTTCTAATCAGCACCTTGGATACCGGGCACTCTGTGAACCCAGAACCAGTTAATCCCTTCCCTTTCTGAAAATTACAGGCTGTTTGAGAGTTGGAGCACCAAAGCAGCTCTAGCTCTGTCTTCCTGTAGCTGTAGGAAGAAATATGATGCCTCTTATCTCTTCTGCCCTGAAAACACCACACTCAAGTAAGCACCGTGCAGTCACACATGGTGGCATTTCAGGATCCCCAAACAGCTGTGGCTGCTCCACATAACCTCATGTCAATATATGGGAAGGAAGCGGCGGCGCTGCCTTAAAACATCCTGGATCTGTGTCACATAGCTGTGATGTTTTTGAACTTACAGGCTCAACTCTTCAAATGAACTGTTCACGTTGCTTTTCAGGTATGTGTGTTGATGCTGGCCACTGGTGCGTGCTTTCACTAAGAGATTTTGACTCTTCTGTACAGTAAAATGAATATTAGGACTAGATGACAGTGAGAAAAGAAAACTTTTAGAAAAAAATGGCATTGTTGTTTGCCTTCCCACTTTAAAAGTGCTTGCATTCCTACAGTGTCTGCCCACTTACATGCAGTGAAATACAGGTACATGATAAAATAAGTGTTCCAAATGAATGGATGACTAATGAAGAGCATGATGATAGCATCTACATATTACAGCACAGGTCATTCAGTTTGGGAGATGACCGGAATCAAATGGCCATTGTTGCATAAAAACTTCAGCAGAGATCCTGCAACCACTTCTGACCTTCAATACTGTTGAGAGGATTTCCACAGAGAATTTAAACCTTAGGCTTCTGGAACCAGGCTGTGTGATGAACAGTTACTATTAAGAAGTGGTTTTTTTTTTTTGGTATTTCACAGTTTCTAGTAAACTTTGCTGTGCTGGAGAAGATGAATAATAATTTAATCCTGACTATATCTCAGCTTGCCTTGTGAAAACAGTGATGCATTTGTCATCCTTCCTGTTGTTAGTTAATGATGTTCTGCTCTCAGAGTTGTTTTTTGGGTTTTTTTTTTTAATTATTTCTTGATGGGACTGCTTCCTAGCATATTACTCCCATTGGTCTTTTTTTTTTTTTTTTTTTCCTGGTGGATGTCCCAAAACAGACTATTTCAGGATGTATTCTCTAGCTGGACTATGAGGATTTTTCTGCAGCAGAAATGTATCTTGGTTTTGTAACTCCCTTGGCATCTTTATCTGTTTTTTTTTTTATACTTTGTTTTTCTTTGTTTTTTTGGAAGTCTGGACAGAGGGAGGGTAGAAATTGTCCTGCACATTTTCTTCCAAAAATACTGTTTCTACTTTCAGAAACTGTCTTTTCCAATCTCTTCTGGTAACTGTGGGTCCACTTTACAAGGACAAAAAACATAAAATAGATACAAAGCTAACACAGTAGCTTTCTTTCTGATTTGTCTTTTTATGTAAATGCTCCTTGGAGCAGAGTTTGGTGTTTAACCTAATCTTCTGTTTTCCCATCACCTTCTAGCTGATTTGCCTGGGTGCAGCCTCTCCGTTCTCCACTGCCATTCAGTGGCTATTTTTTGGTGGTGAATTGGCATTGCTGCACCCAAGGAACCTATCATTTACAACTCAAAACTGCTTTTGGGTTTCTTTGAATCTTTAACTTTGTGGTCCCTGGATTTTGGTGTGACTGATAACATTAATGCCCCAGTTAAACACAGGAAAAACAGCATGCTACCTTGTGTTGAAAAAAAAAATAAATTAAAAATACAGCAATGGAATGTATTGATTGCTAAAAATGTGTGTGTATGCATATGAAATACTGCCCAGAATGTTTAATTTCTTTGATCATTTGCAAAGCAATCCTGTCTGCGTTTTCAATGGATTAATCCTTGCTACTGATCTGGAAGTCTGATGTCTGCAGATGAGGGCAGCCCTGCCAAATGAATTACTGTGGACTGGAGCCCTCAGGGTCTTGCAGCCCCAGTGCTGGCTGTTCATTCCTATTGGGTAATTGCCACAGCCCCAGTAACCAGAGGGACACATGCTGGAGAGCACAGATCTACAGATCCATGCTTGGAAAGATGATCTGAAACATACTCCTGAGAGCTTCTGGCACATATCTATGAAAACTAACACTGGTGCTGTTTCTTTTCTCCCCCAATACATAACCTGGAGTGTTTGCTTCAGGACAGCCATAATTTAATATTTTTGTTTCAAAAACCCTGAACACATGTTAATTACCTTTCTTACAGAAATCCTGAGGAGAAACAAAAGACAGACTTGCTTTGGCATCCAGCATTCTCTGAGGGCACTTTCTGGTGTCTCCAGCTGATGGTTTTGGGCAGCTCTTAGAGAAGTAGCATTGCTGCTCTTTTTTGCTTTCTGGGTTGGGAGACATCACAGTGAGGGGACAGACAGGCTGTATCTGGGCATTGTGTGGCTTCAAGGACTCAAGACTGATTGCATTCTTTGTCCCTTGCTCCCTGTTGGTGTCCACCAGAAAGGAAGTGGCCCCTCCTGGGCACTGCCAGAGGCACTGGCAGTCCCACGTTGCTGTGTCAGTTCATGGCCTATCTTGCTGCCCCATCTTTCTACATTATTCCTATTCTCAAAGTGCCATAATCCAACATAATTTCTGTAATATCTGACTATGAGAATTATTGCTGCTTCATGTGTTTTTCTTTTATGGTGTATTTACCTCCATAATTGTGTCCCCATGCATACAAAAGGAAAGCTGTACTAGTGGAACCGCTGCCGAATGTGGCTCAGTTTTGTTGGTATAGCTTTATATATACTAGGGATTTTGCTGACAGGGCTCTGTCAGCTGCAGGGTATGTTTTTATTTGTCTTCCTCATGGTCATAGTTGTGCCATCTAAGTTTTGCCTGTGACCTGAGGGTGAGGAACAGAGAGGAGGAACACAGGGCTGTGAGAG
Source organism: Certhia americana (assembly GCA_018697195.1). Lineage (NCBI taxonomy): Eukaryota > Metazoa > Chordata > Aves > Passeriformes > Certhiidae > Certhia > Certhia americana. Next base: position 10,148,012 of record CM031861.1, on the reverse strand, counting down.
AAGTGGGATGTTGAAGTTCCCACTGGCAGCTGGGCAGGAGTGGTGCCAGAGTTCCGTCTCTGTCGTGCTCTCGTGTCATCCATTCCTGTTCAGTGTGTCTGGCTGTGCCATGTCCCTGCTGCTGTGATTTTGGGAGTGGAAAATAGGGTATTACTTGCTCTCCAAGTTAGTCTGGCTCAGTGCTCCAAACATCCTATTGCAAGTAGAAAATCTCATGCTGATCAAAAGACAACCAGCACTGCCTATTCTGTATATCTATGCTGTTCCAGCTTGTGAGCTTGAAATTATAAATATCACTATAGGAAAGAAAGGCTTCAAAGAGCTTAAAGATTGTCCTTTAAATTGTTTTCACTGAGACTATGTCTGTAACATCTTTCTAGCTTCAATTAACAGGTGCCTTTTCTTAAGAGGTATGCCTCTTGTAGGCTGATGTTACCCTTCTGTCTTCTTTTGTTCTTGTAATCCTAACCTAGGAAAATATCAGCATAAACTTTCTACTGTGGTTTATATTGTGTTTCTCATCTACTACAACAGAGCTGAAAAATGTTCTTCCTTGTAACCAGTCTAAACAAGAGTCAGGTTTTAATATCTTGTTTATGCATAGCATTAACCCCAAATGACTGTGGTATAATCATCTACAGTTACCTTTGAAGCTGTAGATTATGTGGAAACTTGGGACTTTGCAGCAGAGCTTTTTAGCATCCCTGTAAAAAAATAATTTTAAGTATTTATTGTAACCTGCACAGAATAAGGATTGAGCTAGAGACATTTCTCCTTAAAACCATTGGACTTGAAAGTTTAGAGTTATAATTTCCACTGGTGTAGCTACAACATTGCTTAAAAAAAAAAACAAAACAAAAAGAAAATTAATTTAGAACTCATTCATCAGAAATTATGATATTTCTGATGAGTTTGAGTGTAAGATGTGTACAGATGCCTGGAAAAGGATATTTTGTCATTAATTTGAAAAATCCATGCCTTTGCTTTGCAAAATAGGCATCCGAGGAGTTTAGTGATGCTCACAGGACAGGACTTCCTGTGCAGGCAGCAGAATGGTGTGACCCTGTGGCTGCCAGTTCTCTGACAGGATTTATCTGAAAGCTGGGAAGGGCTGTGTCCTTGTGCCCAGCAGCAGCTGGGGCAGAGCCCTGAGTCCCCATCCCTGGGTTGCATGTGTGGCCCCTGGTCCAGCCTCCCATGCTTTACCCCTGCCAGCATTCTGTGTTTCTGTGAGTGGAGACACCTGCAAGCTGCCACCTTACAGGGCTGATCTCATTGTACTTGTCCATGTCTTAGTGCATTCCCACTGCAAAGCTCAGATTGGTAACAGCAAGAAACAAACTGGTCTATTTTTAAAGCTTCCAGCTTTAAAACGTGTGGAATGTGACTCAGTCTGTGTGGCAGATAAAATTCTAGAGATAAGTAATTTTATTTTACGCTTCCTGTGAACATATCTAAAATATCCAGTGCCAAGCCTTAGTGCATATGTTTCCAGCTGTATTTTATTGTGGGTGTTTCCAGCTGCAGCAGGTTAAACGGGCACAGCAGCACTTGTTGGAAGGCCTGTGTTTGGAATGTCTCATATAACCACTGCAAAACAAGCTGATAGCATGTACGGTAACCTTGTAAGTTCATAGGCACACAGTGTCTCAGTAGGAGCTGTTTTCAATTCCATACTTGGCCCAAGAAGTTATTTTGCAGGCGTTCTGTGGAAGTTGGCTTTTTACAAAAATACTGAAGAGTAATCTGGCTGTTTACAGAGACAGTTTGTGAGGCCTTGTTCAGAGGCAGCTTCCCTTCATTGATGTTTCTGGTAGGACTGTGCATCTTGAGGGTTGTCTGTTTGTCGCCAGCACAAAACTAGTATTTCAGACCAATGTGCTTTTAACTAGTTTTATAGCCAAAGCAAATGAGACCTTCACTTGTTACCAGAATTGCATATAATTGTTTTTTATGTTATTTTTAGGACAACATGCAAAGAAACCAAACCACCAAAAAGCTGTGTTTCCTCCAGATATAAATGTTTACATTTAAAATGGTCTTCACAAAAACAAAGTGCATCATAGTAGAAACTAAACTGAGAAACTCAGGAGGTCCTGTAACATGGCCAGTTTCACTTGCAAACTTCACTTACTGTGATGCTATTGATCTGTTATGCAGTTTGGTCAGGGAAAGAGGCAGCAGAAATACTGTAGTTTTAACTGATAACGAGGAAGGGCTGGAGTAGATGACTGCTATGATTACCAGACATTGCAGAACCCAGTCTTTTGTGTCTCTTATTGTTTCTAACCTTAAGCCAACAATAAATGTATTGTATCCTGCATGCCAAACTGGAGTCTTAATAAAAGAATTTATTCTTGGCAAACATGGCAGAATTAGGGCTGTATTGAAAATGGAATCAGGATTAGTGGTATTGAAATGCTAGGAATTTAATCCTTTTCTGATCTCCCCAAGGAACATGTTCTCAATATTAGATGCAGCGCATTAAGGGACTAAGGAAGAACTTAAGTGCTTTGAGTTTGAATTAAATTATATTGTTCTCATTCCAGTGGGACAAATAAGCCAAAAGAGGTTTTTCATTTTTGCAGATAGTACCTCGAGACCTCGCTGACAAGCAATTTATATGGTGCTGCTGTCAAAAAGTTATTTTCCTATAATGACTCATATATGTCACTTTACTGCTTGCTCAGCTTGCTGCTGAGAGACTCCATGTGCAGATGTGAACCAGCTCCATACATCCATCTGAGTAGAAATACTTGGTGGAATTGCCCTGATAGTGGAGCTTTTTTCAGTATTCTCACGATTGTCTGCAGTAGCAAAGCCTGTTTTGCTGACAGGAAATATCAGCCCAAACTGAAGACGTTAGCTTTCCTGTGGATACATCTGTGCATGTGCCATTGCTTTCACTTTGCTTTCTCTCTATCCCTTTTGCACTGCTTTCCTTTTAGTTGTAACAAGATCTTCACTTTCTTCCTGGGCAGCCACCAGGCATGAGCAGCACTTCTCAGCTTTCCTTATCTGACATTCCTGTTGGCCCTGGCAGGAGGCAGAAAGGAGACAGGGATAACTCCTGACAGTGGAGGGGCTGTTGAAACAGATCCCTTCTTCTTCCCAGAGCACTCTGTGCCCTCCAGAGACTCCTGCAATGCCATGGGAAGCTGTGTGGAAGGCTAGGTTCTTGTGAGTGCTTAATACATCATGCATGGGACCTAAAATGGCAATTCTTGTGTCTAACCCACAAATGCTTCAGTTCTGACTTAAAAGAACTGTTTGTCCAGACTATTTCCTGTTCTCTCCTTCTCTTCCCTTCACTGTCCCAAGTTTTTATTGGGCTGTGTAGCAATTCAGTGAAGTTTAAAATAAAATGCATTTTATTTTTGGATTGTGCTCCTAGGGGAAGTTCAAAAGTCTCTTGGAAAAGCATAGTTTGCAGTTTCAGCATCAATACTCACCTTGATGAGATTTTTGGCTCTGTATTTCGTCCCTAGAGAGATCTATATGATGAAGGAAGTAAAAGGATAAATGGTAATAATCTAAGAACTCAAGTACTTTGCCAAACAATATTAATTTTTCTACTAAAGATAAGCAATTAATGCATTGCCTCTTAAGTGTTTGAGACAGTTACAGAACAGGAAACTTTAATTATAGGCAAGAATGACCATATTGAACTTCTTATCCTTATTGCATTGCTTCTAATGAGTTGTATACAATGCTGCAGTGAAATATCAGTGACTTCTCAGAAAGACATGCATACTTTTCCATCAGCTGTGTATACTTAGAGCACCATCTTCAGCTCTGTCATCTGTCAACACAATGTTTATGCCAAAAAAAAAAGGGAAAATACCCAGAAGCCTTAGTAACCAGTCTCCTGTCTCATCCTGCTTTTTTCCACAAAATGTTACTTTTTTGGAGAGTATGACCTCTGACACAGCAAGGAGAAATGCTTCACTAGGGAGCAAATGTCCTTTCTGAGATGCCACTCCTCAGTTTTTCAGTATGGGCAAGATGGGAGTGTGTTGGAAGTTCCTGAGGAGAAGATTTTGTGCCCATTAAAAATAGTCTCAGTCTTGGCGTTGTGGTGTTGGAGAAGGGAGGTTTTAATGCTGGAGAAGATGACCTGCCTGTCCTCCCCCAGTGGAAAGGCAGAGGAAAGTCAGGCCTGTGTGTGTGCAAACACCTGCTTTCACTCCATGCTGAAAATGTTTTTGTCCCTTCCGTTTGCCTGCCTTGTCCTCGCTGTTATCAGCACTGCTACATGCTGCTTTTTTTCTTTGCTTGGTTCAGATACTGCTCTCCTCTCTTAGCTTTGCTCTTCCCCCACTTCCCTGCTGGACAGCAACAGCTGAGGCCATAAAACTCTTGTCTCTGTGAGCAGAAAAAGGCACTGAGCTAAGAGCTTGTGATCACAGTCGCTCGGAAGTTACGCCAAGAGTTGACTTTTAAAGATACTTGTGGTTTATGAACAAAACAGTCTTGGGGTGAGCTAATAAAACAGTGGAGAGGAAGCACTGTTTCATAGCTCTGGTAGGCCTGAGTGAGGCAACAGAATGTGAGTTTATGGTGACAGAGGAGAGCGTGTCTGGCTGCTGCTCTCCCCCTCAGCCGCCGTGTCGGTGGTGGTGTGTTTCACTGACACTGCCCTGCTCCTTGAGAAGCTGCTTGTAATTATTTTCTTTAAAAAGGAAAAGAAATGCTTTCACTTCTCTATTACAGAAATACCTTAGGCAAGTATAAAAGTTGGGGTAAAGTAAGTGTTTAGCCTTGATTTTAAGTATTTTTTTAAACGGGCCTCAAATTCTGAGTCGCATCCATACCAAGCTGTTCAATCCTCATCGTAGCATTTTGCCTTGTGTTGTGTGATTGTTTCCAGCCTTTCCCGTGGAGCTTTTGGATCCGTTGTTCCTTTTTGGACTGACCTAAACCCATTGTGTAGCTCTGCATGCCCAATGCCAGCACTGGTGAGGAAAATGCTGAGCCTCCTCACACCCATGCCGGAGTGGCAAAGCCAGGCTCCCTCCTGCTCACATGCGGTTCTTGGAGGGCTTTGCTCATTAAACATCAAGAGCTCCAACCTGGGAAGGTGCACGATGTCCCGAACTCCTTCTGAGTCAACGGGAGTTCATGGCACTCAGCTGCTTGAAAAATTAGGTCTTCTGAAAGGCGGGGCATGTAAAAGGGCTGTTTTTACCTCACAAAGCTCTGCAGAAGAGGGCATGAAATGTACTATAAATGAAGTATTCAGAGGGGAAAACAAAAATTTCCTGACTTATTCTTGGCACCAAATATTTAATCGTGACATTTGGTCTAAGAAAATATACAAACTCTCAACATTGCCAATTTATTTCACCCACAAACCCACAACAGACTGGTGATGTGCATACAAAGGTTATTTATTTTGAGCACAGACAGGGAATGTGAGTATTCCAAATGCTTCCTTATATCTCCCTGGGGAATCTCTTTAATAAGTTGCATAATATTTTTCTGTATCAGAGGATGGTGAGATAGACATGGTGGGTCTCTTCTTTACTTAAATACACTAGTTATGTTTTCTTTTTTCTTCTTTGAAGGGAATGCAAGCAGAGGATGAATACTTTGTGAACAGTGTTAAACTGAGAAGCATGACTTCAAAGGCCTTTCTAACAATTTATTCTGAAACTATCAGCCAACAGATGATGTGCCAAGTAAAATGACTAATTATGTGGGAGGTTAGGCAAGCATTGATTTAGTTTTTGGTTTCTTGGACTGGCAGATAATTCTTTAATAGCAAGAAAAAGAATACATGACTTAAATTTCTGAACTTGAGTCCAGGTAAACCTTCTTCTGAGGACAAGTTTATACATAACCTGTAACAATTTTCTTGGAAAATATGAAAGCCACTTGGATAGTTTCTGTGGACCTTGGCTGACTCTAAGTTGCTCCCCATTAGAGATGGAGAGCAAGGTTAAAGGAGGATAAGGGAGTGCCACAGTGAAAGTATTTTAGTTCTTTGAAACTTGTGTTAATTTAGAATAGCATTACTCTTGCAGAATGTAAGGGTATTTATCTGGAATATCAGGCACAGTTTGACAGTGATCATGTTACTAGGAAAAGCCAGGGGCCTTAGCAGGCCAAACATCATTACTTTATATCATCAGCACATGACAAGGTAAGACTCCAAACACATAACTTCAGCATTGAACATGTGGAGCTGTGGAGATAAAATTCTTTTCTATGCGCTGAAGCACCAAACCCTTTCTCATTTTGGCAAGAGTGTTAGGAAAAGGGGGGCTCTCTGTGATTTCTTGTTCTCTGGTTTCTTCAGTTCTGGTGTAACTTGTGATGATGTTTCTGCTTAGCCTGTTTTGTGCATTTGCTTTTGGCAAGTGATTGTGCCAATTCAAAATTGCTCTGGGTAAGCTGCACCCTTGGCCCTAACTTGTGCAACAGCATAAAAAAGTCCATCAGACCGTGCTGACTTTTGGCTGCAGGTTTCCATGAATACTTAAGACCAAAATGTTACTTGCTGTTACATAAATTCTGCTTGGGGAGAGAACATTTGGGGTTTGTTCCTCAGTTGTCTAGGACTGAACAACAACAATAAAAAAAAAAAAAGAAATCCTCAAACTCTCAGTGAAGCTGGTTCTTCTTGTAGCAGTAGGCTTGAGTTGGCAAAGTTTTTATAGCAGTCTTTGTGAGTACCAGTCATGACAGCGTGAGTATGTTATGTTTGTTTGTAACACTTGGGTATCACTACTAACTTTTATCATGCAGAACCTGCTTTAATATGACCTCTTGTTGTCTTTTCTAGGAGTAACATGTGTGGAAGTACTTCCTGTTGTTGATCACCTGTACGCCGGCACAAGAGCTCCAGCTTAATCATTCTCCTCAAGCTCTGCTCTCAGAACATGGGGGAAAACGATGATGAAAAATACAATCAAGCTGGCCAGATATTTGAAAACTTTGTACAAGCATCAACATGCAAAGGCACCATTCAGGCCTTCAATATTCTCACTCGCCAACTTGAATTAGATCCTTTGGACAATAGAAACTTTTACACCAAACTGAAATCGAGAGTGACCACATGGAAGGCCAAAGCTTTGTGGAACAAGCTTGATAAAAGAGCAAGTCACAAAGAATATAAACGTGGAAAGTCTTGTATGAACACTAAGGTAGGTAGAGTTCAGTTTTGGATTTCATGGCTTGGGAATTTTTAAACTTGATTTTCTGCAGAAGCAAGTTTCTACCATCACATACAGTATGTCTGTTCAGTAACCCTTCCTTTAATATGCTGAAACTGGTTATCAACTGATTTGGACAAATTTTAAGGTGTTTTTCTTCTGAAAGTTCTGTGGAAACTCACAATATATGAGTGAGCCTTAAAGCATCCTGTTTTCCAGTCTGTCTCAGACTTTCTGTCCTTTTTATACCTCATCACCAAACAGGTGTAAGATGCAAACTTCTGAAGTAGGCTGCATTCATTACAGGCACTCAAGTACTACTTGCTTTATTAAACAGGAGTTTGCAAGGTATAAACTGTAATATATTCAGCGGGCTCCTCAGCTTTGTGCATGCTGTAAGAGACCAGGGCTGGCCAAATGTGTTTCAGCAGCAGTTCCTAAGCTGCTCTCTGAAAGTGCTGCTTGGAGATCTGGGTATCTGTCTCTGTCACCTGGCATTGGCTCCAGTTGCTAAACAACAGCAAAAGACAATCTTGCTCTGTTTATGGATTGAAGTCCTTTCCTGGTAGTGCTTTTTTGCAAGCAGAATAGGGATAATTGCTCTGTGGGAATTACTGATGGAGACAGTCTGCTTGGTTGTGGAGAGGACAGGAAATGATCTTCTTTTCACAGTGTGCAATACCTATTTTGACAGAGTGAACCACTGAGCGCTGGTGTAAATCTTGCTAACAAAACCCTCTAGTTTCTGCCAGATGTTTCATCTAACTATCACAGAACATTTCTACTAGCTTTGTCCCAAGAGCAATTCATTCATTTTCTGCCAAGTGATAACTAAATGTTGCCCCAAGAAGGGTAATTTTTAAGAAGCTACTTGACTGTATAGAGGTAGAACAGAGAGGAAGGGTATACTGGGGGATAACTAGACACCAAAATGTGGAGGGCTTTTTAATGAAGACTGTCACTGAAGTGTTCTTTCATGGACTCTGTAGATAGGCAGTGTTGAAAGTCTTTTTCTTCTGGTTTGCATCATTGACTGAAACTTCTCAAAAGCACGAGGGAGGATACCAAGTTACCTTCAGTACCTGGAGAGTCTCTGGTTTTATTCATTTTTCATAAGCATGACATAAATCATGTCTTTTAAGGTTAAAGGGTCCTTAATATAGTTTCATTTAGTAAAGGAGTGTCATTGCAGGCAGCTATTTGCACTGTGTTCCTGGCAGGCTCTGTTTTTCTCTTCTCCTTTTTCCTTTCATTTCCCTTTTTGACCTGTGCTTCCTTCCTCCCTTTTTGTTCTTTGGTAAAGTCCATGAACATATGTCATGGAGCATCTTTGTGATGCAAACAGACAGGAAAGGGAAGGAATGAGAAAGTATCTGATGATTATCAAATTATCAGAAATATTCCACATGCACATCACTATACACATACAGCCCCAGGTCCAAATTTCCATGGAGGTATTTGCAACACAAAAAAGTAGTTTTAAGACCCATGTGAAAGGCAAAAACTAAGTCTTTTCTCAAACGGTGACATTACAAAGCTAAGGCTTTGTTCTTTAAACTTCCTAAGCAAAGTGATTAATTTTTATTTTGTGAGAAGACTTGTGGAAATGGATTGGTACATAAAATATATAGACTGTGTAATGCTTTACAAGGCTGCCAAGGAGGAGGCTAATCAACACCTTCCACAGTATTGAAAGTACGGTATTACTGCCCCTTGAGATTAAAGATTTATTTTTATTGGCATGGTGTAAGTATTTGCAGAAATTAATGGACATTTCTATGATGCACATATGACCAACTTGCAAATGGCTATAGAATGTCTGTATGTGAGGAGTGTGGGTATAGATATTCCGTGAAATACTTGGAGATGTTCATCATGGACCTGGCCTGTGCCCAGACCTGCACTTCAGTGTGTCATCGCTGATTTAACAAGAGAAACATGAATCTTCAGATTGCTGGGAATGAGAGCAGCAGCCGCAGTCTGTGGGCTTGGAGGGGATATCTACCAAGCATTCCTGGGGTGTGAATCAGAGGCTGCTGCAGAGCCTATCTGTGCCTGTCCCTGCGGGAGGAGAGGCTGCTGTGCTGGAGGAGGAGTATGCACCCTGACTATTGTGGTAGTGGGCTCTGACAGCCCCACTCACAGATAAGGGCTTCTCAGAAATGCTGGCAGCCTAGCCAGTGCAAAGAGATTAGGCTGTAGTATGCACAGCACCCTTTCCCTCCGGGGCAGCTGGTGATTTAAGTTGTCTTACTGTGTGCTTTGCCAGTGCTGTTTGCAGTGGTAAAACAGGAGTTCACAGCTGCATCCTGGCAGCCGTGCCCAGCGCTCACCTCCATGGAGCTGCCAGGGATGGCTTGAGGCAGATCTGCCCAGAGTAAAAACCCTACTTGTTAAAGCAGGATCACAACCTGAGCAATGAACTAAGTGGATTTTTGCAGTTGCGGCTCTGTAAACAGAGCCAAGGTTGCTAGTAGGCATCATTTTAAAAAAATATATGACTTCAAGGCTTTAAATGAGGTTGTGGCCTTGAAACGCTGTAGCTGAGCCTGCAGCTTATGGTTCTTAGATCTGGCTTTGCAATCTTTCCAGTCTTTGGAGGAGATAAAGAAGATGCAGTTGGGTTCTAAATAACTCAGGAGGGTTTTGGTCATTGTTTTTTTGTTTGTTTGTTTCTAAACAAAATGAAAATCTGCTGCCTCATCCCAAAACTGTTTGGGGTTTTTTTGCTGGGTTTTTTTCACATGGTATTTAAGAGCTGAATGCTGTACTTGTTGATTTTTGTGCATGTAAACTCCACAGCCACATTTAAGTTACTCATTGCAATATACACAAGTTTTATACATACACAACATTCCACTCCAGCAAAATAACAATAATCCTGTGTCTTAACTGCTCTTGTAAGAACATTGCCAAATATGGCTTTCAAAGTTTCTACAATGATACAATTTTAAGCTGGATGAATAAAACCATTTGAGCAATTTTCAAGAAGTTAAAACCCACTGCTATTTGAGAGTTGTCTTACTGGGGGTATTATTTTTTCTTGAATTCTTTGTAGAAGAAAGCAACCACAAACACCCCAAAATAAAACCAGAGTGCTGTAGAAAGGCATGCCAGAATTGGGGCAGAAACTGTAGGAGTCTACCTGTAGGAATATTAAATCTGTACAAAACATAAGCTTCCTTGAGTCCTGAACTTGTAAGTTGGGAATGAGTCCTGTCCAAAATTTGTTGCTGGAACTGACACCTGCCCAGTTCACCAGCATTAGAGAGAAATATGTTTGTACTAACCAGGTAAAACTAGATACCACACTGTGGTTTTTGCAAATATGTGCAGAAAAAGCACAAATTTTTTGTGCTGATAGAATTTCTCTCTGGTTTTCATCTTCTGATAATTAATGCAGAGGAGATGGTTGGACTCTGAAGTGATTATTTGTTTCTTTGGGGGATGAGGCTGGACAGTTGAGCATTAAAGTCTTAATGCATGTTGTTCTCTCCATTAGCAGTTTGAATGTCAGTTTAACTTTTTGGACGTGCAAAAACATCATGCAATGATGAACAAGAATTCAGCCAGCTAGTGTTAGTATATTCATAGCCTTCTTAAGATATCTGTGGGTGTTGCCTCTCTGAATGGAGCAGATTAATTACTTGCACTTGATTTACATTTACTTTCAGTTTACCTGTGTAAATGATACAAATATGTGCGTGCACATATAAATGAGGCTCCCACTGATGTTTGAGATAGGTATCAGGGGTAGGACCTGACTCATGCTGTACACCCGAAATTCTGGCTCTTCCGTGCTTCAGGAGAGCAGAGATTTCTGCACATGGGAACATCCCAGGCTTGCTCTGAGAGGAGGTGTTAATTCTCTAAAGCATACAAATGTGGTGTTGCCTTCCCCTTCAAAGGTGCGTGCTGTTCTTGCAAAGCATGTGCTTTTACTTGAGAACTAAGAAAACTTTGCTTAAAGTGCTACCATGTAATTATCAGGTGCCTTGGTAGCATGGCATTTCCAGTTTTGGAACAAAATTCCCCAGTGGAGGAGGGACAAATTCCTGGGTGCAGCTGTGGTCTTCTGAGAATTGTCTGTATTTTTGACCCCACCTTGGGCACAGTTCCTGGGCAGGGGACTTGTACAGTCTGAGCTGCTGTTTTGAGGCTGAACAATATAAGCATAAAGCAAGGAAATAAAATTAAGCTAAGTTTTGAAAGCTGTGCATCTAAAAACATACATATGTATATTTGTAGGTATATGTGTATATGGAATCATATAAAATCCTAAAAACAAATTCAATGAGTATCATAGAATCATTTAGGTTGGAAAATGCCTCTAAGATTGCATCCAGCTGGTTAACCCAGCACCGCTAAACACGGTCCCCAGATGCCTCTCTTTTACTGAACTCAGCCTTTCAAATCTTGTTTTACAATAGATGTGGGTTCCTTCCAAAAACTCCTGTTGGGAGATTTATTGCAAGAGAATGGCTCTAAAATTGTTTTTAACCATGTTTCCAGGACTTACATAAGAATGGAGTGGCTCTTTTTGGTATTGTTATGTGCTGTCAGTCTGACTGGGACTCAGTGGCATCAGTGTCCCTGCTGCAGGGAGGGCTTCATGGTGCTTTTAGCCAACACAGCAGTATAGAGAGCTTGTGGTTTCAGGGGAGCTGGGCCAGGGTGTGAGTCAGCAGAGGAGGAGCCCTGGGTCAGAACTGGGGTTGGAGGTTTTCTGTCTGAACCCAAGCTGTGTCTCCCCATCCTAACCACACTGGTGTACCCAGGAGCGATAAAATGGAGGATGGTCTTTATCTGCAAACCCCTTACACTCCTTGTCACATTGTTTCCGTTTCTAAAGAATGCCAAATGAACGCCATGGGAGTTACCAAACCTATTTTGCTGGTGCTGTCCTTCCCACAGAGCTGAGAAAGGGAAAGGAGCTCCTGGTGTCGCTGAGTACTGCCTAGTTCCGTAGCTGTAGGGTGACTGGCAGGATGAGCAGAGGGTGCCAGGTCTCTCTGCTTGTTGTTAGGTACAAACTGCCTTCCCACCAGTCCTCAGTTGTTTACAAATATCCCATTCTGCAGCCTTGCCCCTCCTGGTAAATCTGGCAGGTTGGATTCCACATGTCTTCCTCTCACCACGTTCTTTTGTTGTGCTCAACAAATATTTGTCTCTTAATTAAACAAATCATCCAGCATTTATGAACCTGGCAGGTAAGGTGGCCAGATTTCCTCCCCAGGTGCTGGCATTTGTTGATCCTTCAGAGAAAATGGGGATTTTCAGCCAGGCTTCTCTAGAGCTGTGCCTACCAGTACAGAGCCAGTGAGTTTGTGTTCAACTGATGTGACTGATTGTATCCCTTGAGAAAAACATTTGGTTTTTAACCAAAAAATTGAATTGTAAGATGAAAGAAGGGAAAGCCAGTTATGCTCCAAAAGAAAAAATACCCATATTATAATGAAAACTTTGCCTTCTTTACTCTATAAGGAATAAATATTGGAATGGGGATATTTTCCTCATTGATAATCAGGGTTTATAATGAACACACCAAACTTGTTGCAGATATATTAGATAGTGTTGTTAACTTGTTTGTTTTAATAAAAAGGCATTCCTGTGAAGACCACAAAACTTGAACTAGTCAGCCAGAAGATGATTGCCAAGTTAGGAAGCTGAGTGAGTGAAAGGTTGAGGCTTTTTACAAAGAGGCATTCAGCTGCTTTGTGTGTGTGTGTATGTGTGTGTGTTTTTTTTAAAAAAGAAAAACAAACAAACAATGCTTGGATAGTAGAATCCCGAAGCTGTCAAGGTTTTTGGGATTATTTAAGGCCACATGTTCTACTGACTTTTTAAGTGGCATGTAGGTGTGTTTGGTATACTTGAAAGTCAAGCTGTTTATCTTGATATTGATGCTTCTTTGCTTTTCCCTTTTAGGACAGGGTTTCTAAAGCCTTGCACTGGATTTCCATTGTAGATTTATTTTTAAGGATTTTAATAAGCAACTAATCCTTTCAAAGCTGTAGAAAATATGGGACTAATGAGTATGAGTGGCAAGGAGGACTTGCTTAAGATGAGTGGAGAAGCAGTAAATCATCTATGAACATGCAGTGAAACCACAGTTGTTGAACACTGCATTCGCATTCATTTCTCTGAGGATCTTTAGAGAGGGAATAGGGAGAAGCTGGGGTGATGACAGGACACACAACAGACAGTTCTTTGAAAACAAAACAAAACATTTGACTCTTTGTGATGTGTTTTAAATTGAGATTGGGCCAAATTACATCAGCAAAAGCAAATATTTGGCATATGATTTGGTAATGAAATCACTTTATTTTCATTATCCTGGAGACACTTCCACAGTTTTTTCAGCTTTATCAGTCATGAAAAGCAATGAAGCCTGGCCAAAGCAGAGCAATCAGACAGTCTAGATAAGACTTTTTAGGCATATGGAATTTAAATTATTTTTTTTACTTGGAAGGTAACAGTAGCTTTACATCTGTATTTTAACAGAACTGTGCTGTTTCTCTGTCCCTCACTTAATGGCTTTGCAAGTAATTGAGGGAAGGGAACTGTCCCACCCTGACCTAATTTCCTAGATATTTTATAAAGATTCCCACAGGGAGTGACATGCAGTAACTTTCACACAAACCACCACTATTGTCACTGCAAGTGGCTTAATTAGGTCTGAATGAAACAAAAGGTTATGACAGGATGTGTGCCCAGAACCCTGGCTCTGGTCGGGCTTAGGGCTTTGGTTTTTTGAAGTAGCTGGGCTGTGTCCATCCACGAGGCAGGCTGGTGTGGGGGGCAAGGGGAGCTGCTGGGCAGGATGCTTTGCTTGGGTCAGGTCTTTCTCCTGCTTTCCAAGAGACCCATCTTGTTGTTAGGAGGTCGGTGCCAGATGTGGTCGTTAGGGGTTTGTTGTTAGCAACGATTCCAGCTTTGCTCTGGTAATGTTTGTGTACTGATAAGTGAGGAAATACATGACTTTTGCTACCAAGAAGTGATTAAACACTTGGCTGCTAAACCCCAGATTTCAGACAATGAGGCAATTTCCTGTCTCCTGCAGCTGAGGTCCTTCCCGAGATTCCCATGTCTGCCCAGAGAACAGGGGCTTTGGGGATGTGGTTGCTCTCTTTTTGCTGACAAAGAAAATTCTATGTTATCGGCTGTTTAGGCCTCCCTGCAGATAGCTTTGAATACACTTTTCATAGAATGTGAAATACCACAGTTCTAAGATGATGTCTAAGAACAGAAAATGTCAAATATGTTAGTAGAAGATTATTTTTGTAAGCAAACAAGAAATTTTCTATTTGCAATTTCTCTCTAAAAATCCATAACATTGATGGCATTCATGGTGAAAAAAGAAGTTTAGTTGGTATCTGTTGAAAAGAAAAAATAGAAATTCCCTTTTAATGCTCTTGAAATTGTTTTAATTTGCTTTACTTCCTCTGCTACACTGTTTAAAGGGTGATTATTTTTGTCAGGCAGTTCTAGACATTTCCACATTTCCTAGCAAGTCTGCACTTACATAATTTGTTTCTACAAACAACCGGGTTTCTGCAGATTGTTTGTCATCTCAGGTCTCTGCGATATTTGTGTCTTAACCTGAGATCAACAGGGTAAAGTTGCTAGAAGCTACTAGGAGATTATGAACCTTCCAGCAGAGGAGTGTAGTACCTGGAGAAAATTGGCAATCTGCTGCAGAAAATGATCTGATGCTTGTAAGTACCCACACATCCAGCCACCTCCTTGGTGCAGGTGAAACCCTAGCTAAAATATTCTGGCAGATAAACTGGAGCAAGTCCAGAGCAGAGCAGCAGGAATGGTCAGAGCTCTGGAGAATGTGACCAGCAGCAGGAGAGGCTTCGATACCTTCACCTAATCTGTGCTAAGGAAGGCCCAAGGGGTGCACCACAGAGTTCCTTGGAGCACAACCAGAACTGCTGTGGCATTTCACCTTCTGTCTCATCTTCTTGCTGATGCTGACAGACCAAGTTTTGATTAGCTTTTCAGAGTTTGTGTTTTGCCCTGGACATTTGCTGCTCCTGAAGGACAGCTCGTATTTTTCCAAGGGTGTGCTGTTTCTGATTAACAAACCAAGAGATACTGACTGACTTGTCTTGCACCACTCTCTGGATTTACTGATCTCACTGAGATGCTGTCTGAGCCGAAACCATGTGGTTCTGCCACACTGTGAGTTAGCCTTGTGTTATTTCCTTCTCCTGCCCCTTTGAAAAATTTACAAGAGCAGCTCTGAAAGGACCTGTGCAACAGCAAGTGTCCTCCCGGTCCTGTCCTGCCTGCACTCTGCCTGCCATCCTTGCAGGATTTACAATTCAGATAAAACAACTGCTCTGGGGTAAGTGGCAACTCAGATTAGAAAACATTGCAGGAGATGGGAGTGAGCTTCGTGCCAAGGACTACACACCCAGAGCAGTAATAACAAGCTATGCAGATCAGCAAGTGCTCGGTGGAAGGCAAAGACATTTCTCTCAGGTTTCTTCTCCTGCCTTTTTCTCTACTTGTGCTTTAGCCAGTGGGAAACAAATGGCATAGGGTAGGAAGCCATTCCTGGCTGGTGGGGCTGCTGCTGGGTCTGGTCTCTGCCTGGCCAGCCATGGTTCTGCATGTCCTGCCTGGCTGGAGGCACGTGGGCTAGGAAGTTCACTGCCTGTCAGCCCAGATACAACCCTGATAGTGGCAGAACAAGCGTGGCCGGTACTGTTGAGGCAGGTGCCTCCATCTGCATTTCACCCTGCCTGGAATGCAAAAACAAACTCATTAATACGTGTAAATAAACACTGGGTTTCTGTGTACGTTTATCGCCCTTCTGTTGTGTCGGATGTTGGAGTAAAAGAGACTATAACACCTCCTGATGTGCAATTTGCTGTCAAAGTTTGTCTCCAGCTCTCTGCTCCTCTTTTTGAAGCATACTTATTTTTATATTTTTTTCACCATTTTATTTTTATTTTTATTTTTTGAGACTCTTTTCCTCAGTAATAAGGGTTATTATGTACCACCTTTGTTTTCAGCCAAAAAAGGTTTTGGAAATAAGAACTAGAGGTGCTGAAACTTAACTTTTAATGTGTGTTTTGCTGCCAGTAGCCTGCTTTGTGGATTCTGTGAGTGCTCTTAACTTTCCTTGCTATTAGAAGCCTTCTTAAAAAATTTTGTGCTAAAGGTAGATATTTTTAATTCTGATTGTTTGAACAATTCAAGTCTATCTTGCTTGCTGGCACTGTTGGATGCTATGCTACTAAGAAATTCTGGTTGGTAATTCAGTGTTCTCAAATTGTAAGAAAAACAGTAAAAAGTAAAGGCATCGTCTACTTATGGTAAACTGGTTTGTGCAAGCAACCAGTTAAACTGAAAAAAAGGTTATCACTCTTTGGAGCTGTATTTTGATTTACTAGTTAAATGTTGTGAGTGCTAGTAGTGGAAATGCAGTGACTTTGTAGGCTGCATGATAAGCTGGGAAAAAAAAGACTTCAAGAGCTCTTTAAAAGTACCCTTTTAAAAAAATGTTGCCTTCTGGTTCAGTATTGCATTTTGAGCTCATTTAAAGTTAGGAATGATGGGATTAAATATTAAATAATTAAGATCTTTTAAAATAAATAAATATAATTTAAAAATTTGGATTCTGACTCAGACCTGATGTCTAATTCTGTATGAGCTCATTTACTCAGGACTGGCTTCTAAAAGCCATGTCTTAAATGGGTGTTGGTTAACAATTCACCTAATAGAAAAATGAATTTTAGAATGTATTTTAAAATATTCTGTGAAATACCCTCAAAGTAACTTGGCTCCCCACTTAGTTGAAAACGCCAATTTCCAAGTGGAAGCTCAGCTTGGTTTATTAGATTGTTGTGATGTTTGGTTAAAATTTCCAGGTTTCTCTGTAGATGGGCCAGACTGGAGCAAAGGGAGTGTATTTTTAAAGCATGTTACCAAGCTCTTCCTGTAATAAAGTCATGGTTGTTGACCATGCCTGCCTGCATGCTTTAGATGCCGTAGGGCATGAGAAATCCTTTCCTCTGGGTAAGCAGACAAGTCCTTTGCTGGCTGCCCAGCAAAGCCCCTGCCCCTGGAAACCATGTAGAAGATTGTCCTGGGTTGATGTGTGTGTAGAGTTAGAAGATGTAGTAGTCTTGGTAATAAGCTGACGATATGGGGATAAAGGATGCAATGTCCTGGGTTGATGCTGAATTATATGCCCATTCATCTGTTCAGCTCAGAAATTAGTTTTGCACCTTAAAAACTGGATCTGAGAGTGAAGGAGAAGTGGTGGAATGTCTGAGGTGGTTGTTTTCCAATTATAAAGATCAGAATTTTCATCTTCCTTCACACACAGCCTGTGTTGTCTGCAGTGCAGATGGGAGAGAGCTTTCCTTTGCTTTTGGTTAGTTTTTGGCTAGCTAAAGCAGAGAAGTTCCCTGGATTGTGGTTTTTTTGTCTCCTTTTTTGTGGAACTGTTTGAACCTGCTCTGGACTCAAACCCAGAGGATCCCCAGGAGCTCAGAGCCGTGTCCCACTGGGCCTGGCATTTCCCAGCATGGAGGGACTGACAGCAACAGAGTGAGCAGAGCTACAGCCCATGGCAGGGAGACTTTCTGAATTTGTCATCTCTTCAGGGCGGCGAGAGGTTTTGTTCTTTAGTATTGTTCATTTGCTGTGCTGGGGAGTGCTTTGCCTGTTAAATAAAGAGTTTTTTCCACTTCTCTCTGAGGAAATATTTTCCAGAACCAGTTAAGGAAGGGGCCGCTTCATTTAATTTTCTAGAGGAAACCCTTTGTAGGTTTTCTCCCAAATTTGCCCTAAACCAGGACAAGGATGAATCATTTTCTCTTTATCACTGCTCACAAAGCTCCCAAGACTCAAGTCTTGATCTCTGCTTGCAGAGGACTGTTGGTGCCTTTATTCCTTTATCTCTCTCCATCAGTTTTTAGTTTGTGGATGAATTCTTTGTTTAGTGGTTTTGTTTTGGGCTCTTTTTGCTAAGTTTTTAAGTGTAGCCTTGGAGCACTATCTCAGTGTGACAGGCATAAGCCTACAGAAAACAGGTCAGGTACTTACATGCTGCCAACCATGTTCATGGCTGGGATAGTCAGGCAACATTCTTTCTGCAAGGTTTATCTTGTTTTCCTTTTGATTGTTTAAGCAGCTGGCCAAAAAAAGAAAAGAAAGCAATCTCTTCTGGGTTTTGGGTGTGGGCTTGTTTTTTTTTCTTCCCTGTGTTTTGGTTATCATGAAAGGCAGGTAAGAAAACAGCAAACACACTTAATTCCAAAGGATGTTGGAGGGCTTATTTTGTGCTTTATTTGAGGAGATTTTGGGATTAAAGCGCTTGCCTGGTTTCTGGTGGATATGTTGACTGAAATCAATGTAACGTTTTTTTGTTAGCAATGTCTAGGTTTTATGGATAACTGTAACTGCTGCAGGGCAACAAAAAGTTTCCAGGCATACTTTGCTGTATTGTGACTGTCAATTACAATTTTTTTAAGAAATAGTTTTGCAAATTGTTCTAAAAAGGTCTGAGATCAAGTCACCAGATTGAAATGCAGCAAATACCACCTGAGTGAGTTATTCAGAAAAGCTCTGAAGTTCTGACAGCTCTGATGTATCATGGAAGGCATTCTTTACTTTCTAACATCCTGAGTGCACACAGCTCTTCTTTAATGTGTGGCATAGCAGAATATGAGTTTCAGACATCTTTCATACCATTGTTTTAATTTCAAGCTATGGAAAAGGTACTTTTTAATATACAGGTCTAATATTAGTACATATATCCATGGGATGGAGAGGATGGATGGACAAGTGTGTCCAAATACATCCAGGAAAAATGATGGCACGTGCTTTTTTCCATGCACAAGCTTATCTTCAAAAAAAGAGAAAAAAATCCCAGTAAAGATGAGCCAGATGAATGCAATAAATGTACTAATGTTTCACTTCTGGCATTTTGACTCAATAAAACAGGAGGGCAGTAAAGATAGATCCTCTGATCCCTGGATTGTGCAGCGTCCATCTGTGAGTGCAGCAGCTGCAGGGCACGGGGCTGAGGAAAGAGCTCTGGCCAAAGTCACCCTGTGTTAGATGGCCTCAAATCCATGGTCTTAGAAGGGAAAAAATAAATACAGCTGTGACTCCATTTATGCCAGTGACTGATCTGGGAGAGGACAAAACTGCACATTTCTGTGGTGCTCAGCTGGGAGTACAAAGGGTAAAATACTGGAAGGATTTAAAGCAGAAGTGGACTTGTAGTGAGGCCCTGAATTCATGCATTGGTGCAGGGTTTTGTTGCAATTAGGGCTATGTGAGCCTCAGTCTTCCCAGGTGCCTCTGAACTTTCCCAACAGTGGTATTTATGTAGTGTTCACTTTCCAAAAATGCCTGTTCAGCAAGATCAGCTAGTCTTAATAATATTTTAAGGTAGATTTTTGGACCTATCTATAGTGTATGTAAGCAGTGTCCACATAACCTTTTGGAGAGTTAGGATCTCTCATTAAAATAAATCTAAGCGAATATTATTTGTGTCAAATTGCACATTTTTAGACCTTACTGGTTTTATAAGTAGCTCATAAAACAGTGCAACAGAGAAAAATGCCCTTTTAAAGATTGTATAATCTTTGTAGTCAAGTTTAATTAGCTCCTAGACCTTTTCTCCCCCTTTCTTGGGGGGGAAGAGGGAAGAATTAATTTTTATTAAAAATAAAGCTTCAGCCTCTGACATTTTTAATGTTGTCTGAAATGACAGATTTTCATTTTTCAGTGTCTTCCATGATGATGTTTCAAACTTCAAATTGATTATTCACTGGGTTCAGGGTGCATTTGGCCGCAGTGTTTTATCTGGTGGCTGTCGGTGATAAAATCTGGAGCTGCAAATGGGAGATGAACTGTAAGTCAGTAAGTCAAGAATGTCCCACTGAGCAGTCTTATTTTTGCCAGAAGCGTATTCATATCTAGTAAAGGGGTTGGACTGGAAAGCATCGTGGTGGAGAAAGTTCCTGGTAGCCGTCTGCCTTAGCTGCCTATGCAGCTGTTTTTCTCTGGAGGCTTTCCAGGGGAATGGTCGCCGCTGTTCCAGAAAATGTGTTGTTTTGTGCTTGTCTCATGTTGCAGTGCATTAAGCTCTATCACCAACAAACCCTTGTCCAGATCCATGTAGGATGTGACTTTCTGGAAGCAGCCAAATTAGTCCTTGGTGCGTCCCTGTCACTTTGGGTGTTGCACAAAGGCCTGGACCAGTGTGAAAATTGTCTTCTCTCATAGTCCCAGGTCTGCTGACTGTGGAAATGAATGTTTGCCATGGGAAAGCAAAGCACTGTCCTTCTGCGTCCTACAGGCAGAGACTCCTGTCACTGGGTGGGGAGTGGCTCCTGTCACAGCTGCTGAGGACACCTGTGGTGGTGAGGACCAGCGGGCTTTGAGGCTTGTGGGGAAAGCCACCCCTTGCTGCTCCTTTCTGGGAGTGTGATCCATGCCTGTAGGTAGACTTCCAACAGATGGTTTGGCTAAAGGCGGTTCAGTAACCTGCACAGATGGGTTTTGCTCGTTTTTTTCACCTCTGTGTGTGTACATGTATGTGCATTTCCACTGAAGAGTAGCAGCGACGCTTCTGGCTTGGCATGCCATAGGACAGCAAAGGGTGTGCCTGTGTCTGTCCAGCTGTTGTTGAGCTGGAGGCTAAAAATAGTCTCCTCTTTTTCATCTCCAAAACAACTGAAAGGCAGAAATGTGGAAAACTTGGATTCCTGGAGTGATTGAAGCTTCTGTCTTCATCCCATGGACATACAGGGAGTGGATCATCATTTAACACCCCTTTATTTTGCAGGATTAATTTAATGTTTGGGTACCTTGGGCAGGAGAGGTGTGAGATGTTTAGAGTGGGATGACAGCAGAGGGCTAATGCACTGGGCCACAACAAGATTTCTCTGCTCTTAGCTATGCCAAGAGATGCTTGTCTGTTGCATCCCCATGCTACTACCAACTGGTAGATTCCTTGAGCGTGTAAATGCTGAGAGCTAATGTTTTTTTACTTTTTTCAAGGTCAGTGAGGAGATTTAGCCTTTCAGTTATACTGGATGAGATTTTTGTGACTAGGTTGTTGTGGAGTGTTACTTTGAGGTGGGTTTTTTGTAGTTTTTGTTGTTGTTGCTTTTCTGTTTCTTGGGTTGGGGTATTTTGGGTTTGTTGGGTTTGGTTTGGTTTTTGTTTGTTTAGGTTTTTTTTTTGTTAGACACAGTGGTGGTGTTCAGCTGTTAAACTGCATATGGTTTTTTCCAGACTGGTATGCAGGTGTCTGGATTCACAGGCTACTGATTTAATGGTGGGGGAAAGGAGGGATTGCAAGAGGTCTCTACATTGTATCCCTCTCACTTTCCTCCTCTCCGATTTTGAGTCATATATTTGTACACCATATACAGGAGATCATCTCAAAACCCTGTGCCTGGCACACATTCTGCTGTTGGAGAGGTGACTTGTGCTGCCATTTAGCTGCACACTAGGAATGTTTTCTGTAGATTTTCAAGGCACTGCCATTCCTAAACATACTCAGAGAGAAAGTAACATCAGTAGTAGGTAGAAAGTAGTACAGTCAGCCTGACCCCTGAGTGGAATCAAGCTTATGAGACTTACCAAATTCTCTTTGTGTTTATATTAGTAAATATAAGTGAAAATACCTGATACATTTTAATTGTAGAACAAAGAAATCTGTGAAGTTCTGCTCTATTTCAGTCTGAAGATAAAAAAATGCATTGTGTACTGTGCTTGGGTGTAGTGTGGGACAAGATTTATACAGAAACAGTTATCTTTTAGGGAATAGTACAATACTTTTTAACAGTATCATAGAAACAGAGTATTTACTCAGCAACTGGAATAAACAACTTTTATAAAATATGCATGTGCTTGTTAGTGTTTTATTGTGAAGTACAAAAATGTCCATGCTTTACTAATTAAGTATTAATTTAAACTGAAATAGTCCTAAGTTAGTCACTAGGCAACTATTACTGGCCTGGAAACTTGGATTAGTCTTCTTCAGTGGGAATTTTGTCAGCCATATTCTCTCTGAAATTTTGCCTTAATGTAGGTGCTGTTCTTGGGGAATGTGTTAAATTCAATGAAGCTTCTCTTTTGACAGAAAACACTCATGTGCATCTGCAAGCAGATCAGCCATTTGTACTAAGAGGTTTTCACCAAGAAAAATGTCTTCTCTCGGTATTATTATCTTGCACTAACATGGTGTACTCTCAGTAGTAAAACAAGATGTAACATCCAACATGATACTGATTCTTCAGACAGGTCACAGAAGTCAGGTTATGATCTTATTCTTTCCTAAGCTGCCCTATAAAACTATACAAGACATTCTCTCCTCATTTCCAGCTTGAGCAAGAAATATGCAAAAACTCTTCGTTCTTTTCAGCAACTGTTACTTGAAATAATTTGTAGGAGATGCTTTGAAAAGTCAAGTTGCCCTCTAGCTTTGTAGGGGATGACCTGGCACTGTTAAAAGGCAGTCAATGTGAATGGTGATGTGGATGTCAAGAAGCCTTTTGCATTTGTTCATTCAGGATTGGTTGTTTGAGACTCCCTTATGTGGATGCCAGCTGTCATGATCTGTGTTAAATTGCAAGAAATTAGTTCCAAAAGCAGGCCCTGATGAGCCAGGAGACTGGGGTAACAGGGGGGGGAAATAGAATGCCATTCAAACTTTGTTCTAGGCTGACTGCAGGAAGGTTTCTTCTGGGACTCTGTTGGCAAGCAGTCTGCTGGGGAGTGGCATGGGCCCTTCCCTTAGTTGATAAAGATAGGAAAACAAATGTAGTAAGAGTTACTTTTGCAAGGGTTTTGTGCTGGTTTTGACCCCAGAAGTTTCAAAATTAGATGGAAAAAGTGCCAAGATTAAGTTCTACACCAGCAGAAATGCCCTCAATAAATCAAAGAACAAATAGCTCCGTGATGTAGATAAATGTGGTTTTGGAGGTAACCATGGATGGTGACAAACATACAACCTTTTTTCATGGCGCCTCTAGGCAATTATGAAGATACTTTGTCAGTGTGATAGGAGGAGGAGAGAGGGCAGAATCCTCTTTAAAATGCTAACATAGTGTGTTGCAAATTACCAGGAGGAGCAAGGGTTTTCTGTGTGGGTTTTGTTACTTGGCAGGGCCTGCTATGACTACATCTTCAAAGACTGCTGCTTCTTTTCATTTTTTATTTTCTTTAAAGTTGCATTTATTTATATATAATACAGTTCATAAGCGAAAAAAACAGCCTCACCTTATCAGACCATGTATGGGCTTTATTTGTAAAGTGTTTTTAACTGCCTGCCCAACATGTCTGGAAAACCCTGTAGCTGTGAAGGCTCAATCGAGTCACTCACTTGTCAGAGCTCAAAGTTCCCATGTTAATCACAAGAAGCACATGCAAAAAAGTCTCACCCAGATCCACCAGTGATCCTCTTCAGCTGGGCTGTATATGCCCTCTATTTTCTTCCTTTATATTGTTGCATCTGTTGGTTTTTTTTATTTTTTTTTTTTTTTTCATATTCATCATTCACTGAGGAGTGTTCTTCTGAAATTGTGAATTAAGTACGTTCTTTTAAGAGGAACAAAGCCAAGTGGCTAAGGCAAGAGCCTAACTTTAATATTGCTAGTTAACAAAACACTTGCCTAAAGCGAAGCCAAAGCACCTCAAATGAGTTCTTTCAATGGGAATTTATTAGAATCATTTATTATATTGAAAAAAGACATTTTTGCACTTCTATGATTTGGTTTGGACAAAAGTCAGCACCAGATACTTTTTTGCTTAAGTTGTTAAATCTGAAAACAAATGATGACCCAACCAAAATAAATAAATGACTCTATTTTCTGAAATTGCAATGTAATGGGAACCAGACTGGAATCCAGCGAGCCTGCAGATAGAGCCCATGCTTGCTTTGAAAGTGCAGTCAGTGTCTGGTTCTGTGTGCAGGACACACAGAAGTGTGTCTGGCCCCTGACACAATGGCCTTGGATTTGCAGCACGGCTGTGCTGGAGCTCCCCTGTCCTCTCAGACACACCTCAGCTTTCCCTGCTCCAGCCACGGCAGAGCTGGAGCTCATGCCATGGATTTTGTGAAATCTGGGAGGGTTTGGAGGAGTGGAGAGGAGTTCTTAAAAGGTATGGCACAACAGCATTGTCCAGCTAGACTGTTTCTAATCAGTTTTTAGTAATCAGTCAAGGAAATGTAAGCATTAGATATGCTTGGGGTTTAATTAGCTTGGTTTCTAGAAATCCTTTGCCTGTTAGTTTGTAAAAAAATTACATCTGTCAACTAAGATGTGGTCAGGAATCCTCTGTAATCATTTTGGAAGCAATCCTTCCAAGGATGCCCAAACTCAGATTTAAGCTCCTAAAGTGTGATTGTCCTGAAAGTGAGGATGTTTAGTACTGGGTGAAATGTAATAGAACAGGATGAGTTTCCTGGCCCTGGCAGAGCAGGAAAAGTCGGCTGAATTCCCTTGGCATGTCCTGCTTTACATCAGTAGGTGAACTAGGCTGTTTCATCCATCCTTGCTTGAAAGAGAGTTACCAATACCCTAAGGCTACTGGCTTATCATAGGTTTGTCCAACAAATCTAGTAAATGTATACACCCATTTCCTCTTTAAAGTAAAAAAAGCCTACACTAAGGCCACTTATTTCCTTTCCCCTCCCTTTTACACAACTGTAATGCTGTTTATTGCAGGCACTTGAGAAATGCTAAATGGGGGCTAGACATGTACAAGCCGATGCTTAAAAATGTTTGGCTTTTTCTGTTTTTTCTCTTACTTCTCTTCATCAGACACTTTTGTGTCATCGTTAAGCATAGTTTATCCCCCTTTTTAAACAGGTTGAACACCACATGAAAAAAAAATGTCCTTTTCATTGATTTAATTAAATTACTTGTTTGTGCTCTCAGCAGTGCAAGTCCAATTGTATTTCAAATCATACCAATAGTGTAAGTTGGAAGCTGTGTGGAAATAATACAAAACCCTATGTCACACTACTCCTTTTCTGTGCCAGTGTTTAATTATTGGAGGTGGCCCCTGTGGCCTGCGGACTGCCATAGAACTTGCCTTCCTGGGAGCCAAGGTTGTTGTCGTGGAGAAGCGGGACACTTTCTCAAGGAACAATGTGCTGCATCTCTGGCCCTTTACTATCCATGACCTCCGGGGACTGGGAGCGAAGAAATTTTATGGAAAGTTCTGCGCAGGATCTATTGATCACATCAGTAAGTATTTGGGGACTGTTGGGATAAAAAGTTACCAGGATCAGAAGATTGGTGGAGACATTCTTGGTTTGGCACAAAGTTCATCTGCCTTAACCATGTGCAAGTGCATGTGTGCACACAGAGGAAAAAAAATGGTCTAGTTTAGGCAAAGTGGCAATAGAGCAACTTACAGTCTTATGGAGCAGATTTTTTTGTTAGTCTGGTATGGATAAACAACAGATTTTGATTATGAGGTATGAGGAATATTGATTTTTTTTTTCAGTATGTTGAAGGTAGACACAAATAGCAGAGTGGACCATTTTACAGGGAAATAAGCTGTAAAATTTTGTATTCTAAAACATGTTGGTTAGCAGATGCTTTAAATATCATTAAAGGGCAAACCTTTACAAAAGCATTCTAAGAAAGTCAACTGAAACGAGTCTTGCCAGCAAGATTGTGTGCAAGAGGAAAAGGAGGCGGAAGGGAACAACATCCTGTGGTGGTTGCTATGTTTGCATTCATTACAGTATGAGAAATAGAAATGCTGCACACTTGTGTTAATGAATTTCAGTTCTCAACAGGCTGGTGACAGCTGGGGTTGCTTGCTTTTTAAACACATCTTTGTCACTTGCTCTCCACAGGTATTCGACAGCTTCAGCTTATCCTCTTCAAAGTGGCACTTATCCTGGGAGTTGAAATTCATGTGAACCTGGAATTTGTGAAAGTTCTGGAGCCTCCTGAAGATCAAGAAAACCAAAGTATTATTTACCATAATACAGTTCTGTTCACAGCAACTTCTTTTTTGGGCAAGGTGTTATGTGAAGTTGTACAAGCAGTCAAACTCTGTTTAAAGAAATAAGAGTTTTTGGCCTTTCTTATTCAGCCAGCCTTGCTCTGTGCAGTTATAGGCGTGATAAGTATCAGTGGGACAGAGCACTGATAAATCTTAAAATACAACCCAGGCTGAGAAGCTGAGGTTTTGCACTGTGCCTCTGGTATGTGTTTGAGGCTTTGTAGGGAGTCTGGTGTGGCTTCTCGGGATCTTCTTACAAAAACAGATTTTGATTGATAATATAAATATTGAGGATGGATTAAATGCCCAGGGCCTTGTTTTACGTTCACACTTGATATAGCTCCCACTGGCACGCAGAGTCTTATCAGCATTCTTATGCAAGATCTTTAAACAATAGAAAAAGAATTCTAATTTTCTACATTTTTAAAAATATTAGTATTTAGTATATAATATCACTAAAAGATTTTAAAATTTTACTTTAATTAAAACACCATGGTATCTCTTCCAAGGGTCATATAGTGACAGTAGAACAGGTATTTTGGTTTAAATAGTTAAAATACATGTAATTTTAAAATATGGACAATACAAACACTTCCACATAATCAGCTTTGTAAAAAGATTAAATTTAGCTTTGTGAGTATGCTTCCATTTAATTTCTATTTAGAAGACAATTAAAAGCATTGATGATGGAATGCTATTTTTCTTCTTTTAGTAGCCAGCTCTTCATTGCTGTAACCACATGTATGTACTGCCCTGGTAAGGTGTCTGTGGGGTTATTTCTGTGATAATCAAGTGCTTGAGCATCTTCTTGTGCTGTGGCTCTGAGAGGAAGTTACTGCATTAGGTGATCCAGAGAATAAGAAATGCACCCTTTATCTCGGTGCCCTTTCCTCAGACTCTAAAATCACTTCTCCGTTGTAGTACTGAAGAATTAATAAATATTATTTGTGCTTTCAGAGACAGGTTGGCGGGCTGAATTTCTCCCAATGGATCACCCTTTGTCAGAGTATGAATTTGATGTTATCATTGGTGCAGATGGCCGCAGGAACACGTTAGAAGGTGGGTGAATATGTGGTTTTAGCCTTATTAGTGGTCTTTAGGGTACCTTGAAAGATCTGAAAGTCAGAGGAGAGCACGAAGTAGCAGGTTACCTTTCAATCCATGGAAGTCTGTGTGAAAGCTATTATTTTATGTGATACCTTTTGGTTTTGTTGTTAAGTTGTAGCTCAAAATAAAAGACATTTAATGTCATTGCTGTTTCTGTGTATCTGCATTGCCTACAAAAGCATCGTGATGCCACTGGGATTGCTTCAAGGTTAAGTAATTATATGATGATTTAACTTGAAGGAGGCTGGCAGGATACATGTCAGGAATTGCATAGCCTTTGCTGTTGTGCTGTGAATTTTCCCTGTGTGCTTGAACTCATGACCAAGAGGTGACTGCCAGATATTTAATGAAGGCATCAGAGGCATTTCTTCTTTATAAATGAGACTAAACTTCAGAAGCAGTTTCTTTAGAAGAAATAGCAAAAGATAATAAATAGCTCTAAGGTGTGCGGGAGGAGATGGGGTAAATGTTTTCTGAAGTCGCGTCACTGCTGAGAATTCAGACCACCTGAGCTGTGTTTCTTAAGAGAGACGCTGGATAAGCTGCTTCTGCATCACAGGAACAAACCTGTTAATTTTGTATTTCCCTTTTAACTCTAATTATATTCCTGCTAGCTTCCGTTCTCTAAGTGCACTTTTTCCTTTTTTTAATTAGCTTTATAGTTTGTCTGCTTATTCTTTTATCTGCCAACCACAGTCTGCTTATTAATTCCTCATAATGCTGTACTGGAAATTTCCCTACATTGTTGTCCAGCTGTCCCCCATAAAAGACTGTTTAAATAGTCAGGTACCAGCAAAACCTAATTATTATTCTTATCTCAGCTGCAATGTCTGTTGAGAGGTTAATGTTTATCATCATACCAGGATCTAGGGGAGTGATTTGTGCACTGAAGGTATGTACAGAAGCTGGTGTTGTCATATCAAATCTATCCCAATGAAATAATGAGAGCATACCAAGAAGCACAGAGATAAAAATTCATGCTCGATTTATTTCTTGTTGTAAACTACACATACTCTCTGAAGTCATCTGCAATGGGCTAAAGATACTCAAAGGATCTTCTGTCCCACTTCATAATTTAATTACAGATAAGGGGAACATACAGATGGAAAAGCTTTAACATGTGATTGCAAGATTGTGGTTTAGGATGCTTTTTTTTGTGAAAAGTGGAAGCAAAGATGAAGCAAGGAGCTTCTCAGTTAGCCCCACCTTGGAAATACAACAGTTAAGCCATTGAATATTTTTCAGTCCCAAATATCTGTGAAAAATCTCATTAGCTGGTGTGCACCTAAGCACTGTTACAGAGGTTTCTATTTTTCTATCATTCTCAGCTACTTTTGACTGCTGATCTCTTGCATCTTTTTTCATGAGCTGTTTACCACCTATATAACAAATACCTAAGTTGCTGTTTAGCATGTTAAAAATGTGAAATTGACCTATTCTATTTCCAGACATGTCCAAAAATTTTTCCAGGTTTTTCTTTAGTGATATTTTTTCCTTAATTTCTTCCCTTAGTTCCCCCTCAACCATTTTTTAATGAGACTTTATGCAGTGCAGCTCTAGTTTTGCAGCTGAAAATGGGGAGAAAAGACTCTTTACATTCAAGTGAATCTTGGAGGTATAGTGGAGTCTACTGATGGCATGTTGTTTGCTGAAGTGTAGGAAGGATACTGAGCTGCCTTGAGCTTACCCTCCCTGAAAGTCCAAGTCTGAAGTTTGCAGTAGTTTTAATTCCTGTCTTTGCTCACCAGGCTTCAGGAGGAAGGAATTTCGTGGAAAGCTGGCTATTGCAATCACTGCCAATTTTATAAACAGAAATACAACTGCAGAAGCCAAGGTAGAAGAAATTAGTGGAGTTGCTTTCATCTTCAACCAGAAGTTCTTTCAGGACCTGAAAGAGGAAACGGGTGGGTGCATCCTCATTTTTTCCACTACCAAATACAAGAGACAGCAGAGGGACTATTTATGTCCCAGGCCACTCTCTTATTACTGGTAACATCAGTTTTGAATAATCTGTTTAAAAATTTTCCAAGTGATAAAATGTTGTTGATGTCAGAAGCTTGCTGGTAGAGATGTCCATTTATGGTACAGTGGGGTATTTTTTAGCTTGGGTGTTGCCACATCATGGCTTGTTTTAGTGTTTAAATTCTTTTCAACTGCAAAAATGTCTGCTATGTTGAACAAATTTGGAAGAGCATTTTCAGGGCCCAGAGATTTTCCCTTAAGACATGATTTGTTTTGTTTCTATCCGTTCACATGCTGAACAGCTTAAACCCTTTGAAAAAGTCTCTGCCCTTCTGGGAGGAGTTTATTCTTGCTTTTTGATGTGTGGAGCTGATAAACTGAGAAGAACTAAAATCTGCCATAAATACTAAAAATAAGAACTGTGAAACACATCTTAATGGAAAGTGGTTTCAGAGTAGTTGTATTCACTGTCAGTGCAATCAATTCTATTCTTGATTTACAGGTTTTTCTTAATTTTTTTTTTTTTTTTTTTAGTTATTTTTAAAAAATTATTATTATAATTGAAACCAAACCCCTGGTTAGACCCAGTACCAGCGCTCTAGCAACCTGAAGAACCAGGCACCCAGTTTTACTTCAGGAACTGTTAATGCTGTAGTTAACCGGCTGTTCCCTGAAAGAATGCTGCATAACTTTAAACTGTGCTGAGAAAAACGCCTGTTGGGCGAGACCAATCTCCTCTCTTGTTTTGTTTCATAGCATTTTGCCCACTAATCCTTCATCCCAGCTGAGAGAGTGGATACATCCCAAGAAGGAAAGGCACCTGCCAGGATCAATCCCACGTTGTTAGTAAATGACACAGGCTGGGCACTGCACTTGGTGACAAATGTGTATCTCTTTTCAGGGATTGACCTGGAGAATATTGTTTACTATAAAGACAGCACACATTATTTTGTGATGACAGCAAAAAAGCAGAGTCTTCTGGACAAAGGAGTGATTATTAACGTATGTAAAAATGCTGCTTAAACCCTATTTTATTTATTTGGCACAGAGTAAGTGTGAACATCTGCATAAACATTGTTGCATGTTAGACAGGGTGTTTATAGACTTAATCACTTCATTCAAGCTCAGGTCTCTTGGATGTTACTTGGATGTTATGTTTTTAGAATTTGCATTCAGTCAGCTCAAAGTTTCTATAGAGAGCAGAAAACAATACTTTCTAAGTTGATCAGTTTTGAAACTGGCTGAAAGGGCATCTGGTCTCACCTTGGAAATACGTGGTGGGATCATCATAGCAGAAAATAAAGACCTCAGTTATTTAAAGGTGAACCTAGCACAGCTATGTCCAGTTTTATCAGGCAAATAAGGAAGCTCAAAAACCTACCCTAGACTAAATTGCAAATTCTCTAAAGTGGGTGAAACATAATAGAAGAAGGCTATAATCATGATGGCCTGACCTTTCAGGGGTACGTGGGATTTTGAGGTATTTTTTCTTTTTCTTTTCTTTCTTTTACCTTTCAGGGGTACTTGGGATTTTGAGGTTGGGTTGGTTTTTTTTTTTTTTTGTTTTTTTTTTTTTTTGTTTTTTTTTTTGGGGGGTGGGGGGGGGGTGTTTTGGGGGTTTTTTTTGGTTTGTTGTTTTTTTTTTTTTTCTTTCTGTAAAATATAGGGTTTATTTTCTTTTGTTTCTAGAAAGTGTTATGGCACCACTTAAATTTCCCTTCCTGGAAACTCAAGAGAAGTCAATTTTTCTTACAAAGACAGTGCCAAAACAGCCAAGTGTAATTTTCTGAAGGAAGTACTTGTGGGGAACTGTCAGAAGGGCGCTTGGCTTTCTGATAGGACCACTTAGCTCAGTGCTGTGATTCCCTGCCCTTTTGGAGGCCAGGGGCTCCCAAGGCACAGCTGAAGCCTGTGACCAGCCAGGGTGGGAGAGAGGAAGGGTGGAATTCTTTGGAGGGAGTGGCTAATGGGCCCTGGGGTTTTGGGACTTGTGTGTGTAGATGGGGGCAGTCCCAGGAGATCTGTGGAGAGTTTGCAGTAGAGGAGCAGCAGCTGTGGCTCATCAGAGCTGTTTTCCTGACCTACTCATCAATGAGTGGAAAAAAAAAACCCCACCCCAGTCTGTCTGGAACAACTGGGCTAATAGCGGTTCTGTGGTATCATCTGTGATTAGGGGGCTCATCCACGATTAGGCTGGAAATAGAACCTGCCTTATTAATAATCACTGCCTTTAAGTAGGATGACCTGTAAAGGCAGGGTCCTGTAAAGGCAGGGTCCTTCACCACCCACCACACCAAAAAAGCCCCAGCCCAAAAATGAACAACAGAAAAGCTGCTACAATCCTGATTTGAATGTGTTGTTACTGAGATGTCAAATCAAGCCTTGAGGCTGAGCCTCACATATTACAGCATCAGTGTATCTGCTCTCCTGGGATTTCAGATGTGGGGTGCTCGTGTGCAGAAAAGTGTCACTGGGAGGAACTATAATCTTTGATTGCAAACAAAGCTGCTTGTTTGGTGCGGGCAAGGAGAGTTTCAAGTTTGGGGAAGTACCTGTGTTTGTGCACTGGGTTTTTGGAGGAGATGACAAGTGTCACTTGTCCCTTGGTGTTGTGAGATGTGTGGCTCTCAGTCCTGCTGTGAGACTGCAGTGTTCAATTCAGAGAGGATATTGGAGTCTCTCATCCCACATCCTTCTCTCCTTGCAGGACTCCATTGATACTGAGCTGCTGCTCTGCGGGGAAAATGTGAACCAGAGCAATTTGCTGTCCTATGCCAGAGAAGCTGCTGACTTTGCAACCAACTACCAGCTGCCTTCCTTGGATTTTGCCATTAATCACTATGGCCAACCAGATGTAGCAATGTTTGATTTTACCTCCATGTATGCATCTGAAAACGCTGCGCTGGTGAGAGAGAGGCACAGACATCAGCTCCTGGTGGCTCTTGTTGGAGATAGTTTGCTTGAGGTATATCTTGGAATGCCTTCCAAGTAATATTTCAGTTTTTTATTTTATTTTCTTAATCAAACCATTCAATCTACCCTCCAGTATGAAATGTCCTCTTTTACATGTCCTGAAACAGTGGTACCCTCTTTGGAATAAACTTTTCCCCCCCCTTTTTTCTTTTCTCCTTTTTTATGCCATAGCTTGTCATAGCTGATGCTTGGCTGGCAGCCTCTGGCTGAGATCCCATTTTGCTTTATGCAATTGTGTTTCTGTCTGAAAACTCTGAGCTCTGTGTCCTCAGCTCGAGTGCATGGCATAATTTTACTGAATTCCATCATAGACAAAAAATTGATCCAAATTATTATTGCAGTCTTTTTGTCTTAGTATGTTCCCTTTTTTTTTCTTCCTGAAGTGAAAGTGTATGCTGCAACTTTTTTTTTTTTAGCTCATGCTGACAGCCTGAGGCATTTGAAAAGAACAGTCCAAAGCAAATTTAGGTGGTGAGAAGGGCTTCAGGGCATTTTTTTTTTCCCTTTTTTTCTTGAATAATTCTTGAATCTTTTTTTTTCCTCAGCCTTTACCTTTTGAGGCTAAGGAATTTGTTTTTAAATATAGAAGCTACAAAAAATGGAAAAAAATTGAAAAAAGTAATATTTTTCCCTACATTTCCCTACATTTAAAACCTGCAGGTGTTGCCCTGTGTTGCATTTTGATCTTTTTGGGCTATTTTTCCAAGACGTTATGAAACCCTAGACTCCAAATTTGCATTGAAAGTTAACTTTTGTAGTAAGAACTTAAGAAAAGCAAGGAATTAAAGTGTGAATGCTTCTTGCAGCCCTTCTGGCCGATGGGTACTGGCTGTGCCAGAGGCTTCTTGGCTGCCTTTGACACTGCATGGATGGTGCGGAGCTGGGCACAGGGGAAGCCCCCGTTGGAGATCCTGGCTGAACGGTGAGTCCTGCTTTGGTCCCCAGCATTTCCAGTGTTTTAAAGGGCCACAGCAGTGTTAGAAGGCAGTGGATTTCAGAATGCTGTCAGGAGAAATATTACTAGCATTTAAATCACTGATTTATGTCACTTAAGTGTGATCCTGAAAGAAATAAACCAAAGAGACCTTGTATCAAAAAACTCTGACCTCTGGCCATCCCAACACCTGCTTTTTTATCATAAAAATAATTTTAAAAACCCCTGAAATGAGACTAAACAGATTCTTCAACACTAACAGCTTTCAGAGTTGTTCTCTGTGATTTTAATTCTGCAGTTTGGCTTAGTGGTGCTTTCTATATACTGAGAAATATGTGTCAAAGGAGAATGGTTATAATGCTGCACCAGAAGCTTTTTTTGACGGGAGCAAGAAAATATGTTGTTAATTACAGCAGCAGTCCTGGTGTCACCATAGTCTGATGGTTGAAGTTAATGACTTAGGTCCTGCTGGCAGCCACCCTACTCTGCTACAGCTGCCCAGGCTGTTTTGGGGAGATACGTAATAGGAAGAGTCATGGTTGTGGGAATGCAAGCAGGAGCTTTACAAACGATAGCACTTTGGGAAGTTTTAAAATAAAAGCCTGAGGGATGACTCAAACACAGCCTAGTCCCAAATGGAAAATTAAACAGCATAGTAAAAAAAGCTGTGGTGGTTATAGGAATTGCAGGATGACAGGATTTAGTGCTGTTATGTGGTAAAGAAGTTACTCCTTGAGTAGATGTTAAAGTAAAACCAGGTGACTGGATGATGTAACCTCGTCTTTTTCTTTTCCTTCTTTTTCTTACTCACTTCCTGCCTCAGGAAAATATGGGCATAAGCTCTAAGTATCTGTCTTGTTGTCCTTTTTCTGTCTGGCATCGTTCTTTTGAGTGGGGATAAGAAATGGGATGGATGCATTATGCATTTGGCCGTAACACTTGTCCTGGCAGAACCAAAATAAGGTTCAGGCAGCTGCAAAAAAAGCCCAGTCTCTTTATGTAATAAATATTTATTTTAATACATAACTCTTCCATTTTTTCCTCTGCAAGAGAGAGCATTTATCGACTCTTGCCTCAGACGACCCCTGAAAATATTAATAAGAACTTTGACCAGTACACCATTGACCCAGGAACAAGATACCCAAACTTGAACTCAAGCTGTGTTCGACCTCACCAGGTCAGTGCTTAAAAGGCTTGCTTGTGAAATCAGTTCTTTTTTTGTCAAGGGTAAATAGAGCTGCAAGGAGTGTGTAAACAAAATCTTAAGGAGACTCCTTAATTTAGAACCAGCTGCTGATAGAGTTAACCTGGAAACAAAATTGGTTTTTTGTCTGATGTTAATGCTGGTAATTACTTTTACTTGTAGGTGAGACAATTATATGTTACCAATGAGCTACAGCAGTGTCCTCTTGAAAGAGTGAGTTCCATTAGAAGATCAGTGAACCTCACAAGACAAGGTAAGTGGTATCTCCTTTTTGCTGTGGCTTAACATTTGTGGCCTCCTGAGCATGCAGAAGCTGACTGAAATGTTTGCTCTCCTGTTTCTGCAGAGTCAGATATTCGGCCTAACAAGCTTTTGACATGGTGCCAGAAGCAGACAGAGGGATACCGAAATGTTAATGTCACTGATCTGACCACCTCCTGGAAAAGTGGCCTTGCTCTGTGTGCCATCATCCATCGCTTCAGGCCTGACCTCATGTAGGTGACATCTGGGGAGCTCCTTGGGTGAGGCATTTGCCAAAGGGTAGTGTAAGACCAGCCAGAACAACTCTGACACTCTGCAGTCCCCTTCTGTGGCTGCTTTCTGCAAGGAAGTGCTCACCATGGCCAGGTTTGGGGGGCAGACTGGATGGTAATGGGTTTGCTTTGTTTCTTCTGTGTGTCCTTGCATGCTGTTTAAAATGAAAAATATATGATTTCAAAGAGGCTTTGAACACTATGATTTATCATGTTTGTGGGATTCATTTGTCTATTTAAAACAAAACTTGCAGTTCTGGGGGAATGCGTAGAGTTGTGTTCACAGTTCCCTAGAGACAGGTTTTAGTGTCTGTTTGAAACCACAGCCATGAAGCACAGTCCTGAGTTACAGAAATGCTGGGTGAGGCTGGAATGAGCCGTCCTCCTGTGTTGTACTGGTTGCTGTGACAGTCAAGTAGGGAAATGTTGGACCATGGAGGTGGAGATTTTGCACAACTCTGTCAAGAAGAGCACAGAGCCCTTTAACATGGGCACAGCAAGGGCTGTGAGGAGTAGAGTGTAAGCCTGTATTCCCCTTTTGGCACCATTTCTGGGGTCCTGGGTGCTGCATGACCCAACTTCATGCATCTGAATATTTTGTAATGTCCCATAGTTAGATACAAGAGGGTCAGCGTGTAACAGGTGTCAGGAAATGGCAATTGCTGGCACTGCTGGGTGCTGTCAATGGGGTGACTCTCTCTTTTCACTAGTCTCCAAAATGCAGTGGATGCATTCTCTTGTCTTCATACATTAGGAGTCACACATAAATTGCTGTCAACCTCACTTTATTGTGGATAAATGAAAGGAATGATTAAGCTTTTTTATGAGGTGTGATAACTTGGAAAAAATAGGAGTGGTACCTAGGGTGCTTGTTTAAACAGTTTTGTCAGAGGAAGAGATGAGATTTTAAGAATAGGATTTTGGTTTTGCCTTGGGTTAGTTCAAAACAATTAGAATTATGAATGTTTTTTTGGGGAGAGGGTACAGAAAGCAATCTGCTGCCTGTGGAAAACATGTTCTCTACACTGCTCTTTACAAAGTTGATAAATTTATCTTCCTGAGCTAACAGACCTCCTGTTGTTCAATTAACATTGTGTTTGGATCTTGTTGGCTTTTAGTATTTAATGAGCTTGTGGAAGGACTTGGCCAGATGAAAGCCATGCAGGCAAGAGAGGTGGCTACCAATGACAACCCCCAGCTCCAGAAATGGGCAGTGGGGGGGAGAGAGAAGAGGACAAATTCTTCAGGGATTCAAAAACTCACATTCCACTGTGAGGAGAAAAAAAGACTACCCTGCCTGGAGCTTTGTAATTTATTCACATGTTTATTTTAATCATGAATTTTGGAAGCTGTTCAAAAGATCAGAGTCTTAGGATAGGTCCCATTGAAAATGGATTAGAGAGTGGATAAGAGTTCCAGATGTGTGATGTACTTATTTAATGCACTACTAAATTCAGTTCTGACCTGGACAGGAAGTCCCTGCTCAAACTGTGTGCATAACACCTTAAAAAATGAAAGGTGATGCCTGTGCATGTGTGTGCACACACATATAACATGCTACATCCATAGAATACTGTCCTAAATTTATTCCTCCTGGCTTTGATGTTTTATAGAACTAATTGAACCTAAGTAATCTGTTGTAGGTGGATGAAGTCGGTAGTAGTTCAGCTGTATTTGGAGAAAGAAAAGGTTTCTTAGCACTTTTGAGGAAGAATCTCTCAAGTAAATAAGAGAATCTTTTTTTCTGGGACTACATCAAGGTCCAGTTCAATGAAAAAGCTTTTAAATTCCATTTCTGGCAAAGCCAGTATTTGTAATAAAGGGTTTTGTGTGAAGCTCTTACCTTTGGCCCAGTGTGGACTCTGTGGCTTTGACCCAGTGAGATGTCTGTGCCCTCATTCCTGGCTCTGCCCTGCCACGGGCACAGGAGCACTGTCTGTTCCCAAAGGCAGCAGGGAGTGAGCAATGCTGCTGTGTTGTTCCCACAGTGACTTTGAGGCCCTGAACGAAGAGGACGTGGTGAGGAACAACCAGCTGGCATTCGATGTGGCTGAGCAGGAGTTTGGGATCCCCCCAGTGACCACGGGCAAGGAGCTGGGCTCGGCTGGGGAGCCCGACAAGCTCAGCATGGTGCTGTACCTGTCCAAGTTCTACGAGCTGTTCCGGGGCACCCCTCTGCGTGCAGTAGGTGAGGCACACCAGTCCCTGAGCTTTGGGGGGGTGGGGAGGGGCAGCACTTCATCCAGCCTGCTGATGAGCAGTGCTCTTGAGCCAAGAGTCTTTTCCCAGCTCAGCCATTCTGGCCCGCAAGAGTTACTTCAGGCTTAATGCAGGAAAGGGGGAAAAAACTTGATTGAAGTCCAAGATTTTGTGTGTCCTTGGTGGTTTCAGGGAGTAGGAGCAGCTGGATAGCTGCTGCTTGACATCATGAAGGTCATGCATCAAGTTGTTGGTGTGATTCCCTGGTGGGGATGACTGCACACAGCACATTCATGCTTGTGTTTTTCTTTCTTTTTTTAAAAAAAGCCACCCTGCATTGTATGTGTTTACTTTTATTTCCCTGTGTTTCTTATAAATAATTGCTACCAGCACTCAAATGGAGCGCTTTGGATTAGTCAAAATATCTTAAAACCAAATCTAAGTAAATATCCTAAGCAGTTGTTTTTTCAACAGATGCTGCTGAGAAGGAAAACGGAGAAAATGATCATGGTTCACCAAAATCATCGAATTTCATCTTTAATAATTATATCAATTTAACTTTACCAAGAAAACGAGTACCAAAGGTGAGTTGTGAAGCAAGACTTACCCTATGAATCTTCTGAAAAGATGAAAATCAACTTTCAGGCTCAGAAATAAGGGGTTTATATATATATTGCTATAATTTTCTGAGCTATTTCTACCTACAAGAAAAAGAATCCTGTAGCATTGTATCCCTGGAGTTAAATACATAGCCATTCTGTTATATACCAGTTGAAATAATCAGTGCTATACTAGACTGTTTATTGACTGGGAGTGCTGCTTTTTGAAAAAAGCAGTGATTTGCACAGTTTGTGGGTGCTGTCATGGTTCTGAAGGGAAGCTTTCCAACTCTTACAGAAGAAATCTGCGATGGTGACCAACAGTAGGCAGGTTGATCAGCAGCTCTGGAACAACAGTCTCTTAGTCATGCCCATGTACTTTTCTCTCTTGGTCACTTATTAATGAAACCTTACTGATATATATAATACAAGCCCTGTTATATCCCTGTGTTATAAAAAAATCCACGCCCATACATGCTGTGATTAAGGACTACATAACCAGAAGCTTTGCAGAGGCCTGAATTAACACTTGTACACATCTACTGCATTTCTCAGTATTTTAATATTACTGCTTTTTAAATTTGTTGCTCTCTTGTCTTGTTGAAATGTGATTTCTAGGTTTTTCACCTGAAGAATTACTTCAGAATTTCCAGATACATCCTACACTGACTTTTATCTTGAGTATTTTCCATCTGCAAACACTTTTTCAAGACCTGTGGACAGTCAATTGCCCAGTAACTTCAAATATCCTTGTTAGGAAATAATTTTTTCTGGCCACCCATATATACACAAAACTAAGTGACATGGTTCCCAGATAGCCAAGCAGTGAAAAATCAAACAGGCAGAATAAACTTTACTTTTTCTTGTGGATGACTTCCTTAGAAGAAAAACTTTTAACATGACCACAGCATTGTTTTTCAGTGAGTTGTTTGCAGAAGTAAATAGGCTTTTAGCAGTGGGGAAAGCTTTTCGTTACTGAGCCACAGAGCCTCTGATTAACCTCCTGTCATGAAATAAGCCTTCTGTCATAGTAGGAGCTGGAGTTCTTGGCAGTACATGAAAGCATGAGGTGATTTGCTTGAAGGGCCCCTCTGGTTTCACACTACAGGGGCTGGTAGGAAATGAGAAGTGGAAGTGTTATTTCTTAAATCAACTTGGGAAACAAGGCATTTTGTGCGAGGTTTTGCAGCTGTGTCATGGATGGGCTGAGAAACCAAGCAAGGTGGGTTAGGGTACTTGGGTTAGGACAGACTTGGGAGTGCCATTACTAGCTGAAACTAGCTGGGAAATGAAGCTCCTTGGAATGCAACTGCTTGAGTTCAGGGTTTGGCTGTGGCTTCAGTTTTAGGGTTCTTTCCCTACAAAAAATGGTGCTGAGTATTATCCAGGTGTATGTACATCAAATGTTCTATACAGGCTTTAGGAGAGCAGAGAGTGTTGCTAACTGAACTTTCATGGCATGGAGTTTGTCCTTGGATTGGGCTGGAGGAGGGATCCTTATCTGGGCATAGACTGTGAGAGACCAGGAAGCAGGGCCTGGAGCTGATGTGGCTGTGGCTGTTCTGGCAGCCTGTGCTGAGCTGGATCATGTTTTCCATTCTCCTCTGAGTGTCAGGCTGGCTGGAGAGGAACTGAGATTTCCTGTGCTCCAGACTAATAAACGAATTGAGGTGTTTACACAATGCAGGGCAAAGCCCTTTTGGAGTCTTGCTCGGCAATTAAATTGCTTTGTCTTTCACTTCTTTGTCAGCATGTTAATGAGAATCCTTTATGTCAGATTTCTGAAAGGTAGCATCTTGCTTGCTCCATTCACTCAAGCAAAATCTGCTTTTATGTGGTCCAGGCTATTATGCAGAATGATTGTGCTGTTCTCTGTTCACCCTTTCTGGGTAGACTGATGACTGCAAAGCTGGGTTATACTGAGCTGCTGCTTGAAAGACAATGTAGCAAAGCAGGCAAAGTAATTGAACTATTGTCATCTGATTCTTTTGGTGTTTGCCCACAAGTTGTTTGGGATTACTCATCCTCACTGCATAATGATTTATTACAAGCAGTTTATATGTAAAAAGGGAGTCTGCATTCTTTGACCTTTCTTTCTTTATTCCTTTTTGGTTTTTTTTAAGCTAACTGAGCAGGTACTAAGTTACAACGTGGGCAAACACAAATAAGTGGAATGTAGTTTATTGTTCATAAATTATCACCATATCAAATCTTCACAGCTGAATGTTATAAGAAGTGAAATTTCCAAGCACTGACTACTTTTCAAGTTTGTGCAGACTGAGTATGAAGTATTACTCATTTGTGTAATATCTAGTTGAGTAAAGTAATGAAATATATGCATGGCTCAAGCACAAAAGAAGCAATTTGGTTGCTTAAGTATTGTAATGTTCAGCCAGAGTCAGGGAAAGTGAACCTTATGAGGGAGACAGACCTTTAAGAAGGCAGCCAGTAATTGCTCAAAAAAGGAAGTATGACTGCTCTATGAATTCATGGTCTGAGTGCAGACAGATGGGTTAAGAGAGATTTGGGGGTTATAGTGAAAGAGTGAGGGATTTCTGGATTGTGTTACTTCTCTGGAAAACAGAGCAGTCTAGCTCATAGTTCACAGAATGACTGATGCTGTAAAACCTTTTTCTTCAAGGATGCATTAGTGCTTTATGAATTATAAACTCCTCAGTACTGAAAGAGGGAAAGGTAGACACCCAAGTTGTAGGTCCTGTGTTCAGCACAATGTACAAGCATGTGTTCTTACACGCTGGAGTCTAGTGACAGCTCCCAGTCAGGGGCTGTGGGGCAGCTTTTACTGACCTGATACCTGCTTGAGGAGCAATCCTGCTGAGCTGGGTGGTCTGACAGGGCAGCGAGACCTTCTGATGCTGGCACTGCTCACCCGTGTGTGCCTGGCTGAGCACTGGCCAGACCTCACCTACCTGGGGATGGAACTCGTTATCCTGGGTGGAACTGCTGGGGTAAACTTGGTAACGGCTGTAGTAACCCATGGAACTTGTTTTGGCTTTGCCCTTTCAGGCTGAAGGGAAAACAGAAGAAAATGAGGCTAACAAAAGGCGTCGGAAAGGACTCTTTGGTGTCTTTGAGCAGGTTGGTGTTCAGTGGTGCCTACCCATGTCTAACTTCTTGATGGGCACCGCAGCTGAGGAAGCAGTGGGAGTTGGAGGGCCAAGGAGCTTGGCAGGAAAAATTGTCTCCCCTAAACCTTGAAATTACTGTGGCGTGCACTAAAGAAGAGCTAAATTAATTTAAATCATTTGATAGGGAGTAGAGCATTAACTAAATTGCTATAGCTTTTGTTCTGACACAAGAGCATTTAAGGTATTGGAAGTTTTTCCTTTTCCTAACTCAGCTATTTAGACAATTTTTTATTTGAAGAGTTTGCATTGCAGCTTGGTTTCTAGCCCTCCTCTGATTAGTCACCTTTGTGACTCTGCTTTATGAATAGCAGCACTGATTAATGTTCCCTTTTACTGTACTCTGGGACCCAATAAAATATTTTTTTGTGACTTTTGCATGCTAAATTTGTCATTTTAGTATACTGCGGACTGTATTTCCTTTCACCCTTTGCTGATAAGGATGTTATCTCTCTCCTCCTCTCCCGTCATGAGTGTTGTAGAAAACCTAAGAAAAACAGAGTTTGTTGTTTCCTTGCAGACTTCAGGCTTTCCAATCCAGGAGACAAACAATGGGAAAACACAGAACGATGACAGAGATGGAATGAACCAGAATAAAGTCAAATCAATGGCAACTCAGCTGCTGGCAAAATTTGAAGAGAATGCTTCAAATACAATTCTGAGGAGACAGGTAGGTCATAGTTGAACATGAAAGTCATCTCTGAAATTAAACTGTAGTCCCTCCTTGTGAAGGTGATGCAGATTTCCAAGGGAAGACAGGGGTTGTTAGGTGTTTGAAGTGGGTTGTCTTTTTTAATACTTTATGCAAATTAAAAGTATTTCTCTCAAGACTTGGTAAACAAATACAACTCATATAGATTGACTAATGCATAGAAATATAATGTCTTGTTATGTGTTATAGTGTCTAGAAATCTCATGTAAGTCAGCCTGTAGAATCTGTGTTATTTGGAAGTCTAAGCTGGCTGTATACAGTACTGCAGAAGGCCTGTTGTTGCCTATGTTTTTTAAATAAAGGACACTGCCTATCCTGTGGAGTCTGTCTTTATGGAAAATCAAGGAAGCATCAAAAGGAAACGTAATCTTCTGCAAGATATGTCTGCCTGCCATTTCCATTCCAAAACTAGGCAGAGTGGAACAAGTTTGTGCATCGTACAGTGTTTTCATGGATTGTTGTTAGTGTGACTAGAGGTGTTTTAAAAACAATCCCATGCTGCCAGGGTAGGAATGAGAAGCTCAGAATCACACTTCAGCCAGAAATAATTGGAATCAGCAGAGTTTGGATCTGTCACCTGAAAGATCTGAAGGAAGGAAGAGCAAGGTGTAGATGTTTTGACAAAGATGGTGACTTTCTTAATTCTTTGTCCTTGTATCTGTTTATTTAAATATTTAGGTCCTCCAGTAGTGTAGGC
Source organism: Certhia americana (assembly GCA_018697195.1). NCBI lineage: Eukaryota > Metazoa > Chordata > Aves > Passeriformes > Certhiidae > Certhia > Certhia americana. The sequence goes on along the minus strand of CM031861.1, from coordinate 10,105,775 downwards.
TTTATAGATGTCCAGTGACTCTCTGTCCTTGAACCAAAGTTGTTTGCACACTACCTGGCTACTTGTCAATGCCCTGAGCTTTCTCTGTGTGTGGTAAGTGGCCAGAGATTTCCCTGGCCATGCTGAAGGAATTTATTTTGATTGTAAACTCTGTTAAAAAGTCCTGAATGTGTTCAACTTTATCTTTGATGGTAGAAGTTGCTAATAAAATGGGTGGGTGGCAAAAAATCTGCAAAATGTGTTGTTACTCCATAGTAACACATCTTTAAAAGCAGCTTTTATTTCTTTTTGCCTCAAAAATTCTTTGAATCCTATTTACTGTCTTTCTTTTTTTTCTCTCCTTCACTCTGTCTTTGCAATTTTAAAAATACTTCACAAGGAGCTAACAGATAAACCAGCTCTGCTCTCCTCTGACCTTCCTGTTAATCCTCGCTTTGCTAAACCTATGGATCCAAGCCTTCTTCCACCTCAACCAAAAAGGCAGGTAGGAAGCTCCTGTGAGTAACACCTGGCAAGCACTGCATTTCTCTTACTACTGGAAACTCGTTGTTACTGCAGGACTACACAAGATATAAAGCAATATTTGGATGGAATCTGCAGAGTTCAGAGACACATTTAGCTGAGAATTGTGAAAACCACATTAGAAGTTTAAGGCTATTTTATACCTGCTTTGCCAGATGAGAAAACTCTCTGGAAGTGTGGAAATACCCTGAAAACATAAGTGTTGATTTTTGAGTTACTACATTTGGGGTCCAAATTGTATGAATGTAATTATACAGCTACATTTAGCATGTGAGAAAACTACAGCAGTACCCGAAAATTTGTGCATGTACTCGATGCTTTAGGGTATTGTAGAGATAAGGCTAAGAGAGAAACCTGGCAAAAATGTCTAAGATGAAAGCTTGAGCATTGAAAAGCTGATATTGATGCCCAGATGTTTTATTTCTAGAAGTAGAACTTGTGATAAGAATTTCTGCTGAAAGCTGTTCTGCAGCATCACATATATGGGGAAAAATTTTTGACAGTGTAGTCTAAATTTTTCTCTTAGTACTTTCACTGAAAGCAATCTCATTTCAAGCAGTATTGATATTCATTTTACATCAGAGCTTTAAATTGAAGTAAACATTCACTTCAGCAGTCTAAAGTGAAATGAGATCTGTATTGCATGTGGAAATCTGCAGGTCAGAAGCTATTTTATATGAAAACTCAAATTCAGAGATGTGTTTTGAATTCCTCAGAAAATGCCTGAAATCTAAAGTACATTATATACTGATTTGGGTCAGACTAGATCTAGAACTATGGCAAGAGCTACTGTTGAAATCCTCATACAGATAATTTGATTATAAGCTTAGTTTCAGGCAGATGTGATGCTGAAAAAGCTCAACACAAAATCTTTGCTGTAAACCCTAGGAGAAGATGTCCTTCTGCACTGCTGCTGTCTGAGGTTATTCACAAAAACTCACAAACGTAGAGAAGGATGTCAAGGCCTGCACAGTTGTGTAGGACTGATATATTTCAGTGCATGTGCACAAGCACCAGAAGTGCAGTAGTGTGCAAAGAGTGCTGTGAGAACATTTTATTTTTAGTTATGTGCATGACTGCTGCGCTTTCGGAAGCATCCTTAAAAGCTGCATATACTGCATGGTAGTGCAGAAAGCAGAGTTTTGTTCACTTCAAGTGTTTCCCAGTTTCAGGTGGTAGCTAGGAGTGAACTCGAGGTCAGGGAACCCAAACAGTCTTTAAATGGTTCTGATCATATGGCCAGGAGAGCAAAGACTGTGCACAAAACAGATCCCCAGCCCAGTCTGTCAGAAACCTCTGAAAATCTCGCATCTGCCTGTTCTGCTGCATTTGTACTTTCTGGAGTGCTTGAGCGTCTTCAGCACCTGGAGGAAAAAATGAAACAGGTGACAATGAACTTCTTTTCCTTTCTGTCTCTTAACTGCCTATGATAATCTGTGTACTGTGGTTTTGCTGGCTTTGATGGCTTGTTCTCTGTAGGTTGTATTAAGACAGTAAGAAGTCTTTCTACACACTTCTATGTTCTGTTGATGGATGTGGTTTTAACTGAAATCTCTCTCTTTCTTTTCTTGGCTGTCCTTCCTTGGCTGTCACTACAGAAAAGAGCTCAGACCATAGCAAATAGGGAATTCCATAAAAAGAACATTAAAGAGAAAGCAGCACACCTCGCCTCAATGTTTGGATACATGGAGTTTCCAAAGGTGAATTTTAAGTTTTGCACCTGAAGAACTGCTGAATTGGAAGATGTATAAGAATTCATGAAGGGAAAAAAATTGCAGTGGTTTTGGTTTTAATTTCCTTTCATTCTATGTGGATCTGAAAAATAATGTGGATTCCACTAAAAATAGTAAAAAATATTATTTAAATATTATTGTGCAGTTTAACTGAGGTAAAACAGTCTGAATCATGAAGCTAATCAGTGCTTTAGCAGGAGAGAAATGTTTTCAAATAAACTTTGTCTTGTGCTTGAGCACATGCTGCTGGCTCACATTTTCTAATCAATTGGTGAGCAGTGGTACTTGGTGCACTCTGGTTTTTTCCTGGATTTCATTATGCTTTCTCCTACCACTATCTTACATTATTGCCCACTGTGAATATGTCTATTAAAAAAGCAGTACAATGGTGTCATTTACCATGAAGATGACATGATTTCCGTGGGTCCTTACTGTGTAGAGACAGTGAGAAGTGTAGAACTGTCATTGTTACCTTTCTGGGTTTTTTGATGCATGACTGTGAACTTAACCTGTGTTGATGTCACTGTCTCTTGGATAACTCTCCTGTTTCTGCTCTACACAGAATAAGCTACCTACTAAAGGCTTATCCCATTCTCAGCCCCCAACTCCCTCTTGCCCTCCACCTCATCATTCAGCTGTTGCTGCTTCATCATCTGTTGGTTCAGCTTCCTCTGCTGTTTCTTCTCAACAGGTACTCTATTAAGAGATTTTTCATGTAAGACCCAAACTTGTACTCAAGCTGCTTGAGAAATGGCTTGGATGGAAGGTGCTGCCAGCAGACCTGTTGTATAGGTTGTAATTCACATTTAAATCAAACTTACCTTTTTTACTGTTGTTAGTTCTGCATGTTTGTAAGAGAAATGTCATCAGAAATAGCTCAGGTAGAAGCTGAAGAACAAAGAAAATTATTAATATTTTTTTACTTTAGTTCTGAAAATTCTGCATTGCTGCTTATTTTAAATAACCTGCTGTTGGATAATAGTACAGGTATGCTGAAGAAAGCTTCCCATTATAAAGCAATCTGGATGCTATGGGGTTGGTTAGTTTTCTTGGGTGGCATTTGTGTTTCTTTCCATAAGAATATCCATCTGGTTTGCAGGAGAAAACCTGTACAATGATGGTTATTTTAACCACGTCGTAGAATAGACACATCTTGGAATTGTATGAGCATTTACCAGTACAGACATTTCATTATTCTTTGTTTAATTATTTGTACTTTAAACTTGCTTCTGCATGTGAATAGCTGGAATACAGTTCTCTGTGACAGTTCTGTGTCTGTAACAGCAGACCTTATGGAGAGGAAACATCCATACTTTGAAAGAAGGAGATGACACTTGGGTCAGAGATACTCAGTTGTTACTGCTGAGGCTGATGGTGATGGGCTGTGTTGCAATGACTACCTGGCTCCCAATCCCCAGGGAAATACAGGGGACACAGCCCTTCAAGGACACTGCAAGCTCAGCAGGTGCCTTGCTGCAGTAATCCCCTAATTCCCTTCAGCTTCAGAGTAATTCCTTTGTCTGGATTTACCTCTTACTTTTTATGACCTAAGAGGTACAGCATGTGATGGGTTTTAAGCTAAGTCATGGTTTCCAAAAGACTGGGGGCTTGTCGGAGTCTGGAATTGTGAGGAATATTTCTTTGCATGTTTGAGAGATTTTAGAATCTCTGACAGTGTTTTTAACCTTTGTTCATGGAAAAAGGGCTTTTAAGCTCTGAAATGAAGCAGAATTTTCAAGAGTGTGTATTAGATAGTAGACTAGTGTGTAGTTTTATCACAGGGTGAGAATTTTAGATATATGGGGTTTTTAGGATGGCAGACAGGTGAAGACAAGATGGAGGAAGCACATGGCTTTTGGGTTTCTTCTTCTTCATCTGCCTCCATCTTCTGTGAGGTGGCACATTATAGTTGGCTTAGAATAGAGTTTAACCTTCTAACATAGGTAATAGTTATTGGAGTAGAATTTTAAATACTGATTATGTGGATTGTAGTATAAATATCCGCGCCACCCGAGGGTGGAAGCTTTTAGTATTTCGTAGTGAGTAGTTGAGCATTAGGCATTTTGTATTAGGCATTAGGCTTTTGGCATTTTGGTAATGGAGCTTTGGAGTTTTGTGCCTTGAACTGACCTGCACTGAAGAGCTCTGCAGGTCAGGAACAGAATGTAATGATAAGAAAAAATAAATAATGAAGAAAATATCAGAAGAGACAACTCGCACCCTTTCTTTCAAGATCTCTGACTGGTGAAAACAAAACTTTACATTCTTGGAAGAAGAAAAACAGCTGATTAACAGAGACAGAGAAAAACACCAAAAAAATTTTTTTTATAATTCCCAGGGGGGCTGATGTTCATTTGATTTGGAGAACTACTATGACTCTGCAAAGAAAATTAATAGAAAAACCCCAAACCCAAGTTACCTGAAAATCTCTTTAGAATATGAGAACTAGGCTTTGAATCATATGAAAACTCTGTGAGCAGTAATTTCATTGGGATTTTAACATCTCTTCTTGGAAAACCTTTGTCCTGAGCAATCTTTTTTTTTTTTTTTTTAAAATATTTTAGAAACTGTGTTTTGTTTAAAGTACCCTGACAGCCATGATTAGTTTGCCTCTGTATTTAAATAGTGTGGCAATAGTTTGTTGTTACTTGGTTTCACTCAGGTTGAGTTTACTTCAACTGAAAAGTGCTCTCTCTAGAGATACTGGCAGAATGCAGCTCAGCTGAAGCAAGAAAATCTAGTTCTGTCACCAGCACAGTAAATATATGTTCATCTCAGTGGGTAAATATTTGATTAAGTAGGACTGCATTTACACTTTGGCAGATCTACATGCATGAGCATCTTGATGCCTGCATACACAGCTCCATGTGTTGTACAGGCTCAGGGCCTCTTATACACTATGCATTTCATAGGTATAAATATGGTGCATTTTGTGTGGCATTTTGGAGAATTTTTTAAACAGCAGGTGTGGTAATGACCAGGTGATCTTTTACTCCTCCTGTCAGGGGCACATGTGGTAATAGAATCTGTCCCTGCCCTTTCATGGCCAAGTTGTTGTCCTTGTGTTTTATCCTTACAGATTGCACACTTTTCAGAATGTGAAAATTTTATCCTGTTCTATAAAACACTGACTAAATGTGCATTGCTATGTAAATAAAAATTTAACAGTATTTCAGATGTACAGAGTGCATTTTCAAGTGCTGTTAACAATACGTTTGGACCTCTCTGCTGTGAATATGTACCAAGAACTAACTATGTCTCTGTTGTCTTGAAGGGAATTATGGGTCTCAAAATTTGTATTTCTAGTCTCTGTTCTGAGAATTACCATTAGCTAAGTGTAGACTTCAGTGTCAGAAAGTGTTTTGGTATTGATAAACCAGCAGAGTTGTGTGTTGCTGTCAGTGTTTCTGCTTTTTCCCCAGCAGAAAAACAGAAAGTAATGCAAGTGTTTTGAGTTCTGTAAGGCTTCATGATATATGACCTATAAATATCCACACCCTCCCATGGTTTTAAATAGCTGGTGCTGTCATTTTAATTTCAGGTGAGTTCTGAGGTTGTTACCAGACATGGCAATCTGTTGCACCTGTTGAGTTTTCCTTGGAACAGTATTAGTTATGGGGACACAGTTATTGAAAAGGGTGGCTATGAAATCATACTGTTTCATTACAGAAACTTGTTATTAAGTCTAAGTCCTGAAAGCAACACTTGACAAAAGGCTGTGGGATCGTATTGTTTTTTTCAAGACATGCAGTCACTACAACTTAGTAAGAATTCTATTCTTCTATGTTGCAATATACCAATAATAATCAAAAGTACCTTCTAGCTTCAATCAGCTGGCAAAATTCACATAGCTAGAATTATGAGTTAGCATATATTATTTTACAGGCTGGGCTTTGGTTATTCCTGTTTTCTGATCAAGGTTGGGTTGACCTTCGGAAAACTCTGTTCATCTGAGCTTTTGCATGAGTGAATCCACACAGTATGTCCTAAGAACTGGGAAGTTTTTGCAATCAGTTTGCTCCCTGCAGAGCTTGGACCAACGACTTCCCCTCAGTGACCTGACTCTAATTACCAGCAGTAAGCAGGGCTGGGGTGTTTCCTACACACAGTAACTTATTACTCAAATGTTGTTTATCTCAGAGGGAAAATATACATAGCAGCTTGTACCAAAAGTAAATAAATCGCCCTCAAAGCAAAATAAAATGAGGAAAATCATTAAGGATATGAAAGAACAAAGGGCAAGCATTGTATGCTTTTGGAGGCACAGAGAGCATATTTCCTTTGTTTTATGAGAATGCTACTGAGGCTTACTTGGCTGGCTGTGCAGTTCTGGATAATAACCCAGGGGAGTACAGAAGGCAGCTTTCTCTTCCCATGGTAATAATCACTCTGGTCAACCTGCTGAAAAGCAGCATGCCACTGACAGCTCAACTGTCTGAGGAAATCACAGATGCTGGGGATCTTCAAGTGTTTTCTGGCTGTTCCCTGAAATTCACTGTGTAAGGTAAATCTTCAGGATTCCTGTTCAGCAAAGACTTTAAAGCTGCCTGAACTGTGAGCCTGTTCCATGCAGATACTGGCCCCAGCATTACAGAGCTGTGTGTGACTTCAATACAGCAGTGGCCTCAGGGGCACTGAGGACATTCTCTACTTGTCTCTGAGGGTGGCAAGTGCTCTTGGGGCTGCCCTGGTGGATCCGTATCCTGCCTTGATGTTTCTGGTTGGGGATTGAGTGGCACTTGAACGGAACAGAATAGTTCTGTTGGAAGGTGTGTACAACAAACATCTCTTGCCTGACCAAGTCAGAGCTGACCGAAAGTTAAATCATGGTTTTAAGGGCATTGTTGCTAAATTAAATTGAAATCCAACTTGCTTTTACTTGGAATGTGAATTCGCATTCATTACAGGAGCATCTAGTTTTAATAACATTTTTAAAGTGTGTGTAAACCTGCAATTTTCTTGTTTTGACTGCTTTAATGTTGACATAGATTGTTCCAATGGGTGGAGAACAGAAGTGAGCCAACCTGATGAATTTCAAGGTGTAGTTCAGGCTCAAGGATACTTTTCCTGAAATTCAACTACTTGCACAGCCTTGTTATTTAACTGATTGCTCCAGTATTTATCTAGTTCAAGGAAAACTTTCTGCTTCACCTGACTTTGAACACTTTCTTTTACCTTGGGCCTTGTGGACAAGAACTTGTACATGGCCCAGAAGTTTCTTGGCATATTCAGAGGTGCAGAATTTGGGGAGGAAGATTTTTTTTGTTCTATGTTCTTAAACAAATCAAAGGAATGTAGTTTTCCTGTAGTAGCAAGTAGCACTTCTTGTAGTGGTTTATAATTCGGTGTGCCACTTGGGTCAGCATTGTGGTATGCAAGTAGCAGTTAACTATGCAATTTTTACCCACAAGTTGTCCAGATATTGAATGGTATTTTAAAGTATTTTTATATTAAACAAAACCAAACAGGACAGAAATTTGTCCCTTAAATGGCCTTTGTAGTCTTAACATGTGTATTTTCTACCTGCCTGGATATCAAGATAATTATGAGATAATTCTCAAAAGATATGGGGAGCTGCAAAGGGTTGGACATGGTCTCTTGGTTTTTTTTAATCCATTATGATTTTTGAAAACACAACCATAGTGCATTGTAAGTGTTTTTAAACTTGATAGAAATGCTTTAAAATTGTTTTAAAGACTTCCAAATCCTGTTGCGTTTATATTTTTCTCCTTTTCTCATGGTAACTTTCTTTTATTTTAAAACCTTCAATTATCAGGACTTGGAGTGGTGGCTGTAGGCAAATCATTTCACTGAGAAGAGGGGGAGTTCCTTGAGATTTGGGCTCTGTGAGAGGTGAATGGAGTGTTAGATATGATACCATGTATCTGTCCTCAGGGAAAAAACAATGCTGTGACTTCAGAGGCAGAGTACCAGACCAGGATGGCCCTTGCTGCATTTGCTATCAGAGAGGCTGTGGGATCTTGCATTGACTAGAAAGCTAAAATCCCCATCTACTAAAGGAAATTTGGTTTAGGGTAGATAATATTTCTGTAAATCTGTGAAGTCTTTTTTCCAGGACCAGAGTATACATACCTACTTGCTGCTGCTTGCACACTCATGCATACCCACTTTTCCCCTTTTCCAGTCCCCAGGCAGGTGTTTTGGCAAGGAAGCACAGACCATGCAGCCATCAGTCTGTCTGCTGTGCCTTTGTAGCCACAGCCTAAGCAGCTGCTGGCTCCTTGCAGGCCTGATGGATACATTTAGCCTAACAAGAGTGGCTGCAGCAGTGTGATGAAGCAGATTAAAGGAGACATTTCCCTCTCATGAGCGTGGTTTCTCCCATTTTCCCTGGCATTACAATGAGTCACTGGGGAGAGGGCGAATGGTTGCCCTGTGAGCACCAACAAAACATGCCTGTGTGGGACTTGGCTCGCATATTTTCATGGAATATTCCCTGAAATATCACAGTTTGGAGAGTGTTAATGTGGAGTTCGATTCCACCCCTATTCTGAGATGTAACAACCAAGTTACAGACAAGTTGAAGTGAAGAATAGGGGGTTTTTAACATCTGAATGTCCAGCTGAGATAGTCAGGCAGTGGCTCCCAGCTCAGCCTTTCATGGACAAGGCAGGAAGCCTTGAGGAGAAGCATTTGCTCCCATCAGGAACTTCTCAGTCATCCTCAGGAAAAAGTGTGTGGGCTGCACAGAAGCCTTCTGTGGCCCCAGCTGGACCATGCTGGTCACGCATGAACATGCTTATGCTCAGTTGGACTTCCCCTTCGCTCTTTCTCCTGCCTTGCTGTATCAATGTTTGCATGTGTCCAAATCATTCTTGTCCTTTTTTGTCTTTAAGTTCTCTTTCAAGGGTAACTAAAGCTCTTCCTTCTATTCTTCATCTTCTCTCCTTTCCTGATTAGATGACTGTAGGAAAGGTCTCACGTGCAATTGGAGCTGTGGCTGAAGTTCTTGTAAATCTGTATGTGAATGATCACAGACCCAAGCCACAGCTTGAACTGGTAAGACTACACCCACAAAGAAACAGTAACTTAAGACCAGTGTTCCCAGAATGCCATCCTGACTTAAGACCCCATTTGTGGAGCACTTGAAGCCTTATGAAAGGTCTAACACTAACGAAAGAATCAAGTGCATATTGGCACAATGTGCTGATGGAAATGTTGCTCACCACATCTTCTATTTATATTTCTGCTACTTGACTGTGTGAATTAAAACTTCAGGAGGCTTTTATTAAATGTAACTGCTGTAGGATTAGTAACAGAAGACAATTATTACTCAGGATGGCTTCTAAAGAAAGCTTTGTATGGTACATACTTACGCAGTTATTTTCAACACACGAGTGCTGAATCACTGTGCCTCCTTTTGACGAGGGCTGTTTCTCAACTCTGACACTGTTCTGTGTTGAATTCAGAAGCGGTCTCTGGACAGAGCTGCAGGTTCTTGCCCCATTCCTCACTCTCCATCTTCTGCCTCCACTGCTCAGAGCTGTCAGGTACTGGGAAGCCAAGTAAGGTGGTGTGTTGTGGTGATGACACTATACTTACCAGCCAGCACTAAACTCAGTTTCAGCTTCACTGTGACTATCTGCTATATTAACACCATGGTTTCAAAAACACATCTGAGGGGTTTTCCATTTGCATGGTTGTTTGTTTGGAAAGATTCATGCTCTAAAATGATCCATCAGAGCAAAATGGATTGCTAGTGGCAGATCTGGAATAGAATTCTCAGCTTTTAAGCACAAGACTATGTGACAATGACAATTTTGAGTTCTACCTAAAAAAACATTAAAAAATGGTTCCAAAGGTGCCTTTTGCTGGCAAATGAAAGATGAGTTGTATGGATTGTGTGCTTCTGTCTGAGTGTGCCTTGGACTTTTCCTCCTCCATCCCATGTGTGGTACCTCTCCTGTGGCAGTAGGGATGGGTGGAAGGGGAGGGAGGTGGTGATGGATGTGGCAGGCACAGCATGCTCATCTGTGCTGACCTTAACCAACCATAATATAGTAATGCAAAGTAACATCCTCATACCTGTCTCTAATAAGAAAAGGGAAGTTCAGTGTCATCTAATCAATTTCTGTTTCACTTTTCTGTACCTTTTGCATGTATATGTAAGAGGGAATGAGATTCTTGGCAATTAAAGAATGTTTACCAGCCGAATTTCAACAAACTTTCAAAATAGTTTCACATTGTTACTGTGGATTGTGTTTTGAATGCATTAAAAATATTCTGACTGTGTGTGGTAGGAAACAAAGTGATTTTTAAAGCTAACCAAGCCCCAGGTTGGGCTGTAGTCTTGGAAGGAACACGGGAGAGGGGAGACACAGCTGTGGCAATGGGAAGGGTGGTTCAGACGTCAATGTTGAAGACTGTCTGCTTTTCCTCCTGGACCTTAAAGCACAAGCCTGCATTTCCTTCCAGAGTGTATTTGAACTGAGTCTTCAGGGTGTTTTTTTGCTTGGCTACAGATGCAAGTCAGCTGTTTTAGGCTGGTGAGGTATGCCTTCACCTCCTGAGAGACACAAGTCCCTGAGCTAGGGCGGTGCAGGTTGACGAGGGAGCACTTGGGGATGATGCTGCTCTTGGACTTGAGTAATCAAAATGTTGGTGAACTCACAGAGGGAAACTGGATGCAAGTCCAGCATCAAAGTCATCCCTTCAAAGTACTTGTGATGTCTGATTTATTAATTGCTGCATAAACCTACAGAATTGCAATAATGAGTAGTAAAAAAGCCAACTGATGCTTACTGTAATTTCACTTGGAGGGTCCTGTGCAATGCTTCAAGCAGCTAAAGCAGCTGCCCCCTTCATAAGGATTTATATCTGGGTGTGGAGCCGCACCTTTATGTTCTGTTTTTATCTTTGAACAGAGTTCTCTGCGAAAAGAATTCCCCAAGTCCATCGGGGGGAGTGACATTTGTTACTTCTGCAAGAAACGGGTCTATGTCATGGAGCGGCTGAGTGCAGAAGGCCACTTCTTTCACAGGGAGTGCTTCAAGTGTGAAATATGTTCTACAACACTCCGCTTAGGAATATATGCCTTTGATGTTGAAGAAGGTAATGTAGGAGCTACTTAGGAGTATTTTGAAATGTCTGCGTGTTGGTGCTTTTAGTGGGACTAGGGAAAAGGGTCTGTCCCACCAGCACGGTCAGGAGGAGGTCGCCAAGTGTGCTGTTCATGTCCCTGCTGATCTTTGAGTCCTTGTGCTCGCAATCCTAGTCCTTCAAAAGAGTTATGACAGACCTGAGCTTTAAATGAAGAAATCCTCAGTGGAAAATAAGCTGAGTGACCAAAATACGTTTTGTTGAATCGCAGGTCAAAGTAAGGGAGGGAAAAAAGGGCTGAGATTTCTTCAATAATACAGAGTTATTATCTCCATTTAAAACTGGCCATTACATAATGTGATCTATAAGGACAAGCCGTAATAATGGCAGATTTACATAGATGCAGGGAATGTAGGTTATTTCTTATAAGATGTTATGGTCAGGAGTTGAAAGCAGTAGGACTGGCCAAGCCCAGTGTGATTTATTCCAAGTTCCAGGCTGCTGTAGAACAAGAGGTTCAGATCTTAGGTGCTCAATCCCACCTGGAAACTGGGATTTGCCACCTTTTTTTTTCTTTTTTTTTTTTTTCTTTTTTTTTTAAGTTTGGAATGAATTATCAAGCTGAATTGAAATTCTGTTGTCCGTTCCAAATTACTTGAGTAGATCAGAGCATTAACCTGATCTCCCTCTGAAAAAGGATTAAAGATTCAAGGTCAAGGTTGTGTAGAGAGTCTGCAAAGATGTCCTTTTGAGATGATTATTTGATTTTTTTTTTGTCTGCTTGATGTCTTGTGTTCATTTCTGACTTCATATTTATGGGATGCTGGTTCTTTGCTGTTCATTAATCTTATACCTGAGAGATAGACAAATGACCTTGAGTTATTGAAGTAATGTGCAAATCTGTAAAAGAAACCTATTCACAGCTGTTAATCAGTGCCAGGTTTCCCATTCCTTTTGCTGCACAACCATTCATTGTCCTGGTTTTGGTTTTTTTTATAGATGCAAAAGTGATTTTGCTCTCCATATATGTATAGATAACATATCCCATAACCGATTTTTCTCTCTTGTAGGTAAATTTTACTGTAAACCTCATTTTACACACTGCAAAATAAGTATGAAACACAGAAAGAGAAGGGCAACAATACAGATCCATGGAAAGGTATGGAGTTATTATATTGCTAATGCAATGTTGAGGCAGCTTTATCTGGGGCAGGGTGCAATACTTGTGTCTGTGTGTGGATCTTTCCTACATCATGTGCAGTAAAATACAAACCTCTTTGTTCTGTGAGTTTGGTGATGTATCATCTGGTTCTCAATGGAATTTAGCTTTCTATGCAAAGTAAAGTTGAACTTAAGAGTAACTGGTAATGAAAATATATGGAAAGACTTGAAAACAGTCGCAGAAACTGGACTTACATACTTTAGAAGCATCTTTAACTCTTTTTTATTTTCAATGCTTTTTTCTAAGGAGGCGATAGATGCATGGAAGAAAGTGGAAGCCAAACCCACAGAGATCACCGCAGAAAGCACTTTGTCCACTGCTAGCAGTCCAGAGGACAGGTCCCCAGGTATCCTGACTTCCTTCTTACGTGGCGCGCTAAGCTGGCCCCTGCGGGTGACCAGGGATCTGCTTGACATTCCCAGCCGCCTGGCTAACTGGATGCATGGTTTCCTGCACGCTACCCACCTCCATTTCAGGGACAATGCATATAACTATACCTACCTGTATGAACTCCTGAGCCTTGGGGTGCCACTCCTCTGTGCTCTCCTAGAGGTACTCACTCACATGTACCGGGAAGCAGAGCTATCACTTGAAAACGTGCTTGAATGGGTGAAAAGATTCTGTAGGGTTTGAATCCTTCTGTGTGTCTTGCTCAGTTGTGCCTTTCAGATTTTCAAAATTAACAGCCTGGGTATTTTCTCGAGGGGGATTTTTGGTTCGGAGGGTTTTGGTTTTGCTTTTTGTGCAATTTCACTCATGACTTCGTTTTAATGGTGGATTCCTTCTGATAGAAGCAAGGTACCATCAAAATTTTCAACATAAAATGTACTGTATGTTAGAGCATGAAGGACAGTGTCCAAACACATTTCCAGAACATGGACTCAGATGAAGGATATTTTCTAGATTGTGGCCCTCCCTGTTTTATTCTGTGATCAGACCATTGGAGAAGATGGTACATTTTGAGACCATTTTTCTTCCTACCCTTCCCAGGTTTTTTTTTTCTTTTTTTTCAGTTAGACCAAGAAAGAATGTGTGTTCTTTCAGTTCTGACAAATGACTGGGTTTTGAAACCTGAGTATGGCACATAGCTTTTTTTTTTTCTTTCATCTTTGCTCTAGGTTGTGAGGTTTATAACTTGCATGAATATGCTTCAAAAAAATCATGTACATAATTCACATTGCTCCTAGTCATGCCTTTTACATTGAGTGTGATGGATACCTTTCATTGATAGTGGGTATTATCTGTTCTGCTAATTTATTTGAAGTTTTTAAATAAATTTGAAGAGCAAATGATAGTTGAGTGAAGGATTGATTGAAATTTTAAGTCAAAGGAACTGGTAGAAAGAAGACACTCCTCAAGTCAAGGCTTCCTCATTTGGTGGCTGATATGAGGAATAATAATTTATGGAGCACTCCTCTGTAACTGAAGTCACTCCTGTTGTGCCTCTGGGCAGGTGCTGCTCTCAATGTCTTTTGGAATTTTTAAAAAATACAGATTTAGAGCAAACATGAAAAGCCTATAAATGTATTCTTAGGCGATAACCTCTTACTTGGGTAATTCATTTCAATGTGGGCAACTCTGGCAGAAAGGTGAAATTCTATTATCTGGAGCAGCAGATGAGGAAATTTCTTCCATAGTCCCTCAGCAAGGTCTACCTTAATCTGTTAAGCAGCAAGGGGACAGTAACATCCCAATGCTCATGACTTTTAGCCTAGTTAGCCAGAAAAGTAAGCATGCTCCCTGCCTTTCAAGTACTTATTTATATTCAGAAGTTTACCAGAAAATTGGTAAATCCTTAGACATAGCAATATGTGTAGCCTAAAATAAAAAGCATCTGTAGCATTTATTTGTAGCCAGAAGAACGTGGCGAAAACAATAGGAAATACTGTTGCATTCAGTTTGTACCAAAATTGAGGATCACCTGCCTCAAAGGTAGTCTCAAATGACTGTACTGCCTATAGGCTGGCAGGTCGTGGGGTTTGTTGTTCTGTTTTATTTTGTTTTGATTTAATATAATGTGGGAAAAGATTATTTGAATTGTTTTGCCTCTTAGGTATGAAAAGGAAATGTGTCTGCTGTTCAAAATAAATGACAAACTGGATCTTTCTTCTAGATAGTTTGACTTTCTTTAAACTATGAGGATGAACTTTTCCCATTTTAGAGTGATTATGTATTTTTTGGGGAAAAAAAATGTTATTTTTATGCACAGAACTTGAAAAAGTGCTTGAAGAAAATTGATAGATACAAGGTAGCATTCCTTTGACATAAATTGCCATTAATGCTCAAACATGTATTCAGCCAAACTTTGCTACAACATTGAGTAAATTCAGCAATAATTACAGTTACATGGTGGCTTACTGTATATATGTAACATATCTCCACCTGTCTTTCAGCATTTAAAAAAACTGACTTGGAAACACTGTATTATTTTTAATTATTTTCTAATGATAGAAACTGTTTCACCCTAAAAAGAAGACAACCTGCAGTGTGGTTACTCCTGCAACACAGCAAACCAATGAGTTGCCAAGTTCCCAAATTTAGGCTGCCATCAATTTTGGTTTAAGTTTTTCAATACCAGAGTCTTTAGGAACACTTCTTCCTAAAGTTTTCTCCTGCTTTTTACTACAGCAGAGTGAGCATAATGTTAAATGGTGATGTATTAGGAAACTTGTAAATCTCTGGCCAATGAGCTTAAACCAAATGAATCTTACTAGTAGAAAGTGTAAAAATAAGGTTTTTAAAAGAAAAAAAAAAAACAGTATTGTTTTATATAGAGTTGTATAATGGGGCATAAATCCCTACATTTCCACAACAGAAAATGTTTTTTGTGAGGGATCTTAATTGCCATGCATATTCCTGGGATTTCACAGGTGGTTCTGTTGGGAGGGTTATTCTGTTGGTGTCACTCCAATTGGTCAATTTTTTGACTTCTTCATCTTAGTGTTCTGCTAGTAATACTCATACCTGCTTGTCCTTGTTGATAATTGAATGAAAAAAAAGGCAGTTTCATTTTGGCCAGTTATTCTTTGTACCAATGTAATCTTCCTGACACTTTCCTACATAACCAAGTGAAGTTCTGTGTTTTCTTCCCTGCTGTCTTCTCTGCCAATCTCCCTCATTGCTTTTAGTCCAATTCAACATTCCGGTGCTGCACCCGCTCACTGGCTGAAGCCTTTCTGCTCTCAGGTGATTTTTTTTTTTTTCCAGTTCCAAAATTACATGACTAACCCTGTTGATTGACAGCATTTCATTGTGTGTTTTGGGGTTTTTTTTCAACTGTTGGAGCAATCTGTGTGTCTGGTATATTAATGCAGCTTTGGCATGATTATTTAACCTGTTGCTGAGTTCACAGTTCTAGAAAAGGTAATGTCTGTGCTCTTTGTTTGGAATGTTTTTCTCTCTGTGTCTGTGCATGTGCGCTTCCCTGTGCCTTTACGGTAAGTTAGGCAAGTAAAGGGTTTCTTGAAAGAACTTGTAAAGCCTTATTTCTTTCAAAGAATGGAAGGAAAGATCTAAAACAAGGTCAGGGTGTGATTACCCAGCTGATTCTCCAGGTTAACACGAGCACCTATATGAATTGAGTTCACACATTCCATGAGCAAGCAGTGTCTGAGCAATTCCCTGCTTTCCTACTGGAAAAATGTGGTATAAAAGGTTCTGTAGAAAAAGCAGCCAAAACTATGCAAGTTCTAGCCTTCCACCCCATGTAACATCCCAGGCAGGCGTAAAAGTGTATGTGGTTCTCAGGCTGAACTATCAACATGCCAGAGTGCTTTGGTTTGAGTGGTTTTATTACCTGGGCCTTGTTTGGCACTGATGACTGGGTTTGTTGTGCTGCACGTGGTGTTGCCATCCCTCTCCACGACTAGCTCCCACCATTATTTTGTACGTATTTTTAACATAAGTTGCAGCCTGTATAATCACAAGGTAACAATCTAGAAGGGGACATGAATCCCAGCAAGAACCAAGGGCTCAGGCTGACCAGCACCGAGTCTGGCTGATGTGGTTGTAACCCAGCTGTCCCTGCCGAGGATCCCTCTCAAAGAGAAGGGCCTTTGGGAATTGAGCTTAGAAGCAGTTTTAGGAGGGGCCAAATATCCTCTGCCAGCTGCCCCATTTCACACGATTCAGCCAGGAATGTGGAAGGCAGCAGGCCCAGTGCCCCATGCTCTTTATCTTGCTGATCTCTACATTTGCATGGCTTAGCCAACTGTATTTATTTGTGTGGGTATCCTAAAATACTTGAGGGCTCTGAAAGTCCCCACGCTGTGCCTACACAGAATCTTTCTGTGTTTGAAACGTCCCTTCCTGCACAAATGGCTGGGTTGTGACTCCCAGTTTATTTCAGGGCCGCAGTGTGTTGCTACAAAGCTCAGCGTGCTTTAATATGAAGGTCATGACATAAAGGTCTGCCATTTCAAACCACTTCCTATTGCTGTGTTTTTTACTCTCTGTTGCAGAGTCTTCCTTGCTCTTCCTGCCCAGTGAGGATTCTGTCCTTCTCCTAAATCTTCTGTCTTCATTTTACCTTATAATCTTAACTGAATATTTTTATTAAATAGTTTTTAACTCTGTATTTAAATTTTCACATGGAAATTCTGTATTTTGCACATGGTGAAAATTGTTTTAGCTTTATTTATGATATCTGCTGTAAACAAAAATAAATGTAGTTCTTTATAAGTCTCCTTGTTTCATCTCTTCCTTTTATAAAAATTTCCTGGGTACAGAGACTTTGTAGTGACTTCAAGCTGGTTTTGCACCTTCCTCTTGTGGTGGATGCTGTGGTGTTACCCTGCTTGTGGCCTGAGCCAGAGGCCTGAGAGTTTCACTGGGGAGGTGTCATTGCATGTGTCTCCTTTGTGGAAGGGATGCACATCAAGGTCCCTGAGGAGTTATCCCCTCGCTGCAGATCCAGGGTGACTGGTGCTGGGATTTACCCTTCCTGGGGATGAGGAGCTGGTGTTGGTGGGCATGGGGCACACACAAACAGCATTGTCCTCCTCTCTTTGGCCTCCGTTACCTTTCCTTATGCTGTTATTTTACATATTAACGTATGTCATAAAGGTAATAGGTTAACGTGTTTGGATTTTTTGTTGTGTTCAGGAAAAGCAGTTAATAACCCAGGATAAATCTTTACCTTTGCTACTCTCTCTGGAGTGCTATTCCCAGTACCTTCAGGACCCCTGGAAGCTCCAGCTCGTGGTGACCTACTGCCTGTTAACAGTTGCCTTGCTTTATTTAATTATTTATTATTTTTGAATTGTTATTTTTGTATTTTAAGTTGGTGGTGGAATTCTTTTTTAACAGCAGGTTCTCCAAAAGAGCTTTTCTAAGTCTTCCTCCCCTTCAATTTCTTCCTTTTGCTTACTCTGCAATTCTTAAGCTATAATCTCCTCTTCATTTCAAGAAAAAAAAAAAGACAAATCAGAAAGAATAGTCCCAAGGAAAGATTGTGTGATTTTATTTCTTTTAATGAATTAAAACTGAGCCTCACTGGGGTTGGTTGAATGACAGAAATTATTTTTTTAAAAAATTGTTGCTAAAGACAACATTGCCAAAGAAGAACAAATGTTATTCTCAATGAACTATTCCATCTTCCCTGCCAAAGGAAAAGCCATCAGGCACAGTAAAAAGTTTGCTGTCTGAGGGGGAGATGGTCTCCATTATGAAAACATGGGCAACAAATACCACTGAGGACAATACTTGGCACTTAATTGTAACAGACAAAGCAATTCTGGTAAAACTGAATTTACTCTTTGCAGTTTACAGTTTTAGGCAGAGGCAGTGGCAGGGAAACATCAGAAGAGTTTTTTTGCCTGCAGAAGGTGATGATTTGTTTGGTACTGAAGCGTTGAGAGGCATCAGATGTTCATGCTGTTCTCACAAAGTTTCACTTGTTCCTGCTAAAATATCAGTACAATAACTTGGAATTGGGGTAATGTTAGAGTCTGGATTTATTTCTCCCAGAGGTACAGAAGGCCCAAGCAGTCACAGAACTATCCAATCCTGTCAGCAGAGGGATATACCTTGCAGTAGACAACCCCTGCACTCATGGACAAGGCAGGACACAGTGTATGGATAAGAAATAAAACAGATGAAATGATCAGCATGAGAGGAGCAAGTTTGTGTTTGTTCTCTCACTCTTGGTCATAATTATTACACAGTTAACACCACATGTTCCCTGTTTTGCTGCTGGAGTGGGTTAAGGTCTGTGTGACTTTTAACAAGCTGGTTTGGGACTCCTTATCTTGCTGTGTGAGCAGAGCTCCCAGTGAGCAAGAGACCTGGATCTTCCTCTGCTCTGGAGTTGTCTCCAGGGTCTGGGGTGCTCCCAGCCCCAGGGCTGTCAGCAGCATCCCCAGAGCTGGG
The DNA here is from genome assembly GCA_018697195.1 of Certhia americana. Classification (NCBI taxonomy): domain Eukaryota; kingdom Metazoa; phylum Chordata; class Aves; order Passeriformes; family Certhiidae; genus Certhia; species Certhia americana. The sequence goes on along the minus strand of CM031861.1, from coordinate 10,086,869 downwards.
ATGCTCTGTCCCTTTGCAGAGCTGCAGTTGTTTAAATGAGAGGCTGCTCCTCTGGGCTCACCCTGCCCTGGGACTGGGTGCCTCCCCAAAAGCTGTGGTTTTGGAGTAGGGGACACCAATGCCTGTTTGCACAGTTAATATCCTGTAAGACCTGATGTCACAGATGCCATTCCAGCAGGAAAAGGGCAGAGGTGATGCTGGCAGGCTCAGGAACTGCTCTGTCTTTCCTCCTCTTTGCACAGCTTCAAACTGTCTGTGAACTTGTCTGTTGCCACAAGGGCCACTGGGATTGAAAATAAGTACAGAGATGTGCCTATTTTCTTTATTAAATTTCTTTTTTTTTTTTTTTAAAGCCAGGCTAACCTTTTATTCTCAAAGCCAGGCAGCATTAACTGCCTAGGTGTCTGTTAATGAAAATCAAACATCCACTAAAGGTAGCCCACTTTTATTATAATTATGCTAAGCCTTTAAAATTAAAAATCTTGCAGGTTTCAAACATACTTGATTTGAATAGAAGGATACAGACAAAACTTGAAATTGCACAAATTCAAACACCAGCCTTTCATTAACTCTACCAAGAAGAGTAATTTCTCTTCCACCGAGTTTCTTCTAAATTGCTACAGCTGTAAAATGCCAGTGAAAGTTGCTTCTGAGTATCTTCCAACCTCAAGCAAAGACCATGGTCTGCATTTTTCCACAGCATTATGGCAATTAGTTACTATAATTGGCTTTAATTCACTTCTGGCTCACTCATTCCTCACATTCCAATCAAAATATTGAGTTTTGAAGTGCATGAGTTCTGCATTAATATTTATGTTTTTGAAGACATGACATGTTTGCAGATGACTTGATTTTTCTTGCCTGAAAGATCATGTCACTGAAGATAAGAAGACATGTATCAATGCCTGATGCAAGTATACGTAGTAGTCATGTAAATATTTCCCCAAGTCTTTCTTTTCCTTTTCTTTATGAACTGTACTCACATAAAAAGAAGGGAGGCTTTAATCTCATCAGGTGGTGGGCTTCAAACTTGTTTGAAATGAATGGAATTTCTGAAGTGTTTTTTTGAAATGTGAAATGATAAAAATTCTCTGTTGCTATAGTATTGCATTTGCCATTTCAGCATTCTGCAGGTTCATTATTCACATAATTCATTCATTATTCACATCTTTGTTTTAAGGTTTCTGGTGCTTTGAATCTGTGTCCAAAAGTACTATTTTGACAGACACTGGAAACAGAAAGTGTTGTTGCTGTTGCACTCCAAATTCGTAATTAATTCATGCCTTAATATACCAGACTAACACAGATTGCTCTAATTAAATATATATTTACTCTACAATGATAAAAGTAGTGTGCTATCATAGCAGGTTTTGTTTGAGAATCAGTTTTTCCTAAAGACACATATTCAGACATGTATTCAGTATATCTAATAGGTTTCCTCTAAGTTTCCATTTTTCTTTGTATCTATTAATTTTTGTTCAGGTTATATTATATTAGCACATAAATGTGTCCATAATGTCCCCTCAGGTGCATTAAAAAATCCCAGGGGTCTCTGTCTGGCTTTGAGAGCTTCAAACTCCCTGGTTATATTTTGTGCTAGAATTCAGAAGTGTTTGTTTATGAAGTAAGTGATGGAGACTTGGATAAAGTGTTTTGCTGCTGAAGAAGTTGTATAGGTGCTGGCATAGGCTTGCAGGAGAGTGGGAGGAGAGAGTCTCCTGGCAGGGGACAGGAGGAGGGGGCTCATCCCTGCATCAGGGCTGGAGAAGAGGTGGCAGGAAAGCCTCTGTAGGCAGTGGTGGTTGGAAGCCAGGCAGGTGATCTGCCCCAGGAAACTCAGTGCCACCCCATGGATAATGGGAGCAGCAGATCCCTTCACTCTTTGCCATGTGTTAGCCACAACAAAGTGGAACTGGCTTCTGTTTCCAAGCATGAGGGAAAAAAGGGGACATGAGACAAGAACTGGAATCTGTGAAATGTCAGCCATCATATCTTTTGTAGGAATCCTTTTCCAAGGGCAAAAACCTACCTGGTGGTATCTCAGGTGAGATGAAAAGTCAAAGCTGGGACAGGATATCAGTTTGGGAATGCTGCTGGGAGCCTGACAGCCTCCTAAGGCAGATCTGTGGAATACCTCTGTGGAATGTCGTTTCCAGCTCTGTCACAGACAGTGTTCCCATGCAGCCTTGTGTGTTTTGAGCTCAGGTTGCAGGATGCAGCTGAAGCTCTGACAGGTCTGAGCTTGGGTTTCACTCTTGTGGGCTGCTGAGCCCTGTATTTCAGCAACACCAAGGTCTAACAAAGCTTCCCCATTCGCTCTGCCAGTCCCACGTGGGCTGTGCTTCCCTGGAGAGTGTTTTCTGCTCCGGATCTGCTCTGTCCGTGAGCTCGAAGGGTTCATTTCAGCTGTGCTTGTGCAGCTCTGGTGTTAGCACACCTTCCTTCTGTCCCCACAGCTTTCCTGAAGCACTGCTGCTTTATAAGCTGGACTCAGGCTGTATTTTCAGTTTATTGCACAGTGAGAAGTTAGGCAGTAAAGTGGACTGGGTGTGCTACAGATCAGTTTGTGGTCTGCTGACTGAATTTCCTAATACTGGTTTTTGATGCCAGCTGATGTTTGCTTTCACCATCAGAGCTGCCCACAGTTGTGAGTAACTCCACTTTAGAACTGCCTGCTCCTGTCAGTGCCTGAGTCAGCAGCTCCATACAAGGCCAGGCAGCATCCACTTGCCCTGTGAATGAGTGATGAGGTGACACAGTGTAATGGTGGGCCAAGAGCCTCAGGATTGCCGGCTGGAAACGCAGGATGCCAGTTAGGCTGGAGCCTTGAATGGGGATGCTGTGCTGTGTGCACATCAGGGAGGGTGAGCCCTCTGCTAGCCCTGGGTGCCAGGCACCCACACTCAGCTGACCAGAGCTGCACTCTGGATGTTGGTGGTGCCTTTCACCTGAGGACCAGAAAGCCCTGTGCCAGTCCTGAGTGGCTGGGGCAGTTTTGGGTAAGTACTGTTGTACTGTTCCTGCTTCACAGCCCTCAGGGTGTGCCAGAAGTGACAAAACATCACATCCTCACTGCAGGCTGGGACAACTAAGTCTAGGAGGTTTCATTCTTCTTCCCTCTCCCCCAAACAAGGCCCATGAGGAATTGTTTCTTGTCTGCTTTTCCATAGCAGGGGTGGAGCTGCCTGCCCTGCCCCAAGGCAGCAATACCCCAAGGGCAGGCCAGCTGTGGCAGAGTACCCTTTCACTGCCAGCAGCAGGTAATTCCTTGTCCCCTCTGAGGGCCCTGCTAGGAGGTCTCCACCTGGTCAGCCACCAGACCTTGTGTTCCGTGTGTGGGTGCCCCCAGCTTGGGCAGATCAGGAGATCTTGGAGTTGTTTTCTGGACCAGCCTCCCCACAAATACTTTGTTCCTGACCACCAGTACCTTGAGTGTGTTGTGGACTGAAGAAGAAAGTTAGATACAATTTTAAAATTCGTTGTTTTCTGGCTCTGTGCTTTTCATCTGCCTTCAGGGATGTTCTCTGGGTTTGTGTGAGTCCTTATATTTTGGTTGACTTGGTGAGGTTCGTTCCCCCTTTCTTTCTTATGTGGGGCACCCATTTGGTCTGACTTGCTTTAGCCAAGAAATCCCACAGGATTTGCTTAAAAATTAATTCCCTTCACATGGCTTAAAACTAGCTAAAGTGGAGGAGGGAGGAGAAATGTGAACACTTGTAGATGTTTGTGGCCCAACAGCATTGACTTGATGGGGAGTCAGCTGCAGCTGCCTTGGTTGGGGATTTTCAGTGGAGCATCTTTGACCATTTTTGTCCATGCAGGACAGATGCACGTGGGGAGCTGCCACTGCTGGGGAGAGCTGATCAAAGCCAGCTGCCCTGAGCCAGCTGCTGTCCGAGCCATTTGGCAGGGGCTCCTGGTGGGGAGGGCAGTGATTTTTGGCAGAGGCCAGGCTTTGTGCCATTGTGGGCATCACGTGCTCTGCCTGAGGTGGGGAGGAAGCAGCTGACCCGGTCCAGCTGCCCCAGCAGGAGCTTGGCTTTGCCGAAAGCTGGCAGGTTCCCAAGGCCTTGTCACCTCCGTGCCAGGTCACTGCAGTGTGATTTGGCTTGGCAGAGGAGTCAGGAGCAGCAGCAGCAGCCTGGCCACAGTCCGGCTGCCTTGTGGAGCAGGACTCACAGCAGGAACAGCATCTCCTGCTTGTGCCTGGGTGCAGGCCCTGGCGCTGGGTCAGATGCTATCAGATGCTGCAGCCATCAACAAATGGTAATCGGAGAAGGTGTTGAGGTGTCTGCAGAGCCCCGGGTGGGTAGACACTAAGGCCCCTTGGAAAGGGCTGCACGCTCCTTCTGGGCACGTTCCTGAAGGGGACCCGTGCCAGGGACTCTCAGGGGACCGTGGTGTTCTCATCAGCTCAGCAACCCATTGTGATTGACCCTCTGAGCATGGCTTCATTGCAAGCTTTCAGGGCTGTAAGAATATTCATGTAGCTCATGTCTGTAACAGTAGGCACAATACAGACAAGAGAGATCTCTGCACTGCTGTGCTGCACTGTCAGCTTTGCCCTCGTACCTGAGGAAGAAAGGCAACCCAAAGTATTAGCAAAACCTCTTGAGATCCCAGAGTCCTTGATCCCACATCCCGAGAGATTTCTCCATTCTTGTTTCCGGGCGTTGGGATGTCTTTGGCTCTCCCCTCTGTGGGGACATCAGGTTTCACTGCCATGTTCCTGCCTTGGACACAGAGCCTTTGCAGGACAGTGATGCTGCATGCCCTGTTAGATGCTGAAAGACTGAGGCTGCAATTACAAGAAGTTTAAAAAAGAAAAAAGGCAAAAATGCTTTTCAGGTTGTGGTGGATTATCACTCTGTAAGCAGTGTGAATTTTACAAGCTTGTCAGTGAGGGAATCAGGGTTGCACTGAACTTTGAGAAGAGCTGTGCTGAATGTGCCTGCTTTTGGGTAGCAAGACAATGCCTTGAGCCTGTGAGCTTCCTGAAGGGCTCAGTCAGGGAGAGCATCTCCAGAGAGAAGGAGGGAAAGGTCTTTTATAATGCCTTTGTCAGTCACTGCTATGTCTCTGACTAATTCAAGGCCTGGTGCAGACATTACTGTCTCAAATGCAAAGGTGAGCTGGCACAACATTGAATTAAAACACTTGGTGTGACACTTAATGCAGAGAAAAACTATGTTTTACTGGGAAGGGAGTTGTATTTCTGTCTCTCCTTGGGGTCTGCAGGGGTTCTTTGGCCAAGCCCATGGATTGGAGTGAGTTTTGACCAGCCCTGACCTCTGGGTGAGAGCCAACCGAGGTACAAGCTCTGCAAGCTGAAGCCTTAGGAATACTTCTCAGTTACCACAGGGCTTAGCTAAATCCTCGCCCTTAAAGGAAAACAGTCATTTCCCTGCCCATGTGAGGAAGATGAGGTGAGTTTTGAAGTGAGAACAAAGGAGAAATTGTTTTTATCCACATTTTTCATTGTGTTTGAGTGGGAAGGCCAGATGAAATATGTAATTGTTCTGTTCAAATCATTGGCTATGTTGCTGCTATTTAAGTAGCTGAAGGCAGCTAAGCTTCACTGCTTGCATAAAAAAAATTTCAAAACCCTAACCACCAAACAAGCAAACAAACAAAAAAAAGCCCTCACAAACCCTAAAGCCATGTTCTTTGCTCTAAATGCTCTTGCTCAAGTCAGTTAAAGACTGGTGCAGGGTTATGGATGAGAAGGAACATCGTGGATCATGTGGGTGACAGCAGAGTAAGGAGGAAGTTAGCAACAGCTAAAGGAATGGAAAACATAAATTCCTTTAATCTTATCAGCAAGTTGGAGACGTGTACATGCAGACCTAAAGCAGCATGAGCACCCTGAGCTGTGCTAGCTACAGGACCTGCAGCTCCTGGCCAAGCAGAACCTGTGGGTTGCCCTCAGCCACAAAGCACAGGTAGGGTTTGGGAATTAGTGTGTTGGCTGCTTGGCTGGCTAAGGGAGCTCCAGCACCCAGCAAGGGCACAGCAGTGATTGTCAGGAGGTTTCCACTTTGACCACTGCTGAGGGACTCTGGTGGCATGTGCTGCCCATCCCTGTGGCTGTGCTGGTGTGACAGACCTGCTGTGGGACACTGTGCTAACACCTTCCCACGGCTGGCTCCTCCATGCTCCTCCAGCCCCTTTCCGTGGGTCAGTTGAGTGTTTTGGGCAGGGAATAGTAGGGCCCCCAGTCCAAAGTGTGCTGTGGAGCAGGCAAATTCCCTGCTGGAAGTCTTCAGCATGCTGTGGCACAGGGAGTAGGAAATGCAGAGTGAGGATGATGGAAATGAAATCAGACCTTGCACAAATGCTATTTTGAGGGACCGTTTCCTGAGGACTGGGGTTTCCTCTGGTAACGCCCCGTGCCACCATGCAGAAGTCAGTGGTATGGCACCACTTTGCACAGGCAGGAAACGGGGTTGTGTCTTTTCCATCCTGCACACAGGATTCCTCTGCAGCTTTTACTTTTTATAAAGCTCAGTTCCTCTGACTCAGTCTCTTGGCTTCTAATAGAAAATCTCCTGTCCTGGGGAGGAAATGATTAGGGTGCTGGAGCAACTCTCTTATGAGGATAGACAGAGATTTGGGCCTTGAGAACAGATGACTGGGAGGGAACCTCATCAAGAGGTTCCACCTGAACATGAGGGAAAACTTACTGTGCAGTGGCTGTGCAAAGGAACAGGCTGCCCAGAGAGGGTGTGAACTGTCCCTCACTGGAGATACTCAAGGCACAGACTTAGGAAAGGACTCAAGCAACAGCAGCCTAAGGTCCTTCACTAGCATTCTGAGGTCCTGGCAGACTCAACCTGCACTATGATTGGGAATCAGGGCACTGAGGTTTACAGCCTGGTTTCTATCCAGAAGTCAGACTTCCAGAAATTCAGGGTCCTCCTGCTCAGCCTTGCTGTGCTGACATCTCTCTGAGGACCTTGATGGTGCTGCAAGGATGGGTGGCTGTTCAGGATTCAGGAAGAGCTGTGAGGCTGGAACTGTCTGAATGACCTGCATCTAATTTAGCCGAACATCTGTTCAGGAGCATAAATGTGTGCCTCACCTTTGTGTAAGTACTCAGCCTTTGGGCTGATTCAGCAGAAATTAGTTCACATAGCCCTTCTCTAACTGTGCAAAATAAGAGCTTTAAAGAAGTCGTAGATTTCTTTTTGAATGATTTGTTTGTATCAGAACATAGCGTCTCCTTTTGGGTGCTCCTCAAACATGAGCAGCAGTGCAGGTCAGTGTCAGAGTCGTAGTGGTGGCCACCTGGATTTGTTTGCCCTGCTGTGGGGGAGCAGGTAATGATTTCCAGGTGGGATCCAGGCCTGCTGGCTCTGGGCTTTTATTTGGATTGGCTCCACTCTACCCCCACGGTGCTTACAGGAGGCTGGCAGCAGCACATCCCTGCTGCCTGAACTCTCTCTGGACCCCTGTTGTCCTCAGGGATTGAAAACTCTGCTGCTTTTTAGGAGGGACCACTTGGGTGGTGTAACATCCTCAGAGCCTACAAAAACTCCAATGACTGGGGACATCTGGGACACCTCTGCTTTCTGTTTGAACCTGTTAGCCAAGGTGCAGCCCTGTGATGAGGGGTAGAGGTTCTAACATTAAACTTTGCACATGCTCTGCAGAATGTGTAAGCCAGTGCTGGATTTAATGTGCACATGTGGGTGTTCCATGCACTGAAACACCAAGATGGTTCAGTCTCTGCTTTTGTGGAGCTGAGTGCAACGTAATTTATTCAGTTTATACGTCACCCTACAAATACTGATAAAATATGTTAGTAAGGGGTGGGTTTGTTTTCAAATCCTAGAGTGGTTTGGGTGGGAAGGGACCTACAGAGGACTAGTCCAATTCCCCTACCATAGGCAGGGGTTCTGCTGCAGGATGATGGTCTTAAACCTGGTTGGGATCACTGAGGATGTAAACTTAACTGGCTCAAAAAGGACTTTGCTGTTTAAACAGCTTCCTGAGAGGGTCAGCTCCTGGGTGCAGAGTTCAAGAAGGGGAGATATTGTGATGCCAGAAAGAAATCTACTAAGAAAAGAATAATGCAATAGAAAAAAAGCAAGCACAGAAATTTACCTCTTCAGAGAGGGAATGGTGCCATCCATCATTGTCATCTGGTGTCCTGGATGGCACCCTGAGGTGCACCTCCGACTTTTACATGCCCCCAGTGGTTGGAAACTGGATGTGCAACAATCTATTGCAGAGTGACGTGTTGACTGGAAATGTGTTCATGTTCAGAAACCATGCTGAGAATCACTGTAGGTTGTCTGTCTGTCTGCCTGTGGGTTTTGATGGTCTCCAGCTGTGTATCTGTTAGTCATAAACATGTTTTCTCCTCTTTCCTGTTAGCGTGGCAGGGAAAGCATAGTGCGTGGGGTGGGAAGGAGTACAGCATGCAAGCTAATGGCAAACCTGACTTTCTTTAGCAGCTACTTGAAGTGATCTCAGGCTGTGTTTATTGTCAGCATGGGTACAGAGTTTATAGACAGAGCTTGCAAACTATTATTTGCATTTGCTTGCTCTGATTTTCATGTAAAATGCACCATCTTTTAAGGAGGAAGTTGACTTGAAGGATTTGGGGTTTACAAATTGGCTCAAAACACTGATTTCTACTTAGCTGCTGGAGCCCATAGATCCTTGGGTGGGTTGCCTGGCTGGACCAAACTCAAAGTCAGAAACAAAAAAACAGAGATATGAATTTCTTCCCATCTCTCAGAGGAAGTGAAATCTCTGCAATCAAGAAGCATGTGGCTGCTGTGGTGCTATTGAGCTGGATGTAGGGCCTGAGCAGGTTCAAGGTAAAAACTCTTGAAAGGAGAAGGATGGGGTGAGTGCCCTCCTGCAATAAATGGAGGCACTGCAAGTTAAATAGGAGTTTAATTGATGTTAACTAGATGGTTTGCTCCAGTAGATGAGAAAATAAGCCATGTCCCAAGTTTGATATTTTTTCCCCACTTATACAGGTGTAAATTAGAAGCACCAGTGGTGAGTTGGATGCTGTAAAAGCACCACACATGGGCAGTGAACTGAGCATAGCCACTCTCCTGGAGCTTGTCATTTGTCCCTTCTGCACCAAGCCCCAAGGAACTTTGCAGCTGATATGTTTGTAACTGCTTGGCTGGCAGCTTGTGCACGGATGAGGTTGCTCAGAAATGAAGGATTTCACAGGGAAAGATGATCTTTCTTAATCGCTTGGGGTGAGCAAGGGAAACATGGCTTTATTCCTTATTCCCCCTGCCTGAATGTGAAGTTCAGGAATAGTGCTGTTCAACTGCTGGGATGATGCTTCTTCTCACAAATCAGGGTCTGTATTTGCTGTATGTCACCAAATATAACCTGAAAGGTCTGTGTTTATTTTGCTCACTCTCACTGTCATAAACTGATCTAAACTTGCAGTGTGAGGTACAGCCACCCAAGCAAGGTTGGTTCATCTGCCTCCTGTCACACACACAGGTCCATAAGGAAAAGAGCCCATAAATCCTTACTTGTGTGGCTGGCATGTGTGGCACTGCTGCCACGAGGCACCGGGCTGATGTCAATTCCACTGGACAGCTGCAGAAGCTGAGGCTGCTCCTGAAGGTTCCTTGCCTCTGAGGAGCCCTGACAGGGCTGTACTGGGCTGGAGGGGTGTTTTTGCCATGCCAGGCTATCAGTGCACACACCTTGCCAGCATCTCCGGGGACAGCACAGGACCCAGGCAGAAACCAGTGGCCAAGGACTACTCAAGTGCAGGGGTGAGGTGCCCCACAGACTCCCTCCTACCCTAACAGCCTGCTGTCACCTTTGTGCCTTCCCAGGCTGCTGCCTGCCTGTGTCTGACGAGCCCTCCTCCCCCAAGAAGGTGAAGAGCATCCCTGAGCACCATGAGCTGGAGCGCTGGTTCTCACCCCCTTCCCCTGAGTGGGACATCGTGAGGGTCATCCCTGAGGAGGAGATGGCTGAGCACAACCTCCTCGCCGTTCGAGTCATGGTCACCAGTGATGCTAGCAGGTACCTTAAAACACAAGGGAACCTATTTAAGAGAAGTTTGGTTTTCTCTGGAATGCTAAAGAAAATCATAGCAAAATATAGTATTGGGTGTATGTACAGCTGGGGGGTGGGTGGGGGGAAGGGAAGGCCCAAACAAAAAAAAAAAAACCCACAAATGCTCAGAATAACAATTGTTCTTAACTCTAGCCATAAATCCCCACAGAGCACATGAATCACTTTGCAGGAAATCTTCAAACATTCCCATCCCACACAGAGGCCTGAATCGGAGGCATAAACATTGCTGTGATCAGCTTGGGTTCAGCTCTTGGAGCTTTCAGTACACAGGGATTTGGGCAGTGGGTGTGTTGTGGCAAAAGGTGCATCCTGTGACGTGGCCACCTCCCACCTTGGGCCCCATCCTGCAGTCCCTGTGACTATTCTGGGTTTTGAGAGCCTGCCCATCCCTCAGAAATCTGAAATTTGATGAACCTTAGGGAGCTGCCAGAGGAAGCCAAATTTCTACGTACTCACTAGAATGTATTTGGTTTTGGGCAGGGTTCTGTGGCAGTTAGTTCCATCTAAAGATTAGATTGGTATCCCCTGAGTAAAGCACCTTTTCCTTACTGACAACTAAACAGTAAGAGGGGGAGTGAAAAGAAAGAAGGAAAGGCAAAGCCAAGAGACCAATTGTTGCAAACACTGCTGCTCTGCAGGGAAGCTCATTCAGGTTCCTGACACCCTCTAAACACCTGCTCATGGTGCTGTGTGCAGCTTTTGGAGGGCAACCTGGCTCTGAGAAATTCAACTTTCTGCTATTCCCTGAGGTGGCTGTAAATGGGGTTTGTGCTCTGTGAGTCCTGGGTACTTTTACAGGGAAGGATGAACCTGTCCATGAGGAAATGGACAACACAGGGAAGGGTTTCCTACCTGTTTGACAGCTCCCCTGCAGGGCATGTGAGCATCCCCTGCTAACACCCTGCAGCTTGTGGTGCCCTGGTGGAATCCAGGCAGTGATGAGAGCCGGCTGATCCCCCTGATCTGAGGGATCAGCTCCTTTTCCTGCACTAGACAGCAGCGCCCCTGGCTCCCTGCCAGCAGGATGTGGCACAAGGGGTGACAGCACAGCAGGGACAGTGGCTTTGAGGTGAACCTCCCACTGCCCCCTCTGCCTTGGGCTGCTCCGGCAGGACAGCCCCTGCCTGAAAGGGGGGAAAAGAGAAACAGCAAGTGACAAATGGCACTGCTGAGCTGGCTGTAGGCAAAACGACCAGCTCGGTGACACAGCTTTGCAGTCCAGGCTTTAGGTACAGTGAATAATGAGCCACGTTCCAGCAGAGATGAGAGGAGAAACCTCATGCTAGAGCACTTACCTTGTTGCTGGCCAAGGAAAACACACGTTTTGCTCTTTAAAACAGAAATATATCAATCAATGTTAATGGCAGGGCTTTTTCTTTGGTGTGGCACTCTGCCCAATCTCAGTGTGGTATCTCTCCATCCACACAGGGTCTCAGCTATCAAAGCCTTCATATATTTATATTTTTACATATATATGTCTATATCTATCTATATGGTTGACACTGCTTGAAAGTCAGCTTAAGAGTGTGTTTTAGCGTGAAATTCACAGCCACTCTGATTCAGCCTGCTGAGAGAGCAGTGCACCTGGAGGGGCACTCCCTTCCCTGCTGTCCTGCCTGCCCTGGCCTCCCAGTACTGCTGGTTTGATCTGGGTGAAGCTGGGGGCCAGGACTGGTGGGTGCTACCCAAATGTGTGGCTTTCTACAGCCTGCAGCCTCTCCTTTACCTCTTCTTCCTCCTGGGCTGTGCCCTGGGCTGTCACAACAAAACTCTGCTTTCTGCTGTATAAACAGAGACCAGTGCTCTCCTGCCATGCCAACAGGACTGCTCACGGTGTGAGCTCCTCTTTTTCTGAGGCACAGCTATTAATCATCACAGTAAGTCTTAAGAATTAGGTTGGCAGTATTGTTTGCATGCAAAAGAGGCTGAATGGGATCCTGCTGCACTCATTTATGGCAGTGGGAATGTGGTCACATCAGAAGGGTGTCTGTTCCCTACAGTCTGGACTTCAGAGATGAAAGCAGTAAAGACTATTAGAAAAAGGGCTAATAATCACCTCAAACCGTTGTTGTGCCCTGAGGCAAGGACAGGATGTGCATGTCATCCACATGTGTGTTTGTGTGGTGTATTTTTAATTATGTTTACACAAGGGTAGGCCGTAATCTGCCTCTGTGGGCAGCTCAGGTGCCTCCCTGCTCTGCTCAGTGTTACATGGCTTGGCCCAGCGGCTCCTAGGAATGAGGAGTGTTTGTTTCCTTCTTTCCTACAGACACCTTTTGCACATTTGAAGGCTGCTTAGGTAGCTTCACTCAATCCTCTGTCTCTTGACTTATGCTGACTATTTTCTCCAGCTTCTGGACTCAGCCTTGCTTGCTGGGCCCTTGACTGTCCTCACACCTCTCCTCTGGGCTCCTTTCTCATCTTATTTTCAAAAATCTGCAGGAAAAAGGTAAAAAGTTAGAGTTTTGACCCTTGTGAATTGTTTCCAGGCCAATCACAGCGTTGCAAATGCTGTTTCCCTTACTGGGAAGGAAAGTGTCCTTTCTGCTGCACAGCCTTGTAGGCAGAAGTGCCTGGCCTTGCTAAGTGAGCAGTGAGGGGTTTCACCCCAAATACCTTTAAGAAGCACTTTGATTCCAGGTGCTGGACATAGTGGCTGAGGGTACAAATCCAGTGCCTGATGGGGAATGGGGATAGCTCAGCTGGGTAGCACCTACAGCAGATCACAGTCCTGTAATAATGGTGATGAAAAATGGAAAATGAGGCCATCTGCTCTGACTGCCAAACACTTCTTCCTCTGAAACACCCACATTGCTGTCAGTGCTCATGCTGGTGCTCGTTGCACCCCCTGAAATGTCCCACTTCCATCTTGCCCTTTGTCCTGTAGCTCTGAGCTGGAGTCTGATTTCAACGGGGACTCGTCGAACTCGGAGGTGAGCGAAGGCCAGACCTCACTGCCAGAGCCCCCCTCGTGCTCCAACCCCATCCAGAGGTGGGCATCACTCATCAGGAGCCCCATGGTGCCTGAGGAAAGCTCCAAAACATCCAAAGTCGCTGATGGTAAGCAGTATCCTGACCTGGGCGTGCTCCAACAGCTTCTCTTGAGGGTGTAGGTAGGACTGGGGGAGACTTTTCAAAGTGGAGTGTGTTCTTCCCTGCAGCATGGCCAGGTTGTCTTTTTGGGTGGGTTCTGCCCTTTTGGTGCTGTAACTCAAGCACCATTTCCATAGTGCAGGGTAACCTGGAGGAGTTGTGCCTCATGCTTGGCTTGCAGGGGTGGGATGAATGTTTTCCCACTGGTAAAATGTTGTAATGGTATTAGGCATTACAGTATCTGCAGCACTGCCTAGGCAAGGGTGAGGCTGAGAATCACTAGAGAGCTCTGCTTATGACAATTTGGGTTTCTATAGCAGCTGCTGAAGGGTTTTGTAGCCAGTGAAAGCACATGGAGGAAAGGATATAGCTAGCAAGAGGGTAGGGGAGAGGTTGGGGAATAATCTGCCTTCAAATGGAAAGAAACTCTTTCCTGGAGTTTCTTTTCTGGAGCTTTTCTGGTCAGAGCTAAAAGATGTGCTAAAAACAGCCAAAGACATTGTTCTGCAGAAAATAAAAGGCCACCAGCATTCATTTCTTCCCATCTCACACCACCCCCACAACCATACATGCATTTTTAATCCAAGCAGAAAAGAGGGGATTTTTTACAGAAATTTAAATCAGCTCTTGAATAACAGAGCCCTTGTTTAAGGCAAAAGGACTGCAGCAGACCCCAAAATGTTCCCAGCAGCCTGTGGCTCCATGTAGCCACTAAAGGATTTTAGCCTTTTTTTCCCCAGTCTTTCCCCATCCCTGGCTGCTGAGGTCACCTTCCTGCCACCATCCCGTGTGTCGGTTTGGGAGAAGGGAGAGTGTTGCTGAGCTCCGCACTGCTCCTGCATCCTGCGGCGGGTGCGCGCTGCCCTCTCCCGGCTGCAGGCTGCTTGGAAAACTGACCCCCCACCGCCGGGAAATGGGGGATTTGTTCCTCCACTCTTCTGTTTTCCCCAGCTTCACTTCTGCTCTCTGGCTCTTGCTGCGTTAGCTGACCCTGTGTCCCTTCTGTTTCTGCTCAGCACTCCAGAGAGCCAACAGTTTTCAGTCCACGGCATTAAATAAGTATCAAAATTGGAGGAGAAAAATCCAAACAAGTGAGTAGAGCCTGAGAAGTGATTGTATCTTCTATTCATGCTGTTTGCCTGTTTTTTAGTTGTCTGTTTTTCCTCCTTTCCTCTAGAATGTCTGTATTTTTGAATCACTATTTGAGAAAACAGAGATCTAAAACACATCAAATGTCTCTTTCCATTTTCTTACCCTTTAAAGATAAGACTCCCTGCGTGACTGTTCTCTGTGTAAGTATACCCATCAGCAGGTGATGTCCACTTTAATTCTCCAGATGGGAACATACACTCCAGTCCCAGAGCTGTGTATTTTGTCTCTAGTCCTGCCTGCACTGATTGCTTTTGCTCAGGTGGGACACTGGGTCTGACCTGGTGTCACTCATTAGAAAAGCTCCTGGAGGTGCCTATTGACTCACTCCCACAGGTGCTCTGTCACCTCTTTTTTTCTTGGGGAAAAACCCCAGGTGATATTTCTGTGTTGGTGAAAGGGAGAAAGCCAATCCCAAGAGGTGAGCTGGTGGAAATAAGTATTAGTGGTTCTTGTCCTCTAGCAGTTTCCCTTGGTTTGGTCTGACCTGTCTTTCCCTGTGGGAAGCACACAGGAATGCAGTGATTTTGATGGAAATTGTGCTCTATTCACTTCTGAAACCGAGTGTAGTCACCCCTCTCAGCTGAGGCTGCATCTAGGTAATCTTTCTCCTGGGCTAGGGTCCCCAAACAAGAGACCCACCCTTGGTTTCACCCCTGTTGCTTGGAACTGGATCTCACTCCAGCCCTCAGCATGGGCACACACCTTCCTGCCAGTGCCCTAAGGAATGGCAGGTTCCTGCTGGGACTGGCCTCACCAGTGTGGGGCTGGAGGAGCTTGCCAGCACCCCAGAGCCCCTCAAAGCTTTGCTACAAGTGTGCTTGTGTCTGGGAGCCTGGAGTGTTGGCAGGCTGGAGTGTGAAACAGGGATGTACAGCAGCAGCAGGATGGGATCTGTGCACAGAGCTGAGTGCCACAGTTTCTGAGCACAGAGACAGCAGGGTTTGGGAATGGTGGTGGCAGCTGCTCTTTAACCCTGCCCTAAGCTGCCCTCTGACACGAGGGGCATTGCTGCTGCTGCTCAGGGTCCCAGCTGCCTTCAGAGAAGTTATGGCTCTGCTTCTGAAACAAGTAGGGTCCCTGTGCCCATGATGGGACCAGTCCTCAAGCAGAGGCATTTCAGCTTGCTTGCTTTGAATGCACAAGAAAGCTTCGAGATTATTTGTGAGTATCCACTGCGGGATGAATTTTTATATCTCAGATTCTGAGATAAGATGCAATTCCTCTTCCTGGCATCAGCCTTGCCTTTAAGTCGGGTGCACATGAAGAGTCACTACCCACCCACAGTCCTCTGGAGGCCTCTGGTGTTTCATCTGTGGGATAACTCAGTAAATCTCGGGAGAGCATTCACAGGGCTATTTCATGGTCCTGAGAGGAGGCCCCCACCAAGCTCTGATGGTCTGTGCCTGGAGAGGCAGCTGTGGCAGACAGACAGGCAGGACAGGGCTGCATTCCCTGGGATTCCCTGCATCCCGAGCCATGAGGCTTTGCCATACTCTGAGAGGCTTCGTGGGGTGTCCCACCTCGGGGGGCTCCCCCATCCCTGGGATGAGAAGGTGGAACAGATTGTCCTCAAGGTCTCCTGGCTCCCTTTCAGCCTTGGCTCTGCCTCTTAAGTACTTTAAAGCATGTGGGAATTGTGGTGCAGACATCAGAGCTTGGCTCCACCCAAGGCTTGGATTTAAAGTCTTTCCTTAATTGATCTCAGTTTTTAAAAGATCAGTCTATAATGATCCAGGTTTGCCTGTGGGGTAAGAAAGATTGTTAGAGAGGAAACTAGAGAAGACTGGAGAGGGTGTCACTCTTAATTTTGACTGATTTTAAGCTTGTTCTCAACGAAGTTATTACTTAATGGTTTGCCAATTAATTTTTCCATCATTTTGTTAAAATCTTCCACGTGCCTAAAGGGCTCTAGAGGGAGCTAAAAGCCTTTGAGAGGGGAGCAATGTGCTGAATGAACCTGCCTGAACCTGAAATATGCTGTTAAAATGAGGTGTAAAGCACAGTCAGCATACACTGGGAGCAGAATAAAGGCTTTTTTTACTCTCTGGAGGAAGACTGTAAGTCATAGTTTCTATATTTAATCCAATTTGATTACAGGAATTCATATGATCATCAGTCACATGAAAAAACCCCTCTGTCTCCTTTTCAGACATATTTCCCCAAACACATATGTTTCATAAATAGCATGGGATAGGCAGCCAAGGAGAGGAAATCAGTGTCACGGCTGTATTGGCTGAAAGGCTCAGAGCAGGATATTACCTTTCAAAACCTTTAATCCCCATCGCATGGCCACAGAGAACACTGTGCTCTTAATTTATCTTGGGATTTTGGGCCAAGCACATCATGATAGTGCCCTAGGGAACTTTTTTTTTTTTTTTTTTAAATCCAGTTTTAAAAGAAAAGCTGAAAATACAGTTTCAGCATCTTGGTGGGAATGAAACTGTTTTCCATGTGACAGATGGGGATCTGTGGCTTTGCGTGGGACAATGTTCTCACATGTGCAGGCCCTGTCCTTGTGAGCCTGCCCACGAGAGCTGGAGTGGGAAGCAGTTCTTCCCATGGGCAAGAACAGACCCCTGAACTGGGGGTTTCATGCCCTCACCAGTGTTCTGGCTGTCACTGCTGCAGCCCTTGCTTTTCCCCCAGTGTCCTGAACCATGACATTTGCTCCTGTCAGGAGTCTCAAGGCTTTAGTGGATCAGGCTGAACCCCCCTGACACACTTATGCAGGTGGTGGTGGCTGCTTTTTTATCCTAATTGTGGATTCTCACGTTTTCCTGTAGCTTAATTACAGAATATAAAGGTCAGCCCCTGGTTGCCATCCCTGTAGGAGCTCCTTGCCAGGCTCCAGCACAGTGTGTCCCTCCAGTCCTGATCAAACATAACAAGTTGCACCATGATTGGGTACAAATAGGTGAGACACTGAGAGGAAAGGAAACTCTGCCTCTGTTCCTGGCTTTGTGGAAGTCCACATGAAGGAACTGTCCTCTCTGTGTCCGGAGTGTTGGTTTTAATAATTGAGCTGTAAATATAATTGTCATGTTACAGCTGGACACGATAATATCTTGGATCAGGGATACTCTTTGTTTGTCCAAAGATTATTTCTTATATAAAATTCCCACAGGCACAAATAGAGGAAAGTTCTCCTGACTCCCTTTAGGCACAAGTTGCCTCCTTTATTAATAAATTACCTTGCCTGATCCTAGGAGAGCCCCCATCGTGCTGCCTCTTGTCCTGGCTTGGGAGAATTTTTTCTATTCTTACTGCCTGCAGGTGGATGCATTTCCCATTTTTTCTCTTTTCTGATGGACAGCCCTCTCAGAAGTCATCCATTTTTTTCCTTATTTGGAATTACCAAAAGTTCAAAAGTCACAGATTGTTTTGACTGCCTCTGCTTCTGAGGCCTGAAGGCCCTCTAAAGAGGACTGGTTTTCTAGAAAGTTTCCTGGAACTCAAAAGCTGCTTCACTACATCCAGCTAAGAAGTGGAAGCAGTTCAGGTCCACTGCTGAATATATCAACATGTGTTTGGCACAGCATGCACACACAGTTGTGAGCAAGGCCATAAAGTTCAATGTCGTAGGTCAGCTCTTCAGGTTTAACTCTGTCCAGGAGACTTTTTAATTTTCTACTCTACTTTAATTGCAGGCTTCATTTAAGACAAAGCCAATACCAATGGGAAGGTAAAAGTTGTGTTTTTTGTAGGCTTTCCTCTGCTGTCGAGCAAGAAACCTGGGCTACAGGGCAAGGACAGCTCAGCCAGCTGCCAGAGTGGTGTTGCAGAGGAGCACTCCCAAACTCAGGTACCAAGGAGAATTGTGCAGAGCAGAATGACTGTGACTACTGCTGGGGCGTGTCTGCTCTTAGCAGGTTGTCTCTGCTCCTTTAAATCATTTTGGTCCTCACAGTAACCACTGAGGCTGGAGTCACACTTGTGCTGTACATAGGGAAGAGACTTGAATTTGATGTAGTCATTCCCAAATCAAGTGGCTGTGAGACTCAGGCCTCGATCACACAAGGAGGTAGCAGCTAATCTGTTGCATCAGTCATAAAATCACAGAATTGGTTAGGTTGGAAAAGGGCTTCACATCTCCCACTCCTCAGGAGCATCTTCTGGACCTTGGATTTCCAAGGTCCAGAAGACCTTGGAAAATGGTAGTTTGGAAATTGTTTTTTTTTTATTTTATTTTTGGTTTTTTTAAGGATGAGGAAGGGTGGGCCTGCAATTAGCACAGCACTGCAGGAGGAGTTGTGACTGACCACCCTGAGCAAAGGGCAGCACGTCCCTGGACTCCCAGGAGTCAGAGCCAGGTGGAGTAGGGACCAGCTCACATCCTCCATACCCTGGACAGTTGTCCTCACCCTTGGGTTAAACATGACTAAAACTGCTTGGCCTCAGGGCCTATGCTATGAAAAAAATCAACTCTTTCACATTGACTGTGGTGGCTGAAATCTGGTGCAGGACAATGGGGCCAGGAAGGGGAAGTCCCAGGGGAGCAGAGCTGCACAACACTGCCTGGCCATGAGGAGATGTGACTCCATTCAGCTCCTGCTGTACCAGCACTGCTTAGTGGCCTTTTTCTTACTCTAAAAAGTGAAAATTAAGAAGGTGTTTATTTGTTTATTGTGTTTCTTACATTTTTGTTAATCTGAGATCCTGGCCAGTAACAATTTTAGTCATCAAACAGAAACGTGAAACGAAGTGGAATCATTATTGCCTTAGAAACTTCTGATGCTTCTGGGAAATGAAAAGTCAGACAGATTAATGGCTTCGCCCATGTGAATTTGGGTATCTGGCACATAAGTGGAAGCAGGAATTCAATCTTCACACCATCCATTATCACACAGCACTGATGATAAAATGCCTCCCTTTTAAGATGGAAGGAAGAACTCTATTTTTGTTCTGCTGGCTACATAAAGTGGGTATTTATCCCTGTTACTGTCTTCAGCAGAAGATTTTGGTAGCTGGAGTAATGAATTTAAACCTTTACCAAAGGAAAAATATTCACAAGAGGGAACTAACTGAATTGTTTAAAACTACCATTTTACATTTTATAATCTTTTCTGGGTCACTTCTTCCATTCCTACCTGCACTACATACACATGCAGTATTAGAAAAACATGTGGAGAGGATGGATAATGATCTCTATTACTTGCTCAAAACTCTAAGGTGATGCAACTGGAACACACACAGGAGAATAGAGCAAATCTTCTCTTGTCTGTTTTCCTGGAGATAGGACCGTTTCTTTCTAAAGCAAATATTAAAAGTAATTCATAAAGATATGACAGATTCTTAGCATGAATAACATTATTTTTAGACTATTAAAATTTTCAGTAGTATTAGATCTTTACTCCTAGAGAAATATTAGCCCTTTAGGGAGAAAAGCTTTTCTCACATTATCATCTACCTGTGTATTTGTGTATAAATTAAATATTATGTTCATTACTATTATGTTATGATTAAAATGGATTGAAATATTTTATGACATAGAAGCTACACAAAGCAGTGTTTTTATATCCCTAAAATATTTTTTTATGCACTTCATAGTTGTCATCTTATCTCAAGAAGCCACCAGAAATCCCAGGAGGACATTTCAAACCCTGCAGCCCAGTATTTCAAAGAAAAGAAAAAGCCAGGGAGATGCCTAAAGACACACATTGCTATGTTCCTCGCTGTCATTTTCAGAGCAGCACCACAGGTCCTCCACAGACCCCTCTTGGAAATGGGACACTGGCTGCTGGTTTTTATGAGCCTGAAGACACAGACAGTGACGTTGGGACATACTCGGTCTGGGAATTGAAGGAAAAAACACAGAAATACCTCTCTGAACGAGAGCACTTTAACAGGAAGACAAAAGCGCTGTCATCTCTGGGTTTGAAAGAGAAAGATGGCAAAAATACCAGGCACCCAGAAGAAAAGCTTCAGGAAGAATTAAAGGAGGCAAAACAGAGGGTGGGGCTTCATACTCAACAGCAGCCCTTGTATGGCTCGAACAGGAAAGACCCAGGTGGGAGCAGTCCAGGTTATGGAAATAATGAAACCCTGAGGGCTCTGGAGGAAAAGGATGCTGGCTGGAGAAAAGAAGTGTTCACACGCTCTGGTTGTCTTGGGCCTCTCTTATTTGCAGATGGTGCTGCACCAGCTTCTTCAGTGGACACAAAGGATTCTCTGAGTATTCCAGATGTGGTTTCCAGGGAGCATGCAGCCAGCCAGCCAAAATCTCCACTGAGGCTCCTAGCCAATGCTATCAAAAGATCCATTTGGGAGCCTCTAACCTCAGGTCCAGAAGGATTAAAGCAGGACTTGGACAGCAAAGTCAATGCCTCTTCAGAACAAGCCTTCTTCAGCTTCCCCAGCACTCCTGGGTATTCCCTAAGCCAAAGGAACAAGAACAACAATAACACTCAGTCACAGGAACCTAAAGTAAGGGAGTGGGCAGGAAAAGATGTAGGAGATGCGAACCCTTACCCAAACCTCTCTCATTCTTCTGTGGGATCTGAAGGGATATCTCTAAGGGATTACAGGGAAGAGGTATCCTTCACACCCTACAGGCCTTCCAAGACATCTCATATACCTCAGAAACCAGCTTGCACTAGGATGGAGGAAGTCCCAGGACTCCTAGAAAAGTTTAGCTTTGAAGACAGTCCTCTAGGAGCTCCCATGGATGAAATATGTATCTGTAAGAAAAAGTCCACTCTTCTTTCATCTCCAGAGCCCAAGAACTCTTTCAGGGACAGTCTGGATGATTCTGCACACAAAGGGTCACTCTTCAATAGACTGAGAAGCAAAGCCCATGAAAGGGAACAGAATTCCTTGCTGTCATCTCTGCCTGCCATTAAGGACCATTCTCCAGAAAGGTTGTGTTATCCTTTCACAGGTGAGGACCCCAGTGGAATTACTTTGTTATTATTATTACTGTTATCATTATCATTATTATTACTGTTATTCTTGTGTAATAGCACTTAACCTTTAAAAGACCTGTGCATGACCATGCAGGCACACATCCATGGTGTGCTATGTTTAATTTCTAGTTATTTTCTACATAAGGAGACTTAATAAATACATTTGTGGCTAAAGTTTAGGAGCTGCTACAGATTTAAAGGAGCAGAGTGGATTTGGAAATAGAACCAGCTCACTGGACCCAGGTTGGGTTTGCTGCTCACTGCTGTTGGGACGTGTTCGGGTCAGGGAATTATCCTCAAGAGGTGGAAGGGGTGGCAAGGCAGAGTGGATGCTGGGCAAAGCAGCTTCTGCAGTGACACTGAGTTGTGGAAGGGGGACCAGAGCATGCAAGCAGAAGGACAAGCACCAAAATCTCCAGTTTTTACAGTGCAGAGTACATTTGTTTTCCCTCCCATGAAGAACCAGAGACTGAAGCAATATGCTTGCAGCAGCAAGAAGCTTTGCTCTGCGTTTGTGCTTCCTCAGCAGGTGTCTCCTCAGCTCTGCTGTCAGTGACCACACTGTGGACATACTTCTGGGAGCTTTGCAGTGTCATTAATATCCCCTTGTTCTTTACTTTGAGAGGAGAGAGCACCTTATTGACCTCCTCTGACCTATTTGTGAGTCTAGCTGGGCAGTGATTAAAAGGCATCAATTTTCTTGTTTACTTGCAAGAGCAAGGTAAGTATTAAGACTGCAGACAAGTCCAAGAAATATTGATGCCAAACCAAGAGCAATCTGAGTGATCTGAGCATAGGCTCAGAAAGAATTTAGTGCAGCACAGATTCAGGTGTGAAATATGAGGCATGAGAGCTGCACCCACCTGTCTTTCTCTGTGATCCATCTTCCCACTGCAGAAAGTCTCATTATTTATTTAACTAAATAACCTATTGAATTTTGTCGACACACCTATTTGTCTCTTGCTTTATGAAATTGCATCCCAAACTGTAACCCCAACATTGCTGTTGTGCCTCAGCAATAAAACCTGTATGTAAAATGTAAAGTCACGGAAATGTTCTCAGTGAGCTGCCAGATCCTTTTGCATCCTTTCTGCTTCAGAACTGCCACACAGTGTGAGAAAGATGTAGTACGTAAGCTACTTGGTCTGGAGCTCATTAAAACTGATGGAATAACTCCTGCTCTCATTCCTGAATTTTTGGATTGGATCCTTGGAGCATCCTTTATCCAACAACTCACAAAGCCAGGCATTCCCATTGAGCCAGAAGATGTTGAGGACTGCACTGGAGCCACAGAGAGTTGCTAGTTCACACTTCTCACTGCGTTTTTAAATGGGAGGCCTTTTCAAAGTCTGTACCTCATCACTGCACATCAACTAAGCCAACCTGACTTGCTCTTAACTAAATGCATTGCAATAATTAGTATGTTGTGCTCATACTGAAATGGGAAAAGTTCTTGCAAGGTTTGAATAACGCTATACTTCATTTATGCTGAAAATACTTTGAAAAAACATGCTGGGGTAATGTGTTGCATTCTTCGGCTGTGCAAGCCAAAAGAGAAATTCTTAAATTTTTACAGTCATTGACTATAGGCAATGCAAAGTCTGTTTAGGAAAAAAAAGAAAATGAAGCTCTGATCTAGCTATTTGACCAATAATCTGTTATCTTCAGTGTTTAAACATTGGTAGCTCTCTGAAGTTTTTAAAACATTCATATTTGAGTAAATTTATATATAGTAAAACTAGTAAAGAGCTATGTCCTGCTTGGCTCTCAAAAGTGGCATTTCTGTCTCATACAGGTACTTGTCAGAGACCCAGGCTTGGCAAACTTTAGTCATGAAGTGATGACAAGCTTTAGCCCACACTTGTTATTATTTTCCTTTCTTGAAATTTACTGCAAATTTCAGAAAATTTCTTCAATGAAAAACATAAGTGCTCCCAGCACCTTGCAGAAATTGATTTAATGAGACTCCTTCTACTACTTCTCTTGGCTCTTTGCAGTAGGGCTTTCCTATCCTGTTTGGGGTCACACTTGCTCTGTGCAGGTATGGTTGGTATGGCATTGCACTGGTGCTTTCTCTCCCAGTGGCTTGTGGATCCAGAGAATGAGCTGGGTGATAAAAGTTCATGGGCTTGAGACAAGTCTGGACCAGCTCATGGCAGAGGAATCCTCTGGGAAGTAACCAAATACTTAGAAACCACTTCTGATATTTAATATGTTATTTCCTCCCATCCATTGCTGCCCAGTGCTCAGCCCCCAGCTGAAGTTCAGCATGAAGAAGCAATCTTCACAAAAATGAAAAATCTTAGCAGCAGATTGCCTGTGGTTCAAACCTACTACACCTGCAGTGGCACCTTCCATATGGGTCATTCCAGTTTCTGATGTCCAGCCTGATTTTAAGGCTTTCTGCCTAACACTTCTCCTCTGTTTCATAAGAGCTGGTCCTCAGAGACACTTGAAAATTTGGGACTTTGCAGAAATCCAGCTGCACAGACAACTTATGTGAGACCTAGACAAAGCTCTCTGAATTAATGGGGGTTCATGCAAACTTTTCAGTGGCACCCTGGTTTAACCAAAAAAAAAGTTTGCCTGTAGAATATATAACTTTCCACAAATAACTTTGCTAGACTTCCTAAGTGCTATTCCGGATTTTTGATTTACTGCACAAATATTTTTAAGGCTTTTGTCCTCTGATGCTTCCTTTGTGTTCCAACCTGCAGTAAAACTCCCTCCAAAAAACTGATTACTAAAATTGTTCAATCAGATGGCTAACTGTTCTTTCCTAAGCCTACTTGCCCTTTTGAAATTCAAAAATTCAACTGATGAGAAAATTTAATGTGCTGTGAACTCACTTGGATGATTTTGTGCACCCTTAGATTGAGAAGGGATTGCTTGCAAGGTTTCCCATTATACTGTTGTGCCCCAGAATGTCTGTGTGTTTGCAGTGTTCTGCTCAGTGAGGATTCTGCACTTGCACTGATTTTGTATTTTAGAAGGGGAACTGAGGCACTAGAAAATTAATTATATGCATAAGACCCCATGACAAATCTGTAGAGAAGCAAATAGCTGAAATCAAATAGCCAAGTCCTCTCTTTCTACTGGTCATTCTACTGGACTTCTACTGGCCATTCTTTCCATTTCCTATCAACTTCCATCTAGTTTTGGACACCAGTGCCCCAGAAGATATGTATAACTTTATCTCTCTCTTTTGCAAAACATTGAAGTTCCTGCAGTGGTCAGGATTAACTCCCCTGACTTTACAAAAAAATGCAATCTTGAAGTTACATAGGAAGCCAACAGATTAATAGAGCATATGTTATCAAAATAGCTCCTGCTCCAAGACATTCTGTGTATTTAGGCTGCAGTCATTACCATGACACAAAAACACCCCAGGAAAGAAAGGGAAGTTCAACTGTAACAGGCAGATGGACACCAGTGGTGGGTTTTCCCCATAAACCTCCAGGACAATCAGTAGTGCTCCCACATCTAACACAAGGATCACCTTATGATTTTCATGTAGCACCTCCCTCGTTTTTCAGAAGACCACAGGTTTCCTGGGAGAATGAGTTCCTTGGATGTTCAGGTTAAGGGAGAGGTTCTTAAAAGCATTGCATTTTTATCTGAAGTTTTGTTCCATGGGGAGGGATGGCTCTAGTATAACATACGCTAATTTGGAAATTGGGAGAAGTTAGGAAATAAGAAATACAGAATAAATAACTCCCAGTCTGAAGGAATGAGATGCCTGGAAAGTGAAAGCCCAAGTCTAGAGGACTTGAGTTAGTATTTGGAAAAGAACCTACATTTTTGAGATCAGTTCTGTAGCAGATCGAGTTTTAAGGCTTGGCATATTTGGAGACAAATTATTATCATCTAACTTTAGCATTGCACTTCTAAATTTCAGATTTTAATGACTCAGTAAAAGTCCCTAAATTTGTACATTTTTGTGTTTGTTTTGTCCGAATTCTCTCAGCTGTTGGCTAAGTTCTGCCTGTTTGGATTGAGGGGTTTTTTTGGGGGGGTTGGGGTTTTTTGTTGTTTTTTTGTCTTACTGTTTTGGAGCAGGCTGCTTCTCTTCCAGACCTTGTAACGCTTCCTAAATTATTGATTTGACCCCAAGGGGAGGACAGGGGGAGCTCTCCCTTGTTCCCAGCACAGCTGAGAGAAGGAAGGGAGTGTGTAATTTCTCGTGTTTCCATCCCTGCTGGGCTGCAAGGCTTGCCCTTTGCCTATTGTGGAATTTGATTTCTCTGGTGGCCTGACTGTGGGGCGGTTACTGCAAACTTCTGGTTGCAGAGGGAAAAGTGAGGTGAGGGAGCTTCCTCATTAAATGAAGCAGTGGCTGATGCTCCCCACAGCTGGGAAGGGCTGTGCCTGCCTGTCCCTACTGAGGATGGGCAGAGTGCAGCTGGGGACACAGAGCGTGGGCACTGTGGCAGTGCTGTGACCCCAGCACTCGGAGCCAACAGCCCCTAGCAGGTCCCAGGCAGGAGCTGTGTCCCTTCTCCAGGCACTGCAAGGCAGGGAGGTGGGCACTGCCAGCTTGAGCAGGCCTGCAACAATCACCTGTGAGGCTGCTGATCACACGGAGGGGCTACTGCATCTTCTGCCCAAGGACCTGCACCCCAAAAAGGATGTCAAGACCCAAGTCTGCTCCAGTGAGCCCTCTGAGATTGCAGCTTCACTGAGCACAAGGACTGGGTACTTCTAAAGCTGAGATTGCTGTTAAAAAAAAAAAAAAAAAAAAAAAAAAAAAATCATAATTTCTGCCTCAAATTACTTGGACTTGCTTTTATTGCTTTACTGTCTGGGATGAACACGTTTCATGGATCCTGACTTTAAAATTAGAGCTGGAGGCAAAAGTCCTACTTCAGCCTTGGGACACAGAACAAGGAAAAGAAGAAACAGCTACACTGGGAGAAGGGGAGGTGATTTTAATCTGAATACACCTAGAAAGCCAACTGTTGCCTTGTAGCTACAAAGAAAAACTAACATTGTTAGCTTTAAATAATGTACATTTCCAAGATACCCAGCTGTTAATCATTAACCCTGTAGCAGGTTGAAGCTTAGAGACAGATGTTCCAAAAGCAGTTTTATTTTCTGAAATAAAGAGAATGAAACTATGCATTAGACAAATTAAGAAGAAATTCAAATATTTACACCCAGTTGAAACAAGATGCTAGAAAAACAGGCATGATAAAATTGCTGCAATTAAATGTAATTTAATTTATAATCCTGAAAGCATGCTTCTTCCAAAGGCAGACTTTGAGTTTTCCTTATGGAGTGTATTGTTGTGATGTATGGATTTTCCTGACTTCTTATGGCATTTTAATCAACAGCCCAATGATGTGATAATATTCCTAAAGCAGAAAAATAAGTGACATTTGTTTAGACATAATTAATGAAATATTTATGTTGCATGAGTCTGTGTGATAAAGCCCCTTTCTCTTAGTCCATTTGCTTCTGATTACATTTGTGATTTTTTTATATGACCAGACATTCTGACGCCAACTATTTTACACTGAGCAGATGTCATGTAGTAAAAATGGGTGCCAGATGCTACAAGCCACATAAGGGTAATTTGTTTAAGAGCTGGCTCAGACTTTGTGCATTCAATTACACTGTATAGTGAGCCTT
This sequence comes from Certhia americana, assembly GCA_018697195.1. Classification (NCBI taxonomy): domain Eukaryota; kingdom Metazoa; phylum Chordata; class Aves; order Passeriformes; family Certhiidae; genus Certhia; species Certhia americana. The sequence continues at coordinate 10,060,017 of CM031861.1, read as the reverse complement.
ATACAATCATTTGGGTAATACAGCTAACTTCAGATATACATTTTAATGAATGTTGAGTGCATTCAGAATAGCATGCTACATGCAGGGTGCTCAAGAAATTAATTTATTTGTTTGTAGTACCTAGAAAAAAAATTAAAATATATGGCCAGGCAGTTTTTGACAGGGATCAGAAATTTAATTGGTGCTGTCAGCTGAATTTCCAGATTGGTCTAGGTGCTGCTGATTAGAACTCAGGGCAGGTGCAAAGTGTCTGCTTAAGTTAAAGAACAGTACTTTTTGCTTCACTGACCATTTTGTTATTGTGTTTTAGGATATGAACACCTACCTCTCAGAAAACAAGCTACTGAGTATTCTACTTCATCCTCTGATGAGGAATTTGAATCCAAGCCTTCATTAACACACAAGGTAATCTTGAGTTGGAAGCAGAAAGGTATTTCCTTGGTTGAGCTGCATTTAAAATCTGTCAGATGATTTTGATCTAAAACACACAGCAATTCCTCCAAGTGGGGATTGGAATGTTGGAGGTTACATGTCGTGGAGAGAAAATACATTAAGACAGATGAACATCAACATTTCTTTTACTTCTTTGGGTCTTTAATTCCCCCAGGTTATACCAGTGCTGACAGAGGAGGTCTTAATTTGACAAGTAGACATGTTTCACTGAAACCACTTTGAAGCTGATTCTTAAGTGGCCTTAATGTAGCCCAATAAGCAAACAATTGAAAAAAAAATAAACCAAACAGATGCAGATTTCCTTTGGGGGAATACAGAATCATTTGAGAAGTGCTGCAGGCAGGTTGCCTGGAAAACACTCTGTTTGTGGCTCACACACTTGTGCTGATTAGGATAAAGTCACACCCAGGCCCTGTACCCCGAAAGGGTGACTGCAGGAGCAGGAGCTGGGGGGCTACAGCACCCTGAACCCTTCATACCCAGCTCTGATGTGAGGAAACACAGCTTTTGTTGTCTGGATAGCTCATCAGAAATGTGTTTATCTCTTTTCTGTGCAGAATATTGGTAAATGTAATTGATAGTATGAGGTGGCCTTTTGATTTGCTGCCTTTGGGGGTGGGGGGAAGAGGAAGGAAAACAAAGTACTGAAAGACACTGAAAAATATGAAAGCTAAGTGGGACTTTGAATGGAAACAGAGGAACCAAAGCACTGCAATGTGTGGCAACACTTGTCTCCAATGGCCCTGTGTCAAGATGTGCTGAGATGGCAGGATTCTCCATTCATCCTTCCTGTTACAGGAAAGACAATCTATAGTACAATAATGTCACGGTGAATTAAAAAAGGTTTAAATAAAATAGAGAAAAGAAGGGATACGTGGGAGCAAACTGGATAGAAGCAACTCCCAGCAGTTCAGGCAGTCACAGGGAGGGCAGGACCAGGCAGGGAGAAGGCAGAGCTCCAGGGAAGCTGACAGAAATGGGAAGAAGGATCAGCTGTTGCACATGGGCATTGGGAGTGATTCAGTTTTGATGCACATTCCCCACTCAGTGTGTTTCTTTCAGCTGCCTCCTACCATCCCTTTTCATGCCAGTTCTGGTTGCTGTTTTGCCAGTGCCACCATTTGTATCTGGCAAAACTCAGTGGGAAAAATTTTAGTCACTTCCTGGATGGTAAATTTTTTAATTGTCTGGTCTGTGGTGCTCAAGTATCCTGCCTCCTGAGAAATGGGAACACCACAGCCTTGAAGCATTTCAGGACAGCTTGGGTCAAAGGCAAGAAGGAGCAGTGGTAGGTGATTCCCTGCCCAGCCCTGCAGCACCTGCTGTCCTGATCTCCTGATAGCAGCAGCGAGTGCCCTGGGGAAAAGCAAACATCTCTGTAATGCAGCACAGAAATGGCATTATGGAAGGTTTTGTAGGGCTTCAGGTGATGTGAATTTACCACTTTATGGCTATAGCAATGGAAATGGGTTGAATTTCCTTAAACTGATGCCTTTCCCCAGCCTGTGTATGGCCAAGTACAGCAGGATGTTGTATACTTGTGATTTGTGATTTGGAAACGTTTTATTGACACTCACTTAGGGCTGCCTTAGGAGCTTGTGATGCTTTAAAGCCAGCATAGCAAATGCATGTAAATGTTCCTACATGGATGTTTCCCTTTTGCCCTGAACAGCCTGCAGTAGCTCACCCTGCTCTGGACAGGAGATGGGGTTAGGGGGTCAGTCCCAACCCAGGGGTCAGTCCCAACCTCAAGTCCAAGCTCTGTGATTGTAGGGGAGCTTTGAGGAAAGCTGCAATGGCACTCATGCTTTGATTGCCTTTTTCTTTCCCCCTGTGTCTTTTAATAGGCAAAAAGGGTTCTCAGAAAGAGAAGGAAGCTGGAGAAGGAGACAAAGCAGTTGATTAAACAAGAGGAGCTGAAGAGGCTGCACAAAGCACAGGTGAAAATGTAGCTTACAGATGTCCCCTTTTTTGTCTCCCAAGAGTGACTTGTGAGGATGGGGGTGCCCAAAAAGGACTCTGCACCTCCCCTTACTCCTCAGTGTGGCTCACTGCCCTCTGTGCTGAAATCCCCTCCAGCCATCAGTAGCAGGAAGGTGCCTGGGGGAGGGCCCTGCATCTCTCTGGGGGACAAATCCATATCAGTCCCTGGAGATCGTTATAATTACCAACATAATTTTGTAAATGTGCGTGAAGAACAAGAGGGAACAGTGACTGGTGGTAAGAGAGGGGCACTGAAGAGGGAAAGGGGAAATAACATCAACCCCGTAGAATGTAAGAAACTCAGCCATTACCTCTGTGCATTACAGGAGGATACAAAAATACAGTGATGGCTTTTGTTCTCTCCCTGCCACAACAACGAAAGTGAATAATTTTTTTCCTTAATGACAGAAAGTCACTTCATTTTATACAGACCCTGCTCTTCAGAAAATGCTGGGAAAGCTCTGGACTCTACTGATGTATTATTATTTTCAATTACAGTTTTAAGACTTGTAAATGCACTTCTACACAATTTGATCTCAGATGTATCCTATTTAATACAAAGGAAGAGATGCTATGTTTTAGTTTTTATCTGAGAATTGTAAATTATCTCAAGGTAACATTTGATGCATACATGACTGCTCTTATTTTAATGCTTTGTGAAGACAATCAAGTCCAAACTTTTGGAATGATCTTTCATATTCGTTAGTCTGTTGCTGAGGGCTTAGCTTGGAATACCCTAACATAGCCTGAAATGGGAACTGCTGAGCATCTTTGACATTTCAACCTTTAATCCTGGGCTTATCCCCCCCCCCCACCCCTCCTCTAAAAATCTTATTTCAACGGGAATGGACAATGGATGTAGAAATCCTGAAGTGCCACTGAATTGTCACATCTTAGCTATTACACTGTTTTCTTTCTGGGTCAAAAGCTGGTGAAATATGAAAGCAAACCAAACAAAATCCCACGGACAATAAAATAGCTAGCAGAGCTTTCCAGCTGTAAACCTTCCTTATTTATATGAGCTTTACTAATGTAATATCTCAGAATATATGTCTCTGAATATGAAAGTATTGACTTTTAGCACCCTGTAAGACACAGAAACATTATGATCTCTTTTTTACAATGGAAGAGCTAAAACTCAGAAAAAACTGAGGTTCTTTTGGTGCTGTGACACTTAGATAAATTTGTGATAGACACCTGGTGGCATATTTAAATTGCTTAGGTGCTTGGTACACTCAATGAGTTGGCAAGAGCCACAACTCCTCTAAGGCCTTTCCAAGCTATTTCTCTAAGCACTGAGACCATCTTTTATCTCTGAATTTTGAAGCTGTGTCTGTAGCTTTTCTATTATTACATTTTTGTAGGCGGTCCAGCGCCAGCTAGAAGAACTGGAAGAAAGACAAAGAGCTCTGGAGATTTTTGGTGTGAAACTGGAGAGAGAACTAAGAGGAGAAGCAGGTACATAAATGAAAGTTTGCTTGTTTAGTGGTGGGATTTTTAACCTGTTCCAAAGCAGAGGGTTTTAATGGTTGTCATGGAAATAGTTTGGTGCAAAATTTGAAAAGGAACAATAACTGTCAGGACAAAAATGATTGATAAACCTTTTTCTCAAACTCTCTGTTAGCTCCAGCACCTTTACATTTAATGTTTTAAATTTTCTGTTGGTTTGATTTGGAATTATTGACAATGCTATTGAACCTGAATTTACATTTCCCCCAACACCACCCTCTCCCTTTTTTTTTTTTTTAAGTCCCATTCTGAGCTTAATTTCATCTTGTGGAGGGAACCAGTGAGGTTTCCAGGAGCTGTATCTCAGTTACCAAGCCAGCAGCAGCCCGTGCCTAGTAACGGAGTCCTTAATGACTTTCCTGGAGTGTGAAATGCCATTAATATGATTAGTGCCAGTGGCCATGCTATAGCAACAGCAGCCTGCATTCACACACACAGACCCCAACAGCACAGCTTTTCCCCCAGTGGGCAAAAGATGATAGGGGGGATCACCCTGGCCCCAGCCAGAGGCAAGGTTTCCCCTCAGCTGAGCTGACACTCCAGAACACCCAGGGTTGCCCATAAGGGACTTCAGAGGGGGCTGTAGGTCTATGCTGAAGGGTCTGACAGCCTAAATGCAAATGTGTCTTTTCCTCCACTTTAGAAAACTGAGCCTTGTATTTTCCTGACAGGCAGTTGCACAACACAGAAAACCCAGATATGTTTTGGCACCTGATCTTGTTGTTGTCTTAAGCAGGCAATCCAGTCCAACCCCTTCATGCTGGCCTTTTTAATGCCTTATTTCACAGCAGCTCTCACCCCTGTTCTGACACTGCACTAATCACTTCAGCAAGGGAGCGCTCACCCAACCTTTCATATTTATTAAATAATTTCCTAGAATTGATTGTTGTGTCAGTTCATTCCAAATTTTATTTAAAAATGTATCATCTGTTTTTCTTAAATGAAATCATAACCCTTTATCAAACAGCATGCCCCTTCACTGCCCATGAGAAACTAGGCTAAAAAAGCTGTGAGAATTTGGAGAGTTAGCTTTTTCCTTCTGATTTGTATAAAGGTGGTTGTTTTTTGGAAACCTCAAAAATACAGAGGGACAAGAAGCTTCTAGCTCTTGGGATAGACACTGACTACCAGGATAAATGGCCCAGCGCCACTTCTTCTTGTTGCTGTTTTGACAATCGCATTTCCTAAAAAAGGCTGTCTGCCAAGAGATCGATGCTTCTCATTCTCTTGCCATCCCTGGTAATTGGATTGCCCTCATTAAGGTGAAAGTACTGGTTTTTTTCCCCCTGTTGATTGTTTGTGTGTAGGTGGTCAGTTACAAATAGAAGAGATACTGAAAGGTAGGATGTTAGTGTCTCTCAATCACTCTTCTAGTGCAAAAGCATGAAGCCATGAGTTTCCCACACAAAATGTGAGTGCTTTTTTGCTCGCAATAACATATGTGTAATGATGCAGGAATTGGCGAGTTTAATATTCTGTACAAGCTTCCTAAAAATAATGAGCATTATTGTTTAATGAATGACCAGTGTTTATTAGGTTAAGTTGTATTTAAGCAGGTCTGCGCTTATGCAATTCAAGTGATTTAATAGGTAGGATTAAGGTAATTAGAAAACGATCACAGTTCAGCAATAATATTGAGCTGCAAAGGTTGTGAATAACCAAATTTAGAGGCAGGCCTGCAAACACCAGTCTTCAGTGACATTTATGCAACTCTCCTCTAATAATTCTGCAAGCCTGGGATGAATGGCCTCTTTGTTAGGGGGAGTTATTCATTAGCTCCTCAACTGAATTAGATGAGAACATGCGTGGGTGCGAAACAACTGCCATGAAGACTGATGAGCAAAATGAGGTTTTGATGTTCTTCTAATTGTAGTGACAACAATTCATGCATTAGGAAAAAAAATCCAACCAACCCCCCCAAAACGTACCCCAAAAAAATGGGAAGAAATAATATCAGTCCTATGAATAATCTTTCATGCTCGGTATTTCCTTTATTCTGCTTCAAAATACCAAATAATAAATCACAGATGTACCATTGCTTTGTTTTCTACTGACATTTGTTAAGGCTTATGGAGAGCTTCTGCCTACAAGAAAATACAGAAATAAAAATCTCAAAACACATTTTCCTCTGAAATTAGCATAAGGGCTCAGTTGACTAAACAAGTCATGAACAATGATGGTAAAGAAGAAAACCTACGTTAAGAGAGCATTAAGAAATGTCTCCATGCTTTGGAAGGTGAAAAAATATCTGCACGTGTTGTAGCTGGTTTTTGATTTCACAAAAAAACATACCCGAGGTGTCTCAGGATTTTCAAAAGTCAAAAGAAGTCAGATGCAAGCCTGTAGAAATAAGGAATTTGAGGTTTAATGGTACCTATAAAGGTGCAAACTGGCCAAGATCCCTTTACTGTGTTATGACTGTAAGGAAGGACAGTGAAGCATCAATCTGGAGAACAGGAGGTTCATGTTTTGAGAAGAGTTTTCAGTAAATACTTCTCCCCAGCCTATACAATTCCCTCAAAAGTGATGAAAATAGAAATACCTATGATGTAATTAGAAGAATGTCTGACTTTCAAATGGATCTCAGTCAGAGGAGACTTGGGTAAAGCAGGAGGAAAGGTTTGCTTTAGTAATGAGTAGGGAGAAGCCAAAATGGCTCACAAAACAAACACAAACTGTTTTCCCTCTAGCCTATAAAGATCTGTTGAGCTGCATTATCCAAAATGCTTCTTTGGTTTGTTCTGCCCTTGGAAGGCTTCAAGCACTCCATCAGACTTAAATAAGTATTAACATTGGTAGTAACAAACATTTGAAAAGCTCAGGGAAAAAATGTCCCTGGGAACACCTAGGGGACATTCTGTGGGATGGAGGAGGAGGCAAAACAAGGGCTACTTTTATTTCATCTTGCACTGAGGCTTTTGCAAAAATTAATGTTTTCTTGCAAAATGCATTATCTTTGCTTACCTCAAACAACCTATAATACATAGTCCTTTATTAGAGATACAGAGCTTTGAATGTGTAAAGAGAAAAGGTTAAAAGGAGGAATATTTTTGCCTAAACAAGGAAGCAACAAAAATGGAACAGTAACCTTTTGTGTCTGTGCCGCATTTGCGCATAACAGCAATTGCAGTGTTTTTACTTATAGTAAAATGGATCAAATTTTTATCATGTCACCATTTCTTATGGTGGCATATAAAGACCTAAGGTTCTGAATATTAATACTGCATCCCTGAATTGGATTGGTGAGAAACTGACATATTCCAGCAAGGACCACTCCTGCAGTCACTCTGAGAAGACACATTTTGTCACCACTTGCTGGCCTGGAAGATATCACAGGAACACATCCATTACTGCCAAGTTGTAATGGAATCAGGCAGGAATTGAAGAGAAATTACTCTGCCTTCTCCCACTGTTTTATGCTCCTATTTCATGGTAATTTCCAGTTGGGGTCAAGTCCTGATGACAAACTGCAGACCTGCACCATGCCAGCATGACTCCTGTCCTTGGTGTGGGGGCCCAGGTAACTCCCATGATGCTGGCAGGAGGTGACCTGGGGTCCCTGGGATGATGGTGTCTGGTGAAGGCCTGCAAAGGGTCTGGTGATCCCAAACACCCAGCAATTCCCCTTGGCTCAGTGAAGGCTAAAGGGCTTCACTGGGGGACATTGTGGCTGCCCAAAGGAGATGGGCTTTAAACTGCTGCTTTTGAGTGGAGTTAAACCCTGGCTCTGACCTTAGAGTGAGGGGCAGCTGAAGCTGTAGAGGCAGGAGGGTAACTCTTGGAGCAAAAAACGAAGCACATTTGAAAATGACAACAGAAAGGCATCAGAAACACTGCTAAACTGGCCAGGACTCTGGCTGTCTCTCCCCTTGGTAATCTAGTTTAATGGTATTCTTGTAATTGATGTCTCTGGAGCTTTAACCTGAAATCTTTTGAGTTAAGTTTCAGTGCTCTCAGTCATAGAAAATGAAGGTGCAATCCCTCTTAAAGTAGGAGAAATAATAAAAGCTTCCATCCACAGAAAACAGCCAATCTGTTTTGTGGGTGTTTTTTCTTGGTTATCTGGCATTGTGATGTAAGGACTGAGGATGAGAGCACTTGTTTCCCTGTCTGCTGGCAGTACTCCTTTTGCTTTATCCTAAATCTGGCTATCTCTGCTCCCACGTGTGGTGGGGAGTACAAATACCATGGCCTGGGGCAGGAATATGGGCTGGCTGTTGGCTTTATGCTTCTGCAGGTGCCAGTGTGTCACTTGGATTCTAGCCTCCACCTGGAGTAGTGTAAGATGTTTGCTTCCTGCAAGTGATCACCATTTTGTGGCAGCAGGCAGGAAGGGACAGAAGAGACGTGGGAGGTGTGTTTGCAGTGCCATCACTGTTGCTGTAATTCTGCATTGAAGGGAGGTGGGGTGGCTTTGTTTTGTGAAAAAATGAATGGAAAATGTGAAATCATAAGGATGTTAAAAAGGACAGCAAGGAAAAGAAATACACATGTGCTCTGACTTGCCATTTGAAAACCCCTAGGGGTTCTTCATTGCCAAAGAGTTTTGTACAGATGGTATTTTACCCGATGAAAGCGATCCACCCTTTTCTTCAGCAAGGCAGAGTCAAGCTGTGAGATCTTTGGGAGAAAGACTGTCTATCATTGATACCCTGGCCCAAAGTGTTATAAAACCACCCAGAAATCATAGATTTGTCATTCAAAGCAGATGCAGATTTAGAGGCCAGTTGACAAGTGCAGGGAAATTTTCACAGCATTTGGTGGTGTGTCTGATGTCCACTGGAAGCAGGGATTAAGTTGCTACTTGCCAATGTGTGTATCCTGAATGCTGATAGTGTTAATGGATTATCCACTTAGTTCAGCTCTGAAGCCCATTTTCAACAGAGACAATATCTTATCAAAGGCAGAGCTGAGACAGAAATAGTGCTCATTACAGTTTATATGATTATTTGAAAGGAAAAAGTTGAGGACAAAATTATTTTAAAATCCAATGCATCTTTAGCTGCAATAGGCCATAACTGTCAACCAAAATTAGACGAAAATGTCATACCTGTTGTACTCAGCCTCTATTGGGGTAAGTTGCATACAGCAAAACCATCTGCATTTGAACTCACGTAGGCTTACACAGGAGGATTGTTGAAGGAGAACTTAGCTGGCAGAAACAGTGGAAAGAAAGCTGGAAAAGCACACTGAAGTCTCCTATTTCACACAGATTCAGGCACAAAGGATGAAAATCAGATGCTACACGAATGGTTTGAGCTGGTCATGGAGAAGAATAAACTAATGCGTTATGAGTCTGAGCTCCTGATTATGTAAGTAAAGACAAGCATTAGTATTAAAGATGGGGAGGGGAGAGGGAAAAAATGTATTCACAACTCACAATACACATGAACACCTCCCTGCTCACTGTGTTTGAGACAGTTGAGGAATAAAATCCAGAGTAGCTAGAACTGATTTTGACCATAGATTTGCAGTTGAGCCCTCCTCCTCCTTCCCTCTTGCAGTGGTTCAAACATTTCAGTTCTGTATGATACCCTGAACCAATGTGGCACAGAGATGCTCTGCCTTCACATAATGTGGGTCTACTGAGCACGGGGGCACCTCCTCCTGGGGAGAAAAATAGTCTGACAAATTCATCTGGTTTTAATGGACATAGAAAAAAAAAGATCTAGAAATTCACTACAGCCATGAAACAAGCAGATACACCAACACAAGAAGCAAATAAACCCCACCTCAGGTGCCACTGTTGTGGTTGATGGAAGCAATGTTTGCTGCAGCTCCCTCACTTTGACTCCCTGCAAACACACTCGAGACAGGCGGAGGTGACTCTCAGCTATTTTCTCCATTATTTGTGGGCAATGTGGGAAGGTGATGGGATCACCCCTGGATTCCCCACCTGTGAAGCCACCTGTGAGAGCTGCTCACTGCCATTTATCATTTCCATATCGCTCAGCCCAGCCCTGAGCTCCAGCTGCACCCCAGTTTTTCTCGAGCTGTACTGGTGCCACCAGGGCCAAAACTTTCTTGCCCCTCTCCTTGTCATTGGGTGGTGTGGTAGCAATGCTTTCTTCTCACACTGTCTGTGAGTTAAAAAGGCAATGGTGGGCTGTTTTTAGTGCTGCAGGACACAAAATGTTGTTCTCTGAATGTGTGCACATATTTATTCCTTTGCCTCAGGACCTGCTCCTGTGCAGAGGGCCTGGTGAGACCCTTCACGTGCAGGTTCAGCCCTATGCAGAATTACACTGTGGGTGCCACCAGCAAAGCATAGATGGTTAAAAGCCTTAAGCATTGCTGTGTAGGGGGGAGTTTGACCCCATACATAATGTAAAAGGTGGCAGTGGTACTTCTGGAGCTGCTCTGGATATGTTGGCACAGGCAAACGTTTTAGCATTGGCAGCTCACGAGGAGAAAATACTGGATAAACAGAACACAGAATCTCGTAATTGAAATCATATTAACATGTATGTCTTCACTGAAAAAAAGCTTCTTTGACATACTTTTTGCTGTACCCAGAGCCCAAGAGCTTGAATTGGAGGACCACCAAAGCAGGCTGGAACAAAAGCTGAGAGAGAAAATGGCCATTGATGGTAAGTCAAAGGGGACAGTGTGCCCCAGCCCACAGGGACAGACTGTGCCAACACTGTTTGCTCCAAAAAGAACCAGGGTGGCTGAGCCTCCTGTGCTCCCTCCGAGTGCAGCTCAGATCTCATCAAAATATGAAATCTTCTCATCTGACTCCTGGTCAAATGCGCTGGATCAGAAGCACTACATGTGTAATTACACTGTGCTCTCTAGGCAGCAATGTCCAGCTGATGAAGGACAGTAATGGAAAGTAACTTATTCAGTCACCTAAACAGAAGGGCTTATCTGCTTTTATGCAGCTTTGCTAGTCACCACAGTATTTTGGGACTGATTTGAGCTACTTGAGATTAGAGTTTGAGCATGTCCTTTCATTTGGGATTTGAAAAGAAGCATGGGGAGGAGCAATGCAGAGAGAAAAATGGTTCCATATCACTGAATACCCCAAAATATCCTGTTGTGTTCTAGGCATGTGGATTGCAAGTGACTGCAGTTTTCAGTATGTTTTCTGAAAAATGCTTTCCATTTTCTTACAGGTACTACATTTCATGTTGGGATTTTTACCTTATAAGCTAAATTTAAATTATAGCTTAATTGCTTCTATAATTAAGTAGTGCTTTTCCTATCCCTTCCAGTCTAAATTTTGTTAAAAGGTCTACTCTAGACCCTAGGAACCCTAATGGTCAATTCCCAATGGCCCAAATCCAGGAGAAAATTTCCCTGAACTGTAACTTTAACAATACTAACTGCTATTGACTAAATTTGTCATTGACTATAATGCTAATTCAAGCTGTGCACTGACAATTAAAATGCAGACAGTGACCTGGTTCTTAAGCTCTTCTTTGTGACCTTTTAGACAGCCTTAAAGATGAGATGGATCTGAACGAAGAGGATGAAATTTTTACTGAGATGATGAAAGTTGTTGAAGAAAGGGACAGACTCGTTTACGCCTTAGAAGAGCAGAGAGTGAAAGAAAGAGCAGAAGACCGGCACTTTGAAAGCCTTATGTTATCTACAGGTTATCAGCTGAGCAGGATTTAAACAGCCACATGCAAATAACACATCCTTTCAGCAGTATTCCCTATCATGGAGATACAGTCTTCTGGGAAATGAAGGAGTTCAAATTTAAAATCGGCTTGTTTGGAAAACACTTCATTTTGTTATCAATAGCTTTAAAGCAGTTCTTTTGCTTATAGCAGAGACAGTCGTTTCACTGTCAGCTCGAAGGATCACTGGGATACAGATTTGGGCTGAATTTGCCTGTCTGATGGGCACCAGGGTCTGTGAAAGGGAAATCAGAGCTCCATTGTTCTCTTGGAATTTTATTTTAATGCTGAGAGTGGAGTTTCTGAGGAACATGATGACATCATTTAGTATTTCAGAGACAGTCTTACTTTCCGTCTGTTGTCTGAATCTCTGTATGGCTTTGTTAATATTTTGGCACAGCCAAGCCATGGTCAACTATAGAAAAGTCAGAAAACAAGCATCTCATAAAAACAGGGTTAGCCTTTATTTCTGGTGGAGGAAGAGTTGTTTGACTAATGACTACATATAAGCACTTACTAAAACTACTGTACATGCACTGTCAGAAATTAATTTTTCAGGTATTTTTATTGCACTGTGTATTTTTGAACAAGAAGTTAAAGCAATATTAAATCCCTGCATTTTGTAAAATGGTAAGGGATTATCAAAGGGATGACTATCCTTACAGCTGTTACATGTGCAAGAAGTTTCTGTATATCAGAGATTAAGGTCTTTAAAATAAGATAAAAGATAATTTCAAACTAGTAATTCACACCAAATTTATATTTATAGGGCAGACTTTGCTATGACAGACTTTATAATTTCTTAATAAAATACATCACAAATTCTATTGTTGGGTATGATGAATTGTATAGCAGTTAAAGACCTCCCCAAGAATCATCCCATAAAAGGACTGCAAAAAATGTTGAGTTTTTAATATCAACATTTTATAGAAAATATTGTGAGAGTATTTAAATTACATTTATCTCGCTGCTTGAGAATACATGCATATTTTTTGCTTAAAGGGACCATCTCCTATCTTTTTTGTACATGCATTTGTAGATATTGGCAAAACAGTATACAGAAATTCCCCTAATTTAAGTAACTTCTTAAATCTGAGATAATTCTGCAATTTAAGATTGGTAATATTCCCAACCGTATGTGTAATGCACTAGATTTTCAAACTGGAAAAAACAAGGGGAAACTGAAAGACTGGTCTTGTTTTTTGGTTTGTTTGGGTTTTTTTAATATAACTTTACCTCATACTCTGAAAAGATTTGATGTTCTCATTATTTTGTGAATGGTGCTAATTTGCAGCATCTGCCTATGGTACAGCCAAAGATAGAAGCATACCTGTTGAAAAGCTTTAAACTGAGAAACCTCTGGGTGACTACTGGTAAAGTAACAGACACACTGGATCCTGTCACAATAATTGGAGTTATCTTCAGGGTAATTTGTTTGGGTTTTTTATTTTTCTGTATTGCAAAAAATTTGAAATACCCTTTCTAAAAGTAAAAGCAAGTTTTTGCTATTGGCCACAGATAAATAATACACCTCTGTTGGTGAGGGCTTTATACTGTTGCTCCGCAATATTTATTTATATTTATTTATTAGACCGTTTAGAGAGGGTAAGAGTGTCTGGTTACATTTTACAGTTTGGATGTTGTCTCTGGTTTTGATTGAAGAATGTGTATTCCTAACAGCTATGTACAGCAAAGCTGTGCATTGTAGAGTAGACAGCTTTATAGACTTGGTAAATAATTAGAATAAAATACGAATTAAGGTTTTAAATAATGTTCTCAGTGACTTGAAGGGATACCCTTAAAACACAGCATTCAGTACTTTAATATATAATTGGTCTTTCATCACAATGAAAAGACATGGAAGAGTCCTTAAATGTGTTCCAAAATAACCACTAAACTTTTTTTCCCTCTTTCATTCACAGGCTAAGCATACCTGATCTTCAGATGACATTTTTACTGAGATGGATTGCAGTGATTGATTTTTTAAACTAGCTCTATTACTTAAGACTGACACAAGGTAGGAGAGGCAGAGCAGCAATAAATATTTTCATTTTCTCTGTTGAGATTTGCTGGTATTTCCAGTTTTGTGGAGAAAATGTCTGGGTTTTATCACTGTCCCCAATCCTGCCTCATGCAGTCCTGTAGAAAAAGACAGTCTAGGAAATGTCATAGTTTTCTGTGAGAGTCATAATAATTTCATGGCATTTTTAAGAAGTTTGAAAGCAAAATTCTTAGAGTTTTGCACAGGAGGAGAATTCTGCAGAAATCTCCAGTTATATCAAAGATTATTTTTTTCACCTCACCTTTACAATTAAGAAGTCCATTCACATTAGTGTTGCTGTTGCAAATAAGCCCTGAGATTTTAGTTTACAACAGATACCTGTTCAGCTATAAAACCAAACTCCAAAGGGTGCTTTCCCTTTAGCTCCAAAAATTTGCATTCTTCAGAGTCCACAGGAGTTGAGGGCCATCAGAACTTTATGGACATTAAAAGTATTCTTTGCTAAAGAAACACTTTTCTGGATGGCCTGTGGTTGTTACACATGCTCCACCCAAAACAGTCTGTTCTTGGATGGAAAAACCTGTCAGGCAGCTGCTGCCCTGCCTGATTTTAAGTACCTCACAAGATTAGGTCCAAAAATAAACTGTGCAAGTAATTTAGAAAATCATAAACTCCTAAGTCATTTAAAGCAACTCTTTGTGTATTGTGAGAGTAGAGAAGGGGGTTAAAAAAAAGGAGAAGCTATGTGCACTGTTCACAGGTCAATTTCATATGGTTGGTTTGTACTAGAAATGTTTTTAAACACTGGTTTGGTTATCAGTTTTCTTGCTGCTCAATCTTTTCTGTAACTTGGCTCACTAATTTATAATAGATTTGTTCATTTTTAAGTTCATGGCACTGTCATTTTGGGATATAATGTGATGTACTGGAATGTACTGAGTGTGTCTAAATGGGCTGGTTGTGAGAAATTTTCTATTTGAAAAATAAAATTCTGTCTCACTCTTTGAAGTCCCCAAATAATTTCCATAGAAATTTCTCTTCACTGACACCTACAGCACAATAATGTGTCAAGGACAGATCTATATGTAAAAATTAAATCATCTTCTGAACTTGTGTATTGATAAGTAAATTGCAGCATCTTGCAATGCAAGATGAAAAAAGATTCCTTTTGTAGTTCAGAAATAAGGACATTGAGGTTGGGGGGCATCTTTAACAGAAGAGATTACAAACCCCAGGAGACCAACAATTTCCACACGTGCTTAAACAGGAATTCACCAGCTGGTTTCCTTGGGCTTGACACACAAATTGTAGCAGCTCCTTGACTTAAAGGAAAAATGTTGATCAAATGGTCATCAAAATCTTAATTGTCAATTAATTGTCAATTTTCAAATGACACTAACTTTACCTCTATCAGGTCATCTGGTTTTGTTGCTTTCTAGCAGTGGGAGAGTCTTATTGACCAAGACAGTGTGCTGCCCAGGGGAGAGAAGAGGATAAGCAAGACTGGGACCAGCACGATTATCCCCTGCTCAATGACTCTGGATTGATAGATCTCTCCTCCTCACAGGACAGCTGCTTCTCTTCAGAGGTCAATGTAATTTCTGACATCTTTGAACTGAGATTTCCTTTTCGTGTCATGTCCTTTGCCTTCCATCCTGTGGACTTTTCTGGCCCAGGAGCAGGGCAGAAATGCCAGCATAGGAATTTTCTGAGGATCTTCTAATCACAGTTCAATGCACACACCCTCCTTGTCCTCTTTTCAAAAGATCACAGGTCTAAAGAAACTCAGTTGGTGCTTAGTGCTTAGGGACTTGGTATAGTGGTGGATTTGGCGGCACTGGGTTAATGGCTGGACTTGATCTTAAAGGTCTGTTCAAACTTAAACAATTCTGTGATTCTATAAAAAGCTTGGGAAAACGATTTTGTACATCACTGTTTGAATCAAGACCAATCTGTTTGCCTCCAAGGTAAAGGGACACGTCACTGATTTTTAGTGTGTTTGACCATAGGAAACAAATTTAGAGGTCTTGTGCCTTGGAACTTCTGCTTTGTAGCCCAATGCATGTTGTCGCTATTTGACAAGACATGGACCACACACGCATGACAACTCTTCACAGAGGAGGGAGGAAAAAGAAGTTTATTAGGAGACTTCAATTTATATATCATTGAAAAAGAGTCCAGGGATTGGAAGGAAAGGTTGCCACCTCTCTGACCATACTGGTCAATCCAAAAGTCCATCAATTCTCGCTTCCTCCAGAGAGGAATGCAAAAAACAATTGCTGTTCACAGAAACACGTGTGGGAACTGACTCTAAGAATTTGAAAACATCAGAAGGCTAAAAAGAAAACATGCAAGAAGCAGGTGTCTGATTTCAACTAAGATTTTCACATTAGTTTAGCAGTCCTTTTGCAGAAAGATAACACTGTTTGCTTCTTTGCTTGAGCAAGTAACAGGATGTGGCATAGCATATTGGAGACTCTACATATCTTTCAAGACTTTGCCTCTGGTAAAATCTAGAGCTGTCCCTGCTGGGTTTTGCATGGACTGCACGTTTTGGCATAGTTTAGCACAATAGGTTTGCTGTGGCAGCGTGCAAAAACTTCATTTTTCATGGCAGCCACATCTCATGAGTCTGTGTCCTGGCAAATGCTTCATGATGGGCAAGGTATTTGCTGGAATTCACCTAGATATCTCTTTGCCTGATATTTATGAAAAAAAAATTGTGGTTTCTTCTGTTGCTTCTAATGAACTATGAAGAGACTTGACAGTCCTGCATGCCAGTATTGCACTTGCTGATATAGTCATGTAACACACCTGTACATGACTACAGGCCCAAATGAAGGGTACAGCTGAAGCTTATTAAGAAAAAAATCATAATACTGATTTTTTCCCAAAATTTTCTCAAGAAGGACAGTTGTAAATGCAAGTAAACTTGGCCCAATTTTTGTAAATAATGAATTGATGTAACAACATGTTGTTACCAAAAGTAGTGAATACCAGGATGACATTCCCATTTAACCAAAAAGTTTTAAACCCGATTTCTTTTCTCTGAAGCTTTCAAATTATTAATTTCTGTGGCTGTATACAACACGTTATATTTTCTCTTTCATGTACATTTTCCTTCATCACATCTATTTTTCTCCTTGATGTACAACAAAAACTCATCGTATATTTTAGGAATCTATTTGGAAATGCTTTGCTACTTTTATAAAACTATGTTATTTTGTTATATTATTTAAACAGAATATTCTTATACCGAAGAAGTTAGAGTAGAAAGCATAGCTGTGTTTTAGATTCCAGCATATGATTATGCCCAATCTTAATCTCTTAATTGTGAGCTGGAAAGTTATTTATCCTCAAGCATGAGTTTTAGGTGATGCTGGCAGTGAAAGTTTTTATCCCTGATATGATGCTTTCTGCTGTTCTAATGCAGCCACATTGAGGTGGTGTGGAAAAATCTTCTCTGATCAGCAGGCTCCTTTACTGTGTTGTTAACTGTGACTCAGGGAGAGGTGGGCACGTTCAGCAATTCACCACACAGAGCTGGAAGGCCAGCACAAGGCTGACTGCAAGTGCTTGGCAAAATAAAATGTTTAGATTTTGGTCTAGTTCTCTTACTGAAGTCAGCAAAGGGTGTTCCTGTAGGCAAGCAGAGCAGTAGCAGCAAGTTGATAAATTGCTTTTAAAAATTCCACTTCCGTTCTTTAAATGATCGAATGGCCAAAAGGCTGGAGCCAAGCTACACCTAGGAGAAAAGTTTTAGGTGAATACTCTAAGGCAAGTGGATAATTTACTGCACAGTCTTAACCAGCTTGGCTGCTCTTTCTTGCTAGCCCGTGGTTGGGATATTACATACCTTGCCTCTTCTGTTTCATTGGGAAAGTAAAACTCTGCTCCTGAGCATTCTGAGTCTCATATTAAAAGAAACAAAAACCAGCTGTGCATGGACAGATATGCAGGTGAATAAGAATTATTTGAAGGGTGGAGGGGAGGGGACTTAGCCACCTCTTATTGCCTGGCAAAATTACATATGTGAGCAGGATACAATTAATCTGATGTAATGTTTGGCTCATCTGTCTGAACAAGGCGCTGACAGGGAGTGTGGTGAGAGCTCTCATGGTCTGCTCCACATTTCTCTATGCCAGGTGCAGCAGGGCCAGCCTGAACAGCAGCCTGCTGACTGCTGTGTCCTGTGCTGGGATCGTGGAGCGTGGCCCTGGAAGTATTCCATTATCAAATATGTAATTCTAAATTTAAGATACAGGGGGAAAATGTTGTAACTGTCCTCAAAGAGAAACATCACAACTGGAAAAATACTGCAGTAATGTTACACACAATGAACTGCATATAAATCCTGAAAGAAATCCCAAAATCAAAATTGTAAACTTAGGGTCTGACTGTTGCTTTAGCATCATTACTTAAAGCACACATTATTTGAGGTTCCAGATCTGATAATGTTCATCTTAAACACATTGTTTCATTTAATTTTTTCCCCTTGTGATGTCAAACTCCCATAGTTCACAAGGCTACTGAATAAGTAATACTGTATTTACCACTAATTTACATACACTGAGTGTTGAGAAATAGAAAAGATTCTGGGTCTTTTGAATAATTTTCTGAGGGACTTGGCAAATGCCTGAATTCTGACTACCCTGTACTGCACAGCTGAGTACCTGTTGCTCTTTGTGAGGTATCGGGCTTGTTCCTTTTGTATTTACCACAAACAGAGGTACAAAAGCAAGCACACTTATGCTTGCCAAAATGTTCTCTCTTCTGCTGTGCCCACAAAATCCTATATTGCCATCCATCTATAGTCATTTGTCTCCAAATGGAGATTCAGCTGGGTCACTGCTCTGTTTGTAAATGCCACAGATTTACAGGCATGTTTTAAAAAACACTTGATATGTATATTTCTCCCTTTGAAAGTGTCTTTTATTATGTTCTTAAAAATGATTCAAAACTGTTCATCTCCTAATAGATACACTGTATAAGCAGCACTTCTGTAAAAAGAGAATAACGTGTGAAATTCAGGCTGAAATTCATAGACAAGAGTCCCAAGACATAACTGGTGCTATGAACTAGAGAGCAAACGTAAGGAAAGGATTATCCTAAGGCTTGGGCTCATTCCTGCTTATAACTGATGGCAGGATGGATGAATAGATTTTTTTTTTTTCTCCAGGGCACATATCAACTGCATGCAACAAATAGGCATTGATGTCTACCCCTCATAAGCTAACCAATGTTACCAGCTTGTAAAAACACAACAATTATTAGCTGATTTAGAAATATCCTCATGCTAATTTCATTTCACTTATTATGCCTAATGAATAACTAGATATTTGCACGAAGTGTGTGTGGATTTTTGCCTGAATTGTTAATCAAGTGATTAAGTGTAAGTGAGAGTAGTGCATCCAGATGACAGAAATGCTGTTCCAGTCCTGCATGCCTGCTGAACCAATCACAGTAAATTATCTGTTTTAAACATACATCTCCCTTAAGCTGCTCATCTGTAAATCAAAGCAGGGTTGGTATAGGCAATCTATCATGTTAATTCACCTTTTCTTCCACAGGCTTTTTATACTGGTCTGACTACAGCAGTTGTTTTGTTTTGTAGAAGTGGATATGATGATGCCCACTGCTTCTCACCACAGCTTAAAACTGCAGGCAGAAGTGCTTTTCAAAATGTTATCCAGACTGAAATGTATGTAGTAAGTTTGAACTTTAGGAAAGTTTAACTTGTAGGAAACTATTTAGTTATACTTTATGAGGTTTTTTGTGTCTCCAGATCTGGGGCCTCTAACACAAGAGAGATGAGCTTGGTGGAGCACAGCCATGGGAGGCCACCAAGGTGCTCAGAGGGCTGGAGCACCTCTCCCATGAATACAGGCTGAGAAAATTGGGGTTATTCAGCCTGGAGAATGCTCCAGGGAGACCTAGCAGCCTTCCAGTACCTAAAGAGGGGTTACAAGCTGGAGAGGAACTTCTCACAAGGGCAGGTAATGACAGAAGAAGGGGAAATAGCCTGAAATTGAAGAAGTGTAGGTTTAGACAAGATGTTAGGAAGAAAATCTTTTTGGGAGGGTGGTGAGGCTCCGGAAAAAGCTCTCAGAGAAGTGCTAGACACTCCATGCCTGTAAGTTTTCAAGGCCAGGTTAAATGGGGCTTTGAAGAACTAAGTCTAATTGAAAGTGTCCCTGCCCACGGCAGTGTGTTAGAAACTAGATTACCTTTGAGACCCCTTCCAACCCTCACCATGATTCTGTTTTTCTATCAGCGCTACGCACAGGGTGTAGAAACACCTGCTGGAAGCTGTGACCCCTCTATCCTTCAGGCCCTTCACCTGGGGGTAGCTGAGGATGAACTGAACTTTGCGAGCCCTGACACCGTCTCCACATCCACCTTTCGGCACCCACGTTAGCTGGCGCCCTCCTACGTGGTCACCTACCCTGGGTCACTCACCCCCCCAGCCCCAGCTGTGCCTGGTTCCTCTGCGAGGGCGGAGGATGGAGCATGGGGCCAGGAGCTGCCCGGGCCCCCCGGGTGCAGCCGGGCTCCCCCAAAACGCTGAGTGTGCCCTGGCCGGGAGCGGAGCGCGGCTCCCGCACCGCCCGCGGCCACCGGGAGCCGTGCGAGGGGAGCGGGGCCCTCCCAGGCGGGAGGAAGGGCGGGAGGAGGGAGGGAAGGAGCGGGAGAGCCGGGAGAGCGGAGCAGGAGCTGCCTCAAATGCTTGAAATAATTCCGCTTCCGTTCAGAGCCGGGAACAGCCTCCCACGGCACCGGGGCCTCGGAGCCGTCTGCTCCGTCCCGCAGCGCCGGCCGCGGCTGGCCCAGCATGGCAACCTCCCCGCAGAAGTCGCCTTCTTCCCCCAAGTCCCCCACCCCGAAATCTCCCCCGTCCAGAAAGAAGGATGACTCCTTCCTGGGGAAGCTCGGCGGCACGCTGGCCAGGAGAAAAAAAGCCAAAGAAGGTAAAAATTAACAGGTTTGCATATTTCCTGGGAGTTACCTTACTGGGGGGGGGGGGGGGGGGGGGGGGGAGAGGAAGGAGGGAGGAGACGGGGAGAGGAAAAGGCTCTGGGGAGCGGGAGGAAGGGGCTGGCGGGGACGGACGGGCGGGGTGGGCAGGAGAGCGGTGAGGGAGGAGCCGCCCCTACACCGCCGCTTCGCCGGCATCGCGCGGGCTGTGCCTGGGCCGCTCCGAGGGGCTGTGTGCTCCATGGCTCTGTGCGGGGCCGCTCTGAGGGGCTGTGTGCCCCATGGCTGTGTGCGGGGCCGCTCTGAGGGGCTGTGTGCTCCATGGCTGTGTGCGGGGCCGCTCCGAGGGGCTGTGTGCTCCATGGCTCAGTGCGGGGCCGCTCTGAGGGGCTGTGTGCTCCATGGCTCAGTGCGGGGCCGCTCCGAGGGGCTGTGCTCCATGGCTCTGTGCGGGGCCGCTCTGAGGGGCTGTGTGCTCCATGGCTCTGTGCGGGGCTGCTCCGGGGGGCTGTGTGCTCCATGGCTCTGTGCGGGGCTGCTCCGAGGGGCTGTGTGCTCCATGGCTCTGTGCGGGGCTGCTCCGAGGGGCTGTGCTCCATGGCTCTGTGCGGGGTCGCTCCGAGGGGCTGTGTGCTCCATGGCTGTGTGCGGGGCCGCTTTGAGGGGCTGTGCCCCATGGCTCTGTGCGGGGCCGCTCTGAGGGGCTGTGTGCTCCATGGCTGTGTGCGGGGCCGCTCTGAGGGGCTGTGCCCCGTTGCTCTGTGCCCTGTGGCTCTGTGCGGGGCCGCTCTGAGGGGCTGTGCCCTGTGGCTGTGTGCGGGGCCGCTCTGAGGGGCTGTGCCCCATGGCTCTGTGCGGGGCCGCTCTGAGGGTCTGTGCCCCGTT
Organism: Certhia americana; assembly: GCA_018697195.1. Classification (NCBI taxonomy): domain Eukaryota; kingdom Metazoa; phylum Chordata; class Aves; order Passeriformes; family Certhiidae; genus Certhia; species Certhia americana. The sequence continues at coordinate 10,038,582 of CM031861.1, read as the reverse complement.
GCTCTGTGCCCTGTGGCTCTGTGCGGGGCCGCTCTGAGGGGCTGTGCCCTGTGGCTCTGTGCGGGGCCGCTCCGAGGGCTGTGCCCCGTTGCTCTGTGCCCTGTGGCTCTGTGCGGAGCCGCTCCGAGGGGCTGTGCCCTGTGGCTGTGTGCGGGGCCGCTCCCAGGGCAGCTCCCCGGGCCGTTCCCGTGGTCTGTGTGCGGGCCTGGCCAGGGAAGGAAGGAAGGAAGGAAGGAGCACTGCCCGCAGCGGGCCGGGCGGCCGGCGGGCCCCGCAGGCCTGGGAGCGCACGGGGATTTTCTCTGGGCAGGAATTGCCTCCGCAGTTGGGGTGCGGACACCCAAAATTGCGGCGCTCTGTGACTCACAACGTGGTGTGCTGGTGTGCGGTGTGGTGAGCACACAGCGCTCTGCGCAATGCACACAACTGATTTAATGTTCCCAGCAGCTCCAAACGCAGTTACCCTTATGCTAAGCAAAGCACAAACTCGCGACGGTGAGCCTTCACAGAACGCCGAGCATATACAGCAGTCTGGTTCTTTGTCCGTATATGTGAATTAGTACCCACCCCCCGCCGAATTTGCCTGTGTGTAATCCCATGAGGGAGAAAATTGGAATTTAACCTCGCTCACCCATCATTTTCACAGCTGAACTTAATTTAAATGTGATGCAAAATGAGCCAAAGTACCAGTTACTTCACAACAGGTTTTCAAGCAAAATTCATTGCTTGTGAGTGTGAAGAAGGGTGTGAAGCTCATCAGCCCCTTGCTCCTCACGTTGACATGGGTGCTGAAGCCAGACACACAGTGTTTCAGAGCAGCATCAGTGCTGTGGACAAGGGTGACACAACTTGGGAGAGTACAGCTTCTCATTCTGTAACTATCACATCATCTTGCTGTGATGTACAGCCTTGCTTTTCAGTTAAATCCACGTTGCACGATTGTGCTCACATTATTTGGCTTTTTACGGTCATTGCAGGTGGACCAGATGTTGATGAAACAGTAAAGAATGACAGCTCCATTATTCACCTACCTTTAAAAATTATTCTGTTAGAGTATTTGTAACTATTAGCAACATTGAACTAGCAACATTCACGAATCCATATTATAGGTATGTTTAGAGATATTTAAGTGGGCCTATTTTTGACAGTTTGGGTATGTCCATTATATTGTCATTATTATTGTTTTTACTATTAAATACTTTTTTCCTTAGTGACAGATGTTTGAAGTCACAAATCTCCAGCAAACTGTTAGAGGCAGCAGTTACTTTTATCCACAGTCTTGTAATCTTACAAGAAGATGCATTCTGTGAAATTATACTTCATCTTGTTACTTTAATGTATTACATTTATTGGTTAAAACCTGCACCTGCCGTTTCATTATCACTGTCTATGCTTTTGAAATTTTGAAACTTCATTGTCCTTATCTTTTGTGTTTCCCAATTTTCTAGTCTATCTAAAAACAACAGTGGTTTAGTAAGTTGGGGGGTTTTTATTAACTTTGTAAGGACTGTTACTTGCTGATGGACAAAAATGTATTGTGTTAAATTCACCTTAGTATCCTTTTTACTTGGGTATGTATTTGTGACATTTCTCTGGTGGAAGCATATATAGAGGTGAAATTGATAGTATGCTATCTTATCTTTCTGTTTAATGGTTTATTGGTTTTAACACATTCAGATTACTGAATGCCTTACTGAAGCCTGTCCTCTTTCTTACTTCCTAATTTTTTCTTTACTAAAAATAAATACAAGTTTGCAAACTATTAACAAACATGTTCCTTGCTGACTGTGGCCCAGGTAGGTTCCATCTTAAGTTGTGCTGATTTTCTTTGTAGGGCTCCAGGTGTTTTTGAAGCCTAGCTAGGAATTTCAGAGGTCAGATTGTTCATCTAGGATCTGAGCTTTGGTGGTTTTTTTCCTGCTTTAACCAACCTATGGCAGTTTTCCTACGGAGGTGGGTCTTGGTCACAGTTATTCAACTGCTTAAATACAGGATTTATTGGAAAATGTTCACTATAATTCAGGATAAATGAGGGACAACTGAAAAATTCCACATCTTGCAGTTGGTATAAATTCTGCTGCTACATAGAGGGCAGAAGCATACTGATTTACTCCACAAGGGCTAAGAACTGGTGGGTTTTAATAAATCAAAAATGTTTTATCTCTTGTAGGGACTAAGCTGGTTACATTTTAGTACCATCTCTGCTGTATATGTAGTTAACTGTTGTAGGTGATACATGATTACACACCTGTGAGTTTTGTATTTATGTCATCAACAGGTGTTTTGATCATTGTCAGAATTACTTTTTTGTATATTGCAACAATAGAGCCAGTGCCAAAATGCCTCACCAACTGAAAATCCTTTAGGATCTGAAGTGACTTCATGATGAAGAGCAATGCAGATTATTTATGAAGAGAGTAAGGCTTATATAGTTTTAGGTGTAGCAAAAATAGTTTATAATACAACATAAAGTAGGATTTCAGTATTGACATTAATTTATATGCATAAATATATTTAAAATATACATCAAATTTTTGCTTATGAATTTCAAAGTTCTTGGCGTTGATAAGTGGTCCACCAGTGGAAGGGGTGAGGATAGTCTAGAGAAATGAAATGAATTCTCTAATATCAGAGCACAAATTAATGACCAAAACCAAGAGAGTAACCTGAGATACTTGAGATATCATACATGATCTAAGCAGGGATTAGTCATACCATAAGACATATGTTAATAAGGAAAATAAATTGCCATTAAATATTAGAGAGTTTTTGATAAAATCTGGAATTTGGAGCTCAGATTTGTTTATGTTGTCATCTGTCATCTGCAACCTTAGTCTGGTTTTCATTTGCAATATCTCCTTGCCAGTGGTGTAATTCAAGGATGAGAACATTCTACTTTAGTCTTCCCTCTGAGAGCATCTGCAGCTGCATCTTTAAATGGAGTATACATTCTGTTAAGGTAGCAAAATTACAAATTATTAAGTATGATTGGAATTAATTAAATTAGCTTTTTAGGCAGTGAGAGAGTTGTGAACTAAGATTAGAATATTTGACGGCCTGTCTGCAAACTGAACTGTGGCATGCAAAAGTTATTTGTGTTAGTAAAGGTCCATCCCCTTCATTTTCAAAAGGCATTTAAAGACTGGGCACCCCATATATGTTAGTGAAGAATCCCAGTCCTTATCTGTCAGGAGTTCAGATATAGGGTGGAGCTCATCATATGAGCAAAAAACCCCCCCAAATTATATTTTTTGTAAGCTCCTTGTAGTAGTCTGTACTGTGTAGTAAACGTGTCTTTAAACACATGCAAGAAGAGAACAGAATAGCCTTTTTTAAAAAGATGGGAGGGGGATTGTGTTTTCTAATGAATTGTTCGTGGTGGGTTTAGTAAGGTCATGTGTGATTGTCCTCCTTGAATTTTCCTGGCCTGGCAATTATAAACACAGAAAATTTGCTCCCTCTAATAGCTTATGTTAGTGGAGAATGTAAAGAATTGTCCTGTGACATGCTGAAAAATCTGTGATACATTTGGGAACAGAGAGTGAAGGTCAGAATTGCTTAAATTGCAGAGGAGCAGATGGGAAACAGCCTGGACCCGTGAATTTGGTGGAGAGCGATTGTATGGGCTCAGTCAGTTTTCCAATTGATGTGACATCCATTTCGGTAATTTGACTGCTCTTCTGCCTAATTTATTTGGAGTTGATGGGCAGGAGAAAGAATGAATTTTCTGCTGTTCTCCACTTATGATATTTCTTCTTTTTGTGTATGTCTTGTTTTGATTTAATTTTGGTATGTGGGGTCACAGTAGGCAGTGTGCCTCTCTGTGTGCCTCAGAGAACAGTATGTTAACAGTGTAAAATATTGTAAATTGTGGTGGGTTTTGATAATAACCTTAGCTTTCTTAATCTTTACTTCATGTGTTTTATGGAATAATATGAAATCAGAAAAATACAGGAATACAAAGAGTAAATGTGAGGTGATGAAAGCTTTTCAGGTGTTTTATATAAAATGTTTGTCTTTCTGCAATCCGTGAGTAAAATGCTTTGCTGTGTGACTCACTGCAGAAAGATCATGCCTTGGTCTTGCTCTGGGGCTTTTTCTATGAAATAAATTTATTTCTTGGTGTACATGAAGTGTTCTGCTAGATTTTAATTGACTCATTTTCTTTGGACCTGTTTCTGCAACTTACAGCACAACAATTGCAAATGACTAGTTTTCTTGTCAGTAGATGTTTGTGCTTGTGTGTTTCTTGTGTGAGAGATTTAAGGCTGGCTGAAACAGTCTGGTTGTTTTTCTTCTGCTCTTCCCTGATGCTGTATTTAAAAGCAGGAGCTGGAAGAACTGTGTCCTACCATCATGTTTGCTAATGTACGGCATGAATGATGAAAATGCACCACTGGGTGCTAATTTCATACTGGTGTTTAGAGGATGGCATGTGCTATCTTCTGTGAAGACATGGGAAAGGCTTTATTGTCACTCTTATCCATGCTTTTCACATTCTGCCTTTCACTGCAGCATATCATCAACCCAAGGCCTTCTAGTGCCATCAGAGTAGCTGAGCAGCTGGTTTTGCTGTCTTACATTAACGTGTTTCACCACCAGCCTCACTGCACATCAGCTGGAATGTGCTCAGAATCTTTTCCCTGTGTTCTGTGCCACACATTTCCACGTCCCTGGTGTGCTGCCACAGGCACAACACAGACAGCTGCAGAGCTGATGCTGTGCAAAACCTGCTGGAATCACCACTGAAAGAATTACTGCCTTGGAGCAAGTTCTCTTAAGTAGATAAAATACTTCTGTTCTGTGGAAGGAACAGGGACAAACAGAAAAACAGAGGGGAGGTCCACTTGCTTTGTTTGTTATTTCACTGCTTCAAGCCTTCTGAGCACACGTGCAGTAAGAGAGAAACTCCTCAGGAGGAGAGCACCGGGATGTTGTTTGTGTGCTTTGAAGCTGAATTGTCAGGGGATGTCTGGGGACACCTGTGCTGTGGAAGGGATTGCTCGGTGGAAAGGAAGATAATTGCCTCTGAAAGCTGCACACCCACCTGTCGCTTGGGCTGGGATGGCAGTGGACCTGCAGCTGCAGCTCTGGGGCTGAAACGCTCTGCCCTGCTTGGGGCTGTTTGGAGCTCTGCTGGGTACTGCTTTCCTTATCTCCCCTTTTTTAGTACCCTCTGGCTCCAGTTGGTTCAGAGAAAGACCTGAAAATACTGTGAATGCTTTTCTGAATCTCAGAAATAGAAGATAATCCTAAATTATTTGTAAAAATTCATTGCTTCAACTGAATGTTTGTGCAGGGCCCAGTCCAGTTATTCTTGGTCCTACTGTTTCATGTACAGCACTCAAATCTGCAGGAACATGTGAGTCCCAGGTGCCAGCTTTTTTGCCAGACAGTGTATATCCAGAGTTATGCTGTCATGGTAGAGCTGGGTGTGTGCATGCCTGCTTTATGTGAAGGCCTCCCAGCAGGTGCACAGGTGTGGGATTGTGCTGCCAGTATTGAAATGAACACAAAACACAGCACTTGCAACCAACCTCTGGTGTGCCAGAGAGGAGGCAGAGGAGCCCGTGGTGATGTCTTGCAGGAGGCCAGAGGAGCCATGCATGCAGTAAGGGGATCTGTGTGAAGGGAGCACAGAGCCTGGCTATTCATGATTACTTTCTGAAACCTACTGCTGTGAGATGTTTTGGATGGCAGGAATGTTTTTTAAAAGGAGTGGAGGGTGGGAGCTAAAAATGGGTCTGGGTGCATCTATATGTCTCCAGTGGCCCACTTGTGAATCACGTAGGCCATCACAGACATCTTGTGTTCAGAAATCATAAAGTAACAGTTGTGACGTCTGTTGGGATTATGAGGCTGTTACAAAGCTTATATAAAATTCTGTTGGTTTTCTCTTCCCTGTTTGTATTATAAAGCATTTCTTCCAGGTACCAGGGCCCTGGGCTTTGATCTCCTGTTCTGACCCAAACCAGCCATGAATTCTACTGTTCTCTGACTACCTGCATGAGGGCAGTAGAGCCTTTGAATTCCATCTTTGCATTTGACTTGCAAAAGCAGCCTAAATTATGGCAAATTGGGCAAGTCAGCTGCTGCAGAAGTATGTCTTTTATTTCCTGACTTTTTCCCATTTAAATAATTCCTTCATCATCTGAACTGAGGTTTCAGCTAAAATTAAACATGCATTGAACAAGTGAAGAGCCTCCAGTGCTTTCAGAATACAGGATGGAGCCATGGAAAAAGAAAAAAAAACCCAAAACAGCTAGGGACCAGCTCAGACTGATGCACCTTTGTTTCAGCACTAGTTTTTTCTTTACATCTCCAGGTTTATAACATGCATTCTCTTAGATTGTCCTCATAAAAACATATATCCGGTACACAGAGTGAAGGTAGATATAATTGAGTAATGCTGTAGAATAAACATGAGGTACTCACCTGAGGATGGAGTGTTCATCCTCGATGAAGGGACTGAGCAGTCAAGAAACTTTAGAACTCTGATGTTTCCCATAGCATTTAAAGGAATCTGCCCTGAAGTTAAGAGAGGAGCTAAAAAACTAAGACTCTGGCTTAAGGTTCTCACTGGATTTGATTACTGCTTGTGGGTATTCCTTCTTCTGAAACCCCTCACCTTAAATGCAGCTTCCTGTAAGTACAGGTCTGTGCTTCTGGAAGTCTCCCCTGCACAGAATCTCTGGGATGCATCCTAATTTTTATTTTCTTTCTTTAATGCCTTTCACAACCATTAAATGATGCCCTCCCTGCAGACCAGATAGTTTAATATTGGGCTCTTTGCCTTTCTCACAGAGATTAACCAAGAACAGTCCAGTTTGTTTGTTATGTCACTGTATCTGAGATCAAGTGCTTCCTAATAACTTAATCCAGAATTCTGCAGTATTTTTCAGCAAAATGCTGGTGTTGCTGAGGGTGAAATCAGCAGTTTTAGGGACACAGTTCTTTGTGAAGTGAAACTTCAAAAAATCACTGGTTGACATGTACCTAAAATTATGTTGCTTTTCCATCTGCTGTTTCTGTCCTGTTTCTTTTCCTCCCCACACCAGTTTTTACTCAAATGCAGTTGTGTCTAAGTTGATAAGCTGTTTTATCAGCTAAACTGCAGCCAGCCCCAAAAGGAGACATCCTGAAAGGCCAGTTGACACTGCAGGTGGTGCAGTCAGCGCTGTGCTGGAGGCAGTGTGGTGCCATTTTGCTTGAGAGAGGATGGAGGTGCAAGCATTTTGCAGTGCTTCACATTTTCACTTGCAGCTCTTCCAAATGTGGAGCTGGGCTGGGGCTGAAGGTGCAGCTTGCCCTCTCTATGTTCTGTATGCCTTCTCCAGTTTGTAGTAGTTCTGTGCTGCTCTTGAGTGTATGGCTGTAGTTGGAGCACCGAGTAGCAAAGCACTCAGAGCCTTGCTGTATCTACATGTATCATCATGCATTTTCTGCTTGGTGTGCTAATACTTACTAATAGAGAGCATTATTTGGCTTGAATGCCCTTGTCCTTGTTGGAATTGGGTGTGTATGTGTGTGTGTTGAGTGCACCAGTGAGTTAATTCACTTTAGTGACCAAACTGAAATACAAACAAAAGATGTCTTGGACCAAAAGCAAAATCAGATCTATGGCCTTTTGTGATCCTTAGTCTACTCTGCAATTACCCCTTGAAAAGCTGTGCTCAGGCCAGAGAAAACCAAGGGCCAGGAAAAAAAACCAGGGATGTGACTGGTCAAGAGTGAGTTGTACTGGCAGAGCTGTATTAGGAAGATTAGCCACCATCTGTTCACCCAAATCCTGCACCTGGCTCTAGACTGTGCCACTGTTCATCAAGCAGTGATCTTTCTCAAAGTATTAAAGAATTGGAGGGTGAAATAACAAGGCTCTGCAGTCTCCCAAATGCTCTTGTTTCCTTTCAGTGTTGTAGTAGTCCATGTGAAATAATTGCATGTGGTGCTGTGAAATGTTCTTATCATATTTGTGGATTTAATACAAAATTAGAGAGCACATAGGTCCTGACTTAGCATTACTGCTTTCCTTTTAATCTTTGCACTTCTCTTCCTGACTTCTTACTGGTCTTTGTGTTGAGTAGCACACAGTGTACCCTGGTTGACAATATGTTACTTTTTCTTAGATAATTATTTTTGTGAAAGAAAACACCTGGAATATGAATTTCTGTGAGTCATCCTTGGTAGTTGCAGCCATGGTTAAGTCTCCCTCTGGCATTTCTGATTCCTGCTTAGCATAGAGCTGCTCCTGTTCTTTGCCCTTCCAGTGGAGTGGTAGAGCACTCTTTGGCACTGACCCAGTGATGGATGATATTAGCCTTTATTCATAGTGAAACCTATGAAATCCCACTTGGGAAAAGGGACTTTAGGAGCAGAGGGGCTGCAACAATTATCATAGAGCACTGTTCCACATCAGAAGCTCTGGGCAGAGACAGAAGGTTGTGGTGGAGAGAGAAGCATCTCCAGCCCAGTAGTGATTTCCCAGACATAAGAATACAATCTGACACTGCAAAAACTTTGAAAGAATAAAAAATTCCAAGTGTAGCCTAAGCATTATAATTTCCTGAAAGTTCCTTCAACATAAGGTTCATAATTTTTTAATGAAATATGTGTTCACAAGAAGAAAAAGTCTGCCACAACATCTATCTAAACCCTTGGTAGTTATCACTCTTTTCCACTAGCCACATTTCTTTTTCTTATGGTACTGTCTTACGTTCACATCTACTAAAAATACCTAAAACTCCATGTCACCAGCAACAGTCCCTTTTCAGACAGCAAGCAGGTAATGATTGCTGGGTTCTTTTCTGTTAGGACTTAGCACTCAGCTTTTCATTTACTGCAGAGGGAAAATTGAAGTTGCGTGTGATGGCAGAGCCATTTCTGGCCTTTCTGGATTCTAAGAGGTGCATGTTAATGTGTCAGTGCTGTCCCACCATTGCATCTGCAGTTCTTTAGCCCACAGCTGATTGTTCCCCTGCAATTACAGTAGTGAAAGGCTAGGTGTTAGGTGATCACAGGGCTGTGGCTGAGCACCTTCCTGGCCCAGGGACAGACAGGTATCACCCTCAGCAAACACATGGGCAGGGTGCAGGCAGCCTGCAGAGCATGTGTGCTGCAGGGCTGGGAGTTAAGGTCAGAATTTCCCAGACAAGAATGCCTAAATTGCCGTGCCCTACTTACCCAACTGTGAGCTGGATTAATGAAAGGGAGAGTTTAGACAGAGAAGTACTTTGGGTACATTTAGTGGGAGAAGAGATGTTTTCTTTTGTATCTGTACAGGTGGTCCTTTTGAAGCAAGCCAAAATAAGCTTCCTCACCTGGGTAACGGCCTGAATGGGTTGGCAGGGTGTGAATCCATTTTCAACACATGTAAAGAAAAGCGTGACAGTTTGCCAGTGCGCAGCCTTTCATTTATTTTTTTCTTTAGCAAGTTTTTTCTTTGGCCATCGAGTTAGGCTGAGGCCTAATTTTTTTTTTTTTTTTTTTTTTTTTTAACCGTAGGCAGTTCTAAAGTAGCAAACTATTAATAGTGAAATATTAGTTTTGAAGAACACTAATGCACAGGGGATTCTAGAGCAAACGAGGCAATGCTGTCAATGGTTCAGATTGTTCTTAATTACAATAATGGCATTATAGGAGCTGCAGTTGCTGTCGGGCACAAAAGAAGATAATGATAATGTCAGAGTGCTCAGAGTAAATGCAGTATAATGTATTGCAGTGCTGAATTCAAAAGATGATATGCCTAACTTGTCGTCAGAGTGCATGAAGAAGAAGAAGAATGGTAAAAGGTCAGAACACTTTTCGTTGTAACTGTAGTTCAGGGGTTTGGATTCTGTAGTTTGGGTTTTTTTGTGGCCTATGCTTTCAGGCTTAAGAAGAAATGTCAGGTCTCCTGTGTTTAAGTGATAAGTATTCATTTTATTAGAAGATGTGATCACATCTGTCCTACCCACTTGGAATAAAGAACATCACTCTTGCTTTGAGAAGGAAAGAAAATATCTGTTGGCTCAGTACCCTCATATCTTCAACATGTTTGATATTGATCCTGTCAGAATAAAAGAACAGGAATATGGTAGATTTGGCCCTGAGTCAGAATTTGCCCCAGCAGCCTCTGGAAGTATGTCCAGACCTGTTTGATTCATGTGATCCCTATTTTATAATGAGACCAAAAAAATTCAACTCTGACTTTAGGCATGTTTGAAAGTTGCATTTGAATTTTATGGCTAGAGGCCAAATCTGAATTGCAGCACTTTTAAACATTTTTATGCTGTGCACTGAAATTCATTACTGCAGAAGAAGAGACTGCTGTTTGACTGCAAAGTAAAACTCGCAGCAGAGCAGCTCATGGTCTTGCATTCTTGTTACTGCTTTGTTATAAATCTCAATTGTACATAAGGACACGTAACAAACTGGAAAATAGTCGTGGTATTCCTCGTTATACCACGAGTATTCAAAGTGACGTAGCATTTTGCATAACTCCTAAAACCTTACTGCAATGGTGGGCTGAATTGGAAAAAATAATCAGCATCCAGTTGATTTGCAACTTTATTATTTTGTTCATTTTTAACTTACTTGAAATAGTTAAAACCATCTTTAACCGATTGGATACGGTTACTCCCAAAGGGACCGGTTTATGTAGAATCGGAATAAATATTTTTTAGGAGTTGTTGTCTCATGCAGAGCATGCCAGCATGTAAACACAATTTTTCCTCAGCAGACCGCAGGGTGCAGGTGCTCTGCAGGGCACAAGGTGGCTCCAGCTGACGAGGAAAGCTGGCGTGAGCAGCCCAAGTGCCAGAATGAGTCCAGAGGAATCGGGAGCTCAGCAGTTCCCGTGTGCATGCCTGGTGTTCTGAAAATGAACTGAATCTTAATGGCCTTTAGCAGAAAACCGTGCCTAGCCTTAGGGTCAGATCAGTACATTTAGTCTGCATTTGGGGTTATTTTCATTTTTGAAGGAGTTACCCCAGTGGATTTTATCAGACATCCTGCTTTGCCTGAGTAAAAGGTAATAATTCTGTGCAGAACAGCATTCCCAGGGTAAGCTTTTGAAACAGAGTTGGTATACCCAGTGAGAATAAAAATGTAAAGAGAGGCAAAAGATAGGATAGAGAATGAAAGTTTAATGAGAAGGGGTTGGGTTTTTTAGTTTGGGTTGTTTGGTTTTTTTGGAAAAAGTTCATTATAATTTAATGGGAGAGGAGAGAACAGAATAAGCTGATAAGAAAACCCCATATTATAAACAGAAAATCAGAAATGCTTTGTGTCTTTATTTCTACAGTCTCACACCCTGTAAAATAGCATTTTTGTTTCCAGAGTCTCTTAGAAGTGAATTGCTTGTCCATTTCTATTTCCAATGTAATATTAGCTGCTAATAGTCTGCCCTTACACAGAACATCTTTGTCTGGCTGAAACACCTAAGAATTTTAAGGTGACATCAGAAAAGGAGAAATGTTTGTCCTCCCTGCACCATCTGCTTGGTCAACTGAGGAAGAAAAGGTGAATTGATTTACTCATGTGGTCTTCTGCAGGCAAAGAAGTGGAAGGGAGCAGTGGTCTCCTCATTTCTGTGTTTAGTCTTGTTCCATTAGGCAGCTTTGTGCCATTCACAGGTTTTTTTTGGGTTTTTAACTCTCTGATGCGTGTCCTGATACTGATGCCTTGGAAGGCTGACCTGGAACAGAGACCAGACAGAGCAAAAGGAATAAAATAGATGTTTATTAAAAGGCCTCAATGGACACGCCCTGGGCAGTGCATGAGCCCAGCCAGAGCTACACCCAGCTTGAATTCAAGATAGTTACCAAATAGATGACTGGTCAGGAGGTCCCACACTTTTATAAGTTCTGGTCCATTAGCATATTGGAATTAATTGTCCAGTTATAGCTTCAGGTTGTGAAGCTCCATCCTCCTTGTTTTTCTCCCTTCAATTCACCATTGTTCATGCTCTTGGGCCTGAAATTTGTGTTGGTTGTCCTTGGTCCTAAGCTAGAGAAGGAATTGTTTTGTCTACTCTGTGAAGAGAGCTTAGTAGCACTTAATATGAAACCCAGAACTACACACTGAAACAGCACAGAATATGAAAAATATAAAAGCTAAAACTCAAGGCATCAATACAGCTTAGATTTTTATATGAAACTGAACTTTTAAGTGGTTGGGGTTGGTTGATTGGTTGGCCTTTATATGTGGTCTAGGTAGAAGTTTCCTGGGGTTTGAATTTTTAAATATGCTTTTCATACAGTAGCAGCAGGAATTATATTAGATAGATATAGGAAGAAATAACATTTCTTAATGTAATCTTTAACCCAAGGAAAAAAGGTTAGGTTAAGAGGTTTAAGATGTTTTAGTTAACAACAGTCTTTCTCAAAGTAATGTCAGGTGTAAAAAAATTTGCAAATCTGACTTTGCTGTATTATTTATTTTAATAGTCTTGAAGTGTATTTTCTTTTTTAACATCTAATGTTAAATACAGTGAAATACATTAGGTGCCAGACCTACACAACATTAATGTTAAAACAGTGCAAAGCACCATATTGACTTACTAAATTCTTCATATTTTCATTTTTACAAATGAATTTTATCAAAAGTTAGCTGTGGGCATGATTCTAATTAGTAGCTCCCCATATTAGATGTAATCTCTTTGTTCTTCATTCAGACACAACGCCCATTAGGGTCAAAGAAAGTTTTGACTGAATAAGGAATACAACAACTGACTGTAGTTTTAGTACATATAGGGCCAGATTGTGGGTCAGGGCCAGCCTAAAGTGTGTACAGCTCCAGTGATTCTACATCTTGTGCATAATAGGCAGATCATTCACACTGTTATGATGGTACTTTATTAACATGTCAAATACAGAAGAAAAAAACCCTGACAGTTTTATGGCTGCTCAGAATCTTACTAGCACATCTTGGTGTTTTGTGTTTCTGAACTGAAGTTATGCAAATATGTCTTCAAAAACATTTCCCTGTTTTCATGAGAGAGCAAAGAAAATAGAAGTAAATCAAAAATTGGGATTAAATACGCAAATAGTTTGGCCAATTAATAAATCTGCCTTTGCAGAATAGAAGGTCTGTGGGCTGGAGCTGGCTCTTAACTTAATGTTAACTTACATTTAATTAGCCAGGCCAGATGGAGGCTGGCTAAGCTTTGCATGAAGGCTTGTGGGAGAAAGACATAATCTTCCATTTTGTCAAAGGAACTAATACCACAGATTAAAGGTCGGTGTTCTTTTCAGAATTTAAAGAGTGGATGCATCGTGGCTGACAGCAAGAAACAGCAAGGGCACTAACAAATTAGCTTAACCCCTGGATGACTGGCATACCAGCTCTTCTTCATTTGCCTTCCCAGTTCAAACCATCGGTCTCCAGTTCCAGTAATAAATCCCAGGGAGATCAGAATGTCTATAAATTTTATTCTTTTGTCAGGGAAGTAGAGTTGTATGTAGGCAGTGAGCGTGGATAGAGACATGAAGTTCTGGGAAATGTTTTCTTACTCAGTGGAGTAAAACTTCACGCTGTTCAGATGCTAAGCACTTGGGATCAGTCTGACAAACCACTTAATTCCTCACCTAACAATGAGCGTGCAAGGAGACAAGTCAAGGAGTCAAGTCAAGAAACCATTCATGTGCTCAAAGAGGTGCATACATGGATCATGTCAGAGTAGGCAGAGCTTAAGGACTAAATCAGGCACATTCTCTGCTAAGGCTTGGAAATGTAGTGCAAAGAGGGAATGGATCTGTCAGACTGAACCTTAGGTACAGCTGCAAGAAATTGCACATTTTTAAAAGTGGGGAAATGAGAGTCTATTAAAAAAACAGAAAGAAAGAGAGAAAAAAGAGAGAAAGCAAGCAAGCAAGTGGTTAGATTTACTCTAATTGTTCAAGCATTTAACTAGTTTTTGGGGGTACTTCCTGGGGGCTTCAGCAACGTAGAAAAGAGTTCTTTCTGAGGTAGAGAATAGCAACACACATACAAAGAAATAATACAAATTTAGACTTGCTATGAAACATCACATAATTGTGCAGAAAATAATGTACCCTCAGCAGTGAGTAATAATTATTACAACTTTGGTCTGCCACCTTTGTGTATCTTATTTGCAGTGGAAATACCTGTGCACAATCTAGCTTGGGAAAGGAAGGTGGGAAATAAGTACCTACTGTTTGAGTAAGGTTTATGCCTGTGTTCAGGTACAGCAGTAGGGAATTAAATACCTGCTGGACTTCCCCATCTGGAATTCAGGCACCTGTAGAGCTGGTAGGAGTCTTTTGAACACCCAAATAACAGAGCAGATCTAGGTGCTTTAGTTCCGCAGCCATAGCTGCTTAAGTTCCTACAATGTGTAAAATTCCTTGGTAGTCACAATCTATTTTTACACGCTTAAAAACAAGCATTTCAAAACATCCTAGAGCTTGCTTCTAGGTTTGGTAAACTTTTTGCTACTAGACTACTTTGCCTATATTGTTGCATATGGACTGTCCCATGCTGGCCACTGCCCATTTGATGGTTGTATCACTTAAGTGAAATCGCCTGTATGAGATGGGGCCAGTTCTTATAAAGAGTGGAGCATTTTGCAGATCTCAGTTACTAAATTGTGCTTGCTGATAGTTCCAGGAGAGAAGGCTAAAGACCTGAATGAACATGAAAATTATGGAACTGTGCAATCTGTTTATGATTGCCTTGTGTAGATGGAGATTTGATATGCTGAGGTGAGAAAATCTCTGCTGCTGTTTACTGTAGCTTTTTTAGAATGTGGATAAACACAAGATTCCAGCACCATACTCCGCAAGGTGCACAAAGTAAAAAAATTAATTTTGGTGTGGAAAGCTCTTCTACTGTGTCAGCTGAACTGGAGATTTGGAATACCACTGAATACTTTGAAAGTTGTATGCACATGTATTTATGTTGATGCTTTCATCTCTTTTCTCGTTTTTAAATAATTGCATCCTGGGAATGGAAGAATTATTTTACTAGTCCCTGTTTACTAGACCACATTTATCTACAGTTACCAACTGGTGGTGATGGAGATACCACAGTTATTTTCCATTCTGAGTTACTGACATATTTCAGATACCACTTGGGGACAAAATATTTGAAGAGAATGGTAAATTTTAAACCCATTGTAGCTACAAATGATGCAATTAGCATTTACTTGTCAAGTAGCTCATTTCAGCTGTTATAAAAGCAGAGAATTATAGGATAGGTAGTGCACTTTTGGGAGAGGTGTAGGTAGTATGAAAATATTTCTTTTACTTTCCTTGTCAGGTAAAACTTAATAGTGCACATCTCAGCTCGAGAAATGCTCATATAGTACAGCCCAGTAGGATTTGTCCCAACAAGTACATTTGGAGAGAACCTTTCTGAGCAAAGTCATTCATCTGCCTTTGATAAGTATGTCAGACTTAAATCTTCAGGTGGGGATCACACTCAGTTTTGTATGGGCACAAGGACAAATTCTGCTTTCATTAAACTCAAAAAATGCTGTTGAAATCAGAAGAGTATGGGAGTCTCTCTTTTCAGGGAAGTACTGTGCAGTATGAAACTTGCCAAAAACTAATGGATTGTTTGCAGGAAATTGGAAGTTAAAGTGCATGAGTCAGTCGACTTCAAGACTGAATGGTTTCCACTGAACTTAAATAATGAATGCCAAAACCTAGAGATAGTACAAGCAGCTGCAGTGGTTTTCTTCAGTTGTTTCATCCAGGCACAGTAAGGGATTTAAGTTTAGCAGAATCCCCCCTGTCTTTTAGTTCTTCAGGCTTTAAAAGTTCTACATACATTGTTACTGACATGGAAACTTTTGCACAAGAAGCAGCCACCCAAGTATTTTATTTTTTTTTTTTTTGCTTCAAAGCAGTTACTACAGAGTACTGACTAGAATGTGCAGTGTCAGGGATTTCATCTGCAGGAAGCAACTACCTACTTTTGTAATGACAGCCAGAAAAGGAGAGGATCGTTTTTATTCCTCAGAAGTGATACATGCTAACGTTTCATTTCTCAAAATATTCAGGCCATTTACTTCCTGGTATGTACAAGTATTTCAATATACCTAATGAAATACATCAAACATTAGATGAAAGAATCATTCTCAGTAATTTTGATTTGTGACAGGTCTTATGCCCAGAGCATATTTGTTCAATTGACTACTTTTTATCAGACTACTAAATGAATCTAACTCTTTGTAGGAGTGCAGGAAGGGAATGAGGTGTTTGTGTATATACGTGTGGCTTAGATTTGAATTAGTTATTTGATGTCTGTGCATGAAGAAAGTAGGCATGCATGGCTGAGCAGATTCTTTGTCCAGTTCTGTGCTCCTGTTCTCCAGTTCTCTCAATATTTCAACCTTCTGAGCATTTCTGAGTTGCAGAATCTCTGAGTGCGCCAGAGCTTTAGGACTTTGGGTCTCATCCTCATGAGAGATGCTTCAGGTCACTAAGCACCTTTGTGCCCAGAACTGGGCACAGCATTCCAGGTGTAGAAATGCAGGTGCAAAGCTCCTCCCCTGTGTCATAGTTTTCCACCATGCACATCATCCGTGCAGCTCTTCAGCTGTGGTGTGGACAAGAGTATGGGCATGAGGTTTTAAGAAAATCTATATGAAATACATATGGACTTGGCCAAATGCTTCTTGGTGAGATTTGGCCTGAGTAAGCTTAACATTATATAGAAAAGTAATTAACTGCTTTTTCAAATAGAGAACAGTCCTGAATCAGGATGAAAAAATTATTTTGGTTTTGTTTTCTTCTTTTTTCTCTTTTCAGTTAGATGGAAACATGACTGAGGTTTTCAAAGGCAGCTGTAGGTTTTCATTGTGCAAAGTCAATATACCATTCTGTTACCAAGTCTAGAAAGGTGCCCACGTAGAGGTGGCTGATAAATAATGGCTACAGACTTAGCTGTGTTAATTTACATTGCATGTGATTTCCAGTTTTATCCCTCAGTTTTAATCTGAAGCTCTTTCCTGGCATAATTTACCATAAGGCCCTGTGAATACTTGCACAAGAGATGATGATCATGTGAGATTGATCAACAGGTTTGGAACAAAGTGCAATCACTCCTTTCAAAAGTAGTGGCCGTGGCACAATTTCCTTCATTAGTTTGGGATATTTAATTACTGTGTGCCTCAGTTTCCAGATGTGTGAAGTGGAGCACTGACGAGGATTAAATTTGGAAGAACCTTTGAGCTTTCTCGATGAAAAATGTTAAGGGTTATTAAGTGTGAATGTGGTGAAAGGCTTAGCAGACAGGTGTGGATTAAAGAAATGGTTTGAAATCCAGCAATTTAGTTCTAGGTTTAATTGAAAGTTGTAATCCCAGCAATTGGTGCCAGTGTCTTCTAGGCTTTAAATCCAACGCACTGGAGCGTGTAATTTAAGGCTTTACAGAACAGTATTAGTGCTTATATGTTTATCACTCAGCACGTGTTAGCATTATTCCTGTGGAATGCTCTTAATTAAAATCCAGGAGCTGCTTACAGTGCATTTGATACTTGCTATCATGAGCACTCAGTCAAGTTAGCAGCAAAATAAATTTAAAGGAATTATTTTTCTTAAAGCTACAATATAATTGGCAGACACTTTTGTAACCAGTGTTGTCATGAACACACAGGAGGGTTCGGCTGCAGATTCCCTGTTGATCAAGTGACTTCTGTTTTCATTTTTCAAGTCCTAATATTAGCTCAAGTAGGAGGAATGGGACTTTCAGTTGGTACAGAAAACAGGATGCTTTTGCAGCAAAATAGCCATTAGGGCATGCCTAGTTTACACATTGTGCTCTAACATCTCATGCTTCAAAGCCAGTTTTGTTTTGGAGGAGTTACACCCAGAGAATCTCTTGATAAATGGGTGAAATCTGTTGCTCTGGTTTTGAAGGGAAGGAACACACACCAAAAGAAGCATTTTATAACATGGTATTGGTCTTTCTGAAATTTTGCATTGGTTTTTGGGGCCTGATGCTCGATATATAGGGTTAATTGTTTCAGTGTGAGCAACCAAAGTTTTAAAAATGAATTCTAACTTTTTGACCCCATTAATCATAAAACTGCCTGATCTTGCTTACTGTAACATTGCTTTTTTTTTTTCCAATTGATGAGTCATGAGCATATATTTAATACAATTCCTTTAAAAATAATTTTTAGAAGTGCTTGTACCTTAAAATGATTTTGTAAGCTAAGAGTTCAGTATATGTATGTCAGTACATATTGCAGTGGGCTTATGATATAATAGCTTCAATGAAAATTAGATCTAAATTAGAGTAGACTTTGAAAAAGGGTTGTGGGCACGTGTTTTTGGGAGTGGCTGGAAGAA
Source organism: Certhia americana (assembly GCA_018697195.1). NCBI lineage: Eukaryota > Metazoa > Chordata > Aves > Passeriformes > Certhiidae > Certhia > Certhia americana. The sequence continues at coordinate 10,020,283 of CM031861.1, read as the reverse complement.
CTTACTGTAGGGGAAGGTTCAGCCCTCTGGGTGCTCTACCTAGAAACCAGATAGGCTGATGTTTCTAGTTAAAGCGAGATGCAGAATTTAAAGCAAGGAACCGCTGAATATGAAAATTAATTTTTGTGTTTACACAAAAAGAAAAAATCCAACTATGCTCTAATTCATTTTCTTTGCTTTCCTTTCCAAAAATATGTTTAGAAATTAAATAAAAAGCATTGAAATATTTCAACAACCAGTTGGCTGCGGGTTTTTTGGTTTTGTTTTGGATGTTTTTATTGTTTTGTTTTGTTTTGGTTTTTATAATGCTATTAAAACTTCTTTGGAGGATAACAACTCTCTTGAGGACCAAAACCCTGCCCTGTTACAGCCAGCGCTTACAGGGCTTTTTAACCCGCTCTGTGCACAGAAAAATCACAGAATTGAGAAATCACAGAGCTAAGCGAAAATTGAACAAAGACCCGTGACAAAATCTAATTCCTGCTGTTGCTCAGTTGAAAAACAAGTGTGTTTTGAAGTCTGTGGCCTTTTAGAAGTGTACGAATATTTAACTCCTGTGTGTCTGTGGAGCTGTTGAGCTGTAAGCCTTGAGCTGGCTGCCATTCTGTATTCCAGAATGGAGCTGAGGTGAACCCCAGCACTGCTCCGCTGGGCTGTGAGTCCCCCTGCCAGTGGCTGGGTGGGGAAACTGAGGCACAGAGCTGTGCTCTGGCCTCTGGAGGCTGGGACACTGCCAGCTGCAGTGCTTTCTCTGCTCTTTGTACTTTGGGGATCACTGTGAGCCCTACTGGCTCGCCCTCTTCCAGGTTATTTTGTTCCTACGCTGCTTTCACGTTTTTCTCCCAGAGACCAGACACTTGTTAATTTATCTACAGACAAGAAATTGTGTGCACAATTAGCAAAAGCCTTCTTTGGTCGCATTCACCCTTATCCCTCCCCCCTGTTTTCCTCTAATTCCTGGTGACCCTTCTTTGACTTTATTACCTTTTAAGAAGTGGCAGAATCAGGCCATTACGTTGAAGTGAATTATGAAATACTTAACCCTCTTGTCTCCCCTCTGTAATGCCAACCCCACGCATACGAGTTACACATGGAGGGCTTTTTCTTAATAGAAGAATTTGATGTCTGAGTGTTTGTCTGTAGCCTGGATTGCAACATATGTAAGATACAAAAAGGATAAAATCAGAAACTGAATTTTCTCCCTGTCTGAATCCCTCATTTCTCCAGGACCTCTACTTTTACCATTTTAAAACTGAATTTTGGATTTTAAAAAAAATATACACTGCAGGGTTCCACACTTTATTCAAGGAGTTAAAAGTCTGGAGCTGTGCTTGATGAGCCAGATGGTCTTCAACAGTAACATTGTTCATATTGTTTAGATTATCCTGTTGCAAGTACAGTGCCTCGTTTACCTTTTATGGAAGAAAGTGTGGAAAATTGACCACAGATGTAAGTAACCAAGAATGATGGCTGAGGCAATTCTTACCAGGCCTCCCTCTCTAACACGCCTGATCCTGCAGATAAAAATAAATAGAGAAATGTGAGGCAGCATGAGAAATATCTAGTGTTACCTATTTAAGTGTTTAATTTGAGCTCTGCGAGCTACTAAAATCTTTATTTTCTTAGACTGATATTTCTTCATATTGAACTGGTTTCAGTCTTTTGGTGTAGGCAGCCTGAATGTAGATTTTTATCCAGGTACTAAATAGCACATCATTATATATTTTTTTCCATCCTGGTTGAAAAAAAGGGTGTGGGAAGAAGCCAACTATGCTGACCTCAAACACAGTTTATGGTCCAAAAATCTTCATGAGAAGATTGGTACCCATTTTGTGCTGTAATGAGAGAGCCCAGACTCCCCATTAATATTGATTTGATTGGTATCAGAAGCAAAGGCTGCACCAAATTAATTAGAAGTAGCTCATTGTTACTCCTGATAATGGGCTGTTGAATTAGTGAAGCATCTTACAAGTCAGTTTCAGATTGAAATAAACTTTTTTAGACAGGTATCTCTTTTGTGCAGTATCTGGAATTGGAAGGCTCAACAGAACAAAGGGAAAATGCTGCAAATGAAAGCAATAAAGCCCTGTTTTATAAAGTCCTTTTGTCTCCTATCACTTTTCTTTCTCTCCCTCATTTCCTTCCTCTTATTAGGAGCTGCTGTCAAAGTGCATTTACTTACGGCAAGTGGTTCCCTTCGGAGCCCCTGAGCTGGAGCTGCTGAATTTGCATGCAGGTGCTGCTGTGGTGGGGCACAGCTCTTGCCTGGCCTCTCCCTTCTCTGGCAGGGCAGAGAGAGCTGGAATTACATAAACCCACAGGTTTGCTTTGTGAGGCGCCAGGCATTGAGAATCTCCTTCAACACGGCTCGTGGGTGCCTCATGCTCTTTCACAAGGTGGTGGATTCCTCTGACTGTTAAAGGCAACATCTTCCCTTTCTTACACTAAGCCTTGATTGATCCAGGAAATATTTTCTTTTGCCTATGCATTGCTTTTGAATTTGGTTCTGCCTATACTGGCTTCTGGAAACATAGACTGTCAGATTCTCTTCCTCATATTGTTTAAAGACTTTTCAGAAATTGACAGGAAGAAATGTTTTACAGGGAACAGAGAAGGCTGGAGATTATGGTGAGAAATACTCAATCTAGGATGTAATGTAAAATCAGCAGTTAACTCTGGAAACAGATTTCTAAGGCAAAGTTCAAACAGTCAGTCTAAGGTGCCACTAAGTGGGACAAGAGAGAGTCGATAATAATTCTCATATTTTTAATACCTGCATTCAAAATATGATAAATTAGATTAGCAACATAGGCCACTGTTTTTCATCATTTACCTCTTTAGTTCTGCTCCCTGCGTGATCTGGAAAACAAGATCACTGGGATGTAACAGCTCTGGCTCTATGCCTGCAGCTGTGGGGTGGAGAAGGGGAAAGCCATGGGGAGGAAGTGGCAGGAGCAGCACCATTGTGGGAGATTGGAGAGGTGATAACAAACACAGGCCTTGGAAGTGGAGATGGACAAGGTGAGAGCAGTGCTTAGGAGGTTACCAGCTTGAATCAGGACAGGGGATGAGAGGAGAGTGCTGTGGGTGAGAAGGATGGATGTGGGGGCCTGCTGCTGAAGTGGATTGAGCCTGTGCCTGGGAGCCAGCAGCCCCTGAGCACTAATCCTGTTCTGTTCTGATGCGACATGCAGATTCTCTTTCTTTTTTTTTTCCTTTGTGTCTGTTCTCATATTCATGAAATAGTGATAATTGTCTGCATCAAAGTGGTATCAGGAGGCTTAAAGTGCCATTGTAGTTCTGAAACAGCAGAGATGTGTTGATCTTCCTTTGTGCCCACAGTTGATAAATGCTTACCTCAGTGACAAATTAAGGGTTTGCTTTCTTCTTCCTGAGCAACCACAGCTATGAAAAGGGTTTGGACACCATCCTGTACTACAGCAGACTTGTTAGCTTAATTGCAATGGGGCTGCACAAGTAACAAAGGGCAGGATTTGCCTGACATGCCCTGTAGTACTAATGAAAATGGAAACATTTGAAGAAAAACAGAAGCTTTCAGGTCCTGGGTTAGGATTAACTTGCTCATTGATGTAACATTTTGCCGCCAACTTCTAAAACTGATCCAGATCTGTCAGGTCAGGTTTTGTGCTTGAGCTGATCATTCAGCAGAGAAACTTCACCTGTGTTTTAACTCATTCAGACTAGAAATTATTTGAAAGATAGCTGAAGTCTAAATGTTACAGAAAATTGTTTTAAAGCAAGGCTTCCCAGGGATGAACACAGATTTCCATCTAAATAAAGCTGCCAACACATGATTCACAAGACCCCAGAGATTTTTCCATTAGATAAAGCAAAATAATTGATCTCTGTTAGTACTCTAGAGAGATGAGATGAAAAAGTTTTCGTTGTCTGGGCAGGACCAGTCCAAAAGAGCTAAGAGGATAAACATTAGTGTCACACAAACTCTGATAAGTGAGAAACTTTGCTTTTGCTGTCTTAAAATATCCTACAGAGGTAAGTGCTAAAGGCACAGAGCTGCAAAGAATTTATCTGTGGAGATAGATTTTTACACTGTTATTCAATGCAGGGACTCAAATTTTACAGGAATGAGGCAAAGAGTGCTTAATCAGTGGCAGCTCACCAATACAGCAATTCAGAGTTGGTCCCTGCATGTTAGTGACATATCCATGGCTAGAGCTGCACTGGGTTCTCATGGGCCTGAATCGCAAGGGAAACAAATTATCCCTGTCAAGGCAGTGAGACCCTCCTTGTAACATTGCAAGTGTTGTGCTAAAGGCCAAATAGGCCATAGAAAACACAGGTTTGTGGCTGCAAAACCCCCACTAATAATGCTTAGAGAAACTGAAAAGTCAGTTCTTTTGCTAGTTCTCTTCAACTCTTGAAGAGAACTTGTTGCTCTTGTATGAAGGTAAGTCTCACAGAGTCAAACTGTGCTGCAGAGGGACTGTGAATACAGAGAGTGGTTTCACAGCAAGAAATGAGCCCAAAGCTCCAAAAAGCATCCCTTGATTTGTAGAACAGACAAAGCCTTCTAGTGAACAGCCCTGTGCAAATACTACATTTTAAAGTGGTGTACCCTATTACTTCTTGTTTCTGACAGATATGCTGGGAATTTCCTTTTTAACAAACAATGCCTGTCTTGGTAGAAGCCTGTTTCCATGACTAAAACTATGATGAGAGAATCAGCTTAGTATGGTTCCAGGAATAACCTACACATTCAACTCTACACTGCCAAGAGCCCAGAAACTGGTTATTGAGATGAATGGTTTTGGTTAATGTGCACCACAAAGTAGGAAAAAAATGCCTATATATTTTAGATAGATAATTATCAAGAAATTGTGTATTAAAAAACCCAATGTATGGTTGGGGAACAGAAATATAAGCCTTGAACTTCCTATCCTGAAAATATAAATCACTGCAAGTTTTAAAGCACTTGGATGACTCATATGCAGAGGTCATAGACCAAATTTGCTGATGGAGGCAGGATGAAACAAATTCGGCTGCATTTTTATGATATTTTTCCTGCTGCTCTTAGCTTTTTATTTACCCAAAGTAATATAATTTTCCAGAGAAGTGTAACAGATCCAACATATGGAACTGCTATCCAGTTCAGTGCTTAGGTGCAGAACCGAATGGGAACAGTGGTGTGTCAATAAATAGCTTACTGCATGTCAAGCAAAGTAGTCTCTCAGGAACTATATTGCCAGCTTGGCAAGATTCTGGAAACGGAATCTCCAGTGGAACTGGGGTAGTAATGCAGTCACTGAATAGGGCCCAGGCCTAGAGGAAATCCAACTCCAGTAACATGAACACTAAATGGAAGGCAGAGAGAGAGTAACAAGAAAGAGGCACTTGTTAATGTGCAGGTCCATAAATCAAGGGGTTTTTCCTCTTGCTCTAGCACAAACTTTGAGCCAATTTAGTGAGTCCCTGAAAGTCAGTACACTGTACTTTTTCTACTTGAGAAATAATGACATAACATTGAGTAAAGTATTTGGTAATCAATTGTGTTGCCTATTGCTGACTAATATCTAATATTTTTGTGCAGAGAAATCTGCAGGAGTTATGATCTAGGTCTCATCTGTGTACTGGTTTTATGCTACTGAGATTCTGTTGACTTTGAGGTTGTTTCTGTATTTTCAGTAGCATTGCTGATGTTTGGATTTTGGACCAACATAGCTTAGAAAATGAGAGAAGAGCTATTCCTGCATTCAGTTTTAAATGTCAGCATATAGCAAGTCAAGAAGTCTGGCTCCAGGTGAAGTTTTTAGACCTGAATGTGGTTTGATTTAATGGCATTTAATTTAATGGGATTTAATGGGAATGAGGCTGGCCTGTTAGGAGAGAGAAGCTGTATTATTGAGTGTTCCAACTGATCCAATTTTGTGTGCATGTATGGTTGTAGTAAAGCTTTTGTTTATGACATGAGGCATAAAAAAGTGTGTGTATTTATAGGGATCACATCATTCTCTTTCTCCTGTATGTTTAGGAAAAAAGGCAATGGACCTGCCAGTGTTGAGAAACACTTGGACCTTGCAAGGTGCAGTGCAAATAATAGTAACATTCTGGGGAAGCTGGAATTCCTCAGGTTCTTGTCAATGTATTTTTTGCCACGTGTCAGTGATAGATGAACTGTGTCACATCAGTAGTATTTTATTTTTCAATTGTCTAATTGTCTTGCATTTGCCATCTAGATTTAGTTGGAATTGCCCCTTTAAATTATTTTTGTCAGCATTCACATGTGTTATTTGGGAAGGACGCTGTTTGATAATTTGCATGTCTAAAAACATAACTGGTATCTACCTGCTCCCTTTGCATCACACTGCCTATGCTTTTGAATTCTTCACTTTTGGATTTTAGCCCTGGTGAGTGGGGTGGGGAGGTTAAATGTCACCCATGCTCTCAGTGCCAGCACTGAAATCCCTTGTGCCAGGCTCATGTCATCCTCTGGAGGGCAGGGGAAGGCACAGAGGCAGTTTGGAGATGCCTCTTTCCTCACTGCAGTTCCCAGTAGATGTTGGCACTGCCAGGGAGCTAACCTGTAATTTCTTCGTAAATGAGTACTTTGTGTGACTCCCAGTTTATATGACTCTTGTTTCTGCTTATGTATAACATGCAAAGTCTGTCATCTTTTCTTCCATTTACATGATTCCTGGCATTTTAAATTCAGGTTGATTAGATTTAGACTTTTTGTAATGAATCTGCATCATTTTGTGTTCAGCTTGCTCCTGAAATAGCCTGGGGGAACCTGATAGACACGATTTATGTGTATCATTTAGAGGCATAAGAAAGCATCACATTGATTTAGTCTTTCTTTTGTTAGCTCTTTCCTATAATTCTAATCATCATTTCACACTAGCATTACACCATTGAGGAAAGTATGGGTTTTCAAAGGCAGGATGCTTCTATATTTAAGAGGTGATGCTTGAAGGAAAATGGCTTGGAGGTCTTTACAGCAGGTTTACTGCTAGTTCTGGTGTAGCTCAGGTCATAGTTTGCAAGGTAGAGAGATGTCTGGCATTTATTTCACCAACAGTAAGTTTAATTAATTCATTTTTTTATTATTTCATGACTCCAGTAGAGTATGCTGTGGGTAAGATGCTTCTGTGCAGCACTGAGCTCTGCTGCTGCAAAGCTGCTTGTGTGAAAGCAGAAAGAAGAGGTGCTGATGCTGCAGCACGTTTCCCATGGAAGAGGAGAAAAAGGACTGATGAGATTTGGCAATGTTTGCTACTGTGCTGGTGGGATGCTTGGGGTCTTCCACGTGGCTTTTTAGTCTCTGTCACTTTTACACAGAGCAGAGTGAAGGAGACAGAAACATTAAGGACCTGACTCTGTAATTTTCCAATTGGAACTAATCAGTATGAACAGTAAGGTGAATTTTTTTCTGATATCAGTCAGTGCTCTTCTGTTGGCTTTAGTAAGGCTGTACCCATTTGCAATAGCTGAGAACTAAGCAGTTGCTCTCCTCCCAGCCTTTCTGATGACTTAACATCTTATTTGAAACATAAAAGTCCTATTTAAGGTCTGGATTGTTGGCTTATGTGTTTAAATTGAAGGCTTGTCAGTTCTCATGGTACCAGCACTCAGAAGAAGATCCATGAGTGAGGTTAGGTAAAACTGTGGGGTTTTTCCCTACTACTATCTGGATTTTCTCAGAACCTAGATAATTTTATCCCGTTTGCATCAAACATGCAGGTAACTTTAGAATCCTGCATCTGTATTGTTTCTAGGGAAGCAAAATAAAATTACAAATGACAGTAATTGACATTACATGCTTTAATTGAATTTCCTCCTCTGTGAACCAAAACCTTTTAACCAAGTATTGCAGTGCTATTTCTGTATTTATTTGTTACATGGGTTAATGTGCTATGTGGCAGATCCAGTATTTATCCATTTTCACAAATTAAGCTATCAGTGTCATGTTGCCTTTGAATTGTTTCCTGTATTGATGGCCAAAACAGCTTGAATGAGACTTTAGTCCTCCCTGGCTATATTTCTGTTTTTACAAAGCTGAAAATTGCAGGGTTGAAAATGAGCCCTTAGGAACAGTTTGGGAAACTCTAGGCCCAATGCATCTTACCAATGTACTGGGTCTTCTCCCTGCAGTGATCTCTCTAAGGGAAGGGAGAAGTGCACAGGCTTTTTGAAAGGTAATGTTGTTGTTATATTACAGGAATTAGAAATCAAGCCCTGCTTGAGTTTGTTGGTGAGAAGTGAAAATGGATTACAGAGAGAAGGAGTAGAAATTCTTCTACTAGGTCCCCAAGACCCTGGTGAAGTTGTCAGCTTCTTGCCATGTTACACCCTCTAAGAAAAGAGCTCTGCTTTAGCTAATTTGCAGCTTTCTTACTCTGTTGTAACCTCACCTATTACCTGGGCATGAATTTTTTTCTGCTTCTGTAGGTATAAAAACTCAGCGTCAAAGAAACAAATTTCACTTACTATTTTTTCTCAAATAACTACTTTTGTGCATGCAAAAAAATGCCACTCTATGAACAGATATAAACAATCACTTAAAAAATAGGTTGAATTTATGATGCAGACTTCATGAATTTTCTTAATATATAATAATTTTCTGCATCCTTCTTGGCATTTCAAGTGAAGCATTGTTTTCCTTTAGCTGTACTTGTGTCCCAAACAGGATTGCCATAGTATAGTATCTGGGACACCTATGATTCTATTCAGAAATGAAGAAAAGGAAAGCTTGGTAAAGAACTGCCAGCTCAGTATTGTCCATAATTGAATGTTGTTATTCAGCAGTCCAGCAATGCGGGTTTTCAGTGCCAGAACGCAATGGGACTCCAGGAGTCAGAATGGGGAGCCCCATTGCTACTTGTGAGTGCAGCCTGAAATAGAAATGTTGGCAGGGAAAGCTGATTTTAGGAGTGACCCAAGAGCTGCAGACCAGTGTGTGTGTCAGAGACTCCTTAGAACTGGCAAAAAATGTGGTGTCAGAACACAGATTAGAGCTCTGAGACTTTGTCTGCAAGGAATCACATCTGATATGAAACCTGGGGGAGGAATGTTCTGTAGTACAACTGAATAACCCTAAACAATGAACCCCACTCCATTCTCCATACTTGTCTTTTGGCACTGGTATTTTTAATGGAGTTCCATTGGAAATTAGAAAGGTAACTACTTTCCATTACTTAGAAATGAGCCAGGGATGTGTCACTTCCCTACTCCTGCTCCAAGCTGAAACAAGTTAGACATTTTATAGCTACTGAAAAGTTTTAGTCTGTAGAAAACTTCATAGGAATTTGATTTTTAGCCCAAATAAGTAATTGCTTTAGATTATATTTTCATTACCGTCCCCCTTTGGAAGAACTCGTAGACCATAAAGCTAGTTTATTTCTTACCAGTAGTTTATTATTCTTTTGATGGCTCATACATCTCCTTTCCTCTGCTTTTAGCTTTTTATAAGCTTTTGCTTGTTTCAGGACTTAATCCTTGTTCCGTGTGATTGTTGCTAATTATTTCAGTAGGGAAGTATTTGTAGAGAAAACAATATTGTGATCAATATCTGAATTTGGTAATATCACACGTGCATCTTAATTCAGACAACAGGATTCAAGTAACTCCTGTTGATCAGACTTTGTTTCATAACAACAAAAACTAAAAAAAACCCCAAAAAACCAACCAAACAAACAAAAAAAAAGAGAAGTTTCCCATCCAATGTTGCAGCATTTATGCATAGACTTTCTTATGCTTTGAGGGGAACTGAGACTCTATTGAGTTAGAAGGGGAAAAGGTATAAGTTACCTAGAACAGAAACAGGACTGGGATTGCTAAAAACGTGTTTTGCACTTGCCCTTTGAGCACTTTGTTTAGTTGTATGACTGATAACAAAAGCACACAATCAAAACTGCATCCCAGCCTTCAGAACGCAGCTCACCAAGCTGCAAAAAGCAGATTTAGTTTCTTTTGCAGATGGTCTATGAGTCTCATGTGGCATCATATTAAATTATATAGGCAGTCAGTCGCTTGTTCTGAAGTGATACTCTGAGCCAGGAGTTGTGATGTGCTTGGACCATTCTGTTGGAAAACAGGCTCGAAAGCTAAAACAGCTCCTCTGAAGAGCAGCAGCACAGGGGCCTGCCAGGGGCTTCAAGCACCTCAAGGACTGCAGTTCCCCCTGGGATGCAATATGAGGGTGGCCCAGAGACCCTATGATGGGCTGTGGAGCATTTTGCCCTAAAGGTAGGAGCCCAGACTGACTGATCTGGTTGTTTTGCTTTCCTGGTTATTGCTTTCTGACCCTGTATTTTTATAATGGTAGTTATTTTGGTTTGCAATAATTTGAAGATGAGAATGAGAGTTTATTTTCTTCTTACTCCTGTCTGGTTTTCCTGGGTAAAAGAAGAAGAAAATACAGCAGTCTGTTAATATTTAAAGTTATTCCATGAAAGTATTTCTGCAATACGAAATAAAATTAGCTGTTTCATCCTAGTGATGTTTCATAAGATTATGTGTTTCTATTAGCTTCAGTTTGGTTCAAATGCTGTCTTTGGGTAACACTGGCTCCAGTGTGAGAATAGTGACTTTTATCAGCTAAATTTCCACTCAGGGCAAGTTGTCATTTGTAGTCAAAAACTTGCCTGGGATAGCAATTTTCAAATGGACTATGTGTTATGCAGTCAGTAAGTTTTAATATTCATGCTTATTAAAAGGGAAACTTCATGGTACTAGGCACTTTCAAAGAGGAATAGTAACAAAAGCTCACTTATGACATCAAAGCTGAAGGCTACAGATTATTTCTGGGAAACTCCAAATGTGTTAGTGCCATGAAGTAAAACCCATTTGAGGTTATTATGTGGATGATTGAGTTGCAGGTTTAGGTACGTCCACCTGCAAAGTAGGAAATACAGCCACAGGTACTGTTGGTGTGATTGTTCCTCATGATGAAATTGGTATGTTAGCAATGACAGCAACCCAGGAAATGCATTTAACAAGTAGGAGTTCACACAGGGGTGTTTCCCTTATCTGACAGCTCTTGACAGGTGCTAGCAAGTGCTGCTCCAAAATTCCAGCTTGTTTGAGATGTCTTGGAAAAGACAATGGCAGTGTATGTGCAGTTCAGAGCTGAGGCTTTACCTGTACAATGCTGGTCTTCACAGAAGCACCACAAACAGATGAACAGTTCAGTCAGGTGGTTTGTTTTAGACAGTGCATTTGGAAGTTGGAACAGCTGTTTGATTTCATAAGTAAATAAGCAAAATTGGAAATGCACAGAGGGTACCAGGCAGGGCCTGTGAAGGGCAGGCCACAGGGCTGGATGGAAACCATTACTATTGCTTTATATGGAAAAAAAGGGTGTTTTCTTTGCCATGGTATGGTTTAGAAAGCAGGAGGTGCAGGTATTTCTCTCTGCTCTGTCAGGCTAATGTAACATTAGAGACAAGCTTTTAAGGCTGTACTTTAAGTTCCAGGCTTCCATTTTACAGGTTTAATTTGTCTCCAGAAAAGAAACATGTAGATGTATTTCTTAAACTAGAATTGTGGTTTTTTTCTGTGCTGCAGAGTGAGGATACTGCTGTTTTCTTCTGTTAAACGAATTAATTCTGATTAAGGGATTTGAAAAACTGCGCTGGAAAGTGTTGATTTAGTTCCTGTGCAAATTGAGAACAAATTCTGCTTTCCTAAGCCAAACACGGTTTCTAGTTTGTGCTACCAAAGTCCTGTCTTGCATCATCATCTTACACTTTTGTGCAAATGTGTTTTAGGAGGATAGCACAGCCATGTTATTGATCACACCACACTGTGATTTATGCCAGCTGACCAAAGTTCTTCCTCTAGCCAGGAATTTCCACAGACAGCCTTGATAAATCCCTTTTCATCCCTGAACTAGCCCTTGGTGCTGTATGGCTGGGGAAAGCACAGGGGCTTCCACACACCAGATGTGCAGCTTGATAATGCACGCTCAGATGAGATAAGGGTATCAATATCATAAAAAAATCACAAAATTGTCCAATCAGGCCAAACCAGGACATATGGGGAAGGAAGTTTCCCTTTTCTGAGGTCCTTGCTGTGACAGTTGAAGCCTGGAGCTTTTCTGCTGTCAAATGCACAATAACATCCACGTTGGCCCAGAGAACCTTGAATGGCAGTTTAGTTTTCAGGATGCTAGATATATTTCTTCCATTTTAAGGTTTCATTTTGCTGCCTTTTACCAAATCCACCCCTTTTCTTTCTGAATGTAGCTGGGTTTCTGTTGATCCAGTCAAAGCCACAGCCTATTTTTGCCATCTTGAAGGCCTGTCTTTAGATCCCAATTCCCAAATTAGATCCCGATTCTGCCCTTGACTACAAAGTTCTGTTCCCTAGGACATATTGCAGAGGCTTTGAGAAACCATCTGTGTGTTAGGCAGAAATATTTAACATAGCAAGAAATTGAAAATCTTTGAAGTCAAGGGGAAAAACAGAATTAGATGTTGCAAGTCAATTCTGTTCCTGAATCTGGGAGCCGTAGTTAGATGCTCAGAACTGACACATAGGTAGCTAAGAATGCACTGTAAACTACCAGTTATGCAAAGAAGTAGTATATCTACATATTTGTACTCATTATTATTTTAATTTCTTCAGGTGACTCTTATCCATCTTTCTTGTGTTTGCTACTTCTTCAGCGTTGGTGTCAACCTCAAACTTCATCTAGGTTAATTTTGGTAGTAAAGAAAGATCTTGAAGCCTGAGAAGATCTCATAAGATACTAATGAGGTTTTGGTTTTTTGGGTTTTTTTCCTTCTGGGATGTAGAAATGCTTGGCCACTTATTACAAATCCTTTAATCCTTTGTCACAGAGGCCTTGGAGGTGATGAGATACTTATCTCAAAACACATCTAGGAACTGCAGTTTGAAAATGGGGGCCATTTGTGACACATAAACCAGTTTGTAGTCTCTGTGGAGCTTTAACTTTCCAGTAAAAGATGCCATTTTTCTACTTCTTTCAAAAAAAGTTCTCCTCAAGATTATTGAGATGCAGTGGGTCTCTCTTAACTTTTTCTTGTTCAAAAACAAGGCCTTACATACTTAAGAAGAAAAGAGTAAGAAATTCAGGAAATCCTCAACTTGCTACTAGTGTGCCCTCACATTCCTGAGAGCTATTTTTGGGTTTTCTCTTAGGAGTAGCTAGAACTTGTTGAGCTGGGAAAGACTTCTTGGAACAGATCCTTGGTTTTGTCTCCTCTGCATGAGCGCCTCTTGTTGATGTTGGAATAGCTGCTCTTAGCTGGTTGGTGATTCACAAAATGAGGCAAGTCAGCCCTTATAAAATCTACTTCTCCACTCCACAGTATTTAGAAAAAAATGTTGCAGCAAGCTGGCGAGCATGTAAGAACAATTGCCTCCACTTGCAGAGGTCTGTCTGCCTCTCTTCTGGGTACTGCTACCTGCAGATTTGTTTTAACTTGAGAAATATCAAAATGTCAGTGAGGAGAATACAAATGCTTTCCCTTCTTCTCTGTATGGCCCAAAGTACTCTTGTGTAATTCTGAGATCCCTCAGTAAATCAGTTCAGAGATCTCTAAGTACATACCTCAGTAAGCTGGAAATCTTAGCTGTCAGAGGATTTGTTTCCATAAAGTACTTTGCTGTCAAAGGATTTGTTTCAATAAAGTATTTTGCATGTAGGAGTATCACATGCAGACCAGCTAACAACTTCTATGTTTCTGTTGCACAACCAACCTACCAAGTATCTGAGGCTCTTTGGAGTTCGTTTTGGGATCAGATTCCACACAGCACATTTTGATAAGAACTTGGAATGGTCACAGAATTTCTCATATGCATGGTTTGTTCTTCAGTGGGAATAAGAATCAGCATCAATTGAATTCTTGTCTGTATTTGTTCCCAAAATTTCCTTTTGGGATTTTTCAGTAGGATTTTAAACACCCTTGTAGGGTGGCAGGCTTTTCAAACCATCTGCAAATATTGCTTTATGTATTTTAAAAGATGTGTTGAGAGGATGTGTAGAAGGAATGAATGGAATGACTGGCATCTGTGTTAGCTTGGCACTTCAGTGCTTATTACCTCTTAGAAACTAGAGGGAAATTCTGAGAAAGAACCTTCATCCCATGTGAAATGTGAAAGCATGAAAGGCTTAATGAAGCTGGCAAAAGAGAATCGCATGTACTCTTTTAAAAGGGACCTGAGTTTGCTTCCTGATTTGTTGTTTTTTAACTATCCAGACCAGACATCTGCCTGTGGAGGGTTTTTTGTCCCTGCCAATTGCAAAAAAAAAACCAGAAAGGAACAGCAAACTGGTCACTAAGGTATTTGAGAGTGGCTTTGGACTTTAAAGAAAGTTCAAGGCAAAAGGCATTTAATTTGTTTTGCATACACAAACATCAAATCATAGCATTTCTCCCATCTTTTTTTGTGAACAGCATTACTTCTGTTCCTTTTGTGTGTATGCCATGTTTGGTTTAATGGAGAAATGAGAAAAGAAAATAGATTCTTTTTTGGAGACTGAGTACTAATGCAGAAACATAAAAGGCAGGCACATTGTTGTCAGCCAGTTTGCATATTTATTTACTTTTACAAATGGTTGGCTTGGAGTCAGCAGTTAATGGAATGAGAATGATGTTCCTGTACAGATCATTTCCTGAGAAACATTTTCAATTACAAACATATCTCTGCTTTTCTTTCCTCATTTGTTATGTCTTGGACAATAAATGGGGAGTAGCATTTACAACTTAAGGTTTATGTTCTGAAGACAATTTTAACAATGATCCCCACATAAAAAGGCCCTTTTGTAGTTGCAGACATATGTTTATGATGTTTTGTGCTGTGAATATCAAATTTCTGGTGGACGCTGTGTCACACTCTGCAAACTTGTAAACATCTATAAATCCATTGGATCATTTTAGTACCATGTGTAATGCAGATTTATTGTCTTTTGTGTGGATTTCTTTTGTTTCAGAGTTAAAGTTGAGCTGCCAGGATCCATGTTTAATGAATTATGTATTCCAGAAAATTAGGCAGTACTATTTTAGATTAATATTTTCTTTTCCCTTTGTGGACTTATAAGATGCACATGCACAGGCATTAGAAATTAACATTGGATAGGTGGCCCAGAAAGCAATTATGTAAGGTTGCTTGACTAAACAGTATAGTTCTATGAAACCCCGAACTATGACTTTTTGAAAATGTTTTTGCTTTCTTTTTTCTCTCATTCTCTAACTGGTTTAAGTAATTTTGGTCAGTTTTCTCATTTACAAGTACAAATCCAGAATTACCCCACTGGAATTATATCAGTTGATAGAACTGGAGTATGTGAGAGGGAATGGGAGTCACACTGAGCCAGTGAGCTGGTATAAATCAGCACAAATCCACTGAGGTCTGTGTGGATGCAGTCTTTTACACTCAATTCTGCATTACAGGCTATCAAGGCAGTAGAAGAACTAAAGCTGCTGTTCTGCACGAGTGGTTGCAAAAGCAAACCATCAAGATCATAGGCATTTACCAGAAATTTGCACCCAATAAAGGGAATGTGAAACCAAAACCCGATTCATCTAAATTTCACTCAGCTATGATTGAATGTATGTCTTATACAAGAGCAGTAAAGACTTTTTGTGCTGAAAATCAGCATTTTTCTAAAGTGGCTGTAATTTCTGGCTACATATCTAAATGTATGTAGCATAGGCATGTATGTTTGAATGTGGGCATATGCAATATTTAGGGTTATTCTGGCAATATGATGTCTGCATAATAGTGCTTGTTCCAGAAAAAATAGCTTAAGATAGAGGCATGACATGTAAAGCTGCTGCCTACTGTAGCAGTTTAAAATATCAGATAGATTTTTACTTTCCTATAGAAAGCTTAAACTCTTGGAATAACGTGAATGTCAGCAACTCAGCTTCCACAAAAACAACAAAAAAAACCAAAACAAAACCAAAACAAAACAAAAAAAGAACCTCAAGCCATTGTGCGTGAAACCTTAAAAATTATGAAGAGCTTGCGTGGAAAACCCTTAAGCTAGAGAAAGAAAGACAATTAAAGACCTGCAGAAATGTTATGTATTTATATATGTCTGTAGGTGTATATATATCTATCTAAACCTCCTAAATTTGAAAGACTGAGGTTAGAAGAAGTGTGGCATTGTGTACCTCCAAAATTATAGTCTGGTTCTAGTTAATTGCACATTTTCAGAATTCATCCATTCCTGTTGTAGCACTTCAGTAATTTTAATTTTGTGAGTACAGAAGCAGTTACATGGGGAGGACATGGCTGCAGCACTCAGAGGAGAGTATGTTTTACTCTATATCTTGCTGTATTTGTTTCATGATCCTTCAGATGAGTATAAAATACATTAAACCACTGGGAGTGCACTGGGTGATGTGGCATTGCTGAGCTCAGTCAAATAATGAGATGTGTTTCATTCAAATCAGAATAACTCTAAGCCCTGAATACTAAATAGGGCAGCAAAAAAAGCCTTCAAGCACACAAAATAAATGAGTAAAAAACCCAAATGAAACTGTCTAATAAATACAATGTGGAGCAACAGCCTGCACGTACTGGAGGAATTAAGGCAATTTGAACCGTATGGGCAGTGCTCCACTCTCAGATGTGCAGCTCCAATGGCAGTTGGATGCACACATCACAGGGCAGGCTCTGGCTCCGAGCACATGCCTGGATTTGATAGCATAAGTTTATGACCTTGTAATCCTAGAGCATCTAAAACAGTAAGAATTCCATCCAGCTTAAAATAGCTGCTGTAGTTGCTGTTGATACAGGCTTGTGGGCTACCCAGCTCTGGGGCCAAATTTGGTGTTGGCATGATGGGAGGAAGTCTGTTGACAGCTGATAGCAGTGGAGTTGTACTTGATTACATCATAAGAAATTTGGCATGTGGAGCTGAATCAGAAGTCTGAGCAGAAATGTCCATTCCTCATCCAGAGTTAAAACTGGGGCTTTCACATTGCCAATCCACTGAGATTTGTCTGGCCCAGATGTAGCTGTTGCTTTTCTGGGTCTTGCTTTAAAAGTGCATTCCTCCAGTTCCACTCAGCATGGTGACTGAAAAAAACCCTCAAGGACTGGATTTTGTTGTCATGTCCAAAGGGATGAAGTCCCTGGTCTTCCCAATAGCAGCACAATGAGCATAAGCCCCATGGTAGCTGATGAACTGGGCTGGATCTGGGTCGCAGGAGAGGGTGAGAACACAAAGAGGGTCTTAGCTCTAATTTCTGGGCTTGTCCAGTGGCCAAGCACGCCCTGAGTTCAGCACACAGCCCCCTGGATGTTGTCCTTCACAGGAACTGCCACAGCTCCAGTGCACTGCTCTGGTTCGTGGCAGCCTTGGTGGTAGAGATGAGCTGCTGCAGGTACATCCCATCCCCTCCTCCCTTCCTGGTGTCTTACACCACAAGGCTCAGAGTGCAGCTCTTACTGATGCTCCAAAGCCATTCCTCAAACTATTTCAAGAAATTAGATTATATGTGTTAATTTCAGCTGAGACAAAAGTTGTCCAAATACTGTGTTCTTGCTTTTTATTAAAATACTGAGTTGCTGAAGTGATTTCCATGAAAATTAATTAAAACAAATTAATGAAAAGCAGCTGAAAAATGGACTCCTCTACTGAAACCGTGGTATGCAAACTCAACCTCAATCACATATTTGTGGTTGCTCTATAAACACCTAAGTGTATAGCAGTGTTTTGTCATGGTATTTTTTGATGGAAATCCTTAGAAAGTGAGGCTATACTACAAAATACATTTTCTTTCAGTTTATATACAGCTTGATATAATGCTTACCTGCTCCATTTAGTAGTATTACTAATCTGCAGTTAAATCTTTGCTCTTCAGTACTGGGAAATAAATTAAAAAGATGCTGTCAGGCTCAGGGTTTCTCCATCATGTTTTCTGCTTGTGGGGGACAGGAGGGCAGGAGGAATCTTTATTATTGGACTAATACCAGCCTGGGGCATGGGCTGTGCACTGCAGAATGCAGAGGCTGAGGAAGAGCTGTCCTCTCTAAAAACTGGATCCATCTGGGATCTTTGGATCCTCTGGAGGTGTGGTGGGTAGGTTCTGCAAATGACTCTGGCAGTTGTGATAGATGTCTGTGCTTACAGCAGTGTACAGAAAGCAGAGCTTAGCCCCTGCTGTGCAGTAAATATAACACTTGCATTCTAGAACACATCAATCTTTTAGTTGCCCATGTATATTTATTATTATCTTATTTGTATTTTATGTTCACTCTTCATGCGGGTGTGGCAGGAGTTTGTTTGCTTTCTCTTATTTTCTCTGAGAATATGATGGAGGTCATGTTATTAAAGGTAGAATGTTGTGCACGTTAGAGGACAGGTGTGGCAGGGCTGAGTGGGCCTTTTAAAGAATTCCTTACATAACCTTTAAACTTCAAAGGTCCACTCAGTCTTCTTGGAGAATTGTCAGCAAGCTCTGCCAGCAGGCTGCTCCCTGGAGAGAGGAACCAAAAGCTTTCTTACTGTCCTTTGCTTGGAAAACGAGCTGACTACTCTCTCCAGCGTGTCTCACCCAAGCAGAACATCCAGCCCTTTGGGACAGGAGAACTCAGTGAAGGCAGTTGGCTTGAATAGATTTTATTTACTATGCTCCCCCTTGGGACTGATGTGAAAAAATCCCATGTTTTCTGCCTAGGAAGCTTTGGGTGGAAGCCGTCCATGAGCTAAACATTTCAGAGCAGAAAGACCTCCACAAGGAAGTTTTCTACCCGCTGACATTTTTATGCCCATAACCATTTTAAACTAAAAAAAAAAAAAGAAAAGAATATCAAAAAGGTTAATGAAACCAACAGTGATTTTCTCTAAGGAGTGCTAGCAGTTTCAACAATTGCCATTAAATGTAAGCAGTTCCCAAGATTGTACACGCTAGACCAACTTCATCCTTGCTATAACTCCTCAGAACTCAGTGGAGTTACATGAGGGATTAATTTGGTCCATTGCTTTCAGCCATCAGCTTTAGAGAATATATAACAATCGAGGGAACTATTATTGTCAACATTGTTTTATGACTCTTTAGAGCTGCTCAGTATTTGTATGTTACTGATACATAAGCAGGGTGAGTGTATGGAGTGAAGTTATGGGTTCAGTGTTGAAGGTAGTGGGTTTTTCAGAGTTATTTTTGTACCATTAAAAGTAATAAACATTCTAACAGCCATTATTGCTGTGAGTCTTACATAAATGCTTGAACACAGCTACATAGATTCTTGAAGCACGCACAGAAACTTCATCTGGCAGACCACAAAACATTGCACGAAGCATAGAAAATATTTGGGAATTTCTGTTGCTGTTATCACACCAACTCACTGATGATCACAGTGCTCATGTGAATTTAGCTATACTTATTGCACCACGGAAGTAAAACTAACTTATAAGGCAGCCATGAGGGCAGAGACAAAATGGAAGATCTTTAGAGTATTTCTCTGTTTTCTTAGAAACCAAATTGTCTCTGTAATTTTCAGAATAAACTGAGGAAAGCATCAGCTGGTAAATCTGAATTGTTGGATGGTGAATATTGCATCTGCACCTAAGTCAGATATTTCAGTACATGTCAGAAGGTGTTGACAACTGCCTGAATCTTTAGGCCATATGTAGGATTGTTGGATTAAGTTATTTAAGTTTAAACTCTGACTGGAACAGGTGAGCTAACAACCAGTTCTGTTAAAAGGAAATTGATTGGTCAAAGCAACATTACTTACTGGTCATGGATGAGACAGCGAACCCCTTCCTGGTTTGGTAAATCAGGTTTGCACTGATTTCTTGTTCACAAAGCAAGGTACAAACTTGTGTGAGGAGCTGGGAGCTCTTCCACAGCACAGGATTGTGTGTTGGCTTGTTGGTATTTCCTGCCCTCTGTTAGGGGGTCCTGTTTGGGCAGTGAAGGGATCTTGTCTTTACAATCTATTAAAGTTTGGGTCATCTAGAGGAATGAATGAAGTACCGGGTACAGAACAAGTGACAGGCTTCCCTTTACACTACTTCTCTGGATCTCTGTCTTTTCTTCTCAAGAACATTGATTTTTGCAATCAATTTGCAAAAAGAACTTGGGGACTTTGGCTAAGTAAGACCTTGTCCATATTTCCTGACCACTGCTGGCATCTCCAAACCGTAAGTTCTTGGATTACTTCCCCATTCCTGTGTCCAAGTTCTTTCTCAACCTGTGTCGACTCCACACTAAGGCAACACTTCTGAGGGTTTATCATCCTACACTATGTCTTGCTGCTGTGATTTCTGCTGAGGAAAGGCCAAGAACACAGGCCAGAAGCATCCTGCATCCTGGTCCAGCTGCAGCTAGGCAGCGCAGACCCATCAGAAACCTGGACCACAGAGTGTGCTGTGTGCTGCAGCTGCACCTTCAGTCCAGAATAGTTCCTCAGCCTGGTAGCTCTTGGGTGGGTACACAGCCAGACCAGCTCTTCCCAAGGAGCTAAACTTGAAGCATCTCCAGTGCCATGGTGAAATACTGAGAGCAATAACCATCTCCCTCAGCTGAAATGATTCATTAGTGTTAAAATGTCAGCACCATTAACTCACATGCAAGTGAGCCTTTTAAGGATTTGAGGACAATGGGCCATATCCTGGAAAAGATTTGAGGTAATTGCATTGGTTCCAGCACCATTATCCATGAAAAATGTGCTCATACAAGTAAAGGTTTGTTGGCTGGGCCTCCCATTTTTGTTAGCTTTACTTTATTGCTGTAATTACACCCAGTGGTTTATCTAATAGAGTCATATTCTTATAAAGAAATTAAGACAATTAATGCTACTTTTAGTGAGAGTGAATAATAAGTAAAATTAAATTGAAATTTGACCAAGCTTTTCTTTTTTTATTTCCTAGTGTCTGAATTACAGGAAGAAGGAATAAATGCCATTAACTTACCTCTCAGTCCCATTCCATTCGAACTAGACCCCGAGGACACTATGCTAGGTAATTCACAACAATTTTACATCTCAACGTGAAAGCTTGATGTAAAATGAAGTGTTGTGCGTGGCATAGTTTCTAATGATTTTCTTTTAAACCTTTCAGAGGAAAATGAAGTCCGAACAATGGTGGATCCAAATTCAAGAAATGATCCAAAATTACAAGAACTAATGAAGGTAGCGAAAGCATGTAAACCCTCTCAGAAAAGTGGAACTATATTTTAATAGTTCCATCCCTGACTCTTTCACTAGAATACTTCAAAGCACTAGTTAGATATTAACTAGCTGGAACCATGTGGTGCGTACATCCCAGTGAAATGGGGTGGTCATTTGTGGCACTATCTTTCTCTGGATGTGGCACAGGGAGACTTAAGAATTTCTGTTAAAATCCTGAGTTCAGAGTCTCAGTCCCATCCCACTCACAATCTAAGATCACACTGACTTTCTCTTGTCTTTGTGATTTTTGGGGTTAGAACTTTAGCTGGATGCTTCATTAAAATCAACTTCAGCACTTTTTGCTTCACAATAAAATGTTAAAATGTTACTGAAAGCAAGGGGAAGATTTCACTCCAGAAGACACTGCATCAATTAGTGTTTGTCTAGACCTTGTGGTGCATTGGCACAGCCAACTCAGATGAGTCCTTCCTGAGTCTTTCCTGTTTGTTCCTGAAGGTATTTCAGACTGTATTTTGAGCCACTGCAGCTTTAGTATTTTTTCCGCTAAGAAAAATGACATGTGTTTTAAATTGCAAATGAATAGTGGATAATACTGCCAAATTTGTGTTTCCCACATAGGTATTAATTGACTGGATTAATGATGTGTTGGTAGGAGAGAGGATTATTGTGAAAGACTTGGCTGAAGACCTGTATGATGGACAAGTACTGCAGAAATTATTTGGTAAGAAAAAATACATATGCACAGTGTAGAGGTACTTTGTCAATAAATGGATCTCTTGTTCCTGCCCAGGAGCCCCAGTATCATCTTATATTTATGCCACTAAGTGATACAAAAAACATAACATTCTGTTATGAGACCTCTGAACAGTGGGCTGTATTGCACAGTGCAATGTGTGGTGCTCTGGGGCTGATGAGAACAGCATAAAGCCTACCTGGGGTGCTACAGAGGGAGGACTCTTGTCTTGGCAACAGTATTCACTCCAATTAAATTTATTATCTGCATATGGGCTGCACAAACTTCACCGTATTACAAGTGGAAAGTAAGTTTGAGGGCAAGAGCATTCTCAGTACCATGGTGGATGTTTTTAATCTCTGCTCCTTCCATGCTATAGTTTATTCACGTTGCAAGATTACTCTGGAATTGGAATTTCTTTCTGGTTTGATGTCTGGCTTTTAACATGACTAAGGTAATGTTGCCCAGTGGACTGCAAACTGAGCTTCAGCTGAGAAACAGATAGAGAAAAGAAACTGCTAATGCGGAGTTGGCATGTGCTTTTTACACTGTTGGCTTGAAAGCCATTTTCTTAGTTATTACAGCTCATAAAGTCTTCAGTAAATTTCTTTCCGGTATCCTAAATGAATCTTGAAACATCACGTGGGCACTTCTAATAAAGACTTCACAGACTATTCCCTTCTGTGAATGGTTAAGCTATTGACTATATTGTGATGGACTGGATATGCTCAGAGTGAGCAATTGGATTGTCATGGGCAGACCTCCAGTGATTTCTTCCAAAATTCAAAAAATGGGTATCAGACGCAGCCTGACTCTAAATTTGCATGTACTGATCCAGCATTTATTGATTTCAGAGGAATCTTTTCCGTTACCCTTAATTCCTTGTGGGTCAGGTCTCTGCTTACTAAATCTTCAGTTTTGCAGTGAGACTATGCACAAACGGATTTCTGAGGAAGCGCAAGAAACTGATGGAGATAGCAGCTCTTAGGCAGGATTAGGAGATAGCTGCATTAGGAGATAGCAGTGTCTTAGGCTAGTAGTTTAGGCTTGCTTCCTTTGGGAAGATACACAGTTGGCTTTGATGGGAACAAGATCAACTCTTACCAAATAAGGCATCTCTTAACAAGATACTCTTTTGTACAAGGAAATCGATAAGTGACCGAGCTTTTTGTTTCTGGTGTGTTCACCAGGGAGCTGCTATATTTTCTTTGCTTACTCTTTAAGGGTAAACAATAAACCTTATATGTATATACATAGCAACTGTACTAATTGTGACAAACCAATTAATAAAGTATTTTAAAATCTACTGCAAATTTTGGGTTCAGAAACCGGCTGTGGTTTCATAGAGAGAAATTGCCTGAGGTATTAGTTGTTTTCATGAAAACTTGTTTGCCTTTCTTTGATGCATCCTCTGCCTCTATGAATATGGAATCACTTCAGTTTTATCACTGATAGGCCAAGTAAAATTTTTATCTCCTGCAGCTGAGGGAGAAGCTGGGAGGCTGAGATTGATGAAATAAATCTTAAAGTTAGTGTCTGTTTCCTAAGTTTGATGGTCTGCTGTACAAGCCACTTGCATGCAGAATAACCTTTATCCAGCAGCAATAGAAGTAATGGGCCTTACCTCCAAGTCTGGTGTCCCTAAAGGGAGTTGTAGAAAATGTTTGTTAGCCAGTGGTGTGGTGTAAAGCAATATTTGGCCCTCTCCTTATCATTGTGTAACTATAGGCAAAATCTGAACTTACCGTTAGGAGCCCAGAAGTGTGGAGGGAAAGTGGCTCTGGAGCAAAAGCAGATACAAAATTAGGAAGTCTGATGTCTCTTGAATGTACCTCTGGCTGTCTGGAATGTCTTTGTGTTCTTCATGGAGCTGACAATTGTTCTTCCTCCATTTTTATTTCTATCACTTCAGAGAAGCTTGAAAGTGAGAAGCTGAATGTTGCAGAAGTTACTCAGTCCGAAATTGCTCAAAAACAGAAGCTGCAGACAGTGCTTGAAAAGATCAATGAAACTCTTAAACTCCCTCCAAGAAGCATTAAATGGAACGTTGACTGTAAGTTTTGTGTTTGCTATACTGTCCTCATTTGTTGACAGCTGGGAGTTCATAGGTGCCATCTGGAATTCTGAAATATCCAGTGGTAAGGGAGGGCTGAAACTTGGGATTTTTGGTAGGAACTGCTCAGAAGGGCACTTCCAGATGTGCCACTCTACCCTCTTTACTAGTGCTCAGCCTTGAGTTTCAGTTAGGTGTCTTGTCAGAGTCGAGTATGGTGGCTTTGCTCTGAAGTCCATGTGCATGCCACCTTAAGTTTTGTGTTGCCAAATTGGTTTGTTGAAACAGGCAAGGGCCTGAAGAAATGCACTAGATGGTCATAAGGAGAGTTAGGTCCTAGAAGTCTGTGTGAAATTTGCAACATAGATACAAATAATATTTCTGATCCTCTCAGGTTAAGTCTGAGCCACTAGTTTTAATTCCAAAACTCTCATGAAGACTGGTTCTGCACCCTTCCTGTTTTATTGTATTAAGAATGAACATAGCTGTATCTAATAGAAATGCCTTCAGTGGCCCAACACGAGACGCTTTGGTGGATATGTGTTGCAGAAAGCTGGTTGTCAGTTTTAGAAAATTAGGCCTCTTATCTGTTTTAAATTTGGTTTTCAGAATCATTTCATGATGGTGAATAACTTGACCAGTACATCACATTTTCCCTTTCTCCTGTACTTGTCTTGTGCTGAGCAGTTTTGTATCCTGTCCCATTCACAACAAATTAGTAAGGAGAGAAATATCTCGAGTGAACATTTGGCAATTTGAATTTCCCCTTTCTGTGGTCCGACTGAATTTTTTGTCCCCTTCTTTTTTCAACCTCCCCCGAGTTTGCTTTGCATTCTCTGTTATGCAGCTGCAGGCAGGGTGTTTGGAGTGGCCTGACAATTTAACTTCTAGTTTTATTTTAATGTTTTACATGTGTTTTAAAGCTGGAGTAGAGATAGCAGCAGTTGGGCCCAGCTGTAGCACACACTGGGGGTAGGCAGACAGGCATCTTTGTAGTGCTGTGCTAAAGCACTTCATCCCTGACCATGGGCACTCCAGCAGCATTTTCCAGCAATACCACTTTTTATATGAATGTGTATCTCCATGACATAGCTGAGACTTGCACTGTAAGATTATGAAGGATAGTTTAGTGAATCTGATCATATTTCAGTAGTGCAGTAAGGTAGCACTTAATGATTAGTTCAAATATGAAAAAACTAAGTGCACTGCAGTGTCAAAGAATTTTTAGGAATACTACTCTGGGGAATGCAAAAACAGAATAGAAGAAGGAGAAAGGCAATAATAAGGATTGGAAATTTTCCACATTTATGCCAGTGGTTTGATACTTGATCAAGGATTTCCTACAGTTTGGCTTTTGATGTCTTGTAAGTTGTGTAAGTTACTGTTAACTACCCATGTATGAAACCTGCTGCAAAAAAGCTTCAATAACAACTAGAACAACTTCGTGAGGAATGTTTGAGTCATTGAGTTTAATACGTTATTGCTTAAGGCTTGTGCCAAAACAGGCCCGTTTATCATCCTGCAGACATTGTGACAGTTAAAAATGAATAAGTGCATGTTATGAGTACAAAAATATCTTTCTGATAGTCCATAAATCCTTATTGAAATAAAGGGAATAAAAGAGAGGCAAGGAGAATGCAGAAACAGCACTTAAACTGTCATACATAAAATCTGGCTTTTGGATTAGCTTTAGATTTCCATCTCCACAAGCCTGTGGCATCCAGACATGTTGCAAAGAGTAGTGCGTCGGTGCTGACGCATATTGCAGGAGACTACTACAGAAGGGGTGCCTTAAAGGTGCCCCCTGGCTCCAGGTGGCAAGAGGAAAAGAGTCCAATAATCTTGTGGTGGTTTTGGTTTGCCAGTTTTAATGTGGTGGATCTATTTTCTGCTGTGAGATAGGATGCGGAGAAGAGCAGGCTCAAACTTTAAAGGGTATATAGAAAAATTTTATTAACAAAACTAAAAGAATAATAAGAATCAGAATAAAACCTTTAGATCACTTCTCCTCCTCCCCCCACAGCCTCTTTTCTTTCTCACTGATGACATATAGAAACAACATCCAGAACTCTCAGTCAGTTTTCCACTCTAGAATAGTCTTTCTTCAGTCCACTTAGGGAGAGGAGTATCTCTTGTTATGTTATGGAGACTTCTTCATAAGAAACACTTCTCTCGGGCTTCAAAGTCACAGCAAATCAGCTGGCCTGGGAGATGAAAATCTGATCTCTGTGCAGAAGTCCCGCCTCTCAATTTACAGCTTTTCCCACAACTCTTTTCGAGAGCTCAATCTTTGGCTAATGGGGTACACTTTTTAAGGATAAGGAACAAGGGTTCTCTTCATCTGTCTCTAAGATCATCTTCATCTCTGGGAACAGAGATTCTCTTCTTCCTTGGGGCAAAGGGTTTTCATCACTCTTCTCTCTCTCTGTTAAAACTTCTCCTGGGATCACAGCTACTTCAACATCTGCTTGCTTAGCATAAAAGCATAAATGCCTTTGCTCATATCTACAATTTGAACACTTCATCCCCCGTACTTCTTTCGATAAGTTACAGGGAAAAAGAGTCTGATGTATCAATTATATTTTCTCCATAGCCTTACAAGAGGATTTTCAGCCTAAAAATAAGGCATCTCCCCATACTCTTTCCATCTGGGACCTGACTCCTTTACTGACCTTGGTGTCTTCGTGTTGTTTCTCCATATGTCTTCACTTCTCTTATTTTCTCACTCAAGAGGATTTGTTGTCTTGCAGGTCTCACCTGTGCACTGAAAGAGTTAGTATCTCACCTGGGACCTGTAGAGTGCCATGTGGTCCCTCTCTGGCACGGAGGTCAGAGCAGTCACGGGGATGGGTTTCAGGCCATGCTGAGGCTGTGCCAGGATCTCAAGGAGCCCGGCCAGAACAGCAGTGGCCATTCTGCTGCATGGCTGCTCTCTGGCCCCAGCTGCCTTCAGCTCCCACTCTCTGTGTGGGCCACAGGGCCACCTATGGCCTCAGCCACTTGCTGCTGGAGTAGTCTAGAATGGGGTGGCCATGCTGGGAGCTGCGGGGAGGGGGGAACAGCTCAGATCTCATCAGAGGGCTCAGCTGTGATATGCTGGGGGGGATGATGGCATCCCACCCCTGCCCAGCAGCCAGCCTGGTAGCCTGTGTGGGCTGTGGCAGAGCTAGCCCAGCCAGCACCCTGTTACCTCTTCCAGGGCAAAAACCAGAAAGAGCGATTCCCGGGGTTCTTCATCTTAGAATGTGCGCTCACAAAGGCATATCTAACCCTTTAACTGGTTTAATAATGTGTCAATACTCAAAATTGGCTACTGATTGGTTTTTTGTCAGGTTTACAGGAAGATAACAAGGTCCTGAGAGGGAATTACTTCCATACCAAAATATAAAAATGCCAAACCAGGACAAATCCCTACATGCTAAGCAGAAGCAAAAATCTGTGCCCTAGTTACTTTGCAGTTTTTAACTTGTGCTTCTAATATCTGTTTCAGCTGTTCATGCTAAAAGTCTGGTAGCGATACTTCATCTTCTGGTTGCATTGTCTCAGTATTTTCGAGCCCCAATCCGACTCCCTGACCATGTGTCCATTCAGGTGGTTGTTGTGCAGGTAAGAGGGGCCTTAAACAGCTCTTGGTACTGTTGTGAAGTTGACTGAGGGGTTTCTTGAAAAATGCATCTGGAGTTTCTGGCTGGGTGGGCATGCGTGTCTCCTTGGCTAACAAGGAACACACGTGCATCACTGCTGAAAGGTGAGTGCTTTCCCAGATTGAGCTGTGGCTCACAATTATCTTACTTTCACTGTGAAGTGCCCAGACTGTGACATTAAAAATATATGAAACATTATTATTGTTGGAATGTGTTTATCAGCCAGTATGATCTCTAGAATTGTTATTTTCCCCATTTTTTGACGCTCTTCTCACTTGTGTAGAGATTCAAGTCATTCTTGGCACTGAATGATGAATTGTCACTGTTTATTACATTCACATTCATGTTAGGTGACTAACTATTCTTTTTCAGCCCTGTGCATGCTAATTTGTTCTGATTACAGTGTTGGTTTTCTCAAAAGCACACAAAAAACTCCCCGTCAACTAAATCTTTTGTCAGTCTCCTTATTAGAGCCTCATCCATTCAAACTCTTCATGTTTTTCTGTTCATCATTTTTCTTTTCAGCTGAACTTGTGCTTTCTCTCTATATTTGGCCTCTTCACATTTAATCTGCTTTTCTTTCTCTCCAATTAACTTTGCCTTTATTTTTCACACTGCAACTGTCTTTATTTATGTCTTTTAACTGATGTTACCCTGAAGTAACTGGTTGAAAGAGCTACTGCTCAAGTTTTGTGTGGCTGAAAATCTGCAAAATAGATCTGAGAAAGTAAACTTTCTTCTAAAATTCAAATAGGACAAGTTTTGTAACTTAGAGAGAAATCTGAGGGAGAGTCTCTGGTAAATATGTCACTGATGTCTGGTAGTGAATCATTGAATCAGATTCTGCTTCGTGGGTTTCTCTACAGATGATGAAAGAGAATCCCCAAAAATCTGCATTTATGTGTGTAAGGCTTCAAAGAAACACAGTTCCTTTGGCTATTATAAATGTATTATTTGTACTGGTTTATCTCAAAGTTCCACCAAAACCAGCTTAAGGAATCTAGAGTACAGTGAGCAGGGCATCTTTATGATGAAAAACCAAATGAAAAAAATAACACAGTCCTAAAAGAAAGAACCAGAACCTCTGCTGTCATTCCATACCTCCAGACAGAATTCCAGTTGAAATCAGTGGACATAATTGTCCTCTTGTTAAACAGGCTAAAGTAGTTCAATAGCAAATCCACTGAACTCAGTACAGATGAACCAATTTAAAACAATAAGTAGTGGGAGACTCTGGCTCACTCTTAGTTACACGGCTGCAACTCAGGTGCCAGTGGTTTGCAGGGAAAGAAGTTGCACCAGAATAAAATCCAAGTAATGTTGAAGGAGATTTTGTCCTGCAGACCCTGATCTTGGTGAAAGCCAGTCAGTGGAACACCAGAGCTCCACTGATTCCTGTTAACAGAGGGTGGGAGCCAGTATTTTTACTGTAATTGTTTGAGACATTTCTCATTTTTTATTTTATGCTGGGTGGGTTTTTTATTTTTATTTTTTAAATCTGTCTTTCATGTCCTGTGGGACTGATGCTATATCATACATCGTGTACCCTTTGAATTCACGAGAGTTTTAATCAACCATCAGCAGATCCTAATGCCTAATTTAGTGGTCAGACTTGCTTGTTTAGAACACCTCATGTTCTAAACACTCAATGCATTCTGTAAAGAAAGATCAACCCTAGGAAAGCTTAACAGGCTATGCAGTAGCTGGTTTAAAATTCTGCTGTGTATGGTTCGATAAAGAGAACAGGAGAGACAGAAATAAAGGACAAAGTACTTTTATGAAGTCTTTTAAGAAAGACTCCCTTAATTCATTTCATGATTTTGTTATTAGGCACAGAAACACATAAAACATGAGTGTTGCCATGTTGGCTGGATGTAGTTCATTGAAATAGAAAAAAAGATATTTCTGAAACAGAAATGTTCTCATGTCCAACAGGTAATCAGCCTGGTTCTTTTGAAAGCTTGTTTCCTTTGGCTGTTTTATACAAAAGCTGTTAGCAATGAGAGTGATATGAAATCTGGGTTTAAGCTGATTTAGGAGAAAATGCAATAGTTGGATCTTTTGTAGCTACTCCATTATTTTCTTTTTCTGCCATACCAGTAGAATAAATAACTTTGAACAAAGCCCAGGCTTTGTTTGATTGTATCTACTGAAATGACTGAGAGCTTTTTTGGAGAGCTGTGTCTTGTCATCATTTTCCCTCTGCTTAAAAATTATGTATTTCTACCATCCACAAATGGTAGATGACAGATTGTGTCCAAGAGATGGAAGTCAGAGAGTGTAAGAATGCATTGGCAGAACAGCTAGAATGGCTTCAGCATGTTCTGGGACAGCAGTTCTTGGGTGCATAAACTACTCTTAGGCAAAGGTGGAAATTATTGAGATTAGATGAGTGTGTAAATCACAACCTTAATCAGAGATCATTGGTCTCACTACCTTGGAAGGTCTAAAATGTTTTGGAGCAGCCCTGCCTCCAAGGTTCCAATGAAATCTTCTCTGAACCTGTGACAAATCTTCTTGCTCTTTCAGGCTCCAGAATAATTCTGCATTTCACTTTGATGGGGCAATCATAAAACATGGTCCTCCAGATGAAATGAGTTGCAACAAGACATAGGCAAAAAGCCATCCAAATAATGACAAGATTTTCAGACTGGGACATTGTGGGGGAAATTAAGCAGTTGGTCCTCAGTTACATAAAAATGCTGACACAAAAGGAGATAAGATCTTTTCTATTTCAGGATGTACTACCCCAGTTTCAGGATTTTTTTTTTTGTTCTAGGAGTAGTTGCCAATTTTAAATGATAATGATTAGGAATATCTTCAGGGCCTTCTGTGAAGTCTTTCAGCTGTGAGGGAAGAAAATGCCAAGCCTGTTCACTAAGGTCTTCTGTCATCACTGGAATGCATGTCCAGCTTTTCTTTTTAATGGGGAATTGTAATTCATGCCTCTTTTCTCAGTGACTTTCAAACAGTTGATGTTGATTTTTATAGTTTGTTGTTTCAATTTTAGCCACTGTTGCCTTTAAGGAACATGCTGGACAGTCTTCAAGTCCTCAGTAGTACCTCTCTGTATTTTAAGGAATATTGTGCCATTCTCTGTCTAGTATAAGACAAACCTCACAATAGGTGACATTAGCATGAGGGTCAGTTTTGAGGTGAAGAATTTTTAAAGTGCAAGAGATGTATGAGAAGCAGCCTTCAGTGAAGGTTCTTAGACCAGTGTTTTAAGGTCCATTCTGTTGGGAATTCACCAGTCTTTTTACAAATCAAAAGTACAGGAAGGTCAGTCTTTACATGCTGGTCAAATAAGCATCATGGGTTGATACAATGAAAGTTGTGTTTGGGCAGTGTGGAAATTCCATCAATGTTAGTGGCCAGGTGCCAGACACAAAGGCTTGGAGTCATTTTGGTTTGGGTTTTTTTGTTTGTTTTTGTTGTTACTGTCAAAACCAAGATTAAGGTGCAGATTTATTTTTTTTTAATATATTAGCTGCACTTTTTCAAAAAGGGAAATATTTTTAATACCAGTACTGAAGCATATTTCAGGCAGTTTCTGTGTGCTTGCAGAGAGAAGGTGTAGAACATTAAAAACCTTTTTCTGCTCCCATATTCCCAGTCTGATCACTGAAAACTAGAGTTGGCATTGCTGTGATGCTCAGCCCCTGTAGGAGATGAGAGCAGCAGAGCTCTTGCTGCACAAGGCATCAATGGCATGTCAGAATCATCATGAGGAGGAAGTGAAAGGTTCCTTTCACCCTGCAGTAAAGGGAAAAATAAACAAAAAACCCAAGCAGAGTGGAATTCCAAGCTGAGTTCACATGAACTAGATTGTAACTTGAAGTTACTTCAGTTAGTACTGGAGACATCACTTACTTCTGTCTGCACAAGCTGGAAGTGGAGATAGCCCTAAATTATGTCATTTTTCTTCAGACTTTGAAGGTATGTGACAGGCAATGCCTCTGCAGCTGTTCTGTGCCCCCCTTCCAGTACGTAACACCCTGGATTCCCCTCTGTCTCTTAAGTGCTCAAAGGTCTTCCCTGAATGTATTTTTTTGCCATGTGCAAGGTATTTAGAGACAGGAATTTAAAAAGTATCATGGAAACCTCCTTCAACTGTCATCTACCTAGAAGTGCCAGTCTGGAGTGATCCAGAGGGCCATGTTCATATTTAATATAAATATATTTCATATTTCATGTTCATATTTCAAATAAATCTATTTCTTGATATATTTTAGTAATGCAGTGTAGAAGGAAAAATAAATGAAGAAATATATTTTAGTAATGCGGTCTAGAAGGAATAGACAAGGCTGGATCAGTCCTCACCACATCACACATTGAGGACTGCCTCAGGTAGGAATGTGCTGTCTTCTCCAAGGCAGGGAAAAGCAGCAGCCCCCATTCACATGCCATGAAGGACTTTTATAAAATGTTATTCTCCTTTTCTCTTTTCCACATAGAATACAGGTCTAAGACCAGCATAAATCTATTTTTCTCATTTCCTTGTATGACAGGGAGTGAAGAATCATGAGTAATTGCCTAATGTCTAGACTTGAAATGGAGTTGTCAGCATTTGCCTGACTTTTCTCTCTGTACTGGAAATTTTTGGTAATTTTTGAACAGGATTGATAGAGAGAACACAAAGAGAGGCAAAACATATGTGTGGTATTTACACAGGCCCCAAATGAATGTTATCAGCAAACTGAAACAATGTCAGACTCTTCAAGTGCTTGGTTTTGCAGCTGACTCAAACAGCAGTGATTGGAGTTGGCTTCTGCCACGTTGGGCACAGCCTCTGGACAAAGGCCCCTCAGCACCAGCAGCAAAGGGCTTCTCCCATGTTACGAACATCAGGGTCACTGCTGAAGTAGGATGGGAGTGTGAATGGAAGTTTCATTTTGGTTTCTGACAGAAGCCAATAGAGCTCTTTGTCTGCAGAGAAAGGAAACACTAGGAGAAAGGAAAAAAAAAAAAAAAAAAAACCCAAACATGAGGAGAGCAGAAAGAACAAATAGCCTGGGAGCAAGACTTTTGCAAAAGAGAAGCATGGGCACCATCTGCCAAGCTGTTCATTGAAATACAGGGCTTAATTCAGCTCACCTAGACATACCACTAAAATACTTACATATGTGTTTGGGTGTTTCAAATGTCTCAGTGAATTGGGGCCTTTAAAACAAAAGTGAATTAAGAACAATGGAGAAAGGAAAAGAAATACTTCCTTCTACAGGTGGAGTTTCAGGTTTCTTGTTAATGTATTAAAGAGTTCTCTGAAATACTCGCAAAGTAAAATAATATATTACTGAAAATATGAGTCAGAAAAGTTCTTGTTCTGCAGATTTCTTATCTAATTATGTTTGTGGATCACAAATTTTTACTGTGCCCTAAGCATTAAACTTTACTGAGAAAAATGTCACTTTTTTTCCTTTTTCCAGAAACGAGAAGGAATCCTTCAGTCTCGACAAATCCAAGAGGAAATAACTGGTAACACTGAGTATGTCAACACCACTTTTGCCAGCAGTTCAACAATTGAACACAGATGTGTCTCAGAAATTCAAACATTTGCTGATATTTAGATTTCAGTATTGGGGTTGCAGGGAAGATGACGCATCAGCCAGTGACTGAATTTTAGCCTTTTCAAGAGCTGCAAACAAGTGTCTAAAAATACATAAGGGGCAGGAAAGAGAGGTGGGGAACTAAAAGCAGGACTTTAGATGTGTAGATTGGTGGTAGTAAGGCCCGTATGTGCCACCTCACTGAACATTTTATAACAGAAAAGCTATTTCAAACCAAAGGGGAACAGTAGTAGAATATTCTGGTTTCTAATTGAATGGAGAGAAGCTGCGCTACTGACTCATTAATCTGTATGGATTTATGTGTGATAGTTATATGAAGGATCAACTGGAGCAAAATCCTGCAGTCCTTAACCCAGCTGAAGCCTTGTTTGGGCTGGATTCCTATTGTTGGTGTGGTAGATGCATCTTCAAAGCAGAGGGAAGAGTTTTCACAAATTAACATGATAAAGCCTTCTTTACTCTGGCAAGGTGTGGTGATTTGGTTCAAAGTAGGGAATATGAGATCTGGCCTCCTGTGAGACTTTGGTGATATTATACTGATAGACTATACTAAATATCTATCAGATATTATACTGATAGACTCCAGACTAACCCAGATCATCAGCTGGAGTAACTTGGTGAAGTCATTCCCAAAATTCTAATTCCATGAATCTATTCCATTCTTCACCAAGCTGAAGATTTTACCATTTATGCCGGGGGTTTTCTTGCAGTAGAATATCTGCAAGTGAATTATATGTAACTTTTTTGTTCTTTTCCTTTTTTCTTTTTCCCCCACAGGGCATTATCAGGAAGGCATGGTAAGTCCATTTGATTATTGTCTCTTTTCTTGAGGCAGCCAGTGTTAATTTGCATGTGCTTTGTGGTGTAACCTCCAGATCATTACTGCAGTGGTATTAATGGACAGGAGTTCCCAGCATAATGTGAAATGGTGTCCTATCATGAACCAGCTGGTGAATGTTGATATTCTGCATCAATTACCTACTTTAAAGATGCTGAGTCATTTTTCAGCAGGCCTGCACACCATGCAAGGTCCTGTGCCTTGTGTGTCTCACTGCCAGAATTGAGGATGTCCAACAGAAATCATTCACCTGAATATTGCTTGGTGTAAAGTCTGCCTTCTACAAATGCCCTTTGGATCTACTCTAGCTTTTGGGTTGGGTTTTTTTTAAACTAGAAATATGAATGTTTGTTGAGTCATTTGCTGTCATTCAGGTGATTGTTGAAACAGATTGCTCAGAAAAGGCTTGGTCCCTTTTTATATATTTTCTTTTTTCTTCAGAAGGTGACTGCAGTAGCACTGTAGTCATTCTACCTGAGGTTGGCTGTCCTGCTGATAGTGTCCTAAATTGCATCTGGGTATGGCCTGAAACATCTATACAAAGGATTGTATTGCAGATGTGTAAGCATAAACCTGCCTGAGATACTTAATAATGCAGTCAGTGGCCCTTGGGGCAAATCTTCCTCTGTAGGTGGAGGGACTAATGTAAACTCATGTTATTCAGCAGGAAATTTTTTGTCTACTTGGCTGTCTTAGCTGGCTGTTTAAGATTTTATGCAAAAAGATAATACTCTTTGCTCATTTTTGAGAAACGGGGTCTTTAGGTAATCCAAATCCTACCTGAAAATGATGCTTTTTTGGGAATAATAGAGAATAAGTTACTAGCAGCTCACAGGAAGAGAGAAGTATGCAAACTACTTGGTACGTGGAATACAGAGACTGTATTGAACCATTTTCTGACTGTGTTGTCTCAAATAAATGTGTGTCTCAGTAAGTGTTTATTCTGCACTGGAACCACTGCTGCTCAGTATATTAATGGCACTAAATGTTTTTCAGAAAGAGATGCATTCGACACTTTATTTGACCATGCCCCAGACAAGCTCAATGTAGTGAAAAAGGTTGGAAGGTTTTTATTTTTAAAATACATAAAGTGTTCACGTGCATGCTTGTGTCTATCAGATGGTGTGGCTGTGGTGAGTGTGTATGGATATAATGCATAACTGGCATGCCTTGCATACATTAAATACAATTAAGCTTTATGCTTAAGTACACAAAGTCATGATTGTAATATTACTTTTTATTTAATGTTTAGCAGCATGAGCTTAACTTTGGAACACAGAACAACATATAGTTATCAAAGTTTCCATCAGAAAAGTTCTCACAAAGTGTATGTTGAGTGGAACCCAACTGTTACATTGACTGTACTGATGCCAAGGAGATATCCAGTTTACAGCTGCCAGAGGTCTGACCCTGGAGTATTTTGGCTGCTGTCAGATTTGAGTGGAGTCCAATTACCTACTTCCCCATTGTCTGCTAAAAATTTGGGGGCTTTCTGTGTATTAACAGTGTATTTTTTTATATCTGTATCACATTCATTTTGTTTCTGTTCTTCATTCTTGTAAAAAATAATTTTAGAACAATTTTTAATGTCACATTTCAATTTCAAAAATTTGAGATTGTGTTGCAGTC
This sequence comes from Certhia americana, assembly GCA_018697195.1. Classification (NCBI taxonomy): domain Eukaryota; kingdom Metazoa; phylum Chordata; class Aves; order Passeriformes; family Certhiidae; genus Certhia; species Certhia americana. Next base: position 9,984,720 of record CM031861.1, on the reverse strand, counting down.
TCTTCGCTCATGCGGATTCTCTTCTGAATGGAGTTCTTGCTGCTGGTGTTGAACTGCTGCCCTGCTGAATAGGCCTTCATTGCACTGTTTTCATATTTCAGACTCTCATCACCTTTGTGAACAAGCATCTGAATAAATTGAATTTGGAGGTGACTGAACTGGACACGCAGGTAGGAGTTTATAGCCTTTCTTAAAGGGGAGAGATAGTTGCAGTATGTTACACACTGTGTCCTCAGCTTTATTTCACTGAATTATTATTGAATGAGCTCTAAGATCTTATTTCAGCAGGAAACCCTTCATTTCTAGATATGTTTGTATGAAGAAGACCCTCACCAGTTAAGCATCTAAAACAATTTTGTACTTCCATTAGCAAGCATAAGCATTAATTACCAAATGCTGCCTTCTGGTTGCTGCCAGGTGCTGTAAGGGGGACCTGCTTGTTTTGGTCAGGAAGGAATTCTCTGCACTTGGTTTGCTCTAGCACCAGGCTGAGCAGTTGTTTGCTGCCTACCTTCACACAAGCATGCAGCCGCATGGGATCACAATGCCTCTATTCAGGGGGAATTCGGGGATTCTCGAGAGCAAAGCTACTCAAGTGTATAGGCAGCTGTACAGCTGGGCTGCAGGCTTGATTGCACCACAGAAATAATGTGCTGCATGGTCATCTGTCTTGTTCTCAGCTGCTAAATTGGCTGAAAAGAAGCTAAAAGAAAAGCTTAATCCTGCTGTATTAATACCTCACCATGTGAACAATTTCAGCAGTTATCATAAGAAAATTACAGGGTCAGGCAGGAGGGGATGGGATCTGCGCTATCAAAAAAACCCCAGGTGTCTTCAGGTCAGCCTTTATTTTATGTCTTGATTCATGTTATTAAGAATCTCTGCTTTATTTAAATACCTACCAATCTGATAGAGATTTTTCAAAGGTAAAATTAAGATTTTTACCTTTCAAAATTGTGTGTAAAGGCTTTCAAAAGGGCATTCCCTATTTCTGCTTATCGCATTGCTTACTTCGGGGGAAAATATTTAAATGTACCTAAAAACTCCTTAGACATTTATCTGAAACAGCACTCCCTAAGATGAGAGGTTGTATTTCCATCAGTTGAAAGAAAATATCACCTGCCTCAGGAAGGTGATAGGTTGCTAACAGACCTGATGCCACTGGGGTAGGAGTGAGAGGCCTGTGACAAAACCACAGAAACATTGAATGGTTTGGGTTGGAAGGGACCTTAAAGATCATCCAGTTCCACCCCTCCTGCAGGGACCCCTTCCACCAGACCAGGTTGCTCAGAGCCCATCCAGCCTTGGTCAATTCCAGGGGTGGGGCATCCACTTCTCTGGGCAATCCTGTTCCAGTACCCCATTGTCCAATAAGAAAAGCAGTGAGATGTTTTTCAGAAAATGCACTGAGAAATGTTTTTTGTTTTTTTTCACAGTTTGCAGATGGAGTGTACTTAGTCCTGCTAATGGGTCTCCTGGAAGGCTATTTTGTTCCCCTGCACAGCTTTTTCTTGACTCCTGACAGTTTTGAACAAAAGGTAGCTTGATTTCATTTTTCTGTTAAAAACAAACATATAAATATGTCTAGTAGCAGAAGGATCACACAAACTTTTCCGCAAAGGTTTGATGCTAATAGCTAAGATCAAGGAAGGACCGTACTGCTAACCTTTTCCAAGCATTACAAAAAAATCAGTATTAATACTTAGCTGGAATAAAACAGAACATTATATTAATGATAGGGTGGTTAGCAAGTATTAAGAGATTTTGGCATAACACCATTGTGTGGTGCTGTCATTGAACAAGACCTACCATTCATTAATGTATATAGGATTACACACAAGCATTGATGACAGAACTGGTTTTTTGTGTGTCCAAAATCCAAGAATTTAATGTTGGAAAGCTTTAATGGGTTTTGGATGCATAAAGGCATATATGTACAATGTGTCACTTTAAGACTAATATGATATCAGTGTCTGCAGATATCCAGGCAATTCATCTGTCTGTTCAAGACAAGAGCACTACAGGGGCCATCATGTTCCAGTTTTTAAACTTGTAGGAGGTGGGCTGTGCTTGTAACTTACTTGTAGAGTAAGTTCATTAAGGGTTATGTTAGTTCATAATAACTTTCAATTACCTTTATCTTTCTGCAACCACCATCACCCAGAAACAGCAAAACAATGGATTGTCTGGATTCCAAAGACCAGATATACAGAGCCCTGACTATTTTTTCCTTCTGAGTATCTGGGTGTGCAACTTTAAATATGTCTTGTCTTGACCATTTGCACTGTAGAGTTCACAAGAGTGACTGCCTTTGTTCTATTGCCAGGTTGTCAATGTATCCTTTGCATTTGAGCTCATGCAGGATGGTGGATTGGAAAAACCAAAGCCAAGACCAGAAGGTACCTATCCTACCTTTTTTGTATCTCCTTAAAAATATGTGTTGGATTCAGATCTTAAAAGGTTATGGTGTGACTAAATGAAGGTTATGTTAATCCAACAGCAAAGGCAAGGTACATTTTGTAGTGCTCAAGGACCTCTGTATTTTAAGTGCTTTTTCAAATGTTGCTATGCTTCCTTTCTTCATTGGCCAAACATATGCAGTAATACTCCCTGAAAGAAAGAGAACACAGTTGTGATTGGTGTCACTGACAGATGTCAATTGCTCCAATTGCTCCATTTTCCTCCATCTCACATTTTCACATTAAACCTTGAGTATTCTAGTAATTTTTAAATTTTTCACAAAAGAGGGAGATGTTGTGGAAGAAGAATTTCAAATGTTCACTTACATGCAGGAACGCAGGACCTAATCATGCATATTTAAATTAGATGTAGAGCTGGGGACTGACAGTAGGATGGGCTTCAGGGAGGATAAAGGCTTTGCTGTTGACTTTAGGAGCATCAGGATTCCACTCCTCTTTGTTCATATACATACAGTGTTTAAATCCAGCTTTTTGGGCTGGAGACAGAGCCCTTGATTCACCAGGTTAATGGGTATTTCTTGTGACTCCCTCTGTGAGAAGTTACCACTTTTTACCATGCAGGAGCTGGACAGGTAGCTTCTTCTCCTCTCTTCCCACCAGGAATGATATCTGAGCACCTGCTGGTTACCTGCCATAATAATCAACATAGCTGTGTCTTTTCAAGACCAATTTCAGACTTACATTCTATGATGCTCACAGTCTTCTCCTGCCACAACATTGGTTGTCAATCCCCAAGGAGTTGACATAAGCTAGTGTCAGAATGTTGCTTCTAACAGTCAGAACTCCATGTAGATTCAGACACTTGTTGCTGAATCAGGTTCTGCTCCATTCAGGATTTTTTCCATCCCTCCCAGCTTCCAGGTTTTAACAGCCACAGAGACATGCACACACACAAAATAATGCCTCTCAGCAGTGAGCCTGTGCATTAAATCTGGATGTACCCAGCCTGTTTTTTTCACTTCTTTTGATTGCTTGAATTATTATCCACAGTCATGCTTAACTAAATCACTGGTGAGTGTATCACAAACCTTTATGTCTGAAATAGTCAAAGTGAGAAGGGGGAAACAGTGAAATCGAGGGATCCAAGTAAAACACAGAGTATCTGTGATCACTTACTCCCCATGGAGGTTTAAAATTCTTATGGCATTTAATTTTTCAGGTATTTATTGCTCTAGGGGACAGCTAATTTTTCCAGTATAAATCAAGCCATAAGGATATTTCAGTACATATAAGACATTTCTTGTGCAATTATTGAAATGCTTAATATGAAACTTCCTGCCCAATGTGAATGGAAAAACACATCTGTTTTATGTGTTGTTACATTGGGCACAATGCCCGTACTTAAAATTTCCAGTGAGCAAAAGAGTATTGAAAAGGATCTTACCCTAAATGTGTACACTAAATACTCTTTGGATTCCTACACTGTTTCTTTGAGGTTCTTGAGAAAAAAATAAGCTGAAAAGTACTTTAGAATATGAAAAACATATTTAGTGGAAAAAAAAAGAATGCAGTTAAATAAATGAGTATGAAAACCAATGATTTTTTACGGGGTCAACAGTTTATTTGGGTTATTTACAATATAATTGAAAAGGTCTTTAAAAGCTTTCTGTGACCTTTTACTTTATAAATGGCTGGAACATTAATCTGCTGAGTCTATAATGAATTCATTTGCAGTTTTCAGAGTACTCCTTGCAATGTGTACATCAAAGCCAAACTCAAGTTTCTCTTTTAGAAACTTGCAGCCAGTAAAATATTGCATGTGTTGGTCAAACCCATGTAGCAGTGGAAATATCCCATCTTTCTCTGTGAGTGTGCTTCTTTTACTTTGAGCCCTTCTGTGGAATTCTGTTGTGGTGGTGGTATCTTTTTTGTGGTGGTGTCTTTGCAAAGACTTAACAAAGTTACTTCTTTAATAATGGAAGTTCTGTATTTGGAAAAAGAAGTAGTTCTGCACCTTGCTGCAGGCCTGAAAGAGGAAACTTCCAATGTTACTTGCAAACAGCATTGCAGATTGCAGTGGAGTGTTGTAGAGACAATGCACCCTTCCTGTAGCTTTTGGCATTTCCACTTCATTTTCTGCCAAGCATGTTTCATCTGGTTTATAAAGAGCTATGAACCCATGCTGGCACTGGTTACAGGACCATGCACAGGCCCAGCATAAAATCTAGGCTTGAGTGTTTCCACCCTTTGTCCATGGATGTACATTCAGTATCTTTAGTTGGCATACTTAGGACATCATGCATAGGTTTGATTGGATTAATTATTCAAAGTGTGACCCCTTCACAATCTGTGCAAAACATCAGTGTAGATAAATAAATAATATAATGTCTAAATTCTGATGCCTACAATGCACCATTTACTGGGCTTACTTGGAGGTTTTGGCCAGTTCCAAGAGCCCCAGGTAGGAATCTGAGTTCCTATGCATTTAACAGAAAGGGATAGGACAATTCTAATTTCACTAGGCTCTTTCTGAGGGCAAGTCTGAATCCCTGTTTAAGATTGACTAAAGCACTAGTATAGACTGCTGCAGTAGTACTTGTCAGTTTGTTTTATAGATTTCTTGTGAAATAATATTGACTTACTCAAGAGCTGCTCTTTGAAACAGAAGGTATTCATTAGCTTTTTGTTTCATATAAATCCTTTACTTTAGATGTTGAGTTTCTGAGGACTGATTCAGCCATGAATGCCAAGCTAACTCAAAGAATTTTCAGATGTTTGCTCAAGGAGCATTTGTATACCTAACTTCTTTAGATCCTCGGGAAAATTTAAACTTGCCTCTAGCTGTCTTGCTGAAATTGGGCCTAGTAAAGGATGTTGCAGCCCAGAATGTGCCAAGTCCTACAATTCTTGCATAAGTAAGCTTCCATTGGTTACTGCTTGAGGATTTTTTTTTTCAAAATCATTACTTTTCAGCCACAACTGACTGAAGATGAAGTCGTATAAGTATGTGTAATCCTGGGCACACTTTGACTCAGGAGTATCTGAGCTTGGTTGCATTTCAACAGCAGCAGCAGTAGGTATTTGTATCCCTAACTAGAAGTGGTTAAAACACCAAGTTTTGAGTTGCCAGTTTGAAAATTGTGTTTTATTGATATTTCTGCTGTTTTTTCCTATCCTTGTGATCTAATGTTCATCGGTATTAATGTGAGCAAGGGAAAGGAGTAGAGAATGGGCACTTTTTTTTCTGGAAAACATTTGGAGCTATGAAGTTACTAATTTGTTTTCCCTTGTCTTTTTTCTAGATATTGTAAATTGTGACTTGAAGTCTACACTGAGAGTACTGTACAATTTGTTTTCCAAATACAGGAACGTGGAGTGAAGAGTTGATTTGGGTCACAAAGGAGTGTTAACAAAGAAAACATCATAACTAGCAGATCTTTCATTGGTATTCCTCTGCATCTCTATCCTAAAAGGAACTAAACCATTTACTTGAAGAATTTTTGATTATTAGTTGATTATTCTGGCATTACCGTTTTCAGAGTAGATTTAAAACTTACACTACTTATAAAGAAAAAAAGGTTTGGGGGAAGGTATCTGGGTATATTCTGGAAGAATTCATGTCTTGGTTGTCTTCACACTGTTTTTAATAGGTGAAGCAACAGTGGAAAAAAATTTTAATTCAAATCAGCCTTTGGAGCCAATCATAGGAATATTCTGTACTGAGTATTATTTTTTGCATATATCTTTTTTTAATCTGGGAAGGGGAAGAATATTTTCTATCCGTGATAAGACCATTCCATTTTAATTGTGAGGAATGTGCATGGTCAGAAACAGTTAAATGCACTTGTTCACATGAGAGCTAAAATGAAGAAACTTAACCTGGTGAATATATAGCTCTAGTGGGGTTATTAGGCTTTAATTTTATGGGTACAAACTGAAGTGGCTACTCATTCCTTCAGACTTGCTATAATGTGATACTCTTCTTCCATATGTGCTATTGAGCATTTCACAGAACCACAGTTTGCAGCTTGTCACTTGTTTTTGTTCAAGGCAGAGATCTTTTTTGCAAAGAACACTTTTCAGGAAGACACAGCTGTATAATACAGTTTTTCTATAATTGTATTATTAGAAAGCATGGCTTGTTTTTATTTTGGCAGTTTAATCACAGGATTATCAGATTGCAAGTTTAGATTGATTGCTGAATATAATTTAAAATTGTCCCTTTGGTTGACTTTGTGATTAATGTACGTTGCTGCATAATGTTCAACACAAAAAAAATAAGATTCGTTTTCTAGTTCAAACTACTTCCATCTGCAAAGATTCCATTACAGTGTAAAGTTCTTTGGTGATTTTACATAGCTACAAAGGTTTTTTTATTTAATTACCACCAATTATAAGCTGTTATCTGTTTGGTTTTAGCTTTAACAAAGATGCAAAAGGGAAATGGGAGTTGATTCTTCCCTTAGAGAGGTAGCAAACACCAGTTATGCTTCCAGAGGAAGCTGGTACAGGCTGCCTGGATCACTTCCGAAACAAAACATTGAAACCACAGATTCTTGGGTTACACAGTCAGGGAAAAAGATCCTCAGGCTGAAATTGCCAGATAACTCTTCAGAAATCTTCAGAGGGCTTAGTGCAGGAAGGAGAATTGTTAACAGCCATCCAATTATGGCAGAACTGGCTTAGGCCAAAGGAAAAGCAATCTGCCAGTTCTTGAATCATTGGTCAGGAGGAAGGCAGAGCTGGCAAGATCAGTCAATAACAGCTGTATGTTACTCATGATGTAAAGCATTACATAGTTTTCAATTTTCCAGGCCTTTTTTTTTTCTTTTATGTAGCAGTTTCCAATACAACATTAGCGCTCCAGTGATTATTTTCTCTCTTTGCTAAACACCAACTGATGTTTAGTAATATTGGTGATATTGACTTCTGCTGGGGCCTTCATTATATTTTCTGAGAAATTATATGAACTTTTTCAAGGGAAAGTCAATATTCAATTCAAAGGACAATACCTGGATATTCTCTGATCTCAGAAATTATCTGATTCTAATAAGCACTCTAAATATCTTTATTAAAATATTTTCTTACCTATGTGTTTTTAACTGAGTTTCTGAAATTGGAGGTACAGAAAACAGCAGTTATTTGCTCTTTACAGAGAGAAATAGCTGGACATTTTGACCTCAATGAAAATGAACATTTTCATTATACCTTTAATATCTGAGATGCTAAACAATAGGAATTAACCAAACACTTTTTGAGCAAACTGAGACAGAACTTCTCATATATATATCAGTAGCAATTTCAGATTATTTTAATGTTTAGCATGCAAGTTTTTCATTTGCGCACCTACTAGTAATTGTAATAGCTTATTAAAAAATGAATTATGTTTTTTCTGCAGATCCTGCTCAGCTGCAACACTTTTACATTTCAACAGTGCTGAAAGAATTTGACTGCCTTTGTTTTCAGGAGTGCACTCTCTTTAAAGAGAGATTTATATGTGTAAAGTGAACAGTGAAACTGTTTTCTTTGCCTGGTCTTGCAAATTAGTATTTCTTGTGCTTTATTGATATAACATTACTGGAGATTTATCTGTCAGCCTCCATTTCTATCCTTATAAAACATAAAACTGAGACAGAATTAAATACTCATGCTGAAATGCAATTATGCAGAACTGTAGAAACATTTAAACAATATCCAACCTTCCTACAATTATCTATCCTATGGTAAGAATTTATGCAAATTAAAGTCTGCTATATAAACAATAGTGTCCTATGTAAATATAGATCCATGTGATAGTTTTAACACTTACACACAAATAGTACATGCTGCCATATAGGAGTGGGTCACTGCTTATTTTTTTGACTGTGTAGATTTAAATAGCTATCAGATAAATACAAAATCTAATATAGAGATTATATCTAATATTTATTGCTTTGATTCAGAATATAAGAGAAATATAGAATACTACTGTAGACAGCTTGCTTTTCAGCAGCTGGTGTAGGCCAGCCCTTTCTTTCAGGGAAGGGAAAAGATACCTGGGCCAAATTCTGCCACACCTACGTTTCTTTTATTCTTGATACACAACAGTGCACCCTCATGTACTGCTGAAAGCAAAATTCTCCTCATTGCTTATATCAAGATATAAGTTGTTTAAAATTTTAGTCAATCCCAGGTTTATTTATAATTACTTTAAATCACTAAGTGGACCCAAATCAATTGATTTAGCTCATATAAGACATGAGCAGCCACCTGGAGAGGCTAGTTCCTCTAGTGGTCGCAGAGAGAGCCTGTGGTCTCAAGGCTGCTGCCTCAGCACTTTGGACCCTAAAACCAGGTAGGGTAAATCCAAGGCTAAGCCCACCAAAAAGTGGGCAGTTATTGGCATGCCTTGAGTATCAAACAAGCAGTAAACGTTGCTGCTGCTATTGTGAAACCACCAAAAGAACTGTTTTCTGTGACTTGCATCCAGCAGTGCGGTATCTAGGTTTCTTTTGTGACTGGAGATGGGCATCCTTTCCCTATTGATAGATCCTGGCATACTCTTTCAACTGCAGAAAACTTAGTGTTTGGGGGTTTTTTTAAAGAGGAGCTTTTTCATAGTGTGTCAATAAGGTGTTGTCAAAATAATTACCTAAAATCCTAATATCTTGAGGTCAGCTCCTTTCAGATTTCTTTCTCAGCTGACTGGCTGTTATTTGCCATAAAAAGCAAGTCCTTTGAATAGGACTTGTGAATAGGAACCTTTGCATAATTTTACCCAAGGCACACTCATAAACCCAGAATTGGATTGCTCTGTATTTCTGATGGAGTCCAGATGAACCAAGTTTCCTATTAAATGAGCTGACTACAGAATATCCAGTTCTTTACATTTCCTAGTCAAGAGTATCTCTATGTTACAGAGGGCAGGAGCCTTGCAGTGGACCAGCAGAAGCTGGATAAGGTCCTAATGTAGTTCAGTGAATTGTGGACCAAGTGGCAGGAAACCTCCAGAGCCTCTGTTTTACAGAAGGTTGCAGTGCTGGGGAGTGGTTGCATTCAAGCAGACCATGATGATTGAGCTAAGTGCTACTTGGTTGGCTTTTGTTCTTGCTTTTTATTCTGGAAGTATGGTTTTAAATTCATGTTTCAGATTATTTTAGCAGACACCTTACTGCAAGCCACATTGTTGTAAAGCAGAATGGCTTTTAGAAGTTTATTTCATTAGAGAAAGATATATATATGATATTTAATATACTAGATGCCAGCCTTAGGTCTAGTTTTTGTTATTCTTGTCTTCCTCTTGAAACAACCTTCATGAATGGCCAAGCATCCAAAGAGAAAACAGTGCCTTGAAGACCTCTTGCAAGATTTTTACACTGTTACCTAGTCGACTTCTGTCATTTTGTTATAAGAATTAGTGTGGGCTTTCTCTTTACAGACTGAAGAAATCTTTTGTAAAAAGTTAAAATTAGTTTGCATCAAGATTTTTTATTTTTGTCACATGAAAAATTGAGATAGCATCATCTTAATTTTAAAATTAGGCATACCTCAGTATCCACAGATCTTCCAAAGAGGTTTTGAGTCATTCAACATTTACAAGTGTTAATTTTATGTTTTCTGAAAATATTTTGTGTGACTTTCTTTCTGCAATAATGAGGTTTACTTTTCTTTCTAACAATTTAATGCCATGCACTCTGCAACAATGAGTTGACAACAATAGAGTCATTGAAACATTTGGTCCTCAATTTCAGTATCAAGCTAACTGAGAAAAAAGAATATTTTCAAAATTTGCTAAACATGTATCTGAAAATAATTATTAGTTTAAGTTAGGCTGCATTGCCTTCAACTGCAGTTAGTAGCTTTCACAGAATATATGTACTCTGTAAGTAAAAGACTCACTCTTGCTGATCTTTTTCCTGTGCTTTTTCTGAAGCCTTTTGTTACAATCCACAATAAAATTTGCACCTGAAAATCAACACTGCATGTTCTTGTTGGGTTGAAGGATGAGTTGTCTGACAAAAAATTAGGCAAGCTGTGTGTTTTGTGTTCCTGAAACTTCCAGACATCTCCATGCACCCAGCCCTTTTTCAGTAACCCCTCTGTGGGTGTGCAAGGTGTTTATTATTATGTCCTATGGGGGCTGGTGACAGCTGAATGTGGGTTGGTGAAAGCAATCATGTAAACATATGTTTGAAATGATTAACAGCAGCAGGTCAGGAAAATGCTGTCTTTGATTCCAAGTAGCAAAGTACACCTTTACTTATAACATTGCGGTGCTGAGCACTTCAGTGGGGATATCCCAGCTGGATATAGTGCAATCTCTGCAGAGCAATTCTGTGAATTTCAAATCTAACAAAATGTTAGTAAAACATTAAAATTGAAATTAGTCTGTCCATGTCAGAAAATAATTGCACCTAGGAAGATTTTGAGATCTGTTTGTTTATAAACTTGGTTTTGTTGCAACACTTTAATGCAGGAGCTTCAATGCAGAGCTTGGAACCAGTCCAAACTAAAGGCATCTAAAGTGCTCCAGATCAACATTTATAGCCACTGAATTGCTGGCCTGAATCCAGAAGCAGGTGTTTGATCTTTAGGTCTGCTTGTAAAGCTGAAACCACCAAGCAGAGCTGCCTGTCAATAGGGAACACTAAAGACAGGATGAGTTTTGATGCCACTCTTCAATTCCAGTCTGTTACTCAGGGCTGGATAGAAGCCATTCTGCCTGCTTTGGATCCACATTCCTAACCCCCACCATAGGCACTTGGAGCTTTTGTCCTGAATTTTATGGTTTTTGTCCTGAAGAGCAAGTAGACTTGCTCTTCTTCAAACATTGCAGTACAACACAAAGGTCACAGTCTGGCTACCTCAACCTTTTCATTGCTGTTCACACAGAAAGCAAAAGGTCTGGGTTTAATGCCTTCCTGCAGCCATGGGAGTTATTCCTTCTCCTTTTTAGAATCATGCAGAATGAAATGAAGGTGAAACAGTGTTTTTACTGTTGTTGGAGGGGCACTGTTGATGCCTAAGCTGTTGATTGCAATTCAGTGTGTGGAGTTAATTCCACATTAACTGAGACAGAAGGAGAGCAGAAGAGGGAGCATAGCTGGTGATTAAACTGTTGAAAAGGTGGAAAAGGATTTGGGGGAAGAACCTGTCTTCTGGGCCTCCTGTAAGGCCTGCTTCTGTATTTCAGTCAATTAAAAGGTGTTAGAATTCCCAAACAAACTTTGAAGAGAAAATAGAGTGACATTATTTACCTCTGTTTCAGTACAAAGTTCCTGCTGAGCCTTTACTTTCTCTCCTCTCTGCCAGGACTCTGCATAATATATATGTAATGATACACTAGATACATGATGATGATGATACTATGATAAAGTGTCATAGCATGATGCTTGTCCTGAAAGGCTCACAGCCCTGCAGGAATGCAGAAGGAGAAGAGCTTTGAACTTCTCTAGGTGGAGAAGTTCTCATGATATGAATGATAGGTATGGATTTGGGACTGAGTGCCCCTTTCTGAATTCTGCCTTTAAGTTGTGGTGTAAAACAAGGAGCTAAAAAGTGACTAGTTAGGCTGGTGTAGGTGCCAATGGACCAGAGGAGGTAGGAAGGCTGTTATCTTAGATTTCCACATTTCTGTGGAACATGTCTGGGTCCTCAGCATTGGGCCACTGAGCTAAGGAAGTGTGTGGATTTCCCAGGTGGCTGGGGGAGGAATCATTCCCCTGGAAGTGCTGCACAGCCATCAGCCATTGCAAGCTGCTTGCACGTGGCTGAGACTTTCCTCTCTGTGACAGTAACTTAAACACTTTCATGTGCATATTGTTATAATAATAGAGCTTTGACGGCATCAGCCCTGCATTTCTAAGGCTTCTGTACCTCCAGATCTTTCTGAACTGTTCATTACAGCACTTGAATAGACAGAAAGGACATCATTAGAGCAGGTCTGTGTTCTCAGTGGCATAAAAACCTTATACATCTACTGTCTGAAACCAGCTCTCACTCCAAACAGTCATAACCTCCAGCTTCATTTTTTTCTGCTATCAGGACAAATTAACCCATTAGCTGCACAGACTATTGTGAGTCAGAGGTATGTGACTCATGTGAATAGAACCCATTTCTATTCTGGTTTTAATTAACTTGGCCTCCACCCAAATCCTCCTTAGAAGTGAAAGATACTAGATTAGCTGAAGTGTACAACACATTTTTATATTTTGTGCTAAACTTACATGTGTATTTTTATGAGATAATGCTACAAAACAAAAAGATTCCTATGAATGCACTAGCCTGAAAGGTAAGTGACAGAACTGCTGTGTTTGACAGACTGTTAAAGTATTGTAATTAATCTGGTCGGTTTATTTTTCTTGCAAACAGTAAGGAGAAAAAAAAATTTTAAAAATTTCAGAATTATAGTACATTGGGAAAATATTCCCAGTCTTGATTCAAATAAACGGAAAATGAATTTGTGGTGGTTAGAATTTCAATAGAAGTACAGCCTTAAGGTGGCACTTCCCATTGTTTCCTTCCTTCCTGCCTTCCTGCCTGCCTTCCTACCTTCCTTTCACACCTTCTGCACCTTCCACACCTTCCTTCCTTCCGTTGTTTGGTCAGTATCCTTATCGCTATTTCTAATTGGGTCATTGTGCCTTCTCTTCATAAAGCAATACTAAAATCAAATAAACTTCTCAAATTTAAATTGCAGGGAGGATAATTTGAGCCAGTCCTTAGAGCATTGTCAAAACAGAAGCCAATACTAATTATGTTTACACAATTTTAAAAGAATCAAAAGAAAAATAAGGAAACAAAATCACCCCTCCCTAATCATGACAGAAATCAAAGTGTGAATCTTACTTACCACTAAACTTTCCTCATGGCACTTCAGGGATTCTTAATGCAAATGGGAAGCAGACACTCAGATGCTGGGTGGAGCCATCGCACCCTGCCACAGTTTCTAAAGAAGCAAGCACAGAATAAAAGCAGAGAGGCTGAAGGGAAAAGGGAGAGAAATGTATCTCTCTGTGATCACTTTGTAGTTTGCAGCATGCTCATATAACACAGGAAGGGTGGGCCAGCTGGACATAAACTAACCCAGATTGATAAATTAATCAGGAGTGTGCTCTGCATGCCACCAGCTGTCTGGTGACTAATAAGTTCGGTTTCTGCTTTGGCAGGGCCCAGGTTACCTGGAGCATGAAGAGGAGAGCTGGACGGAAAAGGTCAGGTTTTAAAAGAGACTTCATTTGAGGCATTCTGAAATGAAAACTTGCATGTAAACCACTTATTCCCAGACTCAGCAGTCCCAGAGTTTAATTCCAGTGGCTTACAGCACTTAATGGAAATCTGCCCTCAGCTCTGCCTGCAGCCAGTTTGTCCTGATAAAGCCCTAACTCACCTTCTCATTGCCTAAGTGGTGACTTTAAGACTTTAATCAAAGCAAGGAAATTAAAGGCAGAAGCTTCAGGTCCAGACCCAGAAATTTTTTCTGTGTTGGAGAGAACACTGTCCTCCTGTGCAAGAGGAGGTAGTGTGGCAGTGAATTGTTACAATCTGCACTTCCCAATCAGAGAAAGTTACCCAGGTGGTAGGAGGCAGAGATAGGACACAGATTTATCTATTGATACTGTAAACAGTTATGCTGCTTTTTCAGGGACATGTATTCCATAGCTGGAAGCTTTGAGCATTAACTTCTGGAATTCTATTGCTGATAACTAGACCTTGCTTTTAATTTTTCCTTTGCTACGGTGGATTTTTTTTATGCCATCATTAGTTGAGGTTGGATTACCAAACCTGTATAGATTCTTTTCTTATGCTTATGGTAATGTCCCTCTATTGGACAGAGCTCCTTTATGTGATCTATAAAGCATTGTAGATCTGCACCAGGGTGCAGAGGATGATGTGATGATTTGACAGTAAATGGCAAGTTTCTCTGAGTCAGCTCTCCCTCCTTTGGGGATATTCGTACAAGGGGATCTGCATCAAACCTTCCTGTTACCGTGTGTGCTCAGTAATGGAAAAGATCCAGGGCTCTCCTTCACTTTGTACTTAAGGAATGTTTAGTTGTGCCACTAGAAGAGGGAAAGAAGCATTTGTTCCCTAATGTGAGAAAGAGGATGGATCTTACTGGGCTCAACAGTCCCAGCACCTTCATTAAAATGTTTCCCAGCAAACCTGTAATTAGCCTTCTGAGCACTTACGGGAATTTGAGCTGAACTATCTTGTTCTGCTGGGTCTTCAGCACTAACCCCGGGAGTCTTGTGATCCTCTGTTCTCTCCTCTAGTGTGACACAACCTCACAAGTAATTTTGGTGTCAAGACCGTTGATTTCTATTGCTTCTAAGACTTCTTTCCCAATGCCTCAGTTACCCAGGCTCTCTGGGATGGGGAATGAAAACACAGTAACACCAGCAGAAAACTGCCATCTTAAGTCTGAAAATTTTCCACTAGGTGAATTCCCCCAATTAAAAATCAGAAGATTTTTTCCTAGGAATCAAGACATGCCTGTTATTTAAACACAATTTCTCTTTTATCACTGGCTTATTAAAACTTAAAATTCTCTATTTATCAGCATTTCTTAATTAACATAAAATTCCCAAGGTCTGGTACAATTCCACCACCCACAATCCAGTTCTGTGCTGTTCATTTCTATTTAGACTACATATTGCTAGAGCATGTGGGATTATATTGCATGCTGCAATTATTTTCTGGGAGGACTGTGACACTTGGCCTTGATCTTGGCTTTCTCTAATACAGAGCACTGTAAGTATTCTATATTTATTTATAACTTGCTGAGGGGAACAACACAGGCTGCCTGACACTGTGTACTCTCTTCTTCTTTAGATTGTAATTCTCGGCTAGATCTCTCAGGAATTAGAGGGAGGAGGGCTTTGCCATTTGGAGAAAAAGTCTTACAATTTAATCGGAATGCAATTTTAACCAACCAGCTAGTTCAATCAGTCAGTCCAATTATGGTGTGGGTTGGGCAAGACTCTGTGCTCAGGGTTCCCTGGAGTTGTTTTTAGTTATGAAATCAAAGTAAGAAATTAGGTCAGTTATACTCTATTGACTCCTAGTCCTGCAGATTTCAGGAGTGTACAGCAGCATGGCTTTGCCTAAATTTGTGTTTGGCATCTCAGTGCTCTGGCTGGGCTTTGCTACTGGTTGAAAGCTAAACTGGGAGTGCTCATTCCAAGTGGCAAGTTACAAATGTGCTTGTCCCTGGGCTGGGGCACATGGACAGAAATCACATGGATTTGTCTCTGCTTTTAACCCCCACAGTGCTGCAGGTGAGTGCTCTCAGTCCTTTGCTAAAAGAGCTGCAGTAACTTTCCCATCACTATCTAAAAGCCACAGGTACTTTCCTGGGTGCCACTGGTTATTTCCTGATTGACTGACTCTCCTGAGATCTTGTATGAGCCTTTGTATCAAATTTTTCCTAACCACTGTAACCCTCAAAAAATTCCCAGCTCCCCAACCCCCTTTCATGTATTGGAACCTTACCACCTACCTCATTTTCTAGCTGTCCCTTCTCTCTAGTTAAGGCAGCTGCTGAACCCAACATCCAAACAAAACCATGCAGCTGATCATGCCATTGTTTCACCAAACCTCCATTCCTTCCAAACTGTTCATAAACACCATGCCATTCCTCTTTCTTTTCTCCAGGCCACATTCTTTATCTCACTGCGTGTAACAACTGACAGAGCTTCTTTTTTCTATCAGTCTCTCGTGTTCTGTGGACACACTCAGGACAATCTCTCACTCATTCTCCTGTTATAATTTTATAGGTAGGATTGAAATAACTGTATCAATCCTTTCTTGCCACAACCCATCACATCCTGCATCATAATTTGCAATACCTTCTTCTTTTCTTCTAAGGATTGTTTTAAGAAAAATATCCAAATTCTGAGCCAGCAAATAGGTTGTGGGCACTGCTTCATTCATGGCTGGTCAAAAACGTATCTGCTCTCCTAAACTTCTCCCAGAAGTTTAGTACCTGCACACCACAAAGAGTATGGCTCCATGTCTCTGCCCATTACACGGCAGAACAATATTAAATCCAAAATGTGCTGAGAAAACCTCAAAAGAGTCTGAGTCTGGATATCTCCCAAGTGTTTTGGTGTCTTGTGTTCACTTACAGAAGTCAGAAGAAACCAGATTCATAAAAGTTCATCTGTTCATCTGTTCATCCCCATCCCCTTAATTCTCTATTCCTGTCCATTTAAATGGCAGTAGTCTTAATTCACTCTTTACTCTCCACCCCTCCATTGCTGATGCACATTTCTTTGCATTCAGTGCCATGGATGCACACTGTTGGAAACAGTCCCCTTTACAAAGTTACGAAATGAACATGGGATTTGAGGCATTAACTGTATTTCTTATAAGTTAATTAAAAAAAAAAACCCAAAAAAACCATGGAGTTTACAAATATGAATGGAACTTAGGAAATTAAGATGTTACACTTCTCACTTGAAGTTGAGTTGCATTTCTGTCTATGTGATACTGTTGAATTTTAAGCCCACATGAAACTTGAGTGATAAAGCCTGGTTCTTTCCTAACAGTGTCATATGCACTTCAGGACAGCTTTATCCACAGATCCCACGCTGAAGCTTCCCATTTTATGAAATAAAAATTGTGTATTTTGCATGTCTAGAATTAATCCCCCTGCTCTGTAGGAGATGAAGCTCCTTTAAATCGCTTTCCTTTTCTTTAGCAAGTCATGTGTGCTTTGAAAGCTTTGCAGCCTTTCCAAGACTCTTCCTCCTTACTGCAAAAGCCAGCAATTGTCTTTTCTCAACACCACTGAGCATGGGTCAGACCAGACTTCTGGAAAACAGAAATTATATTTTCTGTTAAATTATCCTCTGAAGTAAGTAGATCATATGGTATGATCTGAATTATTCAAAGAAGTCAGGGATATTTGTGTAATGTAATGAAATAAAACAGTATCTAAATATGTACTTTGCTAAGTTTCAGTTAGATCTTAACATTTGGGAGTGATTTGGCATCTAGGATAGCATGAGAATTAATTCCAGAAATGAGATGTAATCAGTTCACCTTTCTTGGCACTGTATCTTGCTAAATGTAAAAAAAACCTCTTTTCATTTACTCTATAATTATCCTTGTGTATTCTTGAATGAGAGCATAGCAAAGATCACATTTCTGGCACATTTGGGAGCAAAACAGTTAAATTGCTAACAAATAATGTTTTGTAGTTTGTATGAGAGCCAAGAAGATTAATGAAATGTTCATGAGAGAGTCTGGCAAGTGGCCACATTCCTATGGGAACATTGCTGTAGTGAGGTTTAACGGAGCATGAGGGACATTAAGAAACAAATGTGTGGGAGTTTTAGGGTGAACTGTAAATGATAAGAATCTAGTAAAACTAGATATCGTGTATTTTGCCTTTGAAGCTTTCCAGTGGGTCTGTGTAACATTTCTCATCCTTATCTAAAGGCTGTGAGGAAGATGAGCAAAGTGCACCCTCCTTGGGTTTTTTAAGAGCAGCTGTCAAACACTTGAGTTCTGCTGACTTTGAATGTTACAGCAGATGCAAACTCATTAAACAAATGGCTACAAGAAATAAGTCTTCCAGCCTGACTAGTGTTTTTGTATAGAAGCTCCTCAATTTACTGCTTAATCTGCCAGCCTTCCCAAAATTTCCATACGCTTTGGCATTAATTTAATTCTTTTAGACAAGCCAAGGAGAAGCTGCATTACTGCAGTGTTATTTCTATTTCTGCTGTTCCACCACCTCCCCTGTCGTAGTGGTTGTCTCTGAAATACATTCTCATCGACCCTGGGTATCCACCAACATGCTTTACTTCTGTTATTTAATGCTACTTTTAATCAAAGATAAGAAAACAAGCTAAGTTTCCTGTGTTTCAGGAAAAAAACCCACCTCTTTTCAGCAGATTGCTAACAGCAATCAAACACTTCTCTTTACTGTACTGAAAGAGAAAAATAATGGGAAGGTATCGATTTCCCAGGGAGCAGGGCAGACGCTGAGACGGGTGGACTCCAACAATACACTTCCTAGAGTTTTCCAAAGTAGCTAAAATAATCCTCAGAGATCATCATGGATGGATATTAGTGTAGAAAACCTGTGTTCTTACTTACCTTTCCGCTAGATGGCAATGGTACATGGTAGTTACGTGTACTTTAGGAGAAGAAACCTTTAAAAACGAACATTTTATTAGAGGTCTGAATATCTCTTTAAATGAGGGCAGTTGGACTGTTAACATATGCTGGAACTCAGCTGTCTCAGCACTCCGTCTCAAGCAGTTAAACTAATTCTCTTTTCTTGCATAACAAATGCAATATCCAGATTTAGAAGTAACGGATGTGAATAACAAAAGCAGATAGAGAGCTGTGGTGACAAGGCTAGCACATTGAAGTTTGTGTTAAGTTTCTACTTCATCGCTGGATGAGGCACTTTTCTGGTATTAAAATCAACAGCCAAAGCAGTTTGTGAAGTAATTTCATTCACTTCAGAAGGGCTGTATTAGGGATATACGTGGATCAGGGATTTTGTACTGCAAAATTAAGAGTGCACACTACTCCATGAGGAGAAAAGGCTATTTTTTTCCTGTGGTGAGTTGGAACAGCATCCAAAGTGGGACTCTTTTGCAAAAGCTGCCCCCAAAACTGTTTGGAGGCTTAACATCCTAAAGGAGGTGATGTTGGAGGGTAAGGGTGAGAAAGAAAAGAGAGGCACCAAAAAATTACTTTTTAAAATGTGCCCACATTTCTGAAGAAATGCAATAGACATTGGGACAGATGGGATATCTGAACTGGTGTCTTGGCATCTGGAGATCATTTGAGGCCTGCCTGTAAGTCAGAGCACACCATGGCAGAGCTGCTTTTTCCAAAAGTGTGTCAGTTTGTTGTGATGCACATTAACCATTTTCCTATGAAACTGCCCAGTGTTCTCTACCTGACCACAGGACCTGCTTCCCAACAGGGGGATAGAGAACATGTGCTTATTAAAGTGGTCTGATTTAAGGAAGATCTTTCATGTATATCAATGTAGAACATTTGTCCTATGCTAACCATGTGCTTCAGACCAGAAGTTTTTTAATAGATACCACCTACAGAATTTTCTAATTCATTTCATGACAAGATCAAATTCAAAATACCAAAGTTTAACTGCCTCCTAGCCAGAATGTTGTCCCAGCAAGATTAATAACCAAATCTACATTGCTGTATAGAGATTTGGGTTTAATTACTGTTTTAACTTCGTTTTTTATTAACAATTCATCATATTACTATTCTTATTTACATCTGTTTCTGGTTGTAGCAAGGAACCAGACAGTTACATTATTATCATTACTTTTTGAAAAGGTTTTGATTGGTTTAGTTCTGTTATGACTGGTTATGACTTCTGAAATGAAGTACATACTGAAGTTTAGGCATTGAACCATGTCTCTAGCAATAAAATTATTTCCTTTCATTGCTCTGCCACCATGTTTCCACCCAGACCATGGCTAATTTACTTGGACTTTTAGGATATGCTCATTTCACTGCCAGTGTCAAGCATTCCTTAATGTCTGGCTTCAAGGCAGAGTCAAGCAGGAGCTTGATGCAGAAGGACCGTGGTGGTCACTGGTCTAATTAAATCTGAACTGCTGTCCTACAGTCTTAAAGGCTAGTGCCTGCCAATACAGGTCGGAATTAGGTGCCCAAATATAATTAAAGAACTAGGTTTTTGTTTGTTCACAGCCCTCTAGGTGGTTACTTCAGCATCTTTGGAGGCCAAGGCCTATGAACATCTGCATCTTCTAACATTTAACTCCTGGCGAGTTTCACAGGGTGTTCAGCAAAAACCATGCACTTTCCTCCTGCTCCAGCCCCACTGCAGTCAGCCTGGTTCATCCACACACAGAGAGCCAGGGGCTGGCTGCCAGTAGCCTGCAAAACACCCCAGCAGCCTGTGACAACGAGGTGTTTGTCAGGAGAAGGGGCTGCCCCCTTCCTTGGCACAGAGCTCAGCAGAAGCCCCAGAGATGCCAGCTGTGCTTCCACAGCAGCAAACCTAGAGCCATTCACATGATCCATGGTGAGAGTACAACCAAACAGAGCCCCAAGTGCCCATTCCCACTGCTGCTGGCTCCTGCAGGGACATCACACCCCCCGAGCTGTGGCGTTTCCTGCATGGGCTCTGGTGGATGTTCTTTTGCTTTGTGCAGGTGTTTCAGTGAAGGGTTTGCACAGCAGTCTCTTCAGACTCCCTCTGATGTTCTGATGGTAAGATGCTACATTGCAACCTTTCAGACTTGGAAGCTCTTCACGAATTTCTTGCTGCCCAATGTGCTGGTTTTAGTCCTGAGAGAGAAATCTCTCTGGAAGTGTCAGGGCGGTTTGTAGAGTCCCAGAGGTCCTGTTGTGTTTCCAGAAGCTTCATGGTTACAGCTATATTACATCAATCCTTGGAGCTCTTGAAAAATTGCAGTTGATGGACATGGCAACACATCACATTCTGTTACATTTAGGAAAAAAGAGGATTTTTTTGCAGCTCAGCTCTAATTGAGGGGTCTTTGCAGAAGTCCCAAAATGCTGTCAGGCAGAATTAATATTACCAATGTTGTCAAGTTCAGAGACCATTTTTTAAAGACAAGACTTCTCCATGAAAGAGAAACAAGAAACAAGATTAAATCTATGATCAGGTCCCATTTTGTCCAGTGAAATGGATTTCATCACCTACCTGCTGTAACAGACCCAACCACTCTTGTCTAAGTGGCAACTCTGGCAGTGCTTTAAGAATGATGTTCCTGCATCCTTTTGGGTTTTTTTGATTTTTGGGTTTTTTGGTTTTGGTTTTTTTTTTTTGGTTGGTTGGTTGGTTTTGTTCGAGGTTTTTGTTTTGGGTTTGTTTTGGTTTTTTTTCCCCCTAGCATCTGTTGACCTCTGCCAGCAAGCAAAAGATGTTGTTTGGGCATGAAGAAGTGACAATTCCCAACATGTAATCCTGTCCTTACCTAGATTGGTTCATATGGCTCTACACAAAAAAAAGACCACTTTTCTAATGACCAGGCACCTAGGCAAAGGAAGAAATCCTTCTTTCTTCAGAAGTTCAGAGTGAAAGTATGCCACAAAGCATGGGAATTTTATTCTGGAATACTTTTCTTTTTCAGAAAAAGATTACTGCCTCTTGCAGGATCTGTGTTGTGTTCTTAATTCTGAGCATCTGTCTGACATCCACAGTTTCCACAGTTAAGCCAGAAAGCCAGAGAATAAATTTTAGAGCTACAACCTTCCAAAGAAGTCAGGAGACCTTCTGAAGCCCTGTGGCTCAACCAAACATCTGAGGTGGCTGTTTGTAGGATGGCTGTCCCAGCTCAGCTGGTGGGCAGTGGTGCTGAGGAACTGGAAAATCCCCTTTCTCATCTTGCTGGGAAGTTCATTTCAACTTTGTCTCCTGCTTGTTTCCTAAAGCCTGTTTTTCTGCCTCACACCCTGACAGTTTTATCTACTGGATTACAAAAACACTCCAGCAAATCAACTGTAGGAAATGCAATGGTCGGGTCTTATTCTTGGACTCATGCATAGAACTCTAAATATAGTCAGGTATATAAAATAAAAAATCACAAATATAAGTCAACATCATGGATTTCTAAGGTCTGTGTTGTTATTTAGCATAAATGTTGACAACAACTCTGCTTTTGATTTAATGAGAACTGTAGACTCAGATCCTTGGGTCTGATTTTGTCATGTCTCAGCCTTATCAGAAATGATTTCAAGTGTCAATACCTTAATGTGTTGATGGTGTAATACACAGTGAAAACCCAGCACCACACAAAGTGAGAGCCCTTGTTTGCTTCTTAGACTTCACAGCTGAACACACTCAGGCGATTCTTTTTGTTTACTTTGTGTGTCTGTACAAATTCACTGAGTGTAAGGAAAGAAACTTAGTTAAGGAAAGAAACTTGGAGGAATATGATTAATTCTCACAAACAAGGTATGTCCAGCCATAGCACAGAGAAGAAAGGACATGACTGATTCTGTCATCGTGTCTGCTCTTTCCAGCTCATCTTCCTGTCACTTTACTTCCCTGTGGTAGCAGGGAAATTCCCTACCCTCAGCTGGTGCATAAGATGAGAGTTTACTCGGTTCTCCCTGAAGCCTGATCTGAAGACTGGTTGGAGGCATGACTCCAGCAGGGGGTTAGGCTTGGTTAGTCCCCCTTTGTGGTTGCTGCAGGAAGACTGCAGCCACAGCACTGGCTCCTTGAGGATCTGCTGTCACTGCTCTTGGGCAAGAGCCCACTGCTTGTTAATCCCCACTGTGAAGAAGAGGTGAGTGATACATCTAGAGCTAAGGTTTCACAAAGTAATCTTTACTAATTAGTCAAGAAAATGAATAAGAAATATGTTCTTTTCCTCAGAAGGCTCTAATCCCACTTGACTGAGCAGTATTAAGCAATCCTATCAGAGAGAATGTATTTTTGAAGCAGTCCTTGGGGCAAAATTAGACCTTAAAGAATAAGAAATAATGAGAGTTGTAAGGGGGAGAGGCTTTTTTTATTTTTAGAACCAATATTAAAGAAGAGCCTTTGCTTCTGAGTCAAGTTCCCATGCTTTTTCATTATGTTCTTTGGCTGAAGTGGTCTTTAGATAACAAATGTGTCAAGCTGTTCTGTCTCACTAAGTTAGAATTAGGTTATGTCTGTGCAGAAGAAAGTTTTGGAATAGCTGCAAAAACAATTACAACGCTGCTTGATTCACTGATGATGTTAATTGCAAATCCATATTAATCTAGGGCTGGGCAGGAGTTGCCAGAAGGATTCATTTTCTGTGTAGCATGACAGATGCTTGTCTCCCTTTCCTTTTTTCTGGTGGTTTAGACCTTGGATATCTCCAGTATTTTCTGGAAGCATAAACAGTAGCCTTAAGCAAAGTTGCAGTGGAGAGGAAGGTTGCAATAGCCTATATAAATCTCTTTACGTGACTTCAGCTCTCATAAAATCAGTTCATAATATTTTAATCATAATCTGGAAGTACTTGAATACTAACACATAGGAAATACTGTACCAACAGCTAGTTTCTTGCTTAGTAAACTTCAGGATGAATATTTCTTTTTTGGATGTGATTCTTAATAAGGAACAGATAAAAATGGAAGATAATTTTTTTTAAAACTCCATTTTAAAACCAAGATAGAAAATTGTTTTTTCCAGTTCAGATGACACATCTCTCTGTTTGCAGGAGTTTTCAAAAACTCTGTGTGCTGCTGAGCTATGGCAGGCTATTTGTGTGGGAATTATTTCTGTTTGGAGCTGTGTGTTTGCAAAAGCTTGTCGATGCTTGTGTTTTACTGTGCAACTGTTAAAAGCTGCTTGGATTTTGACAAGCTGTTCTAAGGATAAAAAGAGCATGAAAAAATACAGCGTACTGGTTGGGTTTGCCTCTTGTAGATAGAAGGGCTGGCAGGTTGTCACATGGGAATACCCATTTCTAAGCAGTCTTGGAGATTCAGAGCCATGATGTGGGTGCTAAGAGCTGGAGCTTTGGTGTGGGCTCCTGGTTTCACCTCAGTGTGGCCACACTACCAGGAGCTGAGCCAGAGGTGAGTTCTGCAGCCACATGACTGAATGGAAGAAGTGGGAGTGATGGACAACAATCCCACAGTTTCCTGCTTCCAGGAAAACCACTGAAATTGGAGCTGCTGCTGGGAGATTGCAGCAGAGTACAGAAACAAAGTGTAAAGTCCTGTGTCTCTGGCAAAACCCACATGAAAAATTCAATTATTTTGGTATATTGCTGAAAAATTAGCAGTTCTGTGGTTGTGAGACCAGTGAAGGTACTGATCAATGTGAATAGGGCAGTTTGTATTCACAAGCATCTTATCAGGCTCTCTGCCTTATCAGATTAGGGGAATCTTGCTCTTCCAAAATATGTTTGAATCACATTCTCTCCCCAGGCATAAAAGCTAAAAACTTGAGGGAGGGAAGGGAAGTGGTTAATGAATAGCAAAGATGGGTGCAAATTCATGTCACAGAAGTTGAATAGAGATCATAGGTCTTCCAGGCCCTTCTGTGGCTGGCACATCCAAAGGAACCACTAAATTGTTCCTGTGACAGAGACTGCACAGCCCGTGAAAGGGTCCTGTTAAGTGTGCTTTTACCCAGAACATTTAGGGCTGTAATTGCTGATGCAAGCTACTTGGCACAGCAACTGACAGTTCATTCATAACTCGGTGGTTTCTCTGTTAATAACTTACCCCCTAATTAGTTCCTGTGAAGGTACTTTATGAAATCATAAAGTCATACTCTTGTAACTTCTCCAGTATCACATCTGCCCCCTGCTAGCCCCAAAGGACTGGAATTCACCAGTCTGCTGAGCTGGAGTTGGAAGATGTCTGGGGATTAGAGAAGTCAACTGCTGTCTGTTATTCTCAGTCCTAAAATGAAAGATTAGTCCAGGAACAGCATGAAGCAGGGCACTCATCCCCTCCAGCACCCAGGTGGTTGGTGGGGAAGTGGAATTCCTCCCTGCAATGAAACACAGTGTAAAGACCATTCATTATGGTGATTCTGTGTCCTCTGTGGTTCCCAATACTCAGGTGAGATCTGTACCTGTCAGGCCAAGGATCTGACCAGGATTTCTTTTGGTGGCTTATGATTCCCTCGAGTTCTTATTAAGGAAGTCAAATATGTTTTCTGCAGCTAATCTAAGGATAAGCTGGCTTTCATTTTCTGCCGTGCTTCCTCAACCCTATTTTTAATATTCAAAGATAATAACAGACTACCATTCCCTTGCTTTTGTTTTGGGTTGTTTAAATGAATTTCCAAGTCTCTGACCTTCTGCATCAGCAACACCATCTGCTTGAGAATGACATTTTCTTCATCTTGGCAACCAAAGACCTGGAGTTACAGCTCCTTACACTTCTTTCTACCGTGCAGCAAAAAGATTCTTTTGAAGCAGGAAAAAACCCAAACCACACTTTTACTTTATTGTTTCATGCTTACCTGTGCAAGTAATGACCCAACTCACTCACAGAGCCAACTCACCTTCCAGAACAAATCCAGAGCTGACTGTTGTCTGCACTGAGACCACTTCAGCAGGATATTGTCCTACAGGGGCTGCACAATTTGAGATTAATTTAAAGGTGCTCTTAACTCATGTATTTTGCAAGGGCCTTTTTCTTTCTTTAGAGTTATGGGCCTGAGCTCCAAATCCAGCTGAGTCTGAAGTTCTCTAAAGGGTCATCTCTGGCTCACCAAGACCATTGGAGAAGATTATGAAGCTTGGGTGAGTAAATGGTTACTAAAGGTCTCTCTCTAATATGTATCCATGTGTCAACACAAACCTGGAAATCTTTTTGCCAGGTCTATTTTTCAGTCTCAGTCACAACCTTCCAGGAAATGCAGTTTTTTAATGCTTTTTAGCTAAAGGTCCCATTTAGCCAAGTACTTTGTACCAGAATATTTCTGTAATGAGTAACTCAAACAGATGCACTACTACTACAGCTAGGTCTCCATCAGTTAACCCAAGTTTCTTGTTGTTACGTTATTTATTAAAATGTTTATTTCTTGAATTGAAATTTGAGACACCTATTAACACATGTTATGAGCTGAACAGATGGTTATATATTTCTAACTCTAAAAAATATGTTGTGCAGCCAGTACAGCTGTCCCGCCATCCAGAGGAGTCATAAAAATTAAAATAAACTAAACTTTACCTAATTATTTTTCATAAATATTCATCAGAGATTTTCTGAAAGGCCAATTTTATTACCCTAGGAAAATGCTAACCTGCATAATACTTCACATGCTATGATAGAACATTCCAAGATGAGGCATAACTGCAGATCAAAACTAATGATGACCTGCAGAGCAGCAACTTAAAAATTAAGAGCTTGGCTTCCATGAAATGACCAGATATGGCCATTACATGGGCAGAGGGTGCAGAGCATAAAGTGTCAGCAAAGTATCTTTCACCTCATCAAGTGCAATTTCCAAATAGGAGTTGAGCAGCACAACGCAGAGCTGCTTGTACAGCTGCTGAAGTAGCCTGGTTTGAGTGGAGAAAGGGTTGGCTGAGGATTTCTCTGCAAAGGGGTGAGCTGAGAAGGTGTCAGCACCAAGGGGGCTGTGCAGAGTTACCCAAGCCTCTCCATGAGAGGAGGGAGCAGGAGCAGTATTGGTGTTTGTGATGGGTCACTTTTGGCCACTGGCATCAAAGTAACTTTTTTTAAACATCAAATGCTTTTATCAGTTTTTACAACCTCAGGCTTTATGGGAATTCTGACAACCAGCTGCAGTCATAACAACCATAAGAATACGTGCTTGTTTTGTGGATAAGGGTGCTGGTAAAGGTCTTGTCCTGGCTGCCACTGCAGTTGAAGCTTCCCAGCTATCCAGGGAACAGGGTGGGTGTTCACAGTAGGCTTAGCCAGCCTTGCTCCCAGGAGGAGCTCAGCCCATACTGGCATGACAGTAGCACAGAGCAGGTGAGTGTCCCTCTTCTACAGCTGAGGAGAACTGGAACACAAACGAGGTAAAAGATTCCTTTGAAGTCAACCCTCCAGTGGTCCCACAGCCAGGAATAAAGCCCACATTTCTGCAGGTTCCACCAGAGCATTTCACAATTACCTGGTGTTTTTTTCCCTAATATCTACCACCCAGAAATGCACTGAGACCTATTTGTGTGTGATTTCAATAAACCAACCTGTGACTCCTTGGGGAGGAAATGCACAGTGAAAAGTTATGGACTGCAGAACCTCATTACTCCAGTCACCCAGAGTGCAGCTCTGACCAAAGGCTGCTCCACTTCCCCTCCAGGGCAGGGAAATGCCAGCTCTAGTCTGATTCCCTTAGGACTGATGCCTCTAGCAAGAATAAGATAACACAAAAGGATGACAGTAATGTCTGCACAAGCTGAAGTTTCTTTTTCAGCGTGGAAATTTGGGAGCTGTGCTACACTGGCACTGAAGAGGTCCCTGATATTGCAACCCAGACCACAGCATGGGCTAGTTACCATGCAAAGCAGCTCTGTGAAGGAGTGAAGGAATTCTCAAGCCAGATTGCTCCCCTGGCTCTCTACTGCTCTGTAGGTTCCAGCGAGGGTATTCTTATGCCTCTTCTGTGGGGCAGCAAGAGAACACTTGAAGAGCTTTGATTTAAAACTGGCCACTTCCATGAGCAAGGGACAGGAGAGCTATGGATTAACACTTGACCTGAACACTGATTTTGGTTCTAGATGTTAAAGCTGTTGTGTCTGGTGTTTCACTAAGAAGCATTGTGAAGGTGCCTTCCCAACAGATGTTACAGTGAAACAAATAGGGGCTGCTGTGCTCAGGTGGCAGCCTAATTTTAAAACTGACATCTTCTGAGACAAAAATCAGTCTGCTGTGTAGACAGAGCAGGACTTCAAAAGGTTTTGGGGGATCTATAGATGAAAGGAGGAATCTTTAATTGCATTTTTTAAAAGCACAATAGTGGTATGTCCTTAGGATCACAGCTCACAACTCAGCTGAGCTGGACAGTTTGGGGGAGCAAGAAGTGAAAATATGTTTACACTGTAGCAAACACCAAAGAAAAAATCTTAATTAAATGATGTTTCTGCCTACTTTTCTTTGGTACATAGTTAGGAAATGGGCCAATTTCAGGAATGCAGTTTTTAATTTTCACTACAACAGTGGGTAAGCTGATAGCCTTTATGAAAATATGGAGCAATGTTCTGGGGTAGAACTAGACCACACTGACTGACACACAGAGAAACTGTTTCTTAAGAAACCAGAAATGTTTAAAACTGCAGAACTGTCCAGGATTTCAGAAAAGTCACTGTCTAGCCTTGCACTGAAATGGGATCAAAGACTCCCAGACCACCCTGGCACACATACATCCCAACTTCCCAAAAACTTCCTGTCAAGTTCCGAGCCACCAGTCTGTTCTGGTGTCTCACCACAACAAATGTTCACTGCTATGACAGTGTTGCACTTAAAAGTTGGACTCAATCCTTGTGAGTCCTATCCAACTCAGAATACTCTGTGATACCTCTGAAATTGTCTAAAGTGCATTTTAAACTTAAAATTTAGGACCTTTTTACCTTGCTGGAGCAATACGAAAGGCCTGCTAATGCAAGTAAAAGCAGGGTCTTGGTTTATGATGACATTTGGCTATAGAATGGAAAAACTCCCAAGTACAATGAAGTTATTGGCTGCATAAAGAAGAGTAGATCATATACACCATCTTTTCTCTGAGAGTGTTGTACAATGCCTACATTTGTATTGTCTGGGAGTAATAAAAAGAACTGCCTTCATAACAAGAGAGGGTGCAAGTTTCTGAAACCATCTGTCACATATTTTAGCACATATACAAGAGACTTTTGATGTAATTTAATTGGTTTTTTCCCATGCTTTCTGTATTGTATCTTCCTCAGTTTAATGCTGAAGGAGAGTTTTCAGACCCACCAACTGTGTGGTACATCCCACATCCACATGGAGCTGTACAGGTAAAAATAGCCAGCAACTCTCCCCTTCTGCCTTCCCTCTCAAAAAGAGCAGAACCCTGCAGGAGACAGCAGACTGCAGCTCCTCCTTGTTTTTGCTGAAAACAGGATGGCTCTTTTCCATTCCTTTCCCTAACTGTGGATCTCCAGACAGCTCCACACCTGCACCCACACTCTCCTGCTCCTTGCCCCGTGTGGGGGGCAGCTGGCCAGGGTGCTGTGTGATGCATTAACCAGCTGCCTGGGCACGGGAGCTGCAGTGAGGGTGTGCCCCGAGCACAGCCCCGGGCTGCAGGCAGGGCAGCTCTGCAGCTGCAGCAGTGCAGGGTCACTCGCAGGCAGCGCCTCAGCCTGCAAGGCACCAGCGCTGAAGGGCCTGAAAATCTGTTTTGTTGCACGACGTGCCATAATTGACAGCAAGGTATCTGGCCTTCCTCTAGAATGCCTATTTTTAAGGATGTTTTCTCGCTCTGCGAATTGAATAAACCAGTTTTGCAATCTGCTTCAAGCCCCACCCTGCCTAACCCTGGCTAGTTAACCTGTAACTGATTGCAAAACTGGTTTGAGTCACACACTGAAGAAAGAGACGTAAATTAGGTTTTTAATAGCTCAACTCTCCTCCTCACCAATAGCAAAAGCCATCGGTTGTTAGCGGTGGTGCCATGGAAGAGCACAGCACGTGTCATCCATTTGCCACACTTTAATGGATCTTTTCATGCTTTTGGAGATTAAAAATTAGGCAGAAATAGAAGTGCCTCCCCAGTGCTGCAGCTTGGATGCCAGGTTCATTCCCTGTTCACAGGGATGCCATGGAAAACTCTGACATAACTGAGCAGCCATAGCTCAGCTGATGTGCATTGCCTTGCTAAGCCACTGCTACTGGCTCACATTTCTGAGCCAGTGCTCATGAGATATTGGTAAATAGCCACAAACCCTTCAAACCTGGGCAGCAGAACAAGCCCATGTCTCGAACAAACTGTTTTTACTTACTGTTTTCCACAGATTTGAATTAATGAGGCCGGTTAGACAGCAGTCACCCAGAGAAAAGGAAGCAGAACAAGGAGGTATGGGCAGTGTTTCACGTGTAGGATGTTTATGTTGATGTGTCACTAAAACAACTCGATCTCTTGCAAGTTTCTCCTCCCCATTGTTTTGCCACAATGCCTGGTCAGAGGCAGCCCAGCCCAGGGACTGAAAATGTAAAGTCAATGAGTGCTCCTTCTGAGCAGCAGTTCCTTCCAACTGGCTTTAGATTTCCCATTACCTCTGGCCCTTTTTCAACCTTTAATTCTTTTATTGCAAAAGGGAGCAGAGTGAGCAGGAGTTACAACGCAGAGGTACATTAATGCCTAATTCCAGTCCAGATGAAGCCAACAAGTACATTTTTCCCAGGCTATGTTGAGGCCACATAACTGATGGAACCCCCTTACCTCTCTGAAACATCCACTGGTGGTCGTGCTCCTGGTCTCATGCAAAGGGGAGATTATATCCCATTTCAGTTTGGAGGAGAATATCCACTAATGGATATAATACCCGCTAATCTTGCCCAGAAATGCTGGGAGAAACTCACTGCTTTCTTCTGCCAGGAGCACAGTAAAATACAAGTAGTATCTCAGAAAGAGAACCTGCTATTCTGCCTTAGAGCAGCCTCCTGCTAGGGCAGTGCTCCCTCCATGGGGCTTGGAGGAGTGGACAGGCAGAGGAGGACATTAAACTTGAGTTTCCTTCAGTGCTGAGTGGACTGAAGCTTAACTACCTTGCTGCAAGGGAGTGGATGGCAATGTTCCCTTCTTCCTCTCTGCAAAGCACAGAGGCCATCTGTCAGTTTGAAAAGCAGAGCAGAGACGCCCACCCTCAGCAGAGGCCACTGGGGCCCAAGTCACAGCAGAACACCTTCTGTTGTGCCAAACAAGTGTCTTTACGCTGACAGAAGGCAGGCCTCCGACTGCTTTCCTCAGGATTTCCCTTTTAGCTGGTGCTGTGCACCCCTAATTTACCTGTGCTGAATCTCACTGCCTTTTCCCAAGCATTATCAAACACGAGAGCAAACGTGTCGGGCAGGGTTGTGACACCGGGAGCCACGGGGATTTATCCTTAAGAGTATCAGCTCTGGGGTCATGCAGGCCAGTGCAGGGAAAACATTTTTAAATGGAATGAAGGAAAATATATTCTCATGAAAAACAGGTGCTTTTGTCAAGGTTTTATTCAGGTAATTTTTTGTGTGAATGACTCACACGAGCAGAGGGTTCACAGAAGCTTTTTGTGCTGAGGGGTGGCAGGGGGTGGTGTCCTGGCAGAGCTCAGCCAGGTACCACTGCCCTTTGCTAATATGGATGAGATTAGAGGAGGAAACATGGCCCAAGGAAGGGGTTACAGGCTTCAAATTTTTTCTGACTACAACCCAGGGTTTCTTCTTTACTTACCTTTGGCTGCTAAAAGTGACTCAAAAGCCTTCACCTGCCTACAACTGTGTATGTAAGGCCATTAGTATTAATAAATCAAACTACTCCCCACTGCATCTGCTTGGAAGGAGTTTCACATTGCTGAATGCTCTACTGCAGCTGAGAACACAGCCCCTCTGAGTTTCAGTTCTTTCCAAGAGTTACTGATGTCAGCTTGGAAATACCTCTCTTTTACAAGCCATTTAATTGCTTACTTTAAAAATTCACCAAAGCTCAGCTGGGGCCTGATTTTTAGTGAACCTCAGTTCTGTACCCACAAGGAATTTAGATGACTCTGTGACCTCGTAGCAAGCGAATAAATTAGAAAGATGACTTTTGAAAACTATTGACTGTACCTGGAATACGTTTGGGATAAAATATTTTAAGGCACAAAAAAATTGTAATCATTTAGTGTGTTTTAGAAACTGACTTGTGAGCAAGTTGGGAGCTTGGCTCTTCAACTCTACCAGAGACCAGAAAGTTGGAAGAACTACCAGAGCTGAGGAGAGGATTTTTATATGTAAATAAGAAAGAAAAACTACTTGAGAGCAGTGTGGTATGTGTGCTCACATTAGGAAAGTCTGATGTGCTACCGGTGTATTTGGATGGTACTGAATTTTGCTGTTACCTTAGCTACTGTGAGGATTGCTCTGACTTCCCAATACAATTTCCAACTGGTAAAAAGGAAATACTAATGCTTGGGGCACCAGGGTGGTGTGAAGATAAACTGCTTTGTGTGTATAAAGTGCTTTGAAAATGATAAATGTTATGCAATTGGAAAATGCTAACCGTCTGGGACTAATTATGAAAAATAACAAATTGATTTCCTCAGGATCTAGAGGGTAAAAGAAGCATAAAACGGACAAGGCTGTGCAGATGCTAGAGTAAGTGGGCTTGTGAGGTCACATAAGATGAAATCACATGTGAAATGAGATCAGGATTCTCTATGTTTGTGATAAACATTTGTCCATTACATCATCTCTTTGTTTGACACTCTTCTACCCAGCTCTTTAATGACCACTGTGACTCCCAGGTGTGAATGTGTCACACTTACCCGTGCCACCACTGTGGGCAGAGCACACAGCCCTGGGCTGGGAGCATTTGCTGAGCAGCAGGACTCGTGCCCATCCCTGTCCTTCTACTGGCAAAGCCTGGCCGTTCAGACTGGGCAGCTCTTCCCCCACATTTGAGAGGCACTGCTCTTCCTGCAAGACACTGCACTCCTTCACTTCCATGGACCACTCCAAGCCCTGGAAGAGTGTCCTGACTGACTTGATGGGATCACATTGGGTATGGGTATGGGTAACACATCATGAGCATAGGAGCAGAAAAGCCAGAACAAAGAAAGCATTTGCAATCAGAATTAAGCTTTATAGCAGCCACTCTATCCACTGGAGCTTGCAAAGCTGCAAAACTCTGGATTTTAAATGCATTAAACCTTTGTTTAATTTCAAGTAACGCTGTCAGTCCAGTTACTGTTAGTCATTTCTGGAACATGACAGAGAAAGTAGTGAGAGAAGAGACAGTCTTACAGCTGAAATGAATAGTGGGGATCCTATTCTGATGGGCTAGAGCACCTGGTAGCCTCAGTGGCTCCTCTATCTTCAGCTGACTCTTTTTACACCCCTGTTTCTAAATTGTCTTCCTAAATACTGGCTAGATGAAAAGCATTTGTGGTTTCCCCCTGGGAGCGATGAGGAAAGGTCGGGATTTACATGGTGATATTTACTACTACAGATTCTGTAATCGTCATTCCAGAAACTTGGTTCAGTGGTTCTCATCCCTGTGAAGTGAGCCCATCTAACTGCGTGCCCATGCACCATTAGGGTTTCCTAGCAGCTTTAAGTAATTTTTTCTTCTTTCATTACCAATCAACTGCAAATTACTCTTTGTAATTTTCCTACCAAAAAACCATGTAAATCTGGCCTTTGAGGATTAGTTGCAGTAGGGAATGGATTACCTCTCTTTAGATTTCCTTTTATACTCATTTGAACATCTAAAAAGTTGAATTTAACGGGAAATGGGAATATATTCTTATAAGAGTTCCTTTCATTTGCCTCTCCTTTCCCTCTTTCCCCCTTCAAAAGTGGAAAGACTGAATCCTGCTAGTTCTGTACTGCCTGAGAACTGGTGCAATGCTCTCTCAGCTCTCTGCTCTGTTCTGAGCAAACCCTGAGCTTTTCAGGTGTCTGGAACAGGTTTTTATTTTATTAGAGCAGAAGAAAACTCGCTGAGAAAATAGTGAAGCATGAGAAACTCGGCTACTTTTTGCAAGTCTCATTATGCAGGTGGCATGGAAGACTGTGTGACAAGAGGACAGATATCTTCTGACTTCTTCCTTCTTAGCAGCATTGCCCTTAACACCTCTGCAGTGCTCAGACATTCTCACTCCTGTTTTCTCTAAATTTTATTTACCATGTGTGATTCTAACTACATCATGAGTGGAGAAATGGAAAAATCAGTGTAGAATAAGTATGACAGTATTCTAGTTGTGCCTTCAATGTGCAATCTGTCCTACCTGCATGGATCATATATTGGGTACCCCTGCCACTCACATGAAGTTTGGGTTTGTATTTATCAGAACTTCCGGTGATACTTTGGATTTTGTACAGATAAGGACTGCTAAAAATTTTTTTCATGTCTGGGACAGTTTGCTTCCACTTTAGACACTGTCACTTGTGGTCCACTGGTATTGGTAGCCTTTCCTAACACATGGCAACTTCACCCTTAGTGTGTAACTTTCCAGGGATTAAGTGAAGCAGCAGCTAGGGGAGTCTGTGTCTGCTACTCTGTGTGTGACAGGATCACATCACGTCCCTGGTGAGGCTGCCTGGCACTTTCTCCAGTGAAATATCTTCCATTTCTTGTGTTGAGATGGCAGAATGCCCCTGCCTGCAGAAGTCACCTGTGGAGGCATTTTGGTGAGCTAAGTGGATGCTTGGGAAAGACGTTGTGCAACAGATCTCTCAGCAGATGATGCTTTCAAGTGCTCTGAAATATTCCTTGGATGCAGATTTCAACCATGAGCCAAAGGAAGCTTCTAAGGATACTTCAGTAGTTAAGATAAACATTTAGGTATCTTTCATTATTATTGTTATTATTATTTTTATTGCTATTTGTACTATTATTATTATTATTCATGTGACTAGATAAACATGAAGAATTCCTAGAATAGAATTCCCACCTAAACCCCATTGAAATAAAAATAAATTAGGTACTTAAATACTGAAGAGGATTAAAAATACCAGCACCTAACCTCAAATATCTGAACACCTTAAGAAATCTAGGCTGAAGTAAAGGGAGAGAACAAAATGTGCCATTTGCATCTCAAGCAGGCTGAGAAATGCTCATAAACCTGAAATTTTTATGAATCAAAAAGATACTTTGGGAATTTGAACAGGAATTTTTTTCTCTATTTTTTTTCTCTCCCAGCACAAAAGGACAGTAACACCATGAAATTTGTAGTGCAAAATATATTTTTAAAAGCCCAACCACACAAGTGGTTTTGACAGCAATTCGTTTCAATCAGTGGCACTGGGAATTATTGCTATCAGGAGAAGGAATGGGCTGCTGTGCCTACATTGTTTGCTCTAAAGCAGGACGAGAGCCACACCATTTTGGTGTTAGTGATTTCATCAATGGGAGAAATACACAGCCCTGCACTCTGGTCGTGTCATTTTAGAAATCTCTCAGTTCACCTTTAGAAATAAGCACCCAGGATTGTCTGAAATTATATATTTCCACTCTCTGTACTATTTTAACTCAGTTGGGCTCTGAGGCCGTGGTTCATGTCCTGGCTTCCTCTCGACTCAATTATTGTAATTTATTATTAAATTGTTATTTGTTTTCATTCTTTATGCTGTCTGCTGCTTTACAAAGCTCAGCAGCAAGATTTTTAATGTGGAGAGCTCTGTTCCATTACATTACGGCCTCCCCACAGCATTTTTTTTGTTGCTGTGTTCAGCAGCACATTGATTTGGATATTTAATTCTTTGCACACTATAGATTAACCCTAATCTATGCTGTGCTTTAAGCATTTCCTGGGACTAGCAGTTTTCCTAATCTGAACTGCAATCCAAATACAAAGTTTTAAAATTCTTTCATTGTTTGTAACCAAAATAACGAGTCACAGTGTTGTTAAGCTTTGAGGTTCATTCCAAGTCCAAAATGGGCTCTGGATCCAGAATTTGCAAAGTCCATCTTGTTTTCATCTGCCAGTGCTCTCTAGGCAGATGAGAGTTTACTTATTGCTAGAGTAAGCAAGGAATTATGTTAAACCTGTGTCTTTGGGTACTGTTTCATCTCTCAGAGACTTAAAAGCACCTTCTGTTTTTGGGTGGCTGGGCTGAAATGTGTAAGTCATGTTCCCTGTACCCAGTGCCCCTTACTATCAGCAGTCTCTAATAAAGATAGAAGTGGTTCCTATATGTAAAGCACAGTCCAGCCTCTACCTTATCTCTAAGCATGTTCACACTTGCCTCTGCCCCAGACTCAATAGGACTTGCACTCCAAACAGTATTTCACTAACAAATGCAAGACTTGATAGTGCTGCAGACCCTTATTCTCTAATTCTTTGGCTTGCTCTTTCTGTCCTTTCTTACCTTACTTCTTCCATGGTGAAGCTAATTCCCTTTCCTCACTGTTGTCTCCTGTTTCTACTACTTCCTATTTTTTCTTCTCCTAAACTACAGTCTCTTTTGCTTTCCCAGCTGGTTTCCTTTCAGCTGTTCTTTCTGCCCCATCAATTCCTTTTCTTTTTCAGCTTTTCCTTTCTCCATTTTTACCACTCTTCTTAAGCTTTCTTTTATTTTTCCTGTCTTCTGTCTGTAGTTTCAAAAATTGATCTCACTTTCTCTCCTCATTTCTGTCTTTTCTCTTTCCCCGGTCTCTCTCCCTGAAGTCCTTTTATTGGCATCTGTCTCTTGAATCCCGTTTTTCCCCTTTCTTACCACATTTTCTCATATTCCCCACTTCTATGTCTCCTTTCTAGCTGAGATAAGCATTTGTCCCCAGGAAATGCCCCTGTCTGGGCTTGTCCCAATGTCCCTTTGTTTTCTCCAGCTTTTGTAATTCTCAGCGCACCTGTGAGCCTGAAGAAGCCATTCATCAATAAACAGAGGCCAGGCAATTCATCTAAGTTATGTCTATGAATGTGCTGCCAATGTACTTTCCTTCTTTATCCCTCTGGCCTCCAAAGCCTCCCCTAGCAAGGAGACAGTCGCTGGACTATCAGGCTGGCTGATCCCGATGTTGTTTTACCTCATCTTTACCATCTGTCAAAATGCACAGACCTCTCTCCCCCCTGCACACCTTTTTTTTCCTGTCAGAAAGTCATGGGCATTCCAGGTATGTGTTTTTTGAAGTGACTGCAAATGTGGTGTGGCATGACAGGACACTCTCCAGGGTATATGAGCCAGGAGGCAAGAGAGATCCATACCTGACAGAAATTCCCTCTCTCGGTGTTCAGAGGGTTTTGGTTTAGTCTGGAGCTTGCTAGCTGTGCTTCCCAAGGGCTGTAGTTTAGTCACCACACTGGTTTGCTGTTCATCCTGGCCTTAGTTTTGGTGGTTTCATTGCTATGTACAGTTGCCTGGGAGCAAGATACTGTCAGGATCCAGCCTTGAGTTGAAAATTGTGGATTGGGGATGAACCTTTATATTGTGCTTGTGGAAAGCTTCCAGTCTTCCCAAAGCATTTGGTTTTGCCTTTCTTCCACAGGAGCATTTCTTCCTCTGAAGGACACTGACAAAAAACATGGGAAATAGACAGAATTACGTGAGCCTTCCTTGCTGCTTGCAGTTAACAGGAAAATATGCAGGCATCAGGTAAATTCAATTATTCTTCCACAATTCTTCTGAATTCTGAATTGCAAAAGAGGTAGTGAACTGTCTGCAGACAAACAAACAACTACAAAAAAAAAAGAATAAAAAAAAAAGCAAAGCTGCAAACAGCTACAACCTTGTTTGAATCTGATTTGTGTTTATCCACAATGATGGTCGCAGAAACAATCCTCTTTTTGTTTTCTTTTCTACAAGGAGAGCATGATCCTGCCAAATGTGCATCACTTTCATTTATGAGAACTGCTATAGGTAAGCTTCCAAACTCTACTTATCCATTGCCCAAAGATTTGATGCTCTCCCTCCACATGTACAGAGCTGTGATACCTTTTGGGCCCTGCACATCCATCAAATTTAAGAGTCAGTATTCTTGGTACTTCCTCTGCAAGTCTTATGGAAAAAAAAAATCACATTAATTTAAAGACATTACACATTTTTTTGCATGCAGCATGCTTAGCAGAGGGAGTTTAAAGCCTAGTGACTAAAAAATCTGTGTTTTAGAGGGCAATGTTTTGTCCCATTTTTCTGTTCCAACTTTGGAAAAGAGTTGGTAATCTTTAAGTACACTCAGGAGACTATGGCTTTTGTGCAGACATCTGCAAAGTGATTGAATTTTACCAATTGTGCAGGCACTCAGACACTTATTAGACAATATTACCAGAGCTATTTGGAAAGAAGGAGCTGGAGAGAAAAGAAATTCTGCATGTGTGAAGGGGCTTCTTGTAGCCTGTTTTGGGGAAGAAATTTTTCAGCCAGTGTGGAATGGTGTGGGGAAAAAAATATCCTAAAATGCATTTGGTTTTGCATTCTCACAGTCCCTGACCAAGACCTGCTCAGACTTTGGCTTTGTTTGATATTGTTCCTTGTTGCACACTTTTCTGCAGGGCTGTTTGAGCAGGTTTCAGTCAGTGTCATGTGTGTGACCAGTGGGACCCCTGCACCTTCTGCCCGTCATACACACTCTGTGCCTGCTCTACAAAGGTAAAAAACAGCTGCAGCCTCCCTGTAAACTGCAATGTGGGCTTCTAGTGGCTTCTTTTCAAGAGGCTCAGGGGTCAGTCACAGGCTGCAAGGATGTCTGTTAACACCATGGCTGTCTCACAGGATTGGTACGGAGAAAGCAGCTGGACAGGCATGTTCTAGGTATTCACAGAATGACACACAGGGCATCCCTTCTCAGTGTTGCAAAAAATAATATGCAGGGCATTTACTGAGGATTCCACCAGCATGTCATGAACTTACATGTGGTGTGAACATGTAAATGCGGCCTGGTGATGCTGACACGTTGTTTTTCCGAGGCTGTAACATGATTTTTGTGATCTCTCCAAATGCGATAGCCCTGCTGGGCAAACTTTCAAAGGTGGGTAGAAACGTGTGCTTGCACATCAAAATAGGCAATTTATTTCACAAACACCAAGGTGTCCAGTTATCTGTTTTGCTTATGCAAATATGAATTTTCACAAACACAACAGCTGTGCCTTCTCTGCAATTACTTCCATAACGTAGCGGATTGTTAACCAAAGGAGACGTGCCTGTGATGCTGCTTGGGGAGTGTTTCTGGGGGATGGGTTGCACAAGACAAGAAGGGTACAGACAGTCCAGTGGCACTCAGGCTCACTCATTTGGAGTGGTGCAAAAACTGACATTGTGAAATCCGGATCTGGGGACAGTTTTGTGAGAAAGGTCAGGATCTGGATTGAGGGTGAAGACTACCCTGGGCCATGCTATGCCCATATGATTTGGCGTGCAGTGTCTTCTCATCCCACGTTTCTCTGATGGGCCTTTTGGACACAGATCTGCATTTCTTAGGGATCGGTGCAGCTTTGCTCAGGGCTTTGCAGGGCACCCCGGAGTTGGATGAGCGTGCGTGCACTAAACTTCCCGGGGGAGCCTCCTCATCTGTTCCCCAACGGCCCCCGCAGCCCCACTCAGGGCACTTTGGAACTCTTCCCTTTTTTTTTCCCCCCACCCCCCAAACAGCACCGCACTCCGTGCGCGCACAGGAGGCGTCCATCGCAGGGTGTGCGGGGACACGGCCTCTCCGGGCCGTGCGGCGGCCCACACCGAGACCGTAGACGCGGGTACCCTCCCCGGGCACCCTCCCGCGGGCCCCCTATGAGGGTACAGCGCTGCTCGGAGGCCCCGCCCGCGGCCCCGCCCGCCCGCCGCGGCGCAGGGGGCGGCGGGCCGCGCTCGCCCCGCGGCCGAACAGCTCCGCGTTCATTTAATTACTCCCATCATTCGCGCATTCTCTCGGATCGCTGGCGCGCGCAGGGGCCCGGCGGGAGCCCGGCCCGCCCGCCGAAGGCCGGGCAGCAATCATCTCGAGGGCTCCGTCGCCGGGCAGCGGCAACTGGCCGCGTTATAAATAGCCAAGCGGCGGATTAAAAATAGGCACCCGCGGGGCCATAAATAGCCGGGGGGCGCCCGGGGGGCGGAGGGCGAAGTTTTGCCGTCGGAGCGCCGGCCGCGATGGGGGTGCGCGGCAGGGGGGCCGAGGGCAGCGGAGGTAAGCGGGGGGCAGCGGCGCGCGCACGCGCCGGCGCTTTGTGCGGGGGGACCCGGACAGACACGGGGGCGCGGCCCGAGGGTGGGGGAGGGACGGCCACCCACGCACGGTGCGAGGCAGGCGGGGGCCGGGGGCCGCGGCGGGGGGAGAAGTTGTGCATCGCCGCGGAGTTGTGGCGTGCGGGGCCGCAGCCGGCGCTGCAAAAGGCGCTGCCGCCCGCCCGCTCCGCTCCGCTCACCGCGCGGCATAGACTCATGGCCTGAGTCACCGCCGGCCACGGGCGCGCTCACACGCTCACT
Source organism: Certhia americana (assembly GCA_018697195.1). Taxonomy (NCBI): domain Eukaryota; kingdom Metazoa; phylum Chordata; class Aves; order Passeriformes; family Certhiidae; genus Certhia; species Certhia americana. Next base: position 9,944,797 of record CM031861.1, on the reverse strand, counting down.
CACTCACTCTCACACACCACACACACAGAGGCTCTCACCCTGCACCGCGCGACCGATCCTTGGCATTTTCACATTTTTTTTTCTCTTTTTTTTTTTTTTTTT
>CM031861.1:9922786-9942145 GCA_018697195.1 Certhia americana | reverse complement strand
GCAGGGAGTTAAAGCATAGTGCTAAAAATCTGTGTTTTAGCGGGCCAATGTTTTGTCAATTTTTTGTTCCTAACTTTGGGAAAAGATGTTGGTAATCCTTTAAGTACACTCAGGAGACTATGGCTTTGTGCAGACATCGAAGTGATGACTTTTACCAATTGTGCAGGCACTCAGACACACTTATTAGACATTATTACCGAGATATTTGAAAGAAAGAAGGCGCGGAGGAGAAAAGAAATCTTGCTGTGTGAAGAGGCTTCTTGTAGCTGTTTTGGGGAAGAAATTTTTCACGCCAGTGTAGAATGGTGTGGGGGAAAAAAAATATCCTTAACATGCATTTGGTTTTGCATTATCCAGTCCATGTGAACAAGGACCGGCTAGACTTCGCTTGTCTTTGATATTGTCCTTGTTGAACACTTTTCTGCAGGGGCTATTTGAGCAGGTTTCAGGTCAGTGTCATGTGTGTGACCAGTGGGAACCGCAATTCTGCCACATACACACTCTTGTGCCTGCTCTACAAAGGTAAAAAACAGCTGCAGCTCCCGGAAACTTGCAATGTGGGCTTCAAGTGGCTTTCTTTTCAAGAGGCTCAGGGTTCAGTCACAGGCTGCAAAGGATGTCTGTTAACACCATGGCTGGTATCACAGGATGGTACGGAGAAAGCAGACTGGACAGGAATGTTCTAAGGTAGCACAGAATGACAACAGGGCACTCCCTTCTCAGGTTGCAACAAAAATAATATGCAGGGGGCATTTACTGTAAGGATACACCCAGCATGGGTAATGAAACGTAATGTGGTTGTGAACATGTAAATGCGGCTGGTGATGCTGGAAACGTTGTTTTTCCGAGGCTGTAAACCAGATTTTTGTCGATCTCTCAAATGCGATAGCCCTGCTGGGCAAAACTTTCAACTAAGGTGGGTAGAAACGTGTTCTTGCACATCAAAATAGGCAATTTATTTCACAACACCCAAGGTGGCCAGATATGTTTGCTGTGCAAATAGGCATTCACAAACACAACAGCGTGCCTTCTCTCCAATTACTTCCATACGTAGACGGATGGTAAAACCAAAGGAGTAGTGACTGTGATGCTGCTTGGGGCGTGTTTTTGGGGGATGGGTTGCACAAGACAGAAGGGTACAGACGTCCCGTGGCACTCAGGCTCACCTCATTTGGAGTGGTGCAAAAAGACATGGCCAAATCGGATCTGCGGGCAGTTTTTGTGGGACGAAAGGTCAGGATCGGGATTGAGGGGGGTGACAGACTGGACCCGTGTGGGCCCGCCTATGCCCCATATGATTGGGGTGCAATTGTCTTTCATCCACGTGCGTGCATGGGCATTTTGGACACAGATTACATGCATTTCTTGGGATCGGTGCAGCTTTGCTCCAGGGCTTTGAAGGGCACCGGAGTTGGATGTGAGCGTGCGTACACTAAACGTCCGGGGGAGCCTCCTCAATCTGTTCACCAACCGGCCCCCACACGGCAGACCCCCACTCAGGTGCATCCTTTGAAACTATCTTTCACAGCACGCACTCCGTGCGCGACCGGCGGCGTCTCCATCGCCGGGGTGCGGGACGGCCTCTCCGGCCGTTGCGCGGCGGTCCCCCGAGCCCACGGTTAACCGAGTAGGCCTCCCCGGGCCCATCCCGCGGGCTCCCACCTATGAGGTCAGCGAGTCGGACGGACCACACGCGGACCCGCCCGACGCCCGAGGCCCGCATGGGGGCAGGCGGGCGCCGCCCGGCACGCAGGCCGCCCCGCTCCCCGCGTTTCATTCTTCCTCCCCTCTTCCGCGCATATCCTCGCATCGCTGGCGCGGCAGACCGGCCGGGAGCGGCGCGCCCCGCCGCGGCCGGGCAGGAACTCATCCTCCGAGGGCTCCGTCCGCCGGCCCGCGGCAACCTACGGCCGCGGTATAAATAGCCAAGCGGCGGATTAAAAATAGGCGCGGGGCCATAAATAGCCGGGGCGGCCCGGGGGGCGGCGGGCGAAGTTTTGCCGTCGGAGCGCGGCGCGCTGGCGGTGCGCGGAGGGGGCCGCGGGCGCGGAGGTAAGCGGGGCCGCGGGCGCGCACGCCGCCGGCGCTTTGTGCGGGGGGCCCGTCCCGACCGGGGGCGGCCCGGAGGGGTGGGGGGGGGACCGGCACCCCCGCAGGTGCCGAGGCAGGCGGGCCGGGGGCCGCGGCGGGGGGAGAAGTTGCTCGCCGCGGAGTTGTGGCGCTGCGGGGCCGCAGCCGGAGCTGCAACAGGCGCTGCCGCCCGCCCCGCTCCGCTCCGCTCCCCCGCGCCGCCGCTCGCACTCCCTGGCCTGAGTCACCGCCCGGCACCGGGCGCGCTCACACGCTCACTCACTCACTCTCACACACACACACACACACAGAGGCTCTCCCCCCTCGCACACGCGCGCACCGATCCTTGGCATTTTTCACATTTTTTTTATTTTTTTTTTTTTTTTTTTTATTTTTTTTCCGCGGGGAAGCAAGCACGCCGGGAGCAGCCCCGCGCCGGGCGCAGAGGCTCGCAGCGCTCCGCAGCCATCCCCGAGCGGCCCGGCCTGGCGCGGAGCTCCGCTCGCCGCGCTGCCCCCTGTTTTGCCTCCCTCCCCTCGCTTGTTTTCCTCTAAAAGATGAAAGAAGGAATGTCCTTTTTCGCTGCTTCTTCTCCTTCTCCAGAGCTGCTGCTGCCGCCGCTGCTGGTTAATTGCACATTCAAGTGGAAAATTTTCGGGAGTCAGCAGAAACATTGTATCCAAAAAAGACAAAGTCGCAGTTACAGCAACACCGAGGAGATTGTCCCTGGAAAACTTCCTTTCGGTAGGAACCGCAGGATTTTTTTTTTTTTAATTATTATTATTTTTAAATTTTTTTCATTTCTCGGCGAGGTTTTGAAGAGCTCCATCGCACAGCTGTCCCCGGCGCTGGTGCGGAGGGGCCGGTGGCAGCCTTTGTTCGCAGAGGAGCGCTTTCAAAGGAAGTACACTTCCAAGGGGGAGGGAAAACTTATACAGTGCGCCTTTTGTACCCAAATTAAAACAAAGCGGCCCCCTCCACACAACCAAACAAAAACAGCGAGGCTGTTCGAAATAAAGCGAGAGGAGGAGGGAAATCTCTCGCTTTCACCAAGGAAAAAAGTTTTCGCTCCTGCCTCTGTTGAGCACGGTCCTAGTCGTGATTTTTCTCCTCTTGAAATCTGTTTTAAGTTGAACGGTGTTACCAGTATAAAAATATTTATGAAACAATGAAATACCAGCCACCCACGTTTCTCAGGAGAGTTGTTAACTTATTAGAAACAAGTGCCTGCCTTTGATATGAAGAAATGAAAAGTGACCTCCAGAAGTGCTGGAAAGTTAGGGAGCAGTTCTGCCCTACGGTCTCTGAATGTAAATGGCTCCCAGTATTTTTTAACTGTTCCTTTCTAGGCGAGAAAGGCCAAGTAGCATCAGATTGTACTGGTGTTTTCTGACTTAAAATAGCGTTTTAAGAAGTGTAAGCTGAAATGGCAGAGCCTCAGGGAGGAAAAAGTACACATGCAGCTGTATTCCTGTATTAGCAGGGGCATATTTGCTTTCTCTTCGTGCTGATAAAGTTTGGAAATGCAATATTGCCAGTTAGCGGTTTTACAGGGCTGGGTAGTGGCAAAGTTGGGAGCTGTATGGATAACATGCTGCTCTGCCTAGCTGCATGCTCAGTTATTCTGCAGCACATCTAATATGGAAATCTCTGTGGGAATGCCTCTAACAGGAAAATTCATGTAAATAACTAAGTGCTACCTGCAATTGAATATGAAAACAAAAATGATTATAATTACATTAGGACTTAATTTAAAATTATGTAGGGTTCTTCTTACAGCCCTAGATTGGGAATGTGTGTCTGTAATGTATGATGTATTCTATCTCTGTAAATAGTTGGGGAATGCCATTACAGAATATTAGATTGTGCTGATGGTAAGATGGTGCTATTAAAAATGACACAGACCTGGATATTAAATTACTTCTGGGAGTGGGAGGGAAGCGTGCATGTTTGTTTGTATGTGAACATACATATTTTTATATACACACATACGTACACATGCATCCTTTATTTGGTGATAGAAATACAGGAATTAATACAGTGGATGTTCTTGAAACACAAATATTTGGATCACGTTCTGAAGTTGCAAGTTTTTAAAATCAACTTCTAAAAATTATTTTCACAAAGGGTAAACATTTTAGAAGTGCATTTATTTTTTCACCTTTGGTAAAACACATCATTTCACTCTGTACTGGTGTTTAATTAGGTCATAAAGTATTTTCTATATCAGTAGGGATAATTCTGCATTTTGTTTGCTCCAGGTTTTTATCAGCTGACCAAGCAGAAATTTTAGATGCAAAAGATTTCTTTCAATTTTTCTTCGCAATCTAGAAATACCTTTGGGGAAAGTACTTTATTGCTAAACACATTTGGTGTATTTTGAGCATCAATCCTGCTTGCACTGCTTTGGTGAAGTAAATATTATTCGCCTTTTCAGCCAGGAGAGTGGAACAACAGCTCTTGAGGTTCAAATTGTGGTTTTATATTCTCCACAGTTTCTTAGTAGGTGCTGAGTGGGGTGCACAGGAGCACTGAAGCAAAGGAAAAATGTTGATTTGACAGGAGTCTTAGTAAAGACAGAGCTGGCTTAAAGGACTTTTAATTAAACAGCTAGAAAAGAACAGCATAAACTTAATTACAAAGTAGCCCTGGCCGTGAGTGTCCAGCTGAGCAATGATAGCCTGTTGTGATGTGTGGGGATGTGTGAGCATGTGTGTAGCTTGTTTGGTGTCACTTGGAACCAGTGGGTTTTTGTAGTTGTTGCTGCTGCTGGATGCTGTAGTGGTTTTGGATATCGTTAAAGTGGTTTCTGGGCTTTGTTTGTCCATGCCTGAAAAAGTTAAGTTCAGTTGAGTCACATGCTGAGGAAAAAAACCCATTTCTTCCTTTCTGTTTAAGCTGCCCTCGTGACAATATTGTAAGTGAACTTTCAAGGTGTGGTACAGGCAATAGAGGAATAAAAACTTCTGGAGCTATAGAGAAATACTGGCACCTTTCATTTCAACAAAAAGGGAAACGTAAAAACATGCAGTTGTATATCATGACACAGCTGTCAGTTTTCAGTCTGTAAAGTAGGATGCTTACCCTGCTGTAAGAATTTTAGCAGAAGTAATCTGATTTCATTAGAAGGCTCCTAAGATTGTTCCCAAAACATGGAGATTTACTGTACAGTTCTGGATGTGTGTGTTTGGGAGAAGGTTACCTTCAAACCTGTTATGAGCACATGCTTTCCTACTGGATACAAACCATATATATATATATACACACATATATATGTACATCACTCATTCTAGCTGCTATTTCTTCATGTCATTAATATTAATTCTATACCCTTCCAGAGATGGTTTAAAAGCTGTCTTTCTGTAGTGATTCCATTTATTTTCCATATATTATTCCATTTTATTTAAGGAGAAAATGTTTGCTGGATCCAGTCCTTACTCAGGTTAAAGTGCCCAGGATGACTCATAGGAATAAACATTTGCTGGACCAAATACTAATATAGTTACAGCATATGCTTTCTGTACATGGTTAGTGTGATATTTGGTGTCTAAAGGAAGACATCTTTGATTTAAAAGAATATTGATTTGACACACATACTTTTTCAAACTTCTGCTCGGGGCTCATGTTCTGCTTAACTCGTAATCTGCCTAAGACTTGAAGGCAAATTTCTCTTAACAGCTGATCATTCATTCCATTCAGGCTCTAAATCAGAGCATGTGCAAATATGAGATGAGGGCTGACTTTTTAGAAATCTGCTCTAAATTCAGGTCAATTCCATCAACTTTATACAGCCTGTTGCTGGATTACATTGGCTATAATGAGGGTGCAAGTTGGCCCTTTAAAAATTATTTTGAAGTCCCCAGCTCATCAGAGGGACCTACCTTTTCATGAGAGAAATAGTTCTTTTATCTGGGATCTGAGGTTTAATTTCCGTTGTGTCGCCGTGTTGTGCTTTGCCATTAGCGCTTGCCGTGAGCAGGGCAGTCCTAGACTGCAGTCCTTTGCTGTTAAAAAATTATTTGAATCTCAACAAAATTTTAGAACTTTCAGGAGGTAAATCATCTCCCTGCAAGCAAGGGCTGTTATACGGTTTGTGGCAGTTTGTGCAAGTGCTGTATAATTTAAATTGCATCCTGTGATACATGAACAGATTAATGGTGTTATTAATTGTAAAGCCAACTGACTCTAAGCTGTGCTGAAGACACAGTTTTAGAAGAAAAATCTCTGCAATAAATTCCCACTTTATGACCATATCTGGTTCTCTGTTCTTGGACAAAACTCCTTTGGACTTTTGCAAGTGGAACAAGGATAGAATAATATTTCCTGGAATAATTTTATATTTGGTTTTAATGATTGCTCATTTCCAAAACAGAAGAGAGTAAAAAGTTGCAGACTTAAATCCTTTGAGGCAGCAGCTTCAAATCTGCTCCTCAGATCTGTCACATAAAATCCAGCTAAGTATTTTCTGATTTAATACAACAAACCTCTTGTTTTTGTATGAAGTCCTGATCCCACTGCAATCACTGTGAGTTTCATCTTGTTATTGGTAAAGCCAAAATTTCTGTCGGTGTTGATGCAGATTCAGCGACTTTTATACTTGATCAGGTTATTAATGTTCCACCAGAATTATATTGATTTCAAAATAGAGGGATTGAAGTCAAAACCCAACTCCTAACAACTAACTGGAGTTATTCTACCCAGGGAAGTCTCCAAGAGTAACCCATCATGTGCTACATGCCCTCATTTACTGGGTGAATTTTTGTGCATACGTCCGGGACGCGATGGGGATCCGCGGGGTGTGTGGAGGGTTTGCTGAGCTTTGCCCCAAGGTTGTGTGACCCCATTTCCTGGTCCCTCCAGCCTCTGCCTGCCTTGTCAGAGGCAGCCTGTTTCAGTTTGGCTCCTGTCCAGTCCAAGGTATCACCTACAACTTCTTTGTCCTCTGCTCATTGTTTACTGGAACAACGTGATTACTCCCCCTGCATCCTGCCGGACCTTTGCAACCGCCTTCTTGGATTTCTAGCTCTTGTTAGGTTTTCCCTAAACTTTCGGGTCAGAGCCGGTCTGTGTGGCAGCAGGAGCACACGAGCACAAAATCCAAGTTTATTTTCTAGCAGGTCAGGAGGTAGAACGTGAAATCTCCATGTGCAGGGAGGGGGAAGGGAAGGAAAGTTTGGGATTATGTGTAAAACTATTAAAATGCTATTGACTGGGAATCTAAAACAATGACGAGTGCTGTTGTTTTTACAGATACATGAACTGAAAACTGCTGCTAATGATGGGAAATGTTAATTATGTGAGAACATATTGAACTTATATTCTCTGGCATGAACTTTTTTAAATGCATCAACTGTGCTGCCTTTTATGCGCACAGCTTTCTAATTATCATAATTCAGTACAGCTCTGGCTTTTGGAAAGAGTTCAAGTGCAATCTCAACTTAACATGAAAGGTTTTTTTTTTTTTTTTTAAGTGAGAATGTTCAAGAACAATTTGAAAAGATAATCTAAAAATGCTACATATTTAGCTGGGTATAAGTCAGAAAATAAATATGTTCCCATAACTGCCTATCAAAGCAGAACAGATTATTAGAACAGAAAGTTATCTATTTTTCTCATTATGTCTTTCACACTCCTACAGAACACAGCTAAAAGCACATTTTCATAATTGAATATCATAGACAGACCTACTATATATTGATTGACAGTAGTTTTTATTTTGTCAATTTTTGAAATGATTGAGTAGGTCACTGTGTTGTTATGAGAAGATTTTTTTTCTCCTCAAATACTAAGATTTATTTTTTTAAATGAAGCAGGAAGACAACTTTCATGATACTTTTGGTATTAGTGTGTTTCTGTAGCATATTCAAGTCCCCTTGCAAATGGTCCTTACTCGTCAGTTTTGCTTGTCTTTGTGAAGCTTGAGGGGGTTGTAAATATCAGGTCTTTCTAAAGCACTCAGAAGTGGTTTGGGTTTTATTTTTTGTTGTTAGTTTTGTTTTGGTTGTGTTGGTTTGTTTGGTTTGGTGTTTTTAAAAAAAAAAAAAAAAAGAAGGAAAAGTACATTTCATGTTAACTTGCACTTGAATTGTCCTTTCAAAGATTTTTTTTTTTTTTTGTATGTGACCAAATTGCTGGTTTCCACATCACACACTCCCTCCCTATTTTTTTGTCTTTTCCTTACTACAGTACATGCTACATTTCTGAAATGCAAAGAAAGCCCCAGTGAAACAAAATGACTTCATTTGAGCTGGCACTTAAGAGTAGAATTCACTTCCATAGTGCTGAAATAAAAGAAGCCAAGTGTTTTAAATAGCCACTCCCCTAGGCCAGAGTGTTTTTAGAAAAGCTCATTGTCTAGATTTGAGCTGTAGCAGTATGCCTGCCTCTGTTAAATCTCCTGATCCAGACAGCTCGATTTCTAAAGTCGACATCTGGTTTACTCTTTGTTCACCTGTTAAAAAAAAAAAAATGCAAATAGGCAAGTGTGCCATTGCTCTAGAGCTCTGCAAAAAAAAAAAAAATAAAAATGCTGTTGACAGTTTGTCAAATAGTGCTTCCAGTCTAAGACTGCAGTAGCCTATTGTTATGCCAGCAACAGGCAACAGAAGTTGTGGCACCATATGGCCAGTATATGCTTCAGATAAGCTATCTGTTAATTTAGCTTATCAGTAGTGTTTTGATATGCTTCATGTTTGAATCGCCAGCCAGTATGGCCTTGGGTACTTTTGGTGCCAAATTATTCCTTAACATTATAGACATCACAATTATTCCCTTGGTGGAATCTCTCACCATTCATTCATCTCATGGTGCTTTGAACAGTGGTGCTTATTTTTGGAATTAGCTGGCATGGTTTGTTTGGTTTGGTGTTTTTTTGTTTTTTTTTTTTTTTTTTTTTTTCTCCCTTCTTACATGGTTGTCTTTCTGTTGGGAGATTATAATTCAGGAATGACATTTTGGTTTTGAGGGTAGAAAATGTCAGAACAGACTTTGGAAGAAAAGGTAAATTCATAGAGGTTTGGGGGATTAAAGCTTCTGTTATGTGTATCTCAATTTAAAAAAAAAAAATGGTGATCTGGGGCAGTAATTAATGGGAGAAAGGAAATTTTATTCACACTTATATCACCAGTGCTTACTTTTTTTTTTTTTTTTTATCCTAAAGCTGCTTTACAGTTTAAAATAAAAAGGCAAAACTCTGTAAACAGTTTCATTTTCCACATCCCTGGTTTTACCTTCATTCTTCCAAAAAAATTAACCTTTAAAAACAGTCATGTCCCTACATCTGCTGTCAGCTGATCTTTGAAGATTTTTTTTTTGCCCTGCTTTTTCCACGATCAACTGAAAGGTTTGGAGAAGACTGGAAGAGTCAATGGAAGTTCCTTCATCTAATCCCCTAGCCCTGCCTTTCTTTGGGAGTAATTATTTTGTTGCAGGAGATGTTTCCAGCCATAAATACAGTCTTCCATTCATTCCTCCGTGGTGTCCTTAGGGCTGGATGTGCCTGTGCTGCTCTCTGACCTTGCAGCACATTCCTCTGTCTCCTGCCCCACAGGCTCGGTCTGGCTGTTCCTTGCAGGGCACCACAGCTGTCCCTGGCTGCCTGAAGATTCTTCTTTCCTTGGGAATACACAGACTTGCTATTGGGGCAGCACTTCTCCTGCCTTTGGATCCCTGTGATTTTTTTGTTTCCCTCCTTTTGCCATCCATCTCCCCAGCTCCTCCTTACCCTGTGTCCTCCACTGCTGCTCTCAGATGTGGTGTCACTGGGGGGGTGTGTGTGTGTGTGTCCCTTTCCTGCTGCTCCCAGCCCTTCCTTGCCCTGGATATGAAAAAGAAAGGGCCACTTGTGCTTGCCATGCCTTTCACGTCCAGATCCTTAATGACCAGGGAAAGGAGAGTCTCTCTCAAAGAAATTTACAATCATCTTCTGAATCTGTTTGCTGACACCACTTTTTTTAGCAATGAGAAGAGGTGAAAGAGAAGTAAATTTTTCACTGGTCCATTTGTAGTAGAGAAATGTGAATGCTCTGAAGAGTGACCATTCTTTACCATTTCACTTGAAGTCCACCCAGTTGAACTGCCTGGAAAAAGGCAGGAGCTGACAAAGCACCCACGGGCCAACTGGGTGGGCAGTGAAGTGAGAGGTGATGCTTCCACCTTGCTGCTCTGCCTCAGCTGATGTTGGCACCTGCAGAAAATGAGAAAGGCTCCCTCCCCTTGGCTTGGCACCTGAGGCTGCTGGAGGGCTTCTGGTTTCTCTGCAGAAACATGAAATGTGTGTCTGTCCACTTCGAGCTGGTTTGGGGGTTGCCCCCAAATTTTCAATCTCTTTTAAATTTAGATTTAGAGTTCAGATCCATGGTGTGACTCATGCAGTTTGGTGACAGGAGCGTTTTTTGGCTTCCAGCTTATTGCAAGGTTAGAACTGTGATCTCTCATCTTGGTGTGATTAGGGGGCAAGGTAAGCAAAGACCCTGGGAAAAAAGGGGGTATTGAGCCTTTCAGCTCTCTGAGGCAGCCCTGTGAGTTATTTCTGAGTGCTTAACTGTGAGAGGCAATTTTCAGTTCACTAATGTATCTAGTTATCGCCCATAATGAGTATGGCTGTCTTTGGATTGATGGCTCCCTTAAAACATAACAAATCTACGTTTATTTGGTACCATAAGACACATTTTTCATATGCTTGTGGGGGTTATTTTGGTGGAACTTCACAGCCTGTGAAGTTTTAGTTTATTTGGTATCTCCTCGACTTGGCCGTACTGGTGTTCCACTTGTTTCAGGCACTGCTTTGTGATAGGAAATGCACAGCTCCAAATAATGTACATTTTGCTCATTAAATTGAATATTACTTGTGCACAGTAATTTCTTGCTCTGCTTCTTAGCATATTTACTATATGCTTACTGAGCGGCTGTAGATAAGCAGTTGAAGGTGCACATTTGGAAGATGGTTTTAAGTATGCAGCTTCCTATACAGATTCATGTTAGCTTCTAGCATTAGTAATAATTTTTGCTGGTGAAACAGTGACCCATAAATAACTTTATCCTCCAAAATCTCTAAAAAACAATACGAGGAAGTCCAAGGGGTAGTAGAACTATTATAGTTCTTGGTTGCTTGGAAAATTAACTAATATACTGGCTTCTGAGATTTTGGAAACAAATTAAAGAACCCTTTTTTAGGTAGCAGGCTGCTTTTAATGGTTCTTCTGTATTAAGGGGAGTACAGTATTGTAGGTTATTTATTTCTGGGCATGCAGTACAGGGTGAAGAGCCTGCAATTCAGCTCGCAATGCCTCTGTGCCCTGAGGTAAACTCTATTTCACAAAGGGAATTTTGATTATGGTCTACTGCTCTGTAGCATAGTGGAGGCTTCAAGAGGCAAGTGGTAAATGCTACCAAAGAAAAGCTGGATTGGAGCCACTGACGTCATCTAAGTAAATCTGCTGTAGGACTATAGCCATAAAATGACTGCCAGCCACAGAGCGCACTTTGGCCTTTTCTTGTCAAGTGTTTTAACTGCTGGGTTTTTTTTGCTTTTCTTTTTTCTTTTCCTCTGAGCGAGATGCATTTTGTTTTCTTTTTTTTTTCTTTATATTTCCCCCCCCCGTGCTAGTTGTGCACAGGGTGAAATATAGAAATGCTAATGTCCCCCTCCGTCCCCACCATGCTGCACCGAGGGTGTGAGCGGCTGCAGCTTGCAGTTCAAAAATTAAAAAGTAAACCAGTACTTTTCCATACATGAGCCTGGCAGAATTCAGCTTCCATCACCATCTATTTTTTTAGGTGTGAGAGCCTGGCAGTTCAAGTTACAGCATACTGATGAGATTTGTGTTGTGGGCAAAAAGGGTTTTGATGCTCTGGAAGGCGTGCTTCCCTGTGGAAGAACTCGGTGCATAAAAACGTCTGGACTTGAATTCTGAATTAGCACAAAATGCTGGGATGTGTGTGTAAGAGCACTTCAAATCCAGTGTTAGTCATTGCTTTATGACTGACCTCGGCAGTTTCAGTCACTCCTGAAGCAAAACTTCCCTGAGTGTTTGTTACCAGCCAATCTTTGATGATACCTTTTGTCTACAGCTAAAGAAACCAGGTATATTAACAGTGGTAGCTCTGGGATTCATTGAGTAGGGTGTAGCAGTCATACCTGTACCCAAGGGTATCTCTGAAAATGCATTGATATCCCAGCTGCTCACCACTTGATTTCAGCTCTATCAGGACTGCAATGAAAGTACTCAAGTTTTTGATGGTGGATTTTTAATTCAATGTCAACATTCTCTTGAAATTAATTTCCAGGACGATTAAAACACCATTTTTTAAAAACAGAGTTCACTGTAAAACACATTAATAATTATTAGCCCGTTTATCCTATGCTAATATTTGTTTGCTTGATTTATCTACTTTTTTTTTTAAACTTTACAATAAAAACTAAGCATCACTGGTTTTGAAGTTTGAGTCTTATGATCAGAAATATATTAAAACCAGTATCTTATCCATGAATCATTAGATGAGTCAGTTCCTGAAACCACTACAAGCCTCACAGTTCTTGGCTTGGGCTGAAAGCAGGAAATCCAGGCTTCAATAACTTCCTTTCCCAGTACTGGCTATAGCAGTGTTCGTGGTTAGTATATGCTGCTTTTGTAAGCAATAGGAAGATGTATGTCTGAGGAACAAAGGCACTCGAGTCAATTTGCTGAAACTGTTTATAATTTGTGGTCTTGATTTGAATGTCAGGATGCATTGGCATATACTGTGTTCTGTGCTGCAGTACATTTTCCAGCAGTCATATTCAGCATGTGAAATAAAGGGAACACATTATGGCACAATTCTTGGACAAAACCCATCTAATCAGTTTTCCAGAAAACAGGAAGATATTTTTTGTGAAATCATCCAACTCCTGAAGACTAATGGGAGTGAGAACTGAGCACATAGGAGTAAATTTAAAATGTTTATTTAGCAGTTGCTTTGTTTTATGCTTGTGCAACAAGCTATTTTTATTCTGTTTCAGCGCTCCAAAAGGGCTTGAAAAAAACCCCAGCCCAAACTTGGAACTTATAAAATAAAAACACATGATTTGTTTTTCAGTCTCTCTCTCTCTTTTTTTTTTTTTTTTTTTTTTTCAGTGAAACTGTTTGCCTCCTCATAATCAAGGACACATTGATTGTCTCTGTGTCCGTGGAGCATTGTTGGCTGCAGAATCTGTCCTTTAAACTTGGAGTGCCTGTATGCACTGACATCTGTGCAAGGCGATGAACTATTTACCTTTTGGAGCTAATGGGGCCAGATTCAGTCTTGGTACAACATTGATCTTCATGTGTTTCAACTGGAAAGTGTTCAACCCTTTATGCTTTTCTTAAATAGTATGAAAGATAGTTTGGTATCTTGGACTTATTATTTCGTTAATTTAATTAATTAGCAGCACATGAAGGCCAAAGCTTTTAATTGTTTAAGGCTAAAATAATTTTTAAGGTACCTTCTTTAATTATTCTTTTTATCCTTCCCTCCAAAACATAATTTGTTTTTAACAGACCAGGAAGAATAGGAGTATTGAGATCAACAGATTAGTAGTTATTACATGAAAAAGAAAAAAGAAAGTCTACTTTTTGACAGGGTTAGTTAAACTGTCTATGCAGTATTGGTTAAAAACAAAACAGAGCTCTGCATTTCAACAGGCAGAACTGGGACTTTTGGCATGACAGTGAGCATCCAAGCAAGCTGCTTTGTTGTATCGGAGGGATCAGGATTTCTCTCAGAATGTTTAAAGGGATGCTAGTGGGCCATAAAGGTTCAGAGAGCGTTTAAAAAAATCAAAACCGGTGTAACTGCTCCATGATTGCAAGTGTCAGCACCAGCTTCTCTGGTACAGGAAGTTTAAAGTGATCTCCAAGTGCCTCCTGCTCTGCTTCTGAGGTCAAGGTTTGATGTGAGGCTGAGGAGTGAGTGCAGAGTCACAGCCCAGACAGGCAGAGGTGTGTGCCATGAGGCTGTGCAGTGCAGAGCATGGAGTGAGCAGGGTGGCCAGGCTTAGCACCGTGAAGCTCATAAACATGAGACTGTTTTGGGGGTAAGCTGTCCTGTCTCACCCTTCCTTCTCTGCCTCGTTCCAACAAAGAGCATCTCTTTCTCTGGAAGATGCTTGCATCCCTGCAGGAGAATCCTAGGGAGGCATGTACCATTCCTTCCTTTCTCTGGGCTGGTTCAAGTGGTGCTTGAGTCACAGCTGCTGTGCTGGAGCCCCAGCTGTCTGTGCACACAGGAGGGGAAGCCTCCCTCAGGTGTGTCCCCTGTGCCACAGGGAGCCAGATGCTGCTGCTCCAGGGATGGCAGTGCTGGGCATCACACCGCCCGTTGTGGATTTAACTTGCTGCATTGTAATTAACTTCTTGTAATAACAATAATTATAATAATTAGCTTACTACAATAACAAGGATGTTCTTCCCGCTGCTTCTGCTTGCTGATTTTGGGACAGAAATCTCGCTTCTTTCCTGTTTTCTGTTTGAGGGAAACTGTAAGCACTTGAGCAGTGGAGAATAGCAGTGGCTTTTCATGGCATCAAAGCAAATGTAAAAAGCATTGTTCCTGTTTGTGATCATAAGAAGTGCAATTTTCTATTAATTAATGTTAAACAACAGATTGTTTAAGAACAAAAGGAAAAACCTTCAAGTGGAATAAGCATCTAAAGTTTAGAAACAGGTTATAGTTGTGCTTGATTTAATTTTTCCCCTTGCAAAGAAATGTAAATTATTTAATATTGCTTTTCTAGTTGAACAGTCATGAAATTGGGAATTGTAATGCATAAGATCTGGAGATACATTTTGATCAAGTTTGTACACTTTAAATGTGTATGAACTGAACATCTTTGTGTTGCTATCGATCAGAGAGATGTCCTGTTGCTCTAATGTGGATTTTGGTTTTGGATTAGAAGCCTGGGGCTCTGAATTGCTTGCTGTCTGTAGACCAAGTCATCAGTGGCTAGTGATTGATTCATTAATTAAAATCAATTTAAATGGATTTGTAAGCCTCATGTAACAGATTATCTTATTAACAGCATGAGAAAGGCACTGTGATCTGCAAGGAATGTGTCGCTTTAGACAAAATATAGCACGATTTTATGGGAGAATTTAATGAATTGCTGTAAGTGATCTATGCAAATGGAAGAGCCTTGCTTAAATCCTACATTAAACAGACTCTTCCTGTTGAACATGTTTTATTTTTTTAAACCTCCTCCAAAATACTTGATTTTAATTGTGTGTGTGTTTCCGTACATATTCATGGTTACAGTGACGTGTTAAGTATTGTCAATTTTCTGATATATTCTGATCTTGGAGATTTTTTTTTTTTTTGCTGTAACATCTCCCTTACCTTATTTAAAAAAGGTAATCCACAAAAAATGATTTTCTAAATTACTGGAGACAAAATGACAGAAAGAACACATAATACTGTTTAATCCAGGCTCTGCCTGCTCAGCAGTGCTTTCTGGAGGAGACACTTTGGACAGCTGGAGGGGCCATGCAGGCAGAGGGGACTTCTGGCAGAAGTGAAAGTGTTGAAGAGGTGGCAATAAAAGCTTTCCTGGATGGGAGAGGGGAGGCTTGTCTGTCATCTTTGTATTCATTTTAAACCTTCTTTTTTACATCGGGCTGTATAGCAAGTCATTGCAGGCACCTCTCTGTGTATTAATATGCTCTGTGATCAGGCCTCAAGAATATCTAAGCCATGGTGTCAGCAAAATCAACAGGAATTTTGGATGTAGTTTCAAACATAACAGGGTTGATGCCTCTAAATTACAGCCTTGCCCACAACTTTTCAGTAATCTCAATACCATGTGTGCTCCATTCTGGTTTGCAACCCAGACTCCTTCAGGAAAGGAGATTTTTAATTGTAGGTGATATGTTGCAGCATCACTTTACACCTTCCTTCCCTAGTTTGTGCTCTTGTGATTAGGGAGCAAAGTGAATTAAATTATGAGATCACTTTTCCATTACAATGAAGCTAGTTTTACTTCATTTCCTCTGCTGTATTGAAGAGATGGAAGAATCTATTATATCAACTGAAAAATTTTAATGAACTTCTTAGGAAAAAAACCCCTCACAACAAAATCTCAACCATCACAGAGCCCTGAATTGCCTTGCAGATATCATCCATTCCATGTGTAGGCGATCCTTCAAAGCAAAGCATTGTTGATGAGCTTTGTTTGTTAGGTAATATTACTGTATTTGGCAGTAGAGATTACAAATCTTTAACCAAAAAAGATGTGAAACTGGATTGACATAAACCCAGCTGTGACTGCATTTTGGTGAAATCAAATGCATTGCCTGAGCTGTGAGGAATTTGTCATGGTGGGAAGCATTTTTCATTGCTTGTGGAAAGTCAAACAAGGTGTTTGGGAGACGCAAATTCAGTAAGATATCACACTTCCATTTAGAATACTGCATGTGGTCTTGGCAGTTTGCTCCATGATTATCTCTTGGTACTCTGAGTTTTGACTTCAGGGGATGTGTGTTCTGCCTCACCATGCACGTGGACATGTTGCCAGCCTGTTGCTTATCAATCACCCCAGCAGGAAATTTGGCTCACGCCTTGGGACTGCACAAGGATGGTGCCAACTATAAAAGCCCCTCTTGCACATGTATACCTCCAGCAAAGCCCAAGACACCCCCTGCACCATCCCTTTCCCTCCCTTAGTCTGCAGCAGGTGCACATGTGTGAGTGTGGAGGTTTGTGGCTGTGTCCTGCTGGGTCACTCGAGCCTGGGAACTTGGAAGCTGGCATTGGAATTCTGGGCGTGACGAGTTATTTCATCCTGGATGCAGCCCTTAAAACCCGGGAGAAAATCTTGCCCTCACTTCCATTAGCTCCTACATTAGCATGCCAGTTTGAAATTAGAGTAGTCGTGCAACAATTATTTATTTTGTCAACCCTTTGGTTTGGAAAGGAGCAAGGAGACTCTTGAACTTAGAAGAAATGTGCTGAGTTGCAGCATTTTCATAGAATGTAAGGCAGATGTACTGCTCTCGGCTGGGATGGAGTTAATTTTCTTTATCGTATTTGGTGTGGGGCTGTGTTTTGGATTTGGGGTTAAGCCACAGCAGCATGACATAAGCAGGATGTAGACCCCTCAAAGCAGCAAACTGGCAGAGAGGTAACTCCAAGGTGGCAAACCTGAACCTAGTACTGAGTTGGGTGTGCAAGTGTAGTCCTTGTCTTCCGCTGCTTCATCTAACACATCCAATCCCTTTCTTGAAGAACCACAGTTTTTGATTAATTGACTTTCTTCAGTTGAATTTCTACCATAGAGTTCTGGCTAACTGGAAGAAGTCATTGGTGAATAGTTTTAAATAGCATACTACATAACCCTGCCATTATGACTTTGGGGAATATTTTCCATTCCGCTTTTGTCTATAATGTGAATCTCGGTAACATTTGTCTTGTATTAAGGCTGCAAATATTTTTTTGTGTATGTATGTTGCAAACCTTGTGAAATGTTTTTTATTCTCGCAAATTATAAATAGTTCAGTTGGCTTAACTATCCCTTTTGAAAGCACATGATTTTTTTGTAATAAGACATAGTTCTGGGGCAGTGTTGCAATTGAGTTTTACAGTAATAAAAATTTCCGTGGTGTTCTGTGAAGGTCAGTGGTATGCAATTAATTGCTGGACCCATGACAGGTGCTGAGTAGGAAGTGTTGCTGCCCTAGACACTAAATGTAATAATTAAGCTCAGGGGTTAGTATTAAAAGCATAGAAGAGACATGATGCTCATTAACACAGAATTTGTGCTGATACTTGTTTTAAGAATTCAATTTGTATCTTGCATATTCGAGGGAAGTGTCTGTTCTGAAGCTCGGAAGATGGGAGCCAAATTAAGAGGACTGCGTACTGAAATTATTGTAGAATTTTTGGTGCATGGTAGGCCGGTCTTAGCCAGGAAAGTTTCTAGTTATCAGTATATTCAGAGGAGAAAGCTGTGTGCTTTTGAAGGCTTCCAGAGGGGGATCCTGGCCCCCACCCTCTGTGCCTGAATGAAGGTGGGTGGGCCTTAGGAGATACAGTAGTTTATTTGGTAGAAGGTAAAGCTGTCATTAGGTGTGGTGATTCAGGTTAGGATTTGAGCATCTCAGATTCAGGTTAGGATTTGAGCATCTCAGTCTTTTGAGTGCCCACGTTATCTCTGGATGTTTTACACTGTAGCTGCCCTTTGCTGGCCTAGTGGAAATATCACTGGGGAAAGCTTTGCTGTGTGAAGAAGAATGTGTATTTGAAAACTGCCTAATTTGACTGCATCCGCAAATCCTTTGGTTTTTCAGGCTCAGCAAAGTATTTTCTGTTTTACTTTAGAATATTTAGAAAAACTACAAGAAACAGTCAAAATGCTAATGTTTATTTTGCCTGTTTTTACAACACAGTCCTGTGAATGCAGCCTGCCAGATCCCATTGTATTTAATTCTGCTGCCATGCCATGAGGCTCACTTGGGGAACTGGAGAGCGTTTAAAATAAACTGTGGTACATTGCAGCGTGTGAAACCCTCGTAGCACGCGTGTCGTAGTGTGATGCAAACAAGGCATAATTGCCATGAGTACAGACTGAATGTTCTGCTGGAATAGGCCAGACTGAGCACAAAATGTCACAACTGTGAAGACTGGGTGAAATCTTGGCTCCAGAGAAGTCAAAGTCATAAATGCATGGAGTCTCCTCTGCTTGCATTTACACCTTTATTGACAAAGTCTTTTATAGAAGACATTACTCACTGGCAAACAGAGTAAAAAGTGAAGGAAAAATACAGTCTGTTCAATATCTCTCCCCAATTTTAATGAAGTAGACTTACTTGAACTCATAGCCCTCTTTAGACAAAAGATAATTGCTCTTGTTTCTCCTCTGATTTTAAATGTGCACATTTTGTGGGAGGATCAGTTGGTACTAATATAAAAAGGCCAGTTTGCCTTGGCTTAGTCCATCTTTGTAAGAGCCATGACTTGGAAATTGGAGAATGGTTCCCTGTGGAATGCTGCTGCTGTTGAAGACATTGAATGTGGCTGAGTGCTGTGGGAAATAGTGAATTAATGTTTCAGCAGAGCGTGTTCATAGATACTTCAATGCAAGAAAAACTTTTAACGGGATGCTTTAGAGGATTTACCATTCTCCTTGTGGGAAAAACTTCAGTGAATAAAATTGCTGTAGATTCAAAATAAATAGAAAGCTATAAATAGTTTGCAACATCTATCTATATATCTCTGTCTGTCTGTCTGTCTGTCTATCTATCTATCTATCTATCTATCTATCTATCTATCTATCTATCT
>CM031861.1:9896969-9922776 GCA_018697195.1 Certhia americana | reverse complement strand
TCTATCTATCTATCTATCTATCTATCTATCTATCTATCTATCTATCTATCTATCTATCTATCTCATATACCAATTTTGACCCAACCCTTAAAATTATTTGATTAGAGCTCTTCTAATTTGGTGATTTTAACATGCCTGGAGATTTTTTTTTTTTTACTGCTTCTGGGAAGGAAGGTGATCATGTGATTAAGGCACAAGTCAGGGAGCAGAGATTTGCATTTGGTTTCTGGGGCAGAGTTGAGAGAGGAAGCTGGGAGGAGTAATCATAGCTCAGCTTACTGGTGTAGGGACAGTTGGGAAAAATCAGAGAAAAATCCATCCTTTGAGGATGGATTTTGGCTTTGAGGGGGGCAAGTTAATATTTGCAAAGTTGTTTTACATAGCTATGTTTCCACATACCTATGTGGAAGGTGTTGTCAGTGTAAGTGATTGTCTCCAAGACAGATTTCCCTGCTTCTTTACTTAACGCAGTTTTCTGTAATTGGCTTGCAGTGGTGAGATTGACTGTAATTAAGTCTCATAATTAATTAATATGAGAAAGCCTATGCAAAAACGGAGTAAGTATTTTGGATTCCATGATTTGTTCCCTTCTGTGAAATTGGAGTAATAATAATACCTTGCTACTTAATGCTCTAAGCAATAATTAGGTAACAGTTATAAAGTGCTTTATTAAGAAAATCTACATGAAGAACCATTTTTAAGTGCAGGAACGACTGCATAGGTCTCAGTCCTTGCAGAAATAATATGCTAACACTGGTGAGTCCCAGGACCAGAAGATATATCAAGTTCATATTTAAGGCTTCTCAAAGAATGACCACAGCTTTTTTGATTTTTTTTTTTCTGAGAACTTCTCTTTTCTTTTTTTTCCCCTTTTTAATTAAAATAATTGTTTAAAAATCCTTAGTTAGAGGTGTAACAACAGTGATTTAAATTTCCCACTACACTAAGTCACCAAACAGGCCAAACCATCATATACATAATTTAGGACATAAAATCTCAGAGAATGTTCTGTGATGAGCTGTTAATAGACTGCTTTCATCATATGCAGTGATTCCAGATCCATGAGAAGAAGGCAACTTAGAGAGCCCTAGATCCCTTCTGAGAATGACTCACACCAGCAGCTTTTCTTTTTCCTTTTGTGTTTTTAGAATTCAGTGCAGGTAGTTTGTAGAATTGACCTGGGAATTCACTCCACTGGTCAGACACTGAATGTAAACCAAGGGCTGCTTGCAGAAGTCTGTCCAGCAGCCTGTGTGCAGCAAAACCCACTCGTGCTGCCTGTTTGGCAGACTTGTCCAGAGGTGAACAAAGTGAGGAACAAGGCAAAAATCAGCTGCCCAGGTGGGGCTGGGGAAGCCAAAGAAAGGTCAGTGGGTCTATGCTGACTGGAATGTTTCTGGGAGTAATGCTTGGACTAGGGATGGGCCATCAAAAAGCTCATTCTGGTTGCTCGCTGAAAAGGTATAAAAAGCCATGAAACTTGGCCAGGACAGTCTGGAGATTTTCTGGACAGAGCTGGAGATTTTCAGAGAAACTGCAGATGATATGGTCACTGAGCAAGCTCTTCAAGGCCATGCCCAGTACATACTTTGATCAGCTCCTTGGCTTTACTGTTCCAGCTGTGCAAAACTGAAGAAGTGCAGGGGACTCCGGAGCAGGAGGGACAAACTTTAAGTAATTATCCTTTCAATTGCACAGCAGAGGGTGTTTGTTCCCTGCATGAGGGCAGGCCATTAGCACAGGGGTGAGGACTTGGGGAAGGGAGCTTGCTTTAAGCAATCCCTGACAGCCCCGTGGCCCCTGGAGGTGTTCCCTGGGGGATCTCTCATGGCACTTGTCAGACAGTGCTGGAGCTCTGCATTTGCAGCTCCCAGCACTCTGGTGGGAGTTACACTCCAGTTACCTTCCACGGGAGTATCCTGTGGTGATCCATGTGCCTGATACTGACTTCAAAAGGAAACCTCCAGAACTGACTGACTATGGGCAGTATGGGAAGGGTACTTTGGAATGTGCCTCCTGTGGATGTAGTAAGTTTTGGAAATGCATAATCTTGTACAATAAAGTTTGGCAGAGAAATGCATGGTTCTCCTTTATTGTTAGCTACATCCTTTTCCTGTGAGAGCTTAGGAGAATGTTTTCATACTTAACATGTTTCCTCTCTTCGCTGTAGTTCATCTGCCAATCTGACCCTCCCAAGGAAAGTAAGCTGGCTCTGATTTTCAGACAGATGAAGGGAGTGTCATCAGGAAAAGAGCAGGCAAATTTAAAGTCTAACCCTTTCTGTGGGATGGGGTTTGGCTGGGTGTGATGCAGAAGGTGAGAGTCAAAGGCCATCTGTGTATCTGCCCAGCACTGTAACAGACGTCAGATAAATACACTGTCCCTTTTGTAAACTTCTTAAGAGAACTTCAGAGCGAGCTGTTGTTTATAATGGAGCAGTGGCAGCTGCTGCATGGCTAAATCTGCAAGTGAATTGCCAGAGTATATGAGCCTCTTGCTGTGCCCCTCATAAAACTGCCCTGAAAGAAAGTCATATTTATCTCAAAAGTGGCAGGCTTGGCAGGATGCCCTGGTAACTTTTTGCCAAGCAAACCTAAAGTGAAACTGTCTCACCCTGACTCTGCTAGGTTTGGGTTCACCTAACCTCCTTTTGAGAGAGGCTGGAAGAAAGGAGGGGTGGGGACAGAGGATTACATGCAGTTCTTTTAGATTTCCCTGGTGCATTTCCACTACCCCACATGAAAGTGCTTTTTAGAATCACAATGAAGCTTGAAATACAATTAATAATTAAATTAAGATTGTTCCTATTCAGTTTTGGCTTTGCTGAGTTTAATGCAGGAGTCAAATAACTACTGCAGACAGAAGAAAAACAAATGCTTGGCACTTTTCCCTATAAGGCTGAAAATGAGTCAGTATCTAAGAAAGCTTCTCAATGGAAAATGAGAAAATAATCTTAATAAAAAATTCAAATTATTCAGATGAGTTGCTTGTAAATTATGCCCATAAATGCAGTAGTTGCCACAATGAGAAACTTCTCTAACATTTTTGGCAGACATTAACTTGAAAATAAAGACTGAGAGGTTATTATTATTATTACTGTTATTATTATTACTACTACTGTCATTTTGGTTTGGGCTGCATTAGCATTAAGAGGCCCAAATGAGCATCCAAAATCCACTGTTCCAGTTTTGCTCTGTTGCAAAGAGATATTCCCAGCTCAGGAAAACTCAGTTCTTAAAGACCAAGACCAGGATCAAGATAGGGTTTTAGGCAAGGGAATTTAGAAGTCTTGTTCAAAACCCCGCCAAGGAACTTGTGGCAAAATCAGGGTTTAATCCTGATCTGCTAAATTCTAGTCCAGCCTTGTAAAAAAAAGCTGTATCCCTGCTGTAAGCCTTTTGAATTCCTTAACAGGATGAGGCTTTACACTGCTGTAACATCAGGACAAGGTAATGACATCTTCTTAGGAAGGTTATACCAGACCTCCAATTAAATAGATCTTCAGGAGGAGGTCATGTGACATCAGGACATGTCATGATTTTTCCCCCTCTTTTCCTTCCCCCCTGCCTTTTTTATTTAAAAGAAAAAAACTAACATCCACCAGTTTACTTTTTTTTTTTTTTTCCTGAGAGACTACACCTCCTGTTCACGACTTGTCACACACTGTGGAGTGGGGAAGTGCAGCATCCAGAACCAAAAGAGGAAATGTGCTGATATTGGCAGATGACCAAAATGACCTCATTTCTTTGCTATTGGAAGTTGTGCACTTTTCTGGCAGGCAGCACAGTTTAAAATATGATTGCCTAGCTCCTAGCATGTCTTCATTGAAGAAAATGCTTGCCAGATTCTTAAATGCTTTATCCAAATCCCTCCTAGTAGCAGAATATACCTGACAGGCACGGGCAGCTGGACAGCCTGGTTGGATGGAGCATGGATGGGATGATGGGATTTGGAGGGCAGAGGAAACGGGATGAGCTCCTGGCGCTCTCTGGGTGAGGTCTGGTGCTTTTAGGGCTCTGCAGGTGCATGTGGGAGAGGAGCAGTGAAATGGAACACCTGTGACCTTGCACCTGGGGCTCCTGTGCCATCCCTGTTCCTGCCAGGTTTTGGGAATGCTCCCTGCCTCCCCATGGAGCAGCCCAGCAGCTGGGCCTGACACCAAACTCTGCGAGGAATTAGCTCTCAGTGGAGTGCTGCTGCCTTCCTCTCTCCAAATGAAGCCTGAGACTGTGGAAAATCCTGGTGAGTGATGCAGGTGGATCACTAAATGAGATTATTGTAGGCTTGTGCTCTGCCCAGAGGCTCTGCTGTGAATAAAACCTACCAGTGCAAAAGACACAGTGGCCTGACAGCCTGCAAGGAAAATGGGAATTATTCGGAGTTGTAATTAAAGAGTTAGGTGAAAATTAAGTCTTCTCCTGCATTAAAAAAATCTGAAAGTGGTTAGTTATTCCAGGAAGAGAAAGTAATAAAAATCTGCATGGAAAAATAGCTATTTAGATCTGAACAGTGATTATGTGATTGTATCAGAGGTACAGATGCATGTGTACATTATAGCCTCCTAGAAATATGTAATCTTCCCAGAAGAACCTGACTGCAAATCACAGAAATCTTCTTTTACTACTTTACACCCCTCCTGAAAATGTCTTGGGTGTGTCTTGAGCATCAGAAAGGGACGAGATTGTTGTTTGAAGGTTTGGCCTTGGAGAATGTGAGGGACACTGAAATAGTTTGGCAAAGGAATTGAGCAACAGCAAATCGCCTATTTCCCTTCACCAGGTTAGTTGTGTAAGAGTTTTCTTCTGCCCAGCTTGATTGATTCTCTTTTTTTGATTTATTTTGTGAGGATTCAACTTTTGGCAGCTCACTTAACTATTCTGGAGACTGAAAATAAAGTGACAAAAGCAAACCTGCAGAAGTATTGATGGACAAATACCTTGCAAGGAGCTTTTTCTGGGTAGACTCCCAGAATCTGTGGAAAAACTTGAGGATTTTTGCATCAGACTGAGTGAGTAGTCTGGAATTAAATTAAATCAGGCTCTTCCTGGTAAAGACACTGTGAAAAGAGATTGCTGCTTTTGGGACATGGAACAGCTTTGTTGTGATATTTGTTCCATCATAGATTTAAAACTTTCAGTTCGAATGAAAGCTTCTTAAAAGTTGCTTAGATGTTAGCTGTTTAATCATATAATTTTAGGTGTAACTGTAAATGGGTAAAGAAACCTCAGTTAAGAATTCAGATATTTGAAATAACTATCAATAAAAAACCTGTTCAAAGCTGCTTTCATGTTAGCTGAGGGTGACCATGAAATTGTAACCTGCACAGAAATAGCATATTTAAATAAGTCATTTATCATATTGCATGCACCATATGATACAGCTATGTGATGTTTTTAAAAGACAAGAATCAGATTATCTTTGACTGTGTCGCCAGATGGTGTGTAATGGGCAATAGAATTATGGATTATGAGACATAACTTTCACTCCTAGGTAACCTGACTGACACAACCTTTCTGCCTTGTAAAAACAAGACACTCAAGGACTGAGTGGATGGAAGAATTATTTTTTTCCACCTGCAAAAATTCCCCTTGACCAGGAAACAAGTTCATACGTGCAGCCAGAGAAAGAAAAGGCAGTCAAATGAAAATATTTCTACCTCACTGTTATTACTGCATTTTTTTTTAACATTAAACCCAAAATTGTTCTTAAAAAGGCTCTCTCCCTATTAATGTAGTTAAATTTCATTAATTGCTGTAACTTGAACCTTGTGGTAGCCTTAGTACAAATATAAACCTGGGGAAAAAAGAACTGTAATCTTAAAATGGAAGGGCAAGCTGTATGTGATTGGGAAAAGTCTCCAGTTGCCTGCATGGACTGGTATAAATTTTGATTTAGCAGCAACTCTTGCAAGGATGACACAAGCCAGGAAGAGGAAGCAGAGCTGGAGGGCCAGGGGCTTCTCTTCCTTCTCTGGGTCCACTCATGGAGTGTCTGGGGGCTCTCCTGGAGTCAGGAGAGCTGCCACCACCAATGGATTGAGATGCCAGAGTGTTGGACTTCAGTGTCTGCAGCAGGTCAGAGGGGCTCAGCCCCCAATCTGCCTGGCACCCAGGTACAGCAAATCTGACACCTGGCCTTCCCTGAGAGCAGTGGGAATGGCAGGATCCTGCCTGTGCTCCCTGACAGCCAGGAGGTCTAAGAAAAGGCACGTTTCTGAAATGCATGCAAATTTACATTCTGAACAGACACATTTGGTCTGTTCAGAGAAGAACTGCCTTCCTGGAGTGCTGGCAGCACTGTGCCTTTAAATTGCTTCATTCACACCAAAGAGAGACATTTAAATAATGCAAAGGGGTAAACTAGCTTGAGTTATGTGTGGTTTGAGCTGGGTGACTCTTACTGCCTTTTATGGGAATCTCTCATCTAAAGTCCTGCACAATTATCCCCAAGGGCAAGTATTAACCCCATAAAAGAGAGGATATCACCAGTTATACATCTGACATTATGTATCTGTGTGATGGCTGTGGTTGGCTTTGGCTGAGGATGGAGCTTTTTTAGAGCCTGTGCTGGTAGCTGGATAACGGGAACCTGGCTTGGCTTCCTTTACTCATGGAGCAGAGGGAAACTCCTTGGGCAGGGTGATTAACCCATAGCTAATTAAGTGCTCGTATCATTCTGCAATGATGAGCTGTTGTTCCTAAAGGAACGGGTAAAGAAGAGGACTTAGAGTGGCTTCATTTTTGAGGACCAGGAGGCTGGCTGTGCTCTGGCGGGGTGGAGGGTGCTTGTTCAGGCTCCCCTGTGTTTGGCTGTGATGCTGGGGCAGGGCCTGGGCTCTGTTGAGTGAGGCAGAGTCGCAGTCTCTTTGTCACCTCCCTGTTGTGGCACTGCCATTGGTACGGGAGGATGACATCCTCAACACCCCGTGTATCCCACAGGCATACACTGGAGTGGGAGCTCTGACTGCTAGGTTTAGTGTCTCTTTGGGGAGCCCTTGGGGCTTGCAGAAGAGGCCCTGCAAAGAACTGGTTAGTACAGAGGGTTGGTGAGAAAGTTGTTTATTGATTGGAGCAGTGCACAGGGCAGTGAGTTAGCACTGCATTATCTGATGCATGGCTGCTGCTCTCCCATGGGCTGACTGCCCATAGCCAGAGCTGCCAAACCTTTCTTGGATTTATTAATCAGGTGATGTCACGAGTCTGAGCCAGTGTGTCTGCACTGGCCTTGGTGCCTGTCAAAACTGATCTCTGGAAAAAACCAAAGTACATGTGCAGTGGGAGCAGGGAGCCACAGCCTGCCCCAAGGTGCACATCCATGTCTCTGGTCACACCTCAGGAAAAACACTGGCCTCTGCAAATGGAGTTTGGAGCTTGTTAGGGAGCTGCTGAGGCTGTGGCCACGTTAGAGCTACTAACATCAGACAGCAGCAGTGTGCTTCCCTCAGACAGCAGGAGAAGGGAAATGCTGTCTCTGGTTGAAATGGAACTCAAGGCGGGATGGAGGTGGAAGCAGCCCTGGCTGAGAGCTGTCCAGAATGTCACACCCATGGCTGTGCCCTGCTGGACCCTGGGTGGGACCTTAAAAACTGCCTCTCCAAAGCACAGGGGGTGAAATTCTCTGTAGCAGGATGGCTGGGGCTTCAGCCAGGCAGGAGGTGCTGGCCTTTGGTTACCAGCACTGCTGTGCCTTGCTTTTCTTTCTCCCTGGCTTTTCCCAGCCCTAGGGGCAGAGGCCAAAGAGGCAGAGCAGCACAAACTGCAGATATTTTTGAACCCTTGTGTTTTATGTTAACTCACTTTCTGTTCTCATTAATTAAGAAGTTGCTGTCTGTGCTAGATTGAGCTCAACTTCTCTCATCCGTTCTTTTTTCTGTATTCTCTCTCTACAGCTTTTCTATTTTCAGGTAAAATAGGAGGTAAAAGCAGGAATACGTAATTACAAAAAAACATTTCTTTGAACTTATAAAATGCAGGTTGCTTAAATTATGCAGTTAAAGGATAAAGAAAATCAGAGAGCAATTTTAACAAATTGCCCTTAACTGTATTGCACAAACAAACCTCTCATAAGAAATCTTAGAAAGGTGTGTTTGAGGGTGTAATCTTAGCTTGTGGCTAAGTAGAGTTAAACTTGTTTTTCAAGTTGGTTGTGTATAACTTTCTCATGCTAAAGATTGTGAGCATTCCAGAAGGAAAACAGTTCATCTGTGGCAGGAGTTTGATGGCAAATGTTGATTATCTCCAGGAATTCTGGCCCCTGGTCTATGTACAGTAGTTTACCTAGTGGCTTCCCTTCTGATCTGTATTCTCATTGTTTGAGTTGTACAATACACCTGTGTGTATATTTTTATGTAATAACCCTGATGTTTGCAGGTAGTGTAAATTTTCAAATTCTGAATTATAAGCCTGAATGTAGCAGAGTGGACACAGTCCACTCACACTTCCAAATACACTTGCCATTCTTGTCATATGCAAGACAATTTGTGCATTTTGCATGTGTGCTATAGTGTCATGCTCAAAATTCTGTTTTTAATAAACACCGCTACCTCAGTCTTGGGTTCCAGAATCCTGTGAAGTTTCTGAATAGACCAACATCCCATACCCTTATTCCAACTTTATTAAGTTTTTTCCAGCATATGCAATTTTTGTTGGTGTTTATGTAGTCTATGCAAGCCAATGTGAGTAGCTGAAGAATTGCCATGTATGTTAGTAAGGACTCATGATACCTGCAAAACATTTCTATACAGCAGCCAAACTTATGTACATAAGAGAACTGTTGATGCTCTATTATGGTTTAATTTGTTAATGAAACAAGATGGACTGAGCTCCTACTACACCTCTCTGGATGTTTGAGGCTAGGCACAATTAATTTATTTGTACTGTCTATGTAGGCGTATGCCAGCTAATGTACTGTAAGAGCTTTTATCTTTATGTTCATAATGAAGAGGGGCAGGATTTTGGCAACGAGACAAGGATTTTCTGATGACTCATCCTCTCTGGATTGTAAAACACTTTCTTGTAAAATCAAAGAAGAAAAGTAGTTCCTTGGAAGTAGGCTCAACCAGACTAGTTTGTCCTTCAGAATCGAGCTGCGAAGCAGAAAGAAGAAAGGCTTAGCTGCTTTAATTTAGTTGTAATTTGACCTCTGCTGAAAATTAAATACTATTATTTGAGAGGATATTCTCATATAAGATATTAAAGCGTCCTTGGAGTAAATGTGCTGTAGGTTGCATTGTCAAGTACCTGAATTTGTGCTCCTTTGTCATTTATATTGGTGTTTTGATCACCTTGGCAATGCATTGGATATTTAGTGAAGTTGCAGTAGATCTCCTTAACAGTAAGTTGTACTGTTTGGTTTGTGCTATTCGCCTCCCTGCTGTCTAGCAAGAAATGTTGAGTCCAGGGTTTGGTAGAGGCTGGGACAGGGGTTGGGTGTGGTTATCTGAGTGCAGAGCTAAGTCCTTTTCAGTATAACATCTAGTACTGAGTGCTGTTCAGGTGGCACACTGACTAAATGTCAGTATCAGGCAAACGGGCACTGTGCTTCATGTTCCTGCTAATGGACAAGTGTGAGCATGGACCTTCCTAGGGACCTCAGTGCTAAACCAAGAAAGAGTAATTGGAATGCATGAGTGGTTGCTTTATTTTGCACGAGGGAGAAATCCTGCTTTTAATGAAAAATTATCACCATTATTTTACCTCATAGTACCCGTGCATGTTTTTATGGATGCACACTCACGCATTTGCTTTCTCTCCCTTTGGGAAAAATGGGAGAGTTTGGCAGCAGAGGGATGTCCATGAATGAATTTCCTCAGTCTCCTTTACTCTCTACCACAGTGCTCTTCCTGAATGACTTGGGTGATGAGGCTACTGCTCCCTCTTATTAAGGTGGTGTTTATGCAATCCAGAGTGGATTAATTTAAATCCCTGATTTTAATCACAATTTAAATCAACAAGCAGAGCACTTTGATTTAAATAATTAAGTGTAATCTTGTTTTGCATTTTTGCTTTCCAGTTACTTTCCTAAACAAAGGCTTAGTTTTATTGGTCAATATAATTTGCTAACCAGAGCTGTTTGTTATGCACAGTTGGATTTCTTTGAGCACACGTGCAGTGCTTACGGATATTTACTCATGCTCTACATTTTTACACTCTCCTTTTGCTAGAAAACAGTGATCCACATTTCTTAGTAGAAATAATAGATCTTTTAGTCCCTTGTGATTCATTCATAGTAGTTTGAATTCAGTTAAAATATTCAAGAGTGATGTTTCAAGACTGCTTTAGTGGCCTATGTTTGATGTTTCAGAATACAAGGCAAAATTTTTATTGAAATAATGTTGTTTTTTTAAAAGCTGATCTGTTGCAACAAGCTAATATCTACAGCTATGGCATTATTGAACCCATTGGTTCTGAACACCAAGTGCCTCAAAATTTGTAAGCCACTTTTGTAGTCTATAATTACGCATCTCAATTTTATTCATGAATGCAAAGAGGAAAACAAACTTTCCTGCTTTTCTAATTGTTTTCCTAACTTACAGTGAACTAATCATAAACTGAACTACCTGAAAAATAGGAGAGCTGTTGCTGTAACTTGCAGAAAAAAGTACTGTTGAAAAAAAAAAAAAACAACCCAGGGCAAAGCTTCAATAAGCTGTTTTAGATGCCTAGGCAGTGAAAGGTGTCCACTCAATGGCTTAGCTGTCTCCAGAAAAATTAAGAGTGAGTAGTGACACGTATGTAAAATCACATGATTTTTTAAAAGAAAAAGCTTAGGATAAGATAGAAAGTAGGTTATCACAACAGTTTAATTCGGAAAAACAAATGCAGTGGATTGGAGGGTTGGTATTTTAATAATGTACATTTAAACTTCTTTTAATATAGGCTTTAATATTCGTGCTGGAACACTCCTCATCCATCCCTTAGAAACCAGGATTCCTGGTTGTAGGTATCTTCACTCCTATTTTCAAGGCAGCACTTCTGGCCGCACATTCCTGGCTGTGACAGTTCATCTTACTCTAATGCTTAGCTCATTAGAAACATCACAGTCTCTCAGTACTCTGAAATTAGTGCCAGGGACTTGTGGGTGGAGTCAGAGAGCAAAAGATTAAAGGATTATCTATTCCTAGGTGTTATAGTGGAGCACAAAAATGTTATCAGCTCCATTCACAGAAGGAGAGAAGGGTGGTTTAAGGATTTGACGCAAAGTATTTAAATTGTAAATTTAGACTCATTTTGCTCTAAATGAGAGAACAACAGCCAAATCTAGATAATATGCAGTCCAAAACATTCTTTAAATGTTCCCTTCCACTGATTACTCATAAGAGGACTGTTAAGACAGCAAGTCTGTAATACTGCACATGGGAATTGCAGTATTTAGTATCATCAGGAAGTTGCACAGCAGAGATGGAAGCTTGCTCAGTTTAAGATGTCTGAATTTCCTTCTGTTTCTTTCCTAATTGTAGATTTTTCTCTTCAGATAGTGTAGCTAAGGAGTGGGAGGTTGATTAAATTTAATTCCGATTTATCTGAGTTCAGTCATGTTATCTCTTAAAATGTGTCTCTAAAGGTTAACAGTCCTTTGGCATTTTCATCTTTGCTTTCCTACCCTGAAGGAAAACTTAGTGGCTTGCATGTCTAGGAGGCTGAAGATAGCTGGTTGTATTTTTCCATATCTACAAAGCAATATTATATCTGGATTCATATCTGCTCCTGGAAATTTTTTTTAGGCTTAATGTTTAATTTCCATATGCTTAAAAGGGAAAGTTGCTCAGTCCCAAGGGTTTCATTTCGCTTCGCCTCCAGGCAACCTTTCAGTCAAGGAAAGGTCCAAAAGTGCTGCAGAGCCCCGTTTTTGTGTTTTGCTTCCTGCCCCACGCGGTGTGGAATAAAAGCTGGGGACAAAAGGGTGCACGTGGTGCCTTTGTGATGGGGCAGAGGGGCCGAGGTGACAAGGCACGTGGGGATGCTGCTGCTCTGCTGCTGGCACTGCTGCTGCCCTCCCATGCTGCTCCTGCCCCTGTGCCCTCTGCCTCAGGCTTGCTGGGCAGAATCTCCTTCCATGGCTCTCTGCCTGTGGCCAAGTAATGGCAAACCTCAGCAGTCCCACCAACTCTGAGCTCCCAGGAAGTGAAACGAACCACTGGGACTCTGCTAGGACCTGCTACTCCAATATCTCTTATCAGAGGCCAATCACCCTGTAGCAGACTGTGCTTTGCCAGTTTGTGAGTTTTACAGAAATACCAGGCATCTGCAACGTATTTTGAATGTATTTTAACATGTTACGGAGGTTTTCTTTACCTGAAAAGAAAGAAAAGGAAAATTAACTGATTTTGGGGGCGCTTTTTTTTTTTTTTTTTTTTTCTCTCCCAGATGAGAGGATCTGGTTTCTTTCATGATGATTTTCTTAAAGTAGAATTCCAGCAGTCTTCTATAAGAAGACAAAATATTTCTGGAATGCAACACCTGTGCAAAGAAAATGAATTACCATGTGCCAAAATCCTTCAGCAAATGCTGTGTTGTGTGGGTAACTTGACAAAAGTTTTGCAGCAAACCATAAACATCTGCAAAACATTTGAAAATCTGGCCCAGACTTGGGCCTGCTTGAATTCTGTGGCATTTGTAATAATTTACTGTTCCACAATATGTAATTATTTGTGTGCACCTTAGGACTAATTTCCTTGGCAAGAGTAGGAAAAATTCTACTTTATTAAAGATGTAAGAATGACTGATATCTTTTACCTGTCCAACTCCAGGGTCCAGGTTTATCTTTTCCCTGTGGAATGCATGTACTTGTCCCTTTACACTTGCCTGTGCAGGGTGGTGAGGAATGGGAAAGGGGCAGCAGGTTCAGTCAGAACTGCAGACACGTCGTTTTTTGGGTTTTTTTTTTTTTTTTTTTTTTTTTTTTTTTCTTTTCTCCTTGGGGAAGAACTGAGAGGACTGAGTTAATTCAGCCAGCTTTGTTCAGCTGAGCTGAACTTGGAAAAAAATCCCCCATGCCATGTGTGCTTTTAGTGAACTCTGGGCCTAATGCTAAATCTCTGGAGTTCAGTGACAGGTTGGAGTGTCCAAGGAGTGAATCATCCATCGGCTGTGTGACGGGGCATTGTCCTCCCCGGCCCACTCGTGTGAATAATTACCCATGGGCTCATGTAGGGGGCTCAGCTCGGGCAGGTTCAGCTCTGCACGGAGCCGAGAGACCGAAAGAGCCTTTTCTGTGTCACTTTTGTCCCGGGACGAACACGCAGATGGAGCAGTTCTCTCCCCAGCTTCGCGAAACGCTCGGTATCTGCGCTCACTGCCAGACTTCTAAAGACCTCAGCTTCCTGGAAGGCACCTAAATAAGGGTCAGATTTTGAAAAGAGCTTAGCACCCAGCCTGCCCAGCTTTTCAGAAAGTCTGGCAGCGAGTGTCGGAGCTGGGGCTCTGCGGAGATGCTGGAAGTGCGCTGCCTTCCCACACGCCGGGACAGCGCTGTGCGCTTTGCAGGGCTCGCACAACATCGTCCGGGAGAACAAACAGCGACCGAGAGGGAAAAAAACCCACGACAGGGAAAGAATCCCCCACACTCTGCTTTAACAGATCCCGGGGGGCAGGGCGGACAGGCTCCTTTCCCTTTTTAAAGATTCAGTTCAGGCATTGTCAAAAGAAATAAACAAAGCAACGTCGTTTAAAAGCTTTCGGAACAATAGTCTCTTCCACTTCCCTTCCTCATTGTGGAGCCCTGGGCCCGGCTTTTGTTTATTTTGTGCTGCCAGCCTCATGGTGCCGGATTGGTCGGTGTCTGATTTCATTCCTATGGGTGATGTCAAAAGCTGACCCAGAAGTTCTCGGCAAGTTTGCTTTTAGCTTTCAGTTGTTGTTTTTGTGCGTGTATCCGTGTGCACAAGAGTACTTTTCAGTCCTAGGAGGATTCTGTTACAGGCTGAATATTATTCAGCTGCAAAACTAATAAGGAATAATATTTGTGCCAGGAACTGCGTGGCTTGTTTCCTACAAATATTAGGAATAGCGAGCAATTCAGGCACGGTGAAATTATGGAAGTTGTAATTAACATTAATTGCGGTTCTGGTATTACTCTAAGACATAAAAGTAAATTCAAAATCTGTATGAGAATTTTGTAACGCAACTGAAATTTGTGATGATTAGCTAGAAGGCTGATTTCACATTCATATTTAATACTAACACCAATTTTCTTTTTATAAATACATCAGAACTGTAATACTACTCTTTTTTTTACTGTTATTTTTATTGGTTGTCAAACTGACAATTTAAATATCAGGTTCTCACAGAGGTGTGCATGCCACTGATAACAATATTCCATATTTATTTTTACAGAAAAACAAGCTATGATTAAGGGGTTTTTCTGTGTGCTTCATCTGCATATTCCTGTCTTTGTTAAACTTTGTTTTCCATTTCTCTGGCCTTAACACTTGGGTATTTTTCCTTCAGCAGCCTCTGACCTCTCTCCTGTGTTTCTTTTTGTTAGATAAGTAAAAGATGAGTGTTACTTTATAAGGGCATAGTTTCATACCCTTGTCCTCTCTTAGAGTACAGTCAAGTTGCTTGTATAAACACGGACAGTCGTGCTTACTTTTCAGTTTATTCGAATGCCAATTTAAGGTTCTTGAGCTGGGTGTCCCCACCTCTGCCCTGCTGTCACCTCCTTATCCCTTTGCCTCTTTGCTTTGTACAACATACACAAATGTAGCAGTAATATGTAACGAGCTCCAGAAAACATAATGTTATGGTCTGGGTGAATATTGTAAAAACACCTTCTCTGTCTCTCTCAGTTTGCTCACAAATATCTGTGTGGCTTTGATAAAGGTTGTGTGTCAGATTTCACAGCAAAATATGTTGATCAGGATAAAAGAGAATAAAACACCCCTCCAGCTTTGCAAAATTGCATCCAGAAAAACATCCCTTGTTTTCCTGCCTGTAGTCTTTTTTAAAATTGTCAAGGCAAACAGAGTTCTTGCCCTGAGATTCCTTGGAAGCTAGACACTTGGTGAAATTCAGATGCCTCAGAAATAGTCCAATATAAACCAGCAATGCTAGGCTGAAGTACCTTTCACCTAAAGATAATTGATTGCACTGAATCAAGCCTGCTATTTCAATTCCCTTAGCCTCGTTTATTGTCATGAAGGACTGAAGGACACCATTCACCCAGGGAAGGCTGTACAAGCCCACCAAGGCATCCAGGGGCTGGGATTCCAGAGGCTGGCCTCTGGATCACGTTGTGTCCTTGCTCAGTCTCCTTTCCCTTGATTGGGAGCAATTTCCATCCAGGGCTTGGGGCTGGCCTCGGTGCTTGCCTGGCCCAGCTCCAGCTGCATCCCAGCCTTGCCTCCCAGGTGCTCCGTTGTTTTTTGATTGGCTGCTTTTAGGGACAGCCTCCCTCGCCATCCCTGTCCGAGAGCAAACCCAAATGTTAAGAAAGCAAAATGATTTTATCCACATTCTGAGTCTGTTTTAAATACTGTGCTTTTTATGATTTCCATATGATTCTTGGGGATTTTAACATCAAAAGACCCAGATTATCCTAATTGGTGTAAGAGGTTGGAAAGGTTTTCTTCATGCTGGACTTAAATAGGGTTCCTGCTTGGATGCTTTTGCACTGGCTTAGTCCTTTTGTGACATGAAAGCCAATTGCAGTTAAGCAGATTCCCCCCCCCCCCTTTTTTTTTTTTTTTTTTGCTTAATAAACTGAAATAACCATACTGTTAAGTATTAAAATGCAGAAGCATCATGCATTTTTAAAGCTTCCAGAAATAGCCTACAACGCATTGCAGAAATTAGTGAAGCCATACATGTAATGAAAAACATTTGGTAATGGACTCTGGCTCACTTAGTGGCTGATTTACTGCCTGTCCTGTGTTTTCCCTCCTCTCCATAAACTACCATTTACAGATAGCAGCAGCGAGGATTTCTTGGAAACTTTTTTTTTTTTTTTTTTTTGGAGGAGAGAGGAAAACCCCTTAGATGTAAGAGTGCAGCAAATGGCTCTGCACAGCTCTGCTCCCCCTGTTCAGCAGAATTCACCCTTTCACGCTGGCTTTTCCCGCAGGGAAGGATCGCACCCGGGTCGCTGCTCCCGCACAATGGGGCGGGTCTGCAGGGCGCAGATGGCTCAGCCCGGGCTGGTACCTGGTGGGAGCTCAGCCCTCCCTGCCAGGGCCAGTGCTGAGGGATGTGCTGTGCTGCCAGAGCGTCCCCTGCTCTGGGCAAGGGCGAAACAGACGGAGAAAGGCCCGGGTCTGCTGCAGCTCTGTGTCTTGGCTCTGTGTGTTTGCACCTGGAACAATGGCTGTGTGTTCCTCACCCAAATGCCCTCTGCTACTCTGGTGTCCGGGCATAAATATCCATTTGAGATGCCTGTTTGCTTCCTGGTGAGTTATTGGGTGAGCATTTAAGGTAAAATTATGCTCTGCTGTTCCAGCAGTTGCTAAGAGTCTCAAGACACAGATTTTCCCCCTTACCCCTTTTTTGCACTCTGCCATACTTGCTGAAGGCAGTTTCAGTAAACTGTGTTTAGCCTGCTCACTACTGGCAACATCCTCTTGAAAAACTGGGCACCAGAACTTGTTTTGGGGCTGCAAAAAATCTCTTTGTGGTTTTGAATAAAATCCCAAGCAAAAGAACAGAATTAAAACCAAAAAAACCCAAAAAACCCCCACACCAAGAACCAAAGAAAAAAACAACAAAAACAAAAAAAAGATGGGGAGACAAAAGAGGCATCTATGCACACAGGTCAGATTTTCAGCGTTTAACTAAGTACTTGTTTTGCTGTGCTGCAGCTTCTAAACTATCTCTGTAAAACATTTACTTGTCTGGCTTTAATCGTACCCTTCACTAAGTGTTTGCTTTGCACATGAAACAAAGCCTTCCTTAAGACTGCAATGAAACCATTAGTTAGGTTTCATTTTCAAAACAGCAAAATGTAAAATGAAGTTAAACATTCAATCATCAATCGAGAATTAAAATAATAACAGAATTTCTAATGTGGAGTTCCCAGTGGAAATCTCGAATAAATCTGCAATGCTCTCTGCAGGTTTTAACTGATTTTGGCTTCTGTGACCACAGGCCTGAGGCCACAGCAGTCTCCTGATGTGTATAACAAAGTGACAGTTTTTATTATCAGCATAATTCTTCTTATTTTTATTTCTGATTTCCATCTCGTGGCATGTAGTTACTGGACTATTTCTGCAGTTACCTAGGTATTTACTTGCATTTATTTGAAACTTGCTTTTTCCTTCCTCCTTTTTGTAGGAAAATAAATCATTGAAAGGAAAAGCCTACCAGCTATATAATTGATAGAATAGAAAAATATCAAAAATAATAATAAACAAATAGAATCCTGAAGACCTTTTTGCAGCAACCATCTTCAAGAATGGAAAAAAGAATGAAGTGGAAAAGCAATTGGAATTTATGTGAAACTCTCAGAGGGCTCATAGACACAGATAACAATTCAGTGCTAAATGCCTGGAAAGAACATTTCCTAATTTTTGCCCAAAAACTGTTGTTTGCAGAACTTACAGCATTAACATAGTGGGAGAATGACTCTAGGAAGATATGGAAGAAGATACAGCAAACCAGATACTCTGATTTTTTAACAGGAAAGATTTTCACTAAATAGCAAAATACTGTGCACACAGTTTCAAGTGCCTGGGAAAGAAGTCTTAAGTTTTACTGTGGGACAGAAAAGACTGACACAATTTCAGCAGTCTGACTGAGCTTATAAAGCATGCCTGGGAAAGTCCCTCATGCAAATCATTCATGATTTTGTTCGTCCAATTGTAAAAGCCAAAATCCCTGAAAATCAGAGCAACTTTGTTGGAATAGGATGTAGAAATTAAACCTGTGCTTCACGAGTATAAAGTCACTTACAAGATCTGATACTTTCTTCACTTTGCAAGAGTAAACTCATATTTTCCAGCTGTGCATGAACATGTACATGTATTTGTTTTTTCCTTTGTTTCCCATGAAATCAGAGCAAATATTAAGGAAAACTTTTGCGTGCTGCCAGGGCTGTGTGCCTCAGTAGTGGTTTCCCAGGTTAGGTGAAGGTATGGAGTCCTCAGTACTGAGGCCACTTGTATGGAGTGTTGTGTCTCTCTCAGGCTGCTTTCCAAAAGTGTCCTGTCAGCTGCAGGATTCACTCCGAAACGGTCGGAACCATTAATGGTCAGCTCTCCCTGCCCCACAGGCAGGCCCAGTGACAGCCATCTCCTGTGCAGCTCCTCCCAGTGCTGCATGGCTGATGCTGAGTCCTTCAGGAGCTCCATTACCTGAGAGAGGAGAGAGAGGAGGCCAGGCTGCAAGCCAAGGTGCCCTTCCCCTGCTTGGAATATGCTGAAAGCCTGAGAAAGCCAGAGGGGAAGGTTTTTTGCCAGCTCTTGACTGATGTAGCGGAGGGTGTAGGGTAACAAGAAACCACTTGTGGCTTCCTTAATCTGCATCCCCCAGCGCTGCCGTGGAGCTCTGCTTTAAGGCTCTGGTGAGAAATCTCTCTCAGCCCACAGCTGCTGGAGTGAAGGTTCTCTGCCTCTGGGTCCATCCTGGACTGCCACAAACTGCTGTGGGTGTTACAGCAGAGGCAGGAGCCTCCCCCAAAACTAGTTCATAATTACATTGTGTGGGAGATAGAAAGCAGCCTCCTTGCTCTTGAGAATACACCCTCTTTTTCTGGTGCTGATTTGCTGTGCAGGAAACCTTGAAGTTACCACATGCTCATTGCCTTCTGCCTTGTCCTGCTGGAATATCTGAAATAATTTGAAGAAAGAAACAGAGCATTCAAGGATGACTTCAGGATTTTTTCAAAATTTGCCATAAGTTTCCTATGGTTAAATCTCAAGCCATCCTCAAATCTTTTGCTTTCTACATCAGTTGTCTAATCCTGATGCTGCCTGGGAGGAGAGACCTGTAATTCAAATTATTATTCTGTCTTCCAAGGGTATAAATCTTTTTTTCCCCCTCTGCATAATATCTAGGAAGGAGTGTATTCTGGTCAAATTTCTTCTTTAGCTGATCCATGGTGGTTTCTCTGAGGGAGAATCATCAGGATCAAGAGACATTCAGAGTTTCTGCAGCCGCTGTACATCATTCTTGTAGCCCATTCCTGGACAAAAGTCTTCTATCAAGGATTTTGCTTATTAGGAAGGAGAAGTCTGAAATACCAAGTATTTTTTCCCTGAGTTGTCTTCCTTTTTTTCCTCATATTTCATGTGGCTCTGGCATAAAGAAGGTTGCAGAATCTCATAAGACACAGAGGCTATGTTTGACAAGACCAAATCCAAGAAGATTAATTGTCCAATTCTAAGCAAACTTTGTAATTTTTTGCAGTAGCAAAATGGTTTTCTCACCCTTTTGTGCTGCGAAATGTATCCTGAATTTGTACTATTACTCCAGAACAATAGCTGGACTCCCTGTTTAGGCTCCACAAGAAGAAGTCTGCATGTGAGAGCCAGCCCTACACACACACTGAGCCCAGGGAGCTGCTCAGTGTGTGTGAACACCAAGCTCCCCTCTGCCTGCATCTGCACTGTGGGGAGCAGGGACTCCTGGAGGGACCTGCCCATCTTCCTTGTCTGGTTGAGAGTAGAGGAAAACCAGAAAGAGTTTGGTTCTTGTGGTATCAGACCTTTGCTCCTGTTCTATGAGTTGTTTGTGAATTTACTAATGGGAACAAAGTGATTTTTAAGCCCAGGACTCTTCGCTGGTGCAGTGATCCCCACAGTGTGGTGCAATAAATAACCTTCCTTCTACATGGACATGGCTGGTAATCAGTCACTTGCTAGGTACTTCTGGCCTCCTAAAGCAGCTGCGTGCCCTTGTAGGAATCTGAGCTTTCCATGCCCATTTTCTCTCAGATCCAGGATTCGTGATTCTGTATCTTGTGTTAGCAAATTCACTTCTTGTCCTGAATTTGGGGCAGTGAGTCCCCTGTGGCACTGTGTGGAACATGTGGTGCCTGGCCCCTCCTGCGCTTTAGGGTCGGCTGTTTGTGAGCAAAGGCAGGCACGGAGCTCTGCACAAGAGGTTCTACACTAGGGGAGCTCCCAGGGTGTCCTGCCAGGGCCCCGGGAAGGCTCAGCAAGATGCCAATCCTACAGGACAGGCTGCAGAGCCAGACTCCAAATCTTCTTGTAAAGCAGTAGGAAATGCGGCAGATGAAGTCTCAGCATGACATTAATCTCTCAGATCTAAGGCACAGCTGGTGAGTCCCTGGAGCCCTTCAGTACTGAGGTATGGCCTCTGAGAGGGCTGGATGCAAAAGCATCCTGCTCAGGCCATCTCAGCCAGGGGAGATCTGTGTTTGCCAGCCAGGGCACAAGGCTCAGCCGTGCTCTGGGAGATACAGGGCTCCCAGCTCACTTGAACCCACTCCTGACGGGGCCTCTGGACAGCATTGTCCTATATCCTAATGTTTGAGCTGGCCATGGGAGCTGTTCCCCATATGCTGTTAGCTCAGCTCAGTCCCCAGTGCTTTCCTCAAATGTCCATGTGCAGCTCAGCCCCACAGAGCCTGGTGCCTCCAGTATAGGTCTGATACCACAGAAGGAGTTTCAAGATGTGTAAAACACATGAGGCTGAAGCTTCCTGGTGAATTACCAGTATGGTCCTCAGGTGGACAAAATTGATCTATTACAGCCTCAAAATCCTCCTTCTTTGGAGATCTGTAAGGGTAACCTGTGATTTTAATGACTTGACAGGTGATTAATGTGAAGTTACATAGGCAGCTAACTTAAGCTAACTTATCAGGAATGATATCTAAAATGCAAGGAAGTGCAACATAGCATCAGATGCATGTTCTGGGCTTACACATGCAGTCCTTTGGTGAACAGATGTGGATTTAAATACTTGCTTTCCTGTTAATTTCCTGCAAAACCTCCATACAGGTAGTGGTCTGTAAAGCCTGGAATCTCCTGGGACCAGGTTGCCTGTCCTGGGAGTGGCCACTGTCACACAGTGTGAGACTGACAGGCATACGCCTGCAGCCTGGGCTGTGGCACAGGGCTGAACCTGCAGATGTTTCTATATGGTTATAAATTGTTACCTGAGTTAAGTTTCCTAAGGAAATGCAGAAAGGCTCACAATATCTACCCTCCATCAGTTGTCACTTCTAATTAGGCTGCAAACTCCTCAGAGCAAGAACTTGCTGCCCTTCTGTGCACCTACAGTGCCAAACACACTGGGGTCTTGATATTAGCTGAGCTGCCATTAATAATAAATAGAGAGTAAAAGGAGAATGTGTAAATGCATTCAGACGTGTAGTGAGGCTTTTAAGTATAATTGTTATCGCTGCAAATCTCCGCGTGGTTGGCAGCTGGGCTGCCCTGGAAGTGCAGCGTCCCTGTAATTGGAGTCTGCACACTCTGCTGCTCCCTCAGAGCCTATCCCTGGCGGGCAGCGTCCAAATATCCCCACCAAGGACCCAGGGCACGGATACCCCTGAGTAAAGACAAGCCAGAGGGATTCCTTCAGCCCCCTTTCTGAGAGACTTCAGAATGCCCAAGCTCATTACCTTAGGATATGGCTCAAGGTTAAGTAACTTTTCAGTAATTAACACAGAAACACAGGGCTACAGTTTCATCCTTTGAATCCCTGTGAAACACTAGAAAAGGGAAGCTCTCTGCTGGATGGTACACAGCACCCAGCTCTCCTTCACATTTGTGCTGCTCTGCAGAGGGGAAGGAGCTGAGGGCAGGCTCCCTCAGTTTTCATCATTATTTTACTTATTAATTTTATTTTGCTGGTCCTCAGCATGTTCCCTTGTTCTCTGCTTCATTCTGGTTTTCATTGTTTATTTGGATTGGTTTTGCCTTTTGGATAATGTTTGTGCTACTAAGGTTTTCTGGTGCCAGTTTTAAAAGCAGCAACACTGATTTTGAGAGTATTTGGAACTTAATTTATGTAACTCAAGCAATTGCTGCTTATGGTGGTTAGTGCTGTAAATCCCAGAGGTGTCTACATTTCATAGAAGGGAAGAGTTCCTGGTGTGCTGTAGTGACTACTGATGGAATCTAAGCTGAGAGTTTTTAAATTGTTCTTAATTTGAACCTCTAGCCTGCGGGTTGTTTCCCCCCCCCCCCCCCCCCCTCCCCCAGCCCTCTGGTAAATTGTTCCATTCAATTCTGGACGTTGTATTCTTGCTCTGAGAGTTCTTTAATTTCACATTGCCAGAAAATTTGTGTTTTAGTTTGGATCAGCTGCAGGAAG
Source organism: Certhia americana (assembly GCA_018697195.1). NCBI lineage: Eukaryota > Metazoa > Chordata > Aves > Passeriformes > Certhiidae > Certhia > Certhia americana. Next base: position 9,900,562 of record CM031861.1, on the reverse strand, counting down.
AGGGGGGAAAGTGTGGAGTGAGAGCAAGAATCATTTGGTAGGCACAGCTGTGAAACAGAAATAAATCAAGGTGGCAGACAGGTGAGCTAGAGGGGGAAAGAAGATTGAAGAGTTTGTTACTGTAAATCCACATGGTTAGGAAACCCAACCATCAAATTGCAGCTGCAGTGTCAGAAAATTTGAATTACATTCCATTTTAAGAAGAAAAGTGTATTAATAAAACAGTGTGCAATACATCTTTCATGCACAGCAGAAATAAACCCACTTTTGAGCTCTGACTACAAATGTATTCATTGTAAAAGTAACACTCTTGTTGGTCTAAAATCTCATATACTTATCTGCTGTCATATCTATCTGTGGTGCAGTGACACTGAGCCAGAAAATGCTGTTCAAAAAATAATTCACATGTGAAAAATAAGTCCTTGGCTCTAAGTTATAATGTTTCTCTACCAAGAGCCAAGGTTGCTTCTACTGTAATGTTCATCAGCATTTTTTTAATGCTTTCAAATAAAATTTTAAAAATGTCATTTGAGGAAACCAAAGGTTATTCTGAGGAAGAAAGCCAAAATACTTTCTTTTCTCTTTGTCATTTACTGGCTCATTCCCTTTCTGGGTCATTCTTTTTTTGCCTGGGTCACTGTCTCCTTCTTATTTGTATTAATTTAATATTAGTAATAGTAAAAATAGTGAAATGAAATATATTTACCTAGGATTTCCAAGGATTTAACTAGCGGTAAGGTTTGAAGGTACTGGATCACAACCTGACTGAGCTTCTCTGTGAAGAGGATGTGACAAATGGTAAAGCACAGAAATGTTTAAAGAACCAGATAGCAAATCAATGGCTGAGCAGGAGAAGAACCAAGAGCACTCAAATGCTTTTCTTGAAGTGTTAGATCCACTAGAAACAACACTAAATAGTTCAGGATTGATAGTCAGATCTCCCATTCTGACATTTGCTTACCCTGCAAGTCCAGAAATTGTTCTGGCTTAAAGAGAGGTCTGCCCTGCAAGGACTGAAAAACCTGCAGTCTGAAATTTAAAAAGAAAAAAAGGTGCAGGGTTTTAATGGTGTTTGGTGGTGTTGAATTAAATTGTGAAATTTGAAGTCTCAGCTGTCAATATGAAGCCACCCTAAACCTCTAATTCAAAACATATTGGAGAAGCCGTGCTACAGGTGCTCAGTTTTTACTACAATAAATGGAGTTAAAGGGACACTTCTGCATAGATTTTAAGAAAAACAGGTAATTTTGAAGAGTTAGTTTGATTTAACGTAATTTATATGTATAAATAATTGAGTTGGTCTTTTTCTGAGCTTGACTAAACATTTTGAATAGAACTGTGTGCATGCATGAGCATTAACTGTTCTTCCTAAACAGATTTTGATAGTAACCTTCAGATACTAAGTAACAGTGTTAGAGGCATTCTATTTATACCAAAAATTTCAACTATTGGCTGGTTTTAGTGAGGGATTTTTGACCATTGTGGGCAGAGACGCTTTTCTTTTGTCATTTGAAAACATTATTGGCATTTTGTTGTATATTCTCCTTTCCCTGGGGAATCTGTAGAATTTAATGTATTTTCATATTGCCATGAAGCTATGGAGAGGCTCCTCTCTACAAAGACTTCTGCTGATGAAAATCCCCAGCACAGACTTCATGTGCAGCTGGGCGAGTCCAACACTCCCTTCCCAAAACACAGCTCCGGCCGGGGAGCAGCAGCAGGGAGGCTCAGCAAGGGAAGATGGGCCAGGGTCTGCTAAACTCAGGCAGATCCAGGGCAGGTGATGGTTTCTGCCTCTCCAGAAGACCATTACAACTTTATGGGACACTCCTGAGAGGGGCACCCAGGGCTGGAGTCAGAGCTGGGAACCTGGAGCAAGGACTCGGACAGGGAAGCCGTTCTTTAGGCAGGTGATGATTGCCCATGAAAATGTGAATGGTGAGCACAGATGAGGAAGGCATGCTGTGGCAGAAATGAGTGTGCTGTGAAATTGCTATTTCTGTAAAATTTGAGATTTTTAAAGTCCAGGAGAATTACCAGGATTAGTTCCAAGGCTTGTGCTTTTTGTTTGGGTTTTTTGATGTTCTGTTTTCTGCTGCCTGAACCCGGCCATTCTTTAGCTCCACTGGTGTCCAGTGAATTCACGATTCTAGTGCTTGCCAGCAAAGTTATTTTTCTGGAAGATTGACACCCCCTGAAGCAGGATTAAACTACAGTGAACAAGGAGTTGAAATAGACTGGAAATGTAAGTCAGAGCTTAAGACAGAAATTGCTTCCTCAACAGGCAATAACTACAAGAGAAGTACAGAATAACTGCATAACTATTATATTGAGTTTTGAAATGCTATAGCCAGTCATTGCAGGTTTTACTTGAGTCCAGCAATTAAAGATTGCTACAGTTTGGGATTGTTTCAAGATCTCAGCAGAAAAGTGTTTTCTACTATTCCCTTGCAGAAGACTCAAGTCCTGCTGCATAATAGCATCCTTAATTCTCAGAGGAATCCTAGATGAGAGCCATGAAATAAATTTTCCATTATGGGCAAAGTGCAAGCCATAGAGCTGTTATAATCTCTAAGAAACAGTCATACAGATATTAGTGAGCCAATGCATTCCCCACCTGAGGGAGAACAGGTGTTGGAGGCAAGAGCAAGATGGAAGAAAGAAGCTGCAGTGTAGAAGTGCTCTATTAGGAATGCTCATTTCCTTGCAGAGAAGGCTTCCTTTGTCATAGACAGATGAACAACTCAGACATAAAATTTAATTTGGCGGGTAATTTGCCCATAACACTACTGCTAGCAGTTGGAAAGCAAAATGAGTTATAATACTTTTATTTGACAGCTACTGCACTTGCAAACAAAATTGTTGCTTTGTGTTTTCTGTACACACAAAAAAACTGAGGTGTGTTTTCCAGTGCTGGCGTGTGATGGAGACTGTAGACATGTGACTGGTTGACATGGACCCCAAGTCCTATCTGATCCCACATGCTGGTTTCTGAAATCTCTTTCTGTTTAGAATTGGTGAGAACAAGGCCAGAAAATTTGGATTAAATCTCAGCCTTGCAGGAGGGCTGTGGCACTGTGATTTCACCCCTTCAGATTTTTTTTTGTTTTGCAGTTCTGTGTCCTATCACCAGAAAACCACAGCGTTTCTCAAAATGAGCCTCCCAGTATTAACACTCCTGTTTCCAGGCTTCTCTAGGGCTGATAGGCAGGGTCTTTTTGCAGCCAAAATAATTGCTAATGGAGATGTGAGGAGCTTCATTTAACTTGGAGTGACTATTCATATGTATAAAAATGCTCTGTGTTGTCAAAATCAGAACCTGGAGCTGTAGCTCAAGTAGTAACACCAAAGCAGAATAAAATGGTTTTCTCCTGGTTTTGCCTGGTACAAAATCAGCACATTCAGGTGAGCATGAGACAGTCATAAACTCTGTAGCAGCTTTAGAGGGATAGAGCTCACAAAGAGTGCTTGGTAGAGTTCCTAAACTTGTAAAATGAATTTCAGTGGCAATTTAGCTCTTCCAACAAATGTTCAAGAAAGTCTGTTTGTGTGTGTGTGTGTGTGTGTGTGTGTGTGTGTGTGTGTGTGTGTGT
>CM031861.1:9798319-9896959 GCA_018697195.1 Certhia americana | reverse complement strand
GTGTGTGTGTGTGTGTGTGTGTGTGTGTGTGTGTGTGTGTGTGTGTGAGTGTTTGCACTTACACAAAGGAGTGTTTGTAGAACATCTGCAGAGCAGAGAACAAGTGGACTCGAGGGATAAAAGGTGCCAGCACTTGATTCCAGGGGTGGCTTTGGCCAATTGGGTGTTGCAGTTTGTCCAAAATTTGCTTTTCTCCTGCTTCATAAAAGAAGGAATCTTCTTCAGCTTGGAAAAGGGAAAGAGTTAATGTTGTGGCTGTTTCTTGTTTAAACAAATGCACCTGAGTAAATAAATGAACCTTTTACTTTACTGCACCTTTTTGTACCTGTTTAACAAAATACTTAAATCATTATATAATTTTTTTTTTTATATATAGGCGAAAGTTTTATGTTACATATGAACCAGTCAGATGTTGGACCACCCTTCAAATAGCATTGGTTTTCCCTTTCCTGACTGAACTTACATAAAGTTGTTCAAGCAGGTGATTTTCTGTCCCTTTCCCCACCTCACTCAGAGCTGTTGGTGTGAACATTCATGTTTTTGCAGCCATTGTGGAAAAAACCCTTTCATCCTGAAAACAAGTTATTAAAAAAAAAAAAAAAAAAAAAAAAAAAAAAAAAAAAGAAAAATCTAAAGCTGAAGTACAAAACCAGTTAGTCATATACCAGAAATAGAGTAAGAGAGCTATGAATGTGAAGGATTCCATCTGGTTTTGCAAATGTCTGTGTAACATGGGAACTCCAATAAAACTAGTGAGGCTCAGGGAGAAGGGGGGAAAATTTTGGTTTCAGAGCTACATCTAGACAGAAAGAGTTGCTGCCAAGTCCATCATTTGTGTGAGCAATGGATCATAGTGGTCTCAACAGGAAGCTAGTAACACACCAGAGATCAAGGGTGTACCTCATTCTGGTATTTGTAACACTTGGTAGATGGCATTAATAGTTCCAGTTTAGCTTTTGGGGTACAAAATGAAAATAATTGCTCAATGATGCCTGTGGGAAGGCTGTTACAGGAAACTACAAAGAAGAGGTCCTCTGTTTGCCCATGTGAAAGTCATGGAGTGTGTTTGTATCATTTGTCTCAGGTAGATGGGACAGATGGGAAAAGCACCAGTAGATTCAGAAGATGGATAGTTCCATTGGTATTGAGTGTGTTTGTGCCTGGATCCCAAAGCAGTGTGTATGGAGAGGTGAGCAGCACTGGAGCTGAATGAGGGCCAGTGTCTCTTTTTGGGGGGCTTTTGTGCTGTAACTGGTAATTTGTGGGGTGACTGGAAAGGCTCAGAGCCTGTGTGCACACTGAACCCCTGCCTCAGCCTCCACGGGGTGACTGAACTTAAGGCATTCAAGGAATAGAGTTATTGCATGTAAGCAAGAACTGCACCTGTTTTTCTGTCCCATTTCCCAGTTCATGTACACCAAAAAACCCTGATTGTCCTGACAGTCACACATACTAGTTTTTATTTTCTGTTCACGTGTGTTGGCAGCAGGATGGATTACAGTGACCCGCCAAACACACACTCCATGAAAATGCCCCAAGCAAAGCAGTGGCTTCAGACCTTGCCCTGAGGGACCTTCCGTCACCTCTGCCTACAGGTCTTGGGGCTGGGAATGTTTCTTACAGACCATTTTTCAGTGCCAAAGCATAGGCCAAGCTATTTCACTTGCTCTGGGAGCAGAGCCCCCTGCCCCAAATGGACAGACCCACACTGGTCACAGACCATTCTTCTTAAAGCTGAATAACTGGCAAATGAGTGAAATATTGATAATCCCCACTGCACAGCCTAGCAGCTTTTGCCATGAGGAAGTTCCAGCTGGAGCACAGCTGGGCTGAGCAGTCACGGTGTTGCACTGGCCATGGATGTTGCTGCTCTCACTGGGTCACAGGAGGTGCACGGTCAGTGCCTGCTGCACAGCACAGCAGCTGGGTTAGTGCAGAAAGAATGGCTTCTCCTTCCCAGAGGTGGTAAATGTTTTATCCTTTCCTTTGTGGTGGCAATTAGCAGAAGCTAGCCAGACTTGGTGCTGCTTACTGTTCTTCATGCCACTGAGCCCCAAGTCGTGTTTAGAGTAATCTCAGTTGGTAACCACCACAGTGCGGTGTTGGAGCTGGGTTAAATCCCAGGAACACCCTAATGATTGGAACCAGCTGGGTGTAAATGAGCACTAGCACCTAGGATGAGTGTGGCTGCTCCAGCATCACATGGGGAAGGAATTGCATCTGGAGCAGCTGAGACTGTAGTGAGATAGGGATTCACCAGGGGTATGCTGAGATTCACCTCCCCAGTGATAACGTGGTAATCAGTGCAGACCTTGGACCATGAGGGATGTGTAGCAACTTAGAAAGCACTCTGGCACACTGGATTGCTGGTCACTAGCCCAATAACATATGGTTTGAAGATGGAGTTGCCTGCAGAAGGCATCCTGGTGATGCAGCACAAAGCCTTCCAAGCCCATGAGTCCAGTGCAAGCACAGTCAGAATCCAGTCGTTTCTCCACTGAGAAGATGAACCATTTTATTAATGGCATGAAATTAAAACTAATGGACAAGAAAACTGGGTTGGAGCTAATGACTCAACATCCTTATGACAACAATTATATCTATCAACAAAAGCAGCCTTTGGAAAAATAAATAAATGAAGCTCTCAGAGTGGTAACAAATAGACTTTTCACTTGCATAAAGAGTGCAGAGATGAAAGCTGTTTCCAAAGGGAAGAATTCCCATGTATTAGCATCAACCCACTCTTTGCTGAGTAATCTGTTTCTATAAGCAAAAAAAAAAAAAAAAAAAAAAAAGCAATTCAAGGAGAATGCATTGTTTCTCTTTATAAATAGTTCCTATAATCCTAATTTCACATTTAAGCCTAAATGCTGCCTACTCTTGGTGATCTAAGTCACCCTTTGTTCAGTAAGTTTCTTCATGGTTTGTGAAAGTACATGTGTAAATCTCAAATGAGCAGGCTGCCGACTTCTGTTGGAAGAAAACCATCACTTTACTGATGTTAAGTTACATGTTTTTGGTATTTTACACACTGACATGGCACTGTGTTCCTACTACTTTCGTTTGTACCCTGAGTGTGGTAGTTGAGGAGAAGGAAGTGCATCCAAATTCACTGCATAATGCACTCAGCTCAGGAAAAAAACATCATGTGCCTTTCACAGGTGCTCTGTGGCTATAGTTGGACTGATCATGTTATTCCTGCACAGATTCCCAAATTTCAACTCTGAAATAGGTAGCTGACAGTTAATAAATAGCTTGAATCCCAAGCAAGAAGTGGTAAATTCAGTCTTAGGGTAACAAAGCTGGTTTATATGAATGATAGAAAGAACACGGAAGCACCACTGCATGCAAGTATTACCAGAAAAGCAAATCACCAGAATTTCTTCCCGAAGTGTTTTCACAGTCAGAAAAAAAACCCTTTTTTTTTTTTCATTTCAGTGGCAAATGCGAATGGCTGAATGAGTCTGACTGAGTTTTAAAGGAATACTGTATCCTAGAAATGGGCTACTTCTCTCTCCTGTGCTCTTTTTTCTTAGAGGGAATAATTGCTGATAAGTGGAACTTGTAACAAAAATTATAAAGTAACTTTATTTTACCATTGGATGCTCTGTAAATTATTTGCATTTTTATTCTTCGTACTGTGCTATATCTATTCCTCATAAAAAGAAATTATTTATAAAGTGGCTTGAATAGATATAGTGTTTTCCTGAAAGTAATGCCATTTGAATGCCTTAGAGAATCAGAAAAATCCATACACAGTTACACATCACAGCTACAAAATCCACTGTGAATTTGTAAATAAAAAAGTAATTTCTTTGCGTGCTTGACTTGCGTAACACTGCAAAAACACTTTCACTGGCAAAGTAGAAAGATAAAATCCTCTAGAAATTCAGGCTTCACACCAATTCCATATTTACTTTAATCAGTTCAGAAAGAGCTAGAGAAATCTGGGTGTGATAGGGAGGGTCAGGTAGTTCAGCAGATGCGTGGTAGAATGGGATGTCTGGGGATGAGGCAGCCTTGTTTCCCAAAGCTCCAATTGACAGCACCAGCAGGAGATGGAGCCTTCTCCTCCCCAGCCTAGTCTTCCTTCCATCCTGGCTGCCTTGACACGCTGCCTCACAGGTGGCTGTAGCCTGTGGTGTTCCTGCAGCAGTGTCCAGCAGCTGTGCAGGGCAGAAGAGCTCCTCAGGCATCTGCAGGAGGAAGCTTGGTAGTGCCTGGATCCCTGCCCTGCAGCTGACAGAGCTGTCTGGTCACTGGGACATCTGGGAAGTCTCTCAGGCAGCTGGATTCCCCCTAGCCAAGGATGTGCTCCCACTGCAGGCTTCCTTCTGTTGGGGCCTTTTACTGCTCAGTCTCATAGCATCATCTATCTGGTTCATGCCTCTGCTGCACAGAGTGTGAGCTGGTTCCTGAGAAATGCTTGTGTCACCTGCTGGGAAGAACCTCTGTGTCCCAGCAGTACCCCAGTGCCTCCAGAAGCTGATCACTTCTGGTTTGTCACTGTTGGTGGGGTCAGAACAATTCCCTAAATGCCCAACCTGTGGTTTCCTTGCTGCAACTCAAGTTCTTTGCTTTGTATCCTGTCCTTGGCAGGAATGGCCAAGAGCTGCTTCTCTGCTTTGCTTTTACCTTTTCCTTATTTGAAAGTGGTTATCTTCTCACATCAGTCTTCTCTAAATTTAAACAAACCCAATTCCTTTCCTGGTAGGTCATGTTTTCTAGATCTGATAACTTTCTTCCTCTGGATCCTCTCCAGTGCTTTGGCGCTCCAGCTGTAGATTTGCACTGCTGAACAAAGCAGAAGGAAAATCCCATGGGCCTGCAACTTTTCAAGCCTTCAGAGAAAATGTGCCATCTGCAAATTTAGAATTAGTTGGTTTGCACTCATCTGCTCACTGCCATCTTAATGTTTATAAAAAGCTTGTTGGATTCCTCATTCCATTGTTTTTACATAACTGAGGCTAAGATGAGGTCGTTCACAAAACTAAAAATATAATGTATTCTTAGAAGTGTAATTTACCCCTTCAGCACTCAAAATCTCTACCTCAAAAATTAAGGTTTTTTTTCTGAAAGACATATTTTAGAAATATTGATATGGCTGTAAGAATGATTTGGTAGCAATCTGCATCTATTCATAGTGAGAAGATCAGTGTGGATAACAATACTGGTGTTCAGTCTCAGAAATACCTGCACTTGATCCCTTTTGAGCAGACATAGTTTAGAGAACTTGGGAGATAAAATGGGCTTTTTCCTCAGACAGCTCTCAGAATCAAGGTGTGTTTTCAGTCATCCTTGTGTTCCTGCTCCAATATATGCAGAGCATTAATCCTATTCCAGGGTTGTTTGACAGCACAGAGAAGGCACCATTTGGCACCTATACACTGAAATTCAAGGAAGTAAATCAATCAAACAAACAGAGAAAACAGTTTAACTTTTGGAAGACACTGTAAAATAAGACCCAGCTTTAGTGACTTTTGAAAGACAGCGTTTCCATGTTAGTTCATTGTGCAAATATTGAAGGTTATGAAACGTATCTGAAGGCTGTAGATTTGCACTTGTGCGCTCCTGTGAGGAGCTGTTGACCTCAGTTGTTGGTCTGTGAGCAGCAGCTTTCTGGGCAATGCAGGTTTGCGTTGCTCATAAAATGAAAGGCACAAGAGAATGTTTTGTGTAGGTAAAGAAGCCATTCCCTTGATAAGAAGTTGCAGACTGTTACTTGGTTTGAGTTAAACACATTGTTTTGATCGGCTCTGACAACAGTTAGCTGTGTTTCTCTGAGATTTTAAAGTAATTTTTCAAGTTGCTGTAGTAAGTGAATATAATGACAGTAACCTTGTAGCTCACCAAACTATCTTGAATGGCCTGGCTATAAAATATGTTTGCAAAATCCTCTGTTGCCCATAATGGTTTCTCTGTTCCTAAGCGTGGCATTGCGCTGTTTGATTGGGGGGACATACCTCTGTCATGCAGAGAAAAAGTGTCTTAATGACCGCATGAGAAGAACAGATATATTTAGAACTGACTCAGCTGTACAGAGAAGAAAGTAACTGCAAGACAGATGCAGTTGATTTGCAGCTAAAAAAGTTTTATGCACAGGGGAAACTGTCTTGAAATGTGTAAGGCTGATGTTAAAAGGAAAACTCTGAAGAGAGACAACCTAAACTGCAGCAGTGTGCTTTAAGCAATCTTAGGATGTACGAAAAGGTGAGCCAATATCTTTTGGGTACTTTTTTTGTTTGTTGTGGTTTGGTTTTTTTGGTTTTTTTGGTTTTTTTTGTTGTTGTTGTTGTTTGTTTGTTTGGTTTGGTTTTTTTTTTTCCCTCTATTTTTTGTGGGTATGGGGCTTTTTTTGTTTTTTTGGTTGGTTGGTTGGTTGGTTTTCTAGGTGGTGTTGATGTGTTTTAATTTTGTTAACAGAAAGCGCAAGTAGGGAATTGGTTCTCTGAAAGTTAACATGATAGAAAGCAAATACAGAACTCTTCAACTTGATCTGTCATGTACAAACTCTGATTTTGGCCAGGGGAGGTGGGGCTAATTGCCCCCAGGAGCTCAGCTCTTCCTCTGCTGAAAGCAGGCATTGCAAGATTTGAAGTTTGCTAATATAAAGTAGGCTCATTTTTTTAAGTTCTTTATAAATTTAAATTGGATTGTAAGTCCACATTTTTCACATGAGATTTATAGCTCATTAGAAATGGGCAAAAAAAGCTCATCTGTTGACAACTTACGTTATTTTTGATAAGTGTGTTGAATTTCAGCATAACAGGTCTGAAATTTTTCATCACAGTTGAGACCTTAGAATTCAAGCTAAGGAAGAGGTTGAATTGCCTTTTGATACATAGAGCTGAGCTAGAAATGATTAACTGAGTTAGCTCATTTTTTTCCTGAAGTAAGAGGGAGCCATTTAGCAGTTGAAATACAAGGGGTTTTTTTTCCTCATTGGCCCTCTGGCTTGATCTGCAGTGTCAGCATTCACCAAAGTGGAAATTACTGCAAATAACCTTTAATATGAGAGATTTTCTTCCAGCAGGCTGCTCCACACCCCTATTGTACAGATATTCTGCAAGGAACACTGGGTTATCTTATATTTTAGAGGCTGGAATAGTAGCTATGAGCGCCTCAAGATGATACCCAAGTAGGTAAAGAGGAATGGGAAGGGTGATAGCACATTAGTGAAAATTCATCAGTAAACACAATGCAAGATACAACATGACTATCAAGTAACATTAATTACTTTAGAGCCTCACTGTGTTCCTTGTGCATTTTAATTATTATTTCAGCATAATGTAATAACAAGGGCTGGTTTATAAGATGATAATAGGACTTGAGGCTATGACTGTGGCAGGTTTTGTAAGCAGAGGGTGGTTGAGCTGAGCAGAAGCTGCTATGGCTGTGCTGTGCATTGCAAGCCATGGGCCTGGGCTCAGGGAGGGGTAGGATTTCCTGCTGTAGTCACCTTTGGAAAACAGAGCCAGCAATATGTCCCACCCTGTGCTGTCTTCTGGTGAAATGCTCATCACGGTTCAGTCATGTGAGGCCAATAAATCCTCCAGCTGCCATTTTCCCTTGCACTATTGCAATAAAACTGACCCCTCCCCCTAATTATCCCCATCAACATTCAATTACCTCTCATTTACCAAAGATTCTCTCTCTATGTGAAGGCTTAAGTGGACATGATTGTTTTTGTCAGTAATTTCCCAGTACTGCTGTTCTCATGCTTGGGCTGAATCTTGCATACAAGATTCAACTCTTCCAGGGGCTGAATCAACCCTTCAGCCTTCTGACGATTATGAAGGATGGGGTTTTACTCTTTTACCAAGGTTTGCATCTCCCTTTGTGTGATGACAACTTAAAAAATTTTGTGCGCTGTGGATTTCCCAGACAGTAAGTGGTGCATTTGGCCAGAGTTCTCACCCTCTTACATGCGTGTGGTTCCTTGTGAATCCATCTGCTCCCTCATTATCAGTTATTAAAAGGCGTTTGAGACAGTGATTAGCCTGGCTATTACGGGTGGGGAGGCACTAACATTTTCATAAGCTGTGCTGAAATGTTCAAACCAATGCAAAGTCAAGAAATAGACAGGCAAGCAGAAAAAATCAAATTCATGGGAGCTTATTTCACACGTACTGATCCCTCTGAGCTCCTGTTACAGCCTGGAGAAGTGGAAATACCCTGTGCTTTGGATGTCAAACTGGTAGTGTTGGTTTGTGAGCCTGAGCCTCCTCCCAGTTTCCCCAGCTGCAGCTCTGTTTTTCTGCAAGACACCGTGGCCTCCAAAGGACCGGACCATCAGGTTTTGGTTATCTCTAGCGACTGGTTGGCTGGGGAGGGCTGCTGTAAATATTTCCTTTTTGAGGCACTTCTCAAGCCCAAAGGTGTTTAGTCAGAGGTGTCATGGCCTTGCACTTACCCCCTCTCTTTCTCCGTTGGGTGAATGCTGTTTTGCTGCTTTTCACCTGTGGCTTTACAATGTCCTGAGACCCCAGTGAGAGGCGTATCAGCAGGAGGATGGAGGTGTGCACAAGGGGAAGCCCCTCTCTTCTGCCCTAGCAGAATAAAAATTTTACAGTTTAGGGGTTTTGAGTATTTAGCCAGGAAACTGGATTTTTAACTTTGTTTGCAGCTCATGTGTGCATGTTTGAACACTCCCATCCACTTAGATCAGTTAGAGACACCAAACTTCTTCTTTTTTCAAAATAAAACTGCATTATGCCTAGACATGTTGAGCCAAATCTGTTCCTGGTGTTATTTCACTGACTTCCTGAAGAATTACACCAGAGGTGAATGTGGTCATAGCTGCTTTTTTGCCTGGAGCAAGTCTTTACAGCAGAGTTGTATTTCTCTCAAAAATATAAAAGGAACACTGACAGATCTGCAGCTCTGCTGGTGTGAGCAGGTGCAGCTATATTAAATTATTTCTTATTAAATTGATTCAGCAACTTGAAGCTTGTAATTTTTGTTCTGCTATGGTTCTGTGACAGAGACCTTTTAAATCAGGAGAAGCATATATCTTCTCGTGTAATTCCTTGCTCTGGTATTATCATTTTTAAGATTTCTTTTTGTATGTCGCTTGGGTTCTGATTGTATTATTTATTTGGGGAAGATCTGAAAATTACAGCCTTTTTCAGTTAATTACATTGAGCTGTAGCATTGCTAGTATAATCCCATTTAATCCACTGACATCCGGATGAATGTGAACAATAGTTTTTGCTTTTGTTTTTAGGTTCAAATGGTTTTAGACTCTGGTGGTCACTGTGGCATAAATCGTTGTGCCTCCCTTCCAGCCAGTAGCAGCACTCTGATTTCCCCCTGCCTGAGGATCTGCCTGTTACTTTAAGGGTGCCAATCTTCAGCCAGATGCAATGTGGCTGCAGAGTTTTGCCCCACTTCGACAATTTGTGAAAAATAACCCAATTTAGAAAATGTAGTAAAGTTCCCCTTCTTAAGACAGCCTTATTCCTCCACCTCTGCTAGTTTGAGATAGAATGGTTATTAATTTTTCACTTTTTCCTGGGTGCACCCTGTGCTTGCGTTGCTGCTGTAACTGCTCAGCTGCTGTTCACTCAACATCAGAAAACTTTGCCTGGAGTTTTCCATGCCTTTAACGCCTTTTGGGGTTGGCTGTTTGTGTTGCAGGTTCATTCCCCTGAAGACTCCAGGCTTAGGCTTGGAGACCCCAGCCATCACCATTGAGCCCAGCAGCTGGAGCGGCAGCGAGAGTCCTGCCGAAGACATTGAAAGAATGAGTGATTCTGCAGATAAACCTATTGACAACGATGCAGAAGGTGTCTGGAGTCCTGACATTGAACAGAGCTTTCAGGAGGCTCTAGCTATCTATCCACCGTGTGGGAGGAGGAAAATCATCTTATCAGATGAAGGCAAAATGTATGGTAAGTGGTAGACATTTAGCCTTTGGAAATAATTGTTCCAACGTGAGAACTGTAAAGCCCAGCTTGTTTCTACACAACGTTCTGGTTCTGATTTTGGTGCTTTTGGAGTAAATTGTGAAGAAATCTGTGAAGCTGAGAGCTCAGCTGAGCTGAAGTGGTGTTCAGGACTGTCCAAACCATTTCTGGCACTAGGAAAGCAATATTGATATAGAATTGTCTTGTTAGTTACTGTATATAGCTGCCTTTGACAAGTTCTGTGCTGTGTGAATATTTAAAAGAAGCATATAAATATCTCGCTCCTTGGGCATTAAAAAAATTAGGCATTTTCCTTTATTTTTCACTAAATAGTGAAGACAGGGAAATGGGAAGTGCAGTCTGTGTGGTGGTGTGGCAGATTACGCCTTACTGAACTGCAAAATGATAAATCCTTGTTGCCTTCAGGATCCTCCCTCCTGCAAGGAGGCAAGTTAGGGGCGCTTTTGTGTCATTTTCTATTTTACTCACTATTTTTCCCCACTTTCCCTGCATGCAACTGGCGCTCAATCAGATGCCAACATTCCATAACACCAACGCTGCTATATCGCGAAGGATGCTGTTCCTCCATGTGCTGCACGGAGCTCTCTCTCATCCCGCTGCTACCACTCTCTTTCCTCCATGTTTCCGTTGTTCGCCGCTACCTGGCAGGGCAGAGGGGCCCGGCCCCGAGCAGATGGTGTCGCAGCTGCCACCAGCTGTGCCCCGCCCGAGGTCACGGGCACTGCCGGGTGACCCGGTCCCTCCGCAGCTGCCGTGTCACCCCCGCGGCCACACCGCACGTCCTGTCCGGGAAAAAAAAAACGAGTCGGGATGAAGCATCCCAGCTGCCCTCGGCAGAAAGTTCCCGGGCCGGGTTTCCTGCCTGGGCGTTTGCTTTTCCCCCCTCCTCCTTCTCCCGCACATCCCTTCGTCCCTGCCCGAGGGAATATAATCTCTCCTGTTCCCTCCTGCTCGCCCGTTTCAGCCTGTTTTGATTGCTTTTCGGGGCTATGTTATTTTCCTATGGAAAGGGCAGACGATTTGCCTAATTAGGAGGTTGTGCTCCTTCTAGGAGCATGTATATACAAACAGGCCTACTGTGTATTTATGGTCTAAAGCCTTATTTAGGCTTGAGCAGCCCATCAGCCAAAATAAGGGTGGCTGCATTTTTTAAAAATCAGGATCTCTACAGTCACGCTACTCACCCTTGAAATCTGCTTTTTGGTATTTTGAAGTATTTTTTGTGCCATTTTATAAATTAAAGAAATTAACATATTTATCCATTCATTGTGAAAGTCACTGATTTCGATTAATCGTTCCTAATCTTGAGTGTTAACATTTGTTGAATTATATATGTATAAAACTATTTGTGCATATCTAATTGCTGATTAGTAGTGGTAGCTGGTAACGCCATAAGTATAGGCACATCTCATATTTATGTTAATCCTAAATCAAATGTAGTTAATTTTCAATCAAAAAAGGAGGTATGTATGCTTGATGCTGGAAACTTCACTTTCAAGTGTTGCCCTGATTGTGTAGAAAGAAATGTGTTAGGAAGTGCAGAGTACTGTATGAGCAGAATTTACATCCTGACTTAGCAGTGGATGAACTCATGTTTTCATTCTTCAAACTGAGTGACTGCTTTGTACTGTTTGAAGATTTATTGAAACCATGCTAGGTTTCTGAGGACTTTCTAATAGAGTCTTATGGCCCTAAGAGCATAATTGTTCTCCAAGGATTTTGAAATCAAAACAGTGTAAGTGTTTTACATTCTGTGTGGCATAATGAAAATAATTTAGTGCCTTTTAGTGGCATACCAAGTTTATTTCACTTACAAGAGAGACATTGCAATATGGCCAAGCTTCCATAGTGTTAGGGGATATTGTAATGTGTCAGTAATTCATGGGCCATGTAGGACAAAAGGTCAAGAGAGCACCATTTCATTTTCTAACTGAAATTACCTTTAGATATGGGCACCAGAACAAATCTGATGTTTATAGAAGCAAATGTAATGATCACTCTGTGTGGATTAAGTTAAGCAATTTTAGTTTTTGATCTTTGGAGGGAGACTTTGCGAAGAGCAGGGATTTTGCTTGAAGAAATATTTCAAGTCTCTGCCTTTGATTTAATGAGAGCTTTGCAACATTCATGTAAGCAAGCAGCCAGGGTTTCTTCACTGTTCTTTGTGGTGGTCTAAAAATCATCCTTAAATTGGCATTTCTAAGAGGTTTGTGTTCAGCTGGCTCCAGGGGACCTGAAGGATTGCTCAAGGAGGACTGAGGGCACTGGAATCTGTGGGTGAGGGGTGGCTGAGGGGCTGCCTGCAATGCCACCTGGGTGAGAGCAGAGTGGCTTGTGATGGGAGAGCACTGAGGGACATCTGTGACTTCTCTGGGCAGCCTGAATCACTTCAGCTGTTCATCTACAGCTGAGACATTGGATGAGGGAGGGAAGGAAAGGGGAGGGTGTTTCCCTCTCCCCTTGCCTTCCCAAAAATGTAACTTAAGACACAAGAGGATGACAAGAACAAAAGACTTTTGATCCTATCTCCACAGAAAAGGGTTGCAGGGGCCCCTGGCTGGGGAGAGGAAAGGGGATGTCCTAACATTTTTATTCTTGCTTCAGGGCATCCTCAGGCTGAGAAGACAAAATTGTGACCTATGCAAGACCAGGAGCATTTCAGGCTGCTGCTGGCCCAGGGTTATGGTTCCTTTAAGAAACCCTCAGAAAATAAAATGAAAGCTTAATGAAACTGTTGTTTTTAAATTTATAGGAAATTATTGGGTAAGAAGCAAAGATGTTTGTTTTGGTTTGGATGGGCAAATTCCAAAAACTAGTTTTGAAATTCTTAAAAGAGACAGGGAATACATGATAAAGCCAAGGGACATGTGACAAGTTTCCTGCAGGAAAGCTCTATCCATTTCTCCTTTTCCCTTTCTTTTGTGAGTGAGGTTGTGAAGGTCTTACAGTGTTGGTTTTGCTCCTAGCACAGTACTGACTAAAGGTAAATAAAATTTACAGAAGTTGATGAGAGTATGAATGTGGCAGGTTGAAGGAGGATAGAGGAACACATCTATAAATTGATGCTCACACTCTTTGTGGAAGCAGTCCGGTGTAAGCCATGGAGGAAAGACTGAGTTCTTAGACTTCTTTCATTTGTCTTGAAAAGGCATTGGTAAGACTTTTTTCATCTGTACTGTTTCAAAAGAAGTATTGATCAAACACAAATATCATCCTCTGGTACAAGCAGGCCAATTCCGATGAATTTCCGTGTCCTTGTTTATCCAGCTCATAATAAAACTCCAGCCCATTAGAGGGCATTGGCTGTCCTGTATTTGTACTTTGTTCCGACTGTTGGTCTTTTACTGCTGACAGTTTAGTAACTTGTAGCAATCCCTGTGAACTCACTTATTGGCAAGATATTTGCCTGTGCTTGTCTTTGCTCCAGGGAGAGTGTTTTGGAAAAGATTACAAGAATGAAAGCTGCTGTGAAATGCAGCCCTACTTTTATCACCGGTGTAACACTGAAGTCACTGGAGTTACCATGGGATTGGATTTGGCTTTGTGTGCACATATATTTTTTAATTTTTTTTTTTTTAAGTTAGCTAACAGCAAGATGTGGCTTTAGTGGAGCTCTAGGGACAATGCCAAAGTGCCATAAGTCCTAGCAAGTGGAATGTGCCTGCAGATATTTTGTTATCAGCACTGCTGAATTAGCCTCAATGTAGCAAAGGTGGCTTTTGCCTTTAAGACAAGAAAATAATTTTATATTAACTTTTGAGACCTGTAAACAGCTCTCAAGTTTCAATTTCGCATTGGAGGTATTCATCTCTGCAACAAAATGCTTATGAGTATGTAGTGATTATTAGAAGGAGTTTTTTTTTAGCATGTTTAGTAGTTTTACAGAGAAGAATGAGTACTAATTAATGTGAGAAATCGCATACCAGCCTTGCAGAACTGGGTATGTTTATTAGGTTATACATAAAATCTCTTGGCATGCACTGTTAAGGGAAAAGGATACTTTCATAAAAATTTCTGCTCAGATAATAGAATTTTTGTGCAATGAGTAATAATAGTCTTCATTTCCAAAGCACCTTGTGTAAATTTGGTATTAAAATTGAACTTTAAACTAGAACATTGACGAAAGAAATCCTATTCTGTAGGCTTGCCTGATCTGTCACTAACTGCTGTTACTTGGTGTTCTTCTGTGTTTCTATTAAGAAACTGAAATAAATAGCTTTATAAAGAGTATAAAGGGTATATATACATGTTACAAATTATTTTTACTGTTGCTTTTAATTTTAAAAATTCCATGCAAGTTGTTGCCTCCATAAAGGCATTGTTACCTTATAAAGTTTCCACAGTGTTAAATATATTTGAATGTGAATAAGGTATTTGGAGTGATGAAATACCAGATGTGAAGTATCAGGTTTCATGTTTATTCATCTGTTCCTGCAATCATTGTACAAAGATACGCTCTTGTATTTTTTTTTTCCTCCCTATTTTATTCTCTCAGCAACATGCACCAAATGAATGCAGTGGAGGTGGGACTCCTATTCTGAAAGCCACTATTTGGGTTTTTTAGGTTGTAAACAAATGTGTCCAGAAGCACTCTGACCATGCTGGGCTTGCTCAATGTGCCACGCTGCGTCACGGCGTACGCGTGACGCCCGTGCTGAGCCCTCAGCCAGCAGGGAAGGGCAGGAACGGCCAGAGAGATGGTGTCTGCGGGAGAAGTTACTGCTGAACTTCCTTGGGTTATGAGAAAATCTGCCTGAGATCGTTTCTGCAACGTGGTGATGTTCTTGCAACATCAGCAGGCTGTGCTTGCAAGAGGGCAAGATCTGGTTTTGTGAGCCCAGCCTGTGGAAAGGAGGGGTTATCAGGCTGTCTCATCCTTGAGGATTTCTGAAATGTGGGGGAACAGGGTTTAATCTTTCTCCTTGGGCTTTCAAGAGTAAATTGTCAGTGCTTTGAGATAAAGTGACAGTCTTCATAAGACAGAGAATTTTTTTCTCTTTTTTTTTTTTTCCTCCCCCTCTCTGCCATAACCTGCCATCCTAAACAGAAAAACTAGGTTGGACAGTGAGAGCTGTGTATTATAAGGGTATCAACTCCTCCTTGGGGAGCAGGCAGAGGAGAGCAGGCTGTGGTAATCACCACAGCTGAAAGTGTCAGTAATGTTGTGGAAGCTACATGGCACAGCCATGCATTGAGAAGTCCATTGGCTGGGTTGGGAGGATAATATATTCTAAAAGAAGTGGGAATGTATACTAGAAAGTTTTGTTGAAAAATTACGTATCAGAAGGAGTGGGATGTCTCTTGAAAGTGATTTTCAGCACTTGGGCTTTGTCCTCTCTCTACTAAACATGTTCTCTTCAGTCACCCATATAAAGGGGAACTGACAGGAAGTCGTGTAAAAGCCTGTTCATGGGAAAGACAACGCTGTGGCTGCTGCCCCAGACTCCACAGCAGGCACTGCATGGAGGAGGTACTGACAACATCAGCTCTTGCCTGGAACTAAGTGGAAGCTACCTGGACAGGTTCACATCAGGCATTTGTCCACTTCAGAATCATTTAGTGGCTAATCCTATTTAAGCAGCCATATTAACAGAGTAACATTGTGTCTTTCCTTTATGACATTGTTCCTTTGGTAATACCCTTGTTTAGAACTGACACACATTAACACGAGAGCAATGAAGTGATGCAACCTCACTGGAACATCCAGGACACATTTAGGTGGTTGTCTAGTGTAATTTGTATTGGCTCGTTTTTCTCCCAGCACTGGTTTCTCAAGATGAACTTGTGATCCTGTAATTGCAGAAGGCAGAGTTTTGCAGCTTTAAGAAATAGCTGTCGTGCTAGGAGGTAGTTAAAACAGTCTTGATCAGGCTGATGTATTGTGTTAGTTGGTTGCACAGCACTGAGAGATCAAGATAATTGAAAAGCCTGCATGTAGATAGCATGAAAGAAAATTGACTTGTTTATTTGATCTTATTCCTTGTAGAACTGGGATCACTCCTAGGGCAAACACTTTCTCATTCAGGCAACCTGTGAACACCTTGTGAGTTGGGCAAGTAAGGCCCACTTGGGGGTTATGATGGGCTGTAAAGTTTGAATTCCTCTTCATGGGACCAGTATGAGGCTGTGGTAGAAGTGTCTGCACTTCAAACACCAGCTGAGTTATGTTACACAGCCGTGGCAATGGAGCAGTGACCCACATCCTCCAGTCCTCCCTGAGGTGGGGACAGGGAGGGTAAGTTATATCCTTGTTGATATAACTTGATGTTGATATATGCTCTTATTCTGGGCACCCTCATGGAAGCAGAAGAGGTGAGAAAACATAGAAGTTGTTGTTTTGTGAAGACAGAGACTTGGACAGTGCAGGGAGCATCTGACATGACAAGCAGCAGAAAAACATATTGCTCAAAAATTGTCCTCTTAGCTGCCAGCAACTAAGAGTGCTGGATTTGGGAACTGATGGCTGTTCAAGGTGGACTAGGGGCCAGTGAGATGAGTGGTGAAAATCAGACCTCTGAGTGATGCTGGAAGGGAAATTTCATCCTAATGTTCCCACTGTTGCCTGAGGGGATTTGCTCTGAGAATGTGTGATGCCAGATACCACTGTGGGGAACAAGGAGCAGTGGGAACACAAAGAAATTTTACAGCATCTTTGGTTTTCTGAGGACATGCAGTCTCCTGGGAAGTAGGTTTGTGTCCCACCCCACACCTCACAGGGGTGATCCTGGGCTAACTGTTGGAGAGTAAATGCTGTGGTGGTTGTGACATGAGTCTTACACAATTCCTTGAGGGCCTGCTATTCAAAATTAATATGTATCTTATCTGAGTCTTACGGGGATTTCCTAACAGATGCATGAAGGATTTTTTTTTTTTTTTTTAAATTTTTTTTTTTGTGGTGCCCTTGAGAAGTTGCATTAATACCATTGTATGAATATTTTCCTATCTTACAAACAATTTCATGTGAGGCACTTGGTCTGGAACATCAGACAGAAACACTTCAGGCTCTGGACTTCCAGATGATGCAAGTCTGGAATTTGAGTTTAAGAAATTAGACACTAATGGATTAACAGTTTACAGACTTTCAGTAGAAGTAATGGTTTAGTTAGTAGAAAAAGGCTCCTCTGCAGTTTTTCTGGTTTTGTTCTAGGCATACAAAGCGTTTACACTGTGTGACTAAGGAGCAGGTTTTTGTAAGCAAAAATAATACAAATTTGGGATCTGAATGTGCTAATTCCATGTCATGAATGCTCTTTTAAACACATGGGAATGGCATGGCTTGTTAAACCTAATGTAAAAGGGACAGCATTACATCCCAAATTCACAAGGGAATTGGAACCCTGAGAAGGCACTGCATGCTGTGGCAGCTGCTGGGATGTCAGTCAAACACCATCACAGTTTTACCTACAGGCACTGTTAATAGAAACTGTGATCACCACGCACCTTGTCTGGTGTGAGAAGTCACAGTCACTATCACAACTGCTTAATTACAGCCTTCCTACAACAGCCATCTCCAGCTAGGTCAGGTCTCCTGAGGATTTTCTGGATTTCATGCTTGTGTTGAGATCTCCTTTCTGCCTTGAAGGGGGCAGTGAGCTTGCTAGAGGTTACCAGGTGTTTAGGCCTTCAAAAAAGATCAAGTCAATAACCCAACTCCTTGTTTGGTTGCTCTCCTTGGAGGAGGGGGACCCAAAAGGCAGGGATGGATTTGGCTTGGGCTGAGTCTTGGTTTGTCTGTAGGCAGCCATATCACCCTTGATGCCTTACAGTTTTGGGGGCAGCAGCACAGAAAACATGCCTGGAGGTGTTAGGGAGCATATTCCAGTAATCTGAGTAGGTGAGGTAGAGTATGCCAAGGTTGCATACAATAAAGAAAATGCTTTTTCTGTTTGCCTAATCATTGCAGCAAGGCTAAAACATCTGAAGGTTATTTGCCTGAAGCCGCTTTGCTTTTTCTTACTTCTACCTCAACATCAACTGGTATTTGGTTAGCATGGAAAAGGAAAAGAGTAATTAAACAAAAATGACAGTTTAAATGGTGTTTTTTGTTGTGCTAGCAAACGAGTAGGGAACACAGATCAGAAATGCATCTTCAGCTGCTTGGATTCAGCACCAGTTTTACTCCTAAACTAGCAGGTAACACTGCTGTCTTAGACATTAAGAAAAGGAAAATGTTAGCCCAGCTGGGTCCCAATTTCAGGGGCTTGGGGACAGCAGGTTGAGTATAATTGACAACTAATAATTTTCCACAGTGAAAGTAGTCTTTGGATCATTTTAGCAGGTGCCTTCATATGGCCTGGTAACTTCAGCATTTAATTCTTTGAACAAGAATTGCATTTTCATTTGTTTAGTTCTTCCTTGGATGGACTGTCAGCAATAAATCTTTCAGTACAATCAGTGGTGAAAGAAGTGTTTACTAATAGCTATGTATAAATATATACACATACATATGCGTGCAAATCGACTTGTGTGTGTGAATAAAATGTGTTCCAGCCAATTAAAATCTATTTAGGAGTCCTCAACCTTATACACAAGGAATTGGCTGCCTCTTGGCTGGGACCTTCCTTTGCTTTGGCAACTGAAAGCAACCTCCCATGAGAGCACTCTGCGAAGAAATAGCGTGATTCATATTTGTAGCTGTTATTAGGTAGGCATGTAGGCATATATTTAGATAGGTGAGGTATGCAGGCATACATTGTGTGCTACATATTTAGGCTGCACGGGGTATTTTTAGCTGCAGGAGGCCCAATCACCAGCGTGCTGAGGAGAATTACTGTAAGGGATAGCGCACGGAGGAGCTGCCCGCAGAATTTTCCATCCTGCCAGGCAGCAAGAAAAGGCCACTGGAGCTGCATAGCTGGGTGGCCAGAGGAGTGCCATTAACAGGTGGGACAGCTCAGAAAGCCCTTTGGCCTGGTCGCCCTGCAGACTCTTGATCTCTCTCAGCCCCCATTTGGGAGCAGTTGTCCCAGGTTCCAGCCTCCCACTGTGACCCCTGTGAGCGTGACACACGCAGAGCTGGTGGGGATGGCATGAAGTCTGGCATTGAGTGAGGTTAGCAAAGTGGTAAATAATAGGGAAGATGCATTATTAGGGCTGGAAATACTGAGCAAAAATTAAAATGAGGTAAAGTAGCCATTAAAACCCCACTTCTATTAAAATTACGAGACAGGAAATTTTACAAGCTGCCCTTGCCCAATGAAGAAAAGCAGCCTAGAGGGACTAAATAACTTGTCTGATGTCATCAGGGGTTTTATAGGAGAGTTGGGAATTGGGCCCTCTTCCCCTCAGTGCCATCTAAGCTTTAATGCTGAAGGGGGTCCTTTCACAGCTTATCCAGTGACCCTTGGGGAGTTCAGGGCAACTGTGGCAAATCCATGTTCCTGTATCACATCCTGTGAGCGAGGAGAGCAGGCTGCATCTTCTGCAGAGTACAATCTCTGCATAATGTGACCACAGGATGCCTTGCTTCTCTAATAAGGGAGTTGACTAAATGCCATTTTATTATTATTAGACATTTGCTTAATATAGTAGTTCCTTGAAACCAAACAAGAAAAGATCCTTGAGGTGCTATATACTGTGTACAAATAGTGGAGAGCCACAAGGACTCTTAAGATTTATATGGAGAAGAGAAAGTGGATGGGAAACTGAGGCAATATTTAGCCCCATACTGATGCTTGATGAGACGATGTGGCCCTTCTACAGAATGAGACTGCTGAATGGATGATTTAATTTGTTCAAAACATCATTATTCAAGGAACAAAAAAGTATGTAGCCTTATCCAAAGAAGTAATCTAAGAGGTCTTTACTCTGTGCCAAACTAGAATTCTGCTATTTAATTACCGATTTAGAAAATATCTTGGGCTCTATTTCCTCCTCAGTTACACTGTTATAAATCTAATGGAATTGTTAAAGATTTATGGCAGTATAACTGAAGGCAGAATTGGGTCCCTTATGTTTAAAACTTAGTTTGCCACAGAAGTAATAATTCCTGTTTTCTAGGCAAGAGTTTAAGAATTTTGCAGACCTCTGTTTCTGTAAAAGAAATATGAACTACAGTACTGTGGGTGAGTGATTAATGCTGGAGGAGATGTCTAGGGGCAATTGAAATTGGCTGGTGTGGAAAATCCATGTGCAATTCAGATTTAGGATCTGTTTGCAGACGCCTCATAATTCAAAATGTCAAAAAAAACCCCAAACCTTAGGCCTTCATGTAGTAAATCAATATACTGTGTGTTCAGTGTGCAGCAGGCTTTGCTGAAGTAATACCCTCATATGAGGTGTGAACTCATCCCATTCCCCTTAGTAAGGACTTAACTTTAAAATTGATTGTGACTCTTTACATTCTGACAGCGTCTAAATCATGTTTAAAAAAATCCCAGTTTTGTTTTTATTTAAATCATGTGTGTAATGATTTAAAAAGGAAAAATACTGCCTTATTTATTCAGACCTAAAGAAATCTTGTGATTAGTGCAGATCTATTTTATCCACTGGTTCGTCATCTCTAAAGGAAAGGTCTTTCTAATGGGCTCTTTATTGTTTTTCTCAGCTTCCACTTAGGAAGAAAGCTCAACTTCTGAGGTTTTCAAAGGTGAGTTAGGATGTGCGTGTGTCCTGCTTGGAGGTGTCTGAGCACAGTGTGTGCAGCCCTCGCCCAACCAGGCTGAGCAGCTCGGGGGGAGCCCTGCATCTTCCTGGGGGCTGCAGGGGATGCTGTGAGCATGGGCAGTTTCCCCAGGAACACACTCTGTGAGCTGGAAATGTGCTGCTCTGGGATTTACGGCACTTCTGACAAGTTTATGCTTTTTCTAGAGTGCTGCAGGCCTGCAGTGCATTGTAGACATCAAAAGGGGAGTTAATAGTACAAAACTAAACAAAAATACAATCCCTTGAAAATGATGTAATTCAGTACCTGTTCAGAATAGCCAATTTTAATTTAAATACAGTATTTATTAGGGCCTTTATTTAGGAATGGGTTGAAGAGTTAATTATTCTAACTTTACTCCCAGTTTCTGTACTTCCTCAGTGGTGCAGGAGGATGAGGTATGAGGGTTGTGATCAGTTCATCACACACCACTCTCCTGCTCCTTCCTCCTCAGGGGGAGGGCTCCTCATACCCTTCCCCTGCTCCCATGGGGGATCCCTCCCACGGGACAAAATTCTCCATGAACTTCTCCAAAGTGATTCCTTCCCAAGGACAGTAGTTCTTCCCAAACTTCCCCTGCATGTCCCTTCCACAGGGTTCAGTCCTTCAGGAACAGGCTGCTCTAGCATGGGGGTCACAAGTCCTGCCCACAAACCTGCTCCAGTGTGGGCTTCTCCTGGGGTGACAGCCTCCTTCAGGCATCCACCTGCTCGGTATCCATCCTCATGGTGGATCTCAGCATCCCCTGCCCTGTGTGCTAAGGCTGCCTCAGCCGGGCTTCCCCAAGGGCTTCAGGGGAATCTCAGCCCCAGTGCCTGGAGCACCTCCTGCCCCTCCTGCACTGACCTGGGTGTCTGCAGGGCTGTTCCTCTCACACACCTCACTCCTCTCTTTGGTTGCAGCTGCCCAGGATTTTTCCCTCCCTCCTAAATCTGTTATCTCAGGAGCAGTATCCCTGTCACTGGTGGAGCAGCAGCGGGTGTGTCTTGGAGCTGGCTGGCTTTGGCTCTGTGAGATATGAGAGAAGTCCCTGGCAGCTTCTCACAGCAGCCACCCCTGTAGCCCCTCACTGCCAAAACCTGGCCATGCAAACCTGATATTCTGGAAAAACAGTAGCTCTGAATGAACATAAAGCAGTTTAATGTTTAGTACAGTCCTGACTTGATGCATTGATTCACGGTACCTGTAACTTTTAAGTATGGGTTTCGTTTGTTTTTAAATACTAATAAGCCATTAACTACCTAATAATTAGTTGAAATTTAAAGGAACAAACCCCCCTGTTGTCTCTGAGGTATTTTGCAGCCTAAGCAAAGGCTCAGGTATTCCAGATATGATAGATGTGCAGATTGCATAAGACATTATGCATTGCTCGCTCTAAGATACAGAGTCCTGTCTGCCCTTAAACCCTTTGTTCTCTTGGCTGAATGCAGTTAATTAGCAACCGTCTCCATAGCAACTGCCTCATAGTACAAAAACATTGTCTCGTTTTTGCAGTTTAGCTTATCACACTGTTTACCTGAAGGGCTTTTCACTGTGCTGAGTCTCATTTGAGTTGGCTACATGCCTGCTCACGGAAGTGAATTGTCAAGACAGAAAAACACCATGGCAGCAAGATGCTGAACAGGGCCCTGTGTGTGGAACAAAAAACATTAAAAAACTTCTGTGGAAACAAAAGTTGAAGTTTGCAAAGATTTATGTCCAGTTTTAAGGCACGTGACTTGCCAGGAATATAGTGCATTTTAAAATACTGCTGTGCTTCTGGGCCTGTTTTACAGGCTGCCCTATGTGGTGTTCCCTTGCCTGCAACATCCTCTCAAACCTACGACCCACACAGGCACAGGCCTTAATCCAGGACCATCAGGAAACTTGCCTCCCTCCAAACCTGGGCTCTTTCAGGCAGCTTCAGCTTTAAAAGAGGTCCAGTTCTTTAAAAGAGGATGCTGCTGTACCCTGGCCGGCTGTGTTCATCATTGTAGTCCTGTCCATTTTCCTTTATATTAGTAATATTTCAAAGGAAATCTGTAAGTGGTGATTCCATATGATAAATTAGTTAGGAAGGGAAGAGGAAAGTCTATTGTGGTTATAGAATATGCTGGAGATTTAGATTTATTTATGTCAGCCATCAAAATGGTGTTAAAATACCTCCTGTGTACTCATATGACTCAGACAGTTACAATGGACTCAGATTTGTACTAATACGACTTTGTTGGTGTAGGATGACATATTTAAATCATGTTTGAACTTTAGACAGTAGGTGTGTCCACATATTCACACACTTCTGTAGAGGCTTACTGGAAGGTGTGAGTGTGTCATTGAAATGACAGTGAAATTTAACTGGTGTCTCAATCCAACATTTGTGTCTGGCCTGACACCAGGATGGTACTGCATGAGATGCCATGTGAGAAGAACAATTTTCTTGCTCATTAATGCTTGATTTATTGTGGTTTGTTTGTTGTCTTTTTTCTTCTTAGCTGGCAGTAGAGTGGATGAGAGGCTGGGGTTGTTCTCATTTTATCCTAGGCAGACCAGAAAGCAGAACTTATCACTCAGCCACGTTGCCATGCATGGCCTCCCTTCTCTTTCCCAGTGTCAGTTTCAGCTGGCAGAGGTCATTTTCCCTTTCTGCCCCGATGGCATATGGGGCTGCTGCATCTTGATAAAAAGTCTTCATTCAGTACAATGCCTTTGAAACAGTCTGTCTACAGATATGAGAAGGTGTTTTCAGCTCTCTTAGGATAAAAAGCAGGAAGCGTGCAAAGGTTGCCAGTACTGCTGGTGTAGTCCATTATTCCTGTAGAGCTTCTGGTTGATAGATGGTTATTCCCAGCTTGCGTTCATGTCTTGCTCATACAATTCCACATTCACCAGCATTATTAGTAGTATTTAAATTATAGCAGTGCTAGAAGTCTGCAGGCAGGATAAATGCTCCATTGTAGTAGGTCTTGTGCTCACAAGATGAGACAATCTCTGCTCTGGCTGTTGATGGTCTAAGACCAGTAGTGTAAGTGGGTTTATCATACAGATAGCAGAGAGGGAGAGAAAATGCTACAAATGATCGGACATCCTTGCTTACATGGAGAAACCACTCATTTATGTATCCCAGGGTCATTGGATGATGTCTGTTACACTTGTAGCTGTAGGGCTGGAGGTAAAAAAAATGCTTTTGATTTTTGCTGTTCATCCCCACAGCCAGCACCGTGACCACAGGGCACTGTGGGGGAGCAGGAGGGCTTGGGACAGGAAGGGGAGTTGGGCAGAGCAACTTGAGGAGGTGCCAGACCTAAGGGTAGGTGAGGCTGTCAACAAAAGGGCTGCTGAAGTGGGGATAAAAATTCAGTGTGATAAATGGCCTCAGTGTTTGTCCAGAGCAAGCTGCCTGCACCTTCAGGCTGCCACATAGGCTCTCCCATGTGAACCCTCTTGGTCACTGACAAGGTTGAAACAACAGATGCTTTAAGTCAAACCCCCACTTCCTCCAAGTATGTAAGATTGTTTGCTCTCATTCACAGATCCTCCACAAACTCTCTTTGTATGGGAGCCACAGAGAGTGTCCAAACTGTCAGGGTATTTTCCAGCTTTTAAAAAGGCGCTTAGCATTGTCAGCACCTTTGAATCTGCATCTCTGTTCTCCTGAACCCAGACTTGCTAGGTACCCTTAGGGGTCCAGAAATGAAAAATTAATGGCCTGAAAAAGCTTGCTAGAACTTGACGTTATGTAATTAACTTAAAGTAGAGCTTGGCAGATGGCAAAACAGTGGAAAGGACTTCCCTTTATAAAAATATGGGCCACATCCTCAGCTTGTATAAACTGGCAGAGCTCCACTGAAATGGATGTTCAGCTTCTGTCAATTAGCAGGGAAGAGAAAAACTTCTGAAAACAGGAAAAACAGCTGTAAGACCACAGAAATATCAGTGGGGTTCAGGTACAGAAGTTGTTTTTAATGCTTTAAGGACTGATCCCCTTCCAAAGCAACTGTATCTTTTACAGTCTTGTTTTTGTTGATGTGCAATTCAGAGAAAGAATTTGGCTCGCTTTTCCAAAGCTGCATTGTCTGCACATCTTGCAGCAGTGGGACGTACTCTGTGCTGGTTTCTGCAAGTCATTCACTTATGAAAATGAGATATCAATAATTCATTCTAGTAAAGCCAGTCTCTAGAGTTGTGTAAATTCATCTATTATGTGACAACCCTAACCAACTAAGTTTTTTTGATGGACAGAACTTTGATTGAAAGTTGTGAGCTCACCTCAATCTTTTCCAGTGAAAATTCTTGCTCAGATGAAATCTCCCATATGTTTAAAAGCTGTTGCATTCTTACATGTTAATGTTTCCCATTAATTGCTTGTATTCCTTTTTTTTTTGTTTGTTTGTTTGGGGTTTTTTGTTGGGTTTTTTTGTTTGTTTTTAATTGGAAACATGAAAACAAAGCCTGAACAACAAAGCTGGCTGCTCACTTGTCCCATTTCATGATATCAACCTGACAGATTCATTAAGTCTGTAAAAGAATCAGGTCAGAACTGGAAGTGAACTGGACTTGCTGAAAGCAATGCAGCGTTCACAATCTGCTTTCAGACTGGATTTTCTGTACCTGCTCATTTTTCTTTGTATTGAACCATCTGTGTAATTTAAGGAGCTACTGCAGGTTAACCCCATACTATAGAATACTGTGAGACTTCAGAGTTCACTATCTCCAAGCTGCAGATTAGGTGCAGAAATAAAAGCAGCAAGAAGGAAAGCTAACTTTAAATCCAGCAGGGAGTGGGATTTGCGATATTGTTACAGGTTGCTAAACTTGGGCTGTGCAGACAGTTATGAAGTCACATTTGTGAAGCAGGCGCTGAGCCAGCCTGTCCCTGCTCCCACCCACCAGGGCACATGGTGGTTCAGGCAGGGGTGAAGGAGGAGAAAATGGGAGAGAAATTGTGTCTGGTGGTGGGGCACAGCCAGCCATCCCCGTGTGGGTGCAGCCAGGCCAGGCGGTGCTCCAGCCGGGTGGTTGCCTTCTTAATTGTTTTCTATTTATTCATGATTTGGTTTATGGTTTCGTATAGCCACGCGGCATTTCACGAATTCTTTGCATTCCGTAAATCACGTGATTCACAGTCAGTTATGATTTCTGTTACTTTTGATGCTGCCACCTGCAGCTGTCATTGCTGCTGGGAGCCCGGGTCTCACTGAGGACACATGGCACCCCATCCCACTGCCTCCTCCCCAGTTTCCAGCAGTAATGGGGCCTTGCTGCCCTACAATAGGGATTGAGGCCCTAGCCATTCCTGCAACCGCTGCCCCCTCCTACCTTCTGGCCCACCTTCAAGTTATTCTCTCAGCAGTGGATGTACACAAGGTGTGCTGTCACCAATCCAATGGTCAGCAGCATGACAAGTATCCAAACCTCAAGCAAAGGGTTGACATGGATGACCACAGGTGGTAACTATGCAGCCTTTGTTGGCATTTGACCCCAGGATAGCCAAGCAAGGGGCCTTGAGAGGGGAAGGTAGGGTACCCGTTTTCTCAGCTGCTGCAGGCAGAAGCCAACAGGAGCAGAAGCTAGCTCTGTTGGCTTCTTCCATTTTTCCCCTCAAGGAAGATTCATATATCCCTATTAATAAATTACAAACCATAGTAAATGACTAGAGAGCACTATTTAGTGGCTCTAGGGCTCTGCTGTTTATGAAACCATCCATTAAAATAATGTATTTTGCTTGTGTATGCTTGGAGTTAGGGAACGTTTGATGGGAGTCTGAGAGCTGGCATGTGTGCAAGCTAGGGAACAGGCACATGACATTTTTGTGATAAGAGTAATATGACAGCTTGGCATCCCTGTTATTGAAACATCTAAATGACCTGAGAATTCATGGTTAAATGAGTAGACTTTCAGTGCTGTGTGTAATTCCAGGTCTTATTATTTTTGCAGCACTAGACTTCATAATATGCAGTGCAAAATACTTGCAATTGTCAAATTGCTTGTGAGAATTGAAAGTTGTACTGGACAATCGAACGAATTGATGGGCTGGCTACCACAGGCAAAGCTTGGTTTCTAAGGTTGTGTAGATTAAACTATAAAAGATAACCTAAGGTCATCGATATAAAGCCTAATAAGAGCTTTCCTTGTAGAAAATTGTCCTTACGGGCTGTTGAGAAGAATGGTGCTGAAATACAGAACAGAATTCCCTGGACAAAAACGTAATAGCAGGTTACACATGAAAAGCCAGATTCACCTGTGCAGCTCCCTGGAGTTTCTTCAGCACAGACGAGACTCTGGCCAGAAAAGCAGCTCCTCTGGGGAATTGCATCATGAAAAATCTGGCCTGTAGCCACTGCAGTTGGGAGAGTGCTGACAAGGATTTTTTTGCATATATTCTTACTGTTCCATTTTGGCAAGTCACACACCAGGGTTTCACGTTGGCCTGAAAACAGTGAGGGTGGTTTATTTTATTTCACATATGGAAAATTAGAAAAAGACCACTCTCAGGCAAGACTGTGTGGCCATGGAAGGCTGAACTGAGGTGATGGGTTATTTGCAATGGCATTCCATCCAAATTAAGTTTGTGGGTATGAGGGTGCTGTACATATGACCCCACTCTGCACAATTGAAATCAGAATTTGAATTTGATTTTTGACACAGTGATCCTGTGTCTGGGTAGCTGCTGCTCTGTTGGGCATCCCTTCGGGCAGCTGGGCCTCAACACCTGTGCCATGCATGGTTTAGCTGGATTACCTCTGGAGAACACCCACAAAATCAACAACCTGTTGAAAAGGAAGGCTCAAATCAATCTTTCTTGCCAAAGAAGTAGCTGTTTGATTCAGGAGTTCAAAATTCTGTGCAAGGCTCTGACATGTTGCCTTAAAAACAAAGCCACTGTGCCTAATAAAGAGGAGTGTGTGCCTGCGTGTACCTGAGCACTCTGTGTGTGCTGGAAAACATAATGGGGTTTATTGGGAGCTCTGGGAAGAATCAGCTGGGAAGAGGCACATGACTGGTGAGTTTATTTTATAACATCACCCTCCTGTTTCAGAAACCTAAGATCCCAAGGCTGTGGTGGAGGCTGAAGTGCTGTGCTGTGGTGGGACAAAAAGTAGATCCCTGGATCTGCAGACAGGCTAAGCTTGGGGCAAGAGAAGCTGGTACCCAGGGGTAAAAATGAAAGCCCATGAGAAAAAGCGAGAGGCACATTTTTTTGTCTTGAGTTTCCTGTACTGGTGTCTCACTTAGAGGCAAAGCAGAGAAATAAAGAAAGAGGGGACTGGAGGAGGAAATTTCATGAATTTTGACTTCATTTTTTGTGCTGTAGATAGAAGACAGGGCATGAAATGGTCATAAGAGAAATGTAAAGCATTTGGAGTTTAAGCAATGGAAATTCGGTGTTAGGGTTCTTGACTCCAGGTTGATACTAAACAGACAGAGGGAAGATGTCCATAGCACACAAAGTTGCTAGGTAAGGAAACATACAAGTATTTGTAAGCAGTGGAGTTCTTCATATGTAAAACTTAAGCTAATAATAAGATTTTTCATGTGCTATATTCCTTAACACTTTACATCACAGTGAATATTCGCAGTAACAGCTAGATTCAGACCACAAAGGCAAAATATATATACAAAATTGCTTAAATCTAGACCTCTAAATCCATTAACAGGCAAGAAGTAGAAAGGACCTGCCTGACAAAGATGCTCACAGCACGTTTCTGTGCCACCTCAGTAACCTGAGCTTTGCAAACCACTGCTGCATACAAGGTTGTAGCTGAGGTCATTTCACATCCCAAATGCCAGCTAGAAAACCTCCAAGGAACTAATGCTAGACATGTTCTGGCATACTTTGCTGACCTGCAGTCTGTCAAAATCAGCCACTGTTGGTGAGCTCCTTGGTTTCACTGAAATCTGCAGACTTTGGAGGAGATTTCTTGTGTATGTGAGAAAAGTGAGTGATGTTTGCTGTGTGCTTGGAGGGTGGCACAAGATTGGGGCTTGTTTCTGTAGCTAAGTGGAAACTTGTCAGTGTCTTTGGTGGCACATCAGTTTCTACAACTCCTCCTGACCCCACTCAAATCAGTGGAAAAGCTCTGGACTGCAGATGGTCTAAAGGCCGGTCTCTATAGCAAGTTTCTGAAAACTTAAAGTAATGTATTCTTTACTCTTATTTGTGCTAAGGTCTCATGTAAGAAACACTGAGTAGAGCTGAAAGCTTGACAGAGTTTGCCATCTGAGTCTGGATGGTAAATCCAGCTGAATTGTCTTGCTCCAGCCAGGCTCCCCTTTCTGACATGGCAGCTGCAGAAGGACTGACACAAAGCAAAGTACCCATCTTGGGAAAAGAAAGCAAGCAACTTTATTAAAGCTGAAATGTTTGCTTTAAAGACAAATTAGTTTACATAATTATTTTGTCGCACAGGTGGGTTTTTCTTTGAATCCCTCTGCTTTCTGTAATTATGACTCTGAAGTTCAGTCAAGTTACTTTTGAATAGCTGCTCCGCAAAGGAAGTCTGCATCTGCCAGTGATGTTGATGAGGTAAAATGTTCTCTCACTTCTCACATTTTTATTAACCAGTGGGTTGAAAGGCAGCATAATTGGGAAGCCCTGACATATCTTTTATAAATGCTTTCTGCTATGGCTGTGTTTTGCCCAGCTATGACAGAACCCATTAGAATGACACATATTTCAGCTGTTGCCCGTTTGGATCTGTGCATTTCAGGAAAAAGGAGTGCTTCCTCTCCTCCAGGAAAAGGCTGCAGGCGGGCAAGACCCTCCACTGTAGGCTTTGGGTGCTGGGGCCCCACATGGCAGATCCTGACAGGATTTTTCTGCCTTGTTTTCATTGTGGGCTTTCCTATTCTATCGCTATGGTAGGAGTAGGAGGCCCTGACAATTGGTGTATTTATTCATTTATTTATTCATTTTTTTAAAATCTAGCACAGTAAGGTTCTGCTCTTGGATTTGAAATGGGGGTGCTACTTAATATAAATAGTAATCAGATAAGTATGTAACTGATTTCTCAATGCTAACATCCAGCTTAATGCAGGGTTTTTCACAAATCATTTCTGCAGCTCCTCTACCAAGGACAATTTATGTAGCTGGTTTCTTTTGGCAAATATAGAGGCTGACCGAATTTAAACAGTTTCATTATTTGAAAGTATAGTGCTAGCGGCAAGACCTTATTGTGTAAGAATTATAATGGGTAGTTAAAAGAACATTTTTCTCAAAATTATTAATTTTAAAACTCCTAATAGTATTTATTTGTCACTTTTGAGGGAAGTCAGACAGAAACCCCACAGTTTCTCCCCTGAGCATTCAATTTCTTATGGTAAAGAACTTTTCACATAAGAAGAAACAAATCTGAATACACTTACAAACACTTAAACTTAAAACCATGGTAAGTCTGCAGTCTAAAAATACTAATCATTAGAAACTGGATTTAATCAACAAAAAGGGATGGTTAAAAATTGAAATGGATTTTGTCCCTTTAATGATAAGCAAAAAGTAATGTGAAATGCCATTGTAACTGGAGTTGACAGTAACTTCAGCTCAGGATCAGTCCTCATATGGCTTGAAGTAAAATAGAGATATTACTCTGACTAATTTTGCATTACTTAATGCTTACAATGAAGCCTTGTCCTTAGGGTTTTATGCTTTAGCTGTTTTGTACCCACGCCTAGTAGTTATTAAGTACAGACAAAGCTGCCATTTCTTCAAATGGCATAATGTATATCAGTGTGTGTCAATGAAAAACATCAGAAATAGACATTTTCTGGCAGAATACATTAACTGTATGGAATCTGGAACAGTTTATCTGGCTTTGGAAGTTTCTTTAAGCAGTGCATAAGCCATAAATAGATTTCTATAAGTACCAATGGCTGTCATTTCAAACATTTACAGATCTTAATTTTACAGAAGTAGAATTTGTTCCATTTGTGTTCTGTCATATGCTTACAGTTAATTCCAAGCTTCTTCTCATATTAACAAACTAATTTCACCCTGTTGGTCAGGAAGTAATGATTGTAATGATTGTCTTGGTTTTATTAAACTACTGAAAATGCATTTATTTTGTATTTCAGTCCAGAAGAGTTTTCTTGATTCTGTGATGTTTGGTTTTAGCCACCTTTTACAAGTGTGTAATGAATGGCTAAATACAGTATTGAAATAGAATTTTGAGTGCTTGGGGTAGGTTTTTTTTATATCAGGACTGCAGCATTAGACCTAAACACCCTGTGTATCCTGGTGTTTGTGTAACAGGGTAAGGAGCAAGTCTGGACACAATAGTGTGTGAAAATTCAGAAGTCTTAATGCTCAAGGGCAGGCATTGATGGTACAACTGTAGTTCTCTGAGCTCTAGCTGGGGGTCTGAGCATTTCTTGGACAAGCTCATTTTGATCTGAATAATTGCATTTGAAGTTGAGGTCAGAATCATTCCTTCCTGAGGGTGGGAGAAGGCACGTGGGAGCTACACAGCAATAATGCAGGGGAAGTCATCTGGCCATGTGAAATAACGTCATGGGCTGTTTCTTGCCCTTGGGCAGTAAGTCCTTGCCCTTGGAAAAGAGCCAGATGCTCACATCATGTAAATCAGCATGATTTTCACTGGTGTGCAGGATTGCGTGCCCATATACACCACAGGAGGATGGAAGTTGTTGGGTCTTTTGTCTGAAGCTCCCTCTGGTTTTGTTTCCTGACATATCCTTAGATGTCATCTAAGTTCCAGCCTTGTCAAATACTGTATTGAATGTCAAAAGGCTCCTCCATCTCGGATGGCAGCTGGGAGAGTGAACAAAGGTAGTTAGGCTGTTGTGAGACCCATGTGTGGATGTGATTTGTATGTGCAGAACAAATACTTACGGCCTTTCCTGTACTAACTTCTTGCAATTAGGAAAACTCTGTGACTCAGGAAGTTTAGCAATGTGTTTGGCCAGTATTTAATAATTATGAATGAATTAGAGATGGTCAAGCAAAAGTAGAATTAATTTGAGGAAAGTCTTCTTTTCACAAATATATATAGGTGGCACTAATATGAAAAAAAAACCCCAAACTCAACTCACAGCCTGTCAGTGATTTAATTGTTTTTCTAGCATTAGTATTAAAACTGATGCCTCAGAAGGCTGACCTGGAACAGAGACCAGACAGAGCAAAAGGAATAAAATAGATGTTTATTAAAAGGCCTCAATGGACACACCCTGGGCAGTGCATGAGCCCAGCCAGAGCTACACCCAGCTTGAATTCAAGATAGTTACCAAATAGATGACTGGTCAGGAGGTCCCACACTTTTATAAGTTCTGGTCCATTAGCATATTGGAATTAATTGTCCAGTTATAGCTTCAGGTTGTGAAGCTCCATCCTCCTTGTTTTTCTCCCTTCAATTCACCATTGTTTATGCTCTTGGGCCTGAAATTTGTGTTGGTTGTCCTTGGTCCTAAGCTAGAGAAGGAATTGCTTTGTCTATCTACCCTGTGAAGGGAGCTTAGTAGCACTTAATATGAAACCCAGAACTACACACTGAAACAGCATAGAATATGAAAAATATAAAAGCTAAAGCTTACGGCATCAAAACCAACTCTGTGATCTTGGGTGAAAGAGGAAAATCCCCAGATGTTATTTAAAAACACCAGTTCTAAGATCATACATGTTGCCTGTTTTTGTGAAGTTCACAAAGGAAATCTATGCATTGACCCCTTCCCTGGGGTTACCCATCTGTACGTTGTGTTTAAAAGGTCTCTGTGTACTCATCCTACACTCACAATTTTAATGTAATATTGCTGGGGAGGTGAGTCCTTAATTTTAACTGTTCAATTTTTGGATCAGCTTAGGTATCCTTAGCTAATTATAAGGGCCCTATAATACTTTTCTACTCAAGAAACTCCTAATAGGAGTGGTTGCCCTGACAGATTGCCATTAATCTGTCAATAATGAGATTTTTTCAGTGTTATGCTTAGTTGTAAGCTCTTTGGGGAAAGGATCATCTCTGTGCTCCGTGCTTGGCACAGCAGGGCTCTGCTCCATCCTGGGGCCGCTGCTCCCTCTCCCACCCCATCTGAGAAATAATCATGATGATGTGAAGTAAGGTGAGGGGAACTCTGTGCGAGGAAGGTCATTCTCTAAAGCCCAGAGAGCTAGCTCAAATGCTGGATTTTTTCCTCCTGGAGGGGACTGGCCATTTTCCCTGCTGGCGTACGGAGGGGCATGGACAGCAGTGTCGGAAGCGGGGCTGTTTCTGGGGCCAGGGAGGCTTTAGGCTTTGGTTGACTCTCCTGCTCTCCCCAGCATGGCAGCCAGGCTGGGAGTGATGACTGTGAGCAGGCAGCTGTTCCCCCGTGCCCCGACACACTGGCATGGACCCACTCCTGCAGCCACGTGCTGGGAAGCTGAGAGTGGGGTGGCTTCCCACAGCCCCAGGAACTCCAGGGTGCTTAGGAGACAGCAGCCAGCCTGGAGCACTGGAACGAGGTGGAGCCCCATTCCTGAGCCCAGGAACACACAGGCTTTAAAAGGAGATGGAAAAGGGTCATGGCTTTAAACTGAAGAAGGGTTGATTCAAGTTAACTATGAAGTAAAAGTTCTTTACAATGAGGTGGTAAAACTCCGGAACAGATTACCTAGAGAGGCTGTGGATGCCCCATCCCTGCAAACAAATAAGGGCACATTGGACAAGGCTCTGAGCACTCTAATCTAGTTTAAGACATCCTTACTGCAGAGGGGTTGGACTAGATGAGCTTTAAAAATCCTCTCCAGTCAAAACTATTCTCTGATTCTTATACAGAGCTGGGACTTAGGCCCAGCACAGGAGCACAGTGAGTTTGGGAGGCACAAGAGGCCCTGAGAGCACTCACTGACTGGGAGAGCTGACAGCCAGGGTTAGGAAGCCATTAACAGCCAGCATTATGTCATGTCTGCCAGCTGTTAAAAAATAACTTAAAAGTTCAGAAAAATATATAAAAAACCCCCAAACAACCCAAAAACAAAAAACAAAAGCCACAAAGAAAACCCCCAACAGTTGGGCTTATTTGCATTCACAAAGAAGGATGTATTTGCTTTAAATTATACGAAGATTGAAAGTGCTGATAGTGGGAAAAAATCTTACCTATGGCACTTTCAGTTAACTGAGAAAGTTCAGCCAGCGATTAAAGTGCTGAGAGCGAGGAGAGCACGGATTGCATTTCAAAGGAAAATTCAAGCAGTGCATTAACGATTATTAATGTGTGTTATTGTGAAAGTAATCATATTTATTATGGTCTAGCCTAGGGAGAACCAGCAAAAATGGAAGTCTTGTTCCGGAGACTGGAGAAACATGCACACAGTAGGTGGTCCCTGGCCCTGCAGTCTAAATAGTCAGAGATGGATTGGATAAAGCCCCAGCACAGCCAAGGGGAGAACAGCAAGAGATGCTGTGGCCAGCAAGGGCCTGGATAGTATCTTTTGCCTGGTTCTCCTTCCAGTGTTTGCTACAGATATGACTGGGAAACAAACAAAGAAACACCCAGATGTGAGGGGTAGAGAGTCATTGATGTGTTGCTGGTTTTGGCTCTCACAGATGTAGCAGAGGCCAAGGATGGGAGACAGGATAACATGAGTGAGCCACAGACTTGGTTCCTCACTGCTTTACCTTAATAACAGAAGAATTTTACACCCACTTGCACAGATAGAAACATCACCCATGATTAAAAGCAGCGGTTGTTTATTTGCCAGTCAAATATTTTTAGTTGTGCCTATTTTGATCAGCCTGCTCTGCTTGGAGGCTGGTGTCCACGAATGCTTGGTGTAGTAAAGGGTTACAGATGCCATCAGGAAGTGATACCAGTTTCCTAGATGGAAACTCTTTGGGAAAGCAAGCAGACAAAACCAATCCAAACTGGAATTAGGGCCTTCTTCCCTGTGCATCCAGCCATCCTGCCATTACAAGCTGCTTTTGCCTTGTCTTACGAACTGATGTTTCTAAATGTGTATCTAGAAACATCACCTGTGCTCTTTGTTGTGCAATCAGTATCGCTGACCCCAAAGGAAGAATAAATGTGTTAGAAGAGGTGTTGAACAGCCTGGCTGGAGGTGTAGTCCTGTGACTCCCAGTC
The DNA here is from genome assembly GCA_018697195.1 of Certhia americana. Lineage (NCBI taxonomy): Eukaryota > Metazoa > Chordata > Aves > Passeriformes > Certhiidae > Certhia > Certhia americana. The sequence goes on along the minus strand of CM031861.1, from coordinate 9,862,342 downwards.
CGTGCACACCAGGAGAGGCTGCTGGGACAGGGAATGCAGGTTCTGGCAAAAGAGGGCATTTGCCACCACCTGATGCTTGTACTTTAGGCAAGATATATCTGCTATAGGGCTTTTTTTTGGAATTCACTTTTTGTCAGTATTTGTGGCTTCATTAGATCCCATTTTGAGTCTAGTTCAGTTATGCAAAGTTGAGGTTTCTCCCTGTCCTCCCATGGTCCCTTCCCCTGTTGCCCTTGATCCACTGCCAGGGCTTCCCAGTGGCTGGCCAAGCTAATCTGGAAGCTGAGAGGATGTGTCAGCATGGCACAAAAAATAAGAAATCTGTAAGCAGGGAGCTCCTTGCTCTGGGGTGTGCTCCTGTGGCAGCCCAATTCCAGCTGACTGCTACAGCAGCTCTGTGAGCAGGAGGCCAAGAACATCACTGGTGACAGTGCCTGGCACAGCAGTGCAGGAAACGTGCAGCAGGGAGGTCTGGTGGCTCCTGTGTGAGGAATAAACACCAGTCCCACGCACTCTGAGAGAGCTGCAGCCCAGGAAATCCTGGTTTGCATTGTGCTTCAGTGATGAGGGGCTGCCATACCTATAGCTGTTCCAGCTGGGGCATTGTACAAAGAACTTGGGAGGCTCTTCCAGCCTCCCCAGCTGGTGAGGAGGGGAGGGAAACCAGCCCTGTACCTCCTGCCTCTTCTTTTGTGCAGCAATTGCACTATAGAGAGCAGAGGCCCCTTATCCTGCCTGTCTTCTTTGACTTACAATTCAGCCAGCTCTAATTATTAAAAAATAAACAAGCCTGTAACTGCTTAAGAGCCTTAAATCCCCTAAATGACAGGGAAATAGCCCCTGAACACCACCAAAATAGTCTCTTCTATGTCTGCCTACTCTGGCAGCAGATACAAATCATCATTAGTGGGTCACTCTGACACAGATCCCTTAATGTAAGTGCTACATTACATTAACAAGCGAGTCAACAATAATATTAGCAATAAATGAGAAATTAAATTCCTAGTAATTCATCCCTTTGGGTTTCCCAGTGTGTCTCTTGTGTTTTTCTTGTTTTGATCCTGAGCATTTTGAAACAAGAAGTGTCTTTATTTTGTGTCTTGTGGCGTGATCCCAGCCCATTAAAATGGATGACAGGACTGCTGTTGACTTCAGTTAGCAATTACTGTAAGAAAGAGCACATGGTGTGATTCAGAAATTAATAATAACCATATACACTCATTTTAAGGAGGGGATATAAAATTGAACTTTCCTGCTGAACTGATTTTAATTCAAACAGCTTTTTTCCAATGGTTTTTCCAGGAAAACAGATAAAAAACTAATTTGTGTTAAATTGGAATACTTTTACTTCTCTGAACCAAGAGTAGTAGCGAGAGAGTCACCACTGCTAAGCAATAATAAAAGATAATGTTTGTACACACCAAGAAAACTCTAAATGAGGAAGACTCCCAAGCAGAACTGGAGTTTTTGGCTGCTAATTTTAATGGAAGATGTGCCTAGACCCTCGAATGGCTCCATAGCCGAAATATTTAAATGGCTTTGTCTGTGTTCCCTGTTGCTAGATGTAGACTGGAGCATTGTTCTGTTTGTTTTGTTCAGATTGCAGCAGTAGTTGAGTTCCAGTATGTGATGGAAAATTGCTTATTGGACTCTCCAGATCAGAAAGCACTGATTATGGGATATTAACTGTAGTGCTTTTATGATGAAGACTATTAAAGACTGAACCAAAAACCACAACCTCATTACTTTCAGAATTAATGCTCAGAGTAAACCTGCCCGGTTCCTGAAAGGTTAGTCTCCAGTGCATTAATTCTTTGGTTCCTTCTTGGCAGACGTATTCACTGAATTGCACTGGTGGTCTGAGCATTTCTAATTTCACTGCCTCTTCACCCAAAGTGGACCTGCAGAACCTTGTAGCTACAGCTGGGACAAATTGCATCCAATCAATTACGGAACATTAAGTATTGCAAAACATAACAAGGCAAGAAAGGGGAAAACTCAGTGCTGAGCTCTCCCCTGGCACGTGCCTGTAATTAAATGGGTATAAACCTTTCTGAAAGGGCAGTGGGGTGCTCAGCCCTGCAGTGGGGGCTGGGGACAGGGTGCTGCTAGAGACTCACAGCACTGCTGGCATGTAGCCGGGTGCTCCCTCTCCGTGCAGTGCCAGGGTTTGGCTTGCTGGGAGCCAGTGGGACACAGCTCCCTTTCTGCCCTCCTCCACGCACATCCCGCAGCTCGTGAGGATGGTTCTGTCCCGCAGTCCCCAAGGACAGTTCTGCTTAATTATTTGCAATTTGGGATGGTTGCTTTGTTACTGGGTGCATCTGTGTTCTCACTGATTGGAAGCATCTCCCTTATTTATGGCTGGGTGAGTGTTGGTGTGCACTTGGAATAAAGTGCCTGCAGTGGCTTCCTGGGCTGCAAAACCTTGAGGTCTCTTTGCCTTCCCTGCAGTAAAACTGACTTGTAACTAACAGAAACAGGGTATTAAATGTGGGGAACTGCCACGATTGAGGCAGAATAGGAGTTCTTAAGTTTTCAAGGGACTACGTGAAATCAAATGCTAAAAGTCTTACCATGTTCCTCCGTTGTAGAGTTTGGGGATTTTGTTTGCATTGTTTTCTTTCACCCAACTTTCTCTCAGCATAGATTTCTTTTTTGCAGCTTCCTTAGATCTACAAACAGTATAAATAATATAAAATGAATATTTATAAACTCTTATAAACTCTATATACATAGATTGTGTCTTATTTATTCTCTGCAGCCTTTCTCCCAAGGAGCTGTTATCCTAAGTATTTGTCCACAATATGGAGACTCAATCTTAATTTTTTTTTCTCTTTTCCATACCCCCAGCATTTACTTATGAGTATCATACTAGTTTTTCAACTAGTAGAATCCATCCAAAAGCCTTTGCTAAAATACTGATAACTCTGTGTCTTCTTAGCTTTAGCACTGCTGTTGCAGTAAGGTCAGCAAAACATTTTCTCTGTGGGTCATAGCTTGCTGACCAGTGTGGAAATTTATGAATTGCTAAAATTGCGATGTCAGTTAGTAATAAATTCAAGGAAATGTGAAATTGTCATTCTTTCAATCATAAAGAAAATTCAAGTGAAGTTGTTGCAGTTTATGATACAGAAAGTTAGGCAGGACTAGTTAGAAGCAGCAAAATGGTTAAATCCATAGGCATATATTGGCTTTGTTTCTTGTCCAGTGGTTCCATCTTCATGGGTGATCCTTTGCAGCAGCAGCCTCAAGCCTTCCATTATGGGCATGTCATTCAATTTATCACTCAGGTTTGTAGCTTTTTGTTTCAGTACAATTGCTGACCCACTCCAGTCTTGCTTAAATTTACTGACTGTTCCTTACAGCTGTTCCAAGTTTTCCATGAGTCATAAAATATTGCACATAGGTCAGCTACTGTGAGAAAATAGTTGATGTTTGTTAGTATTTGCCCTAAAAGCGCAGGCACGATGTCTCTCAGGGGTTTGGCTGTATCCTTCATGCTGTGTCTGGGGGGTCAGAGCCAGTTCAGCCATGAACCCCGTGGTTCCTGGGTTTGCCTCCCATCCTCTGCAAGGTCTAAAATGCTGAACCCCTCTTGAGTACACACGTGTGAGCTGTAGCATGGGAAATGAGCATCAGATTGTGTGCAAGTGGTTTTGGATATATGCAGAGAATTCCTGAGCGGTTACTCGTACTGAGGAGGGCACTTTGAGTCAAACTTGTTTTGTCCCCTCAACTCCCGTTTGGCTGTTTGTTGAAGCACTGAACAGCAGTGTTACTCAGCATGTGGTCTGTGCATGTCTGGCAGTCCATGAAACTTCAAAAGATATTGTGAGAGGACTTCACATTTCAAAACCTGAAACACTCCAGTCCATGCTAATGTTCCCATACTTGCAAGTCAACGAAGAAACAAACAAGAAAGTGAAGAAATAAAAGTGGCAACTGATTATTTGATTTTTATCCTTAAATTTAATTAGATGATAGAAATTTTTGTGGCTGCACTGCAGAATATTTTTGAGAAGCCTGGCTTTTCCTTGGTGCTGCAGGAGTGAGGGTTGGCTGTGTGGAAGCCAGGGCAGCCCTGCATACTCTGTGCACTTCAGTTCCTTCACTCAAAAAGGAGAGCAGCAGGCCTGGATAAGATTCAAAGAGTGTAACAAGGAGGATCAAAGGATTTTCCTGAGAACTGCTTCAGCACAAGCAGTGACTCAGTGGACTGGACCTCTTTGGTTCAGGAGTGGTGACTCACGGGAGACAGGGCTGAAATCTGTACAACTGAGTTGTGCAGAGGTGATTGAGGAGCAGCTGCTCACTGCTTCTTCTTCAGCAAGTTTAAGATTTAGGTGAGAGGCTCAAAACAAACAAAAGGCACTAGCACTGGGGACAAGCTCTAGTGCAGCTGTGAATCCCTTTGAAAGATACAGTGGAAGCTGTATTGTTTACATAGGGTTAGAAAGCAAAAATTCCATTATATCCAGAGGCTTCTGCTTCAGGACACGGTTGAGCTGCAGCTTATTTGAATTCAGGAGAACTTTCTTGAGCTCTGTGTGCATTTGCCCTCCTTTGGTAAGGCGTGAGGTGCTGCCCTCGCTGGGCTTTGCTCAGGCCTGGCACCTCAGCTGTGTCTGGGACCATTTTGCTCTTCAGTGCTCTGCACAACAGGGGTCTCCTGGCTGTTCTGTTCCTGATCATCCACCTGTTTGGCTTCCCTCTCCTTTCTCAGTTCCTTTCTTCCAGCCCATACGTCCTCTGTTTGTTAGAGATGAGGGAGGGTGGTGGCAGGGCACGTTCCCTGTCCTTGGAGGCTGTGAAGTGTTTTAGAGGAAATTCATTTTTTTCACAGAGAAGCAGCACTGTATAGATGTCAATAGGGCTCTGGCAGCGTTTGAATTGCTTTGATTTGCCTGCCCCTACATGTGCCAAAATTTATTTGAAAAGAGGGAAATACTGGTTACTTTATGTGGCACAGCTGCTGGGTTGCTCTTACCTCTCTGCTGTGCCTTTCACCAACCCATTACACCTACCTGTAGTCTCTGATTTTCTGTGCAAAGCAAGCAATTTGAGAAACTGTGTTTTTAAACAGCCAGTACCATGGAACTGACACTTCAAAGCAACTGCAAATGTTTCAAATAATAAATAATGTTATGGCTATGCAATTATAATATGATACTTAATTCCTTATAAGGGTCAACCTGAGAATGTGCTGTGGCTGTAATTCAAGCAGTTCATTTTGCAGCTGCTGTGTCATCAGGAGCTTTTGTGATTATGTTTACAGCAAAAGGAAACACAGCCGTAGAACAAACTGGTGATTATTGTATATACTAATTTATGCCTTCTATTTAGAGTAGACTGACTGCAGTATTGATCTGAGCCTTTCCAAACCAGATGTTTTGGGGTCAGTTTTGCCTTTTTTGCTCAGAATACCCTCAAGACCATTCACATGAATGATAGTATTTGTTACCAAAGCAGAATTACCTCAGGCCTCTGAAGAGAGGTGCGGTATATCCCATGTTCTGGTGGGTCCTTAGACAGCTGAAACACTAAAACGTGACTGTCTTGCAGAACTCTAAGCTCCATTTTTCATTATACTGATCACTGCACGTCACAGGGAGAGGGCACTCATCTGAAAAAACTCTCCACTGCAGAGGAGAAAGTGGGTTTGTATGACAGAAAAAAAATGGGAAGCCAGAGGGTTTGATGATCCAGAGTCACAACCAGCAGAGATCCCACAGAGCTGGGCTGGCAGCACAGCCTCAGCTCATCACCACAAGGAGAATGGGGACAAAGTCAGGGTGCTGGAGCAAGTCCCTGAGGAAAACCTTGACTTCAGTCTCTGTTACAGGTCTGTCAGAGTAAGTGCAGCAATTGTGGCTGGAGCAGGGCCTTTCAGGGGCTATTTTAGGATGGAACCTATGTTTCTCTATGTAGAAGTTTTGTTTCATCCCCATAAATTCATAAAGAGACTTTTGAGGACCGGCCTGTTGCATTTTTGGGGCAAGAAAGGATAATGGGACCTGTCAAAAAAGGCATTATTGCCTCCTCGAAATGGTGGTTGCTGCTCAGCAGAGGCTCAGCAAGATGAAAGCAGCCTTAGCTAATCAAAGATCTGCAGGGAACATGTCTGCAAACACAGTCATAAAATTTGCTGTAATGGTTCTTGGAAAACATGCTTGTCTGTTTTCTCTTACTTTTCACCTGACATTGGCTCTCACCACAGCTGAGAGGTGGCAAAATTTCATCTGTCTTGAAAATTAGAATGTGCTTTGCTGTGACTTGCAATTGATCCGATTAGCTAAGTACGTTTGGGGTTTATAATTAAATTTGAAAAGCTGTGTTGTTCAGCGAATGGTATTGCACCTATTATGGAAGTCACCTCTTCTGCATAAGCATAAAATCTGCATGAGTCCAAAAGTGGCTGGACTCATATTTCCATGAATAACCCAGGCAGATGATTTCATTGCCTTAGACAGAATTAGAATAGGTTTCATTGATGTACTCCTATCTAACGTAAGAATATAATATTTATTATGCTAACCCTAATTCACTTAGGCTATACACAACTGTCTTGCAGTACATCATAAACATGATGCAGCAATTCAACATCCTCATCAAAATCATTTGCAACTCATTTGTTAAATCTGGTACTGCCTTGTGAGTAAAATAAGAATTAGCCAGCATTTGTATACTGAGTGCATGAACTGAAGTATACAGGGTTTCAGGATCAGTTACGTAGGAGCAGGAATAACTTCTCAACTGATTTCAAAGCTACAGCATTTTGGATGCAATTTGGTCTACTTTGAACCTTGCATGCTAGATTTTAATTGTGAATAATCAGATACAATTTTATTCTAATTAAATGTTAGAAATAAAATTGATCACAAGAGGGTTGTGTTTAGTTGTTTTATTGTTATATAGCTGCAATGGTTTTCCTGGTTCTGGTGTCTTTTCTGAGTGATGACCAGGACTTCTGAGGTGCTTCATTTAAACTAACAGCAGCACCATGTCCAAGCAAAATTAAGAGATCATGGTAAAATGCCAGTTTTCCCTTTATGGCACTATGGGAGGGAAATTCTAGTTGAAGACAAGTGTACAGAGTTGGGATTCTGCTTTTCAAACAAGTAATGTTAGAAACAAAATACTTAAAGCTTTTAATTTGAGTGTATTTCTTTAAATGGCAGAAATACATTGGTAACACAATGAAAACAATAGTAATAATCATAGTAAATATGAGAAATAATAGATTATATGTACAGCAAGCTTTAGAAGCTTGCCTTTATTTTCTTTGCAGATGTTCATTTGGGTGTGAATGCAGAGACCTGTTTGCTGGTTGTTGTTATGAGGGGAGCCTTTTGTTACTGTGGAGCATTGGGCTTGAGCAAGGAGGCAAGGGAAGGAAAACAGAGGTTCCCTATTTTGTGATCAAACTGTCCCTAAATCCTGTGAATTCAGTGAACTCAAACCAATGTGAAATCAAGTGCAACATGTAAATATTTCTGCTTGTGATGTGGTCCTCAAACCCTGCCTTTATTCCAGAATTTGTCTGATTTTAACTACGTGCAAGAACTTGAGTGAATCGTATTGTGACATTGCTTGAGCGACTTGAGGAGAAGTCACTCATGTCTGGGTCAGGGATAACTGAGAGCCAGAGATAAAATCCTGTCATGAAGTCATGGGGACTTCTGGACAGATATTGCTTCTTGTTGGGTGTGACATTCACAGGTAGTAATCTCTTACTGTCTTTAAGATCTGCTCAGTTTATCCAGCCAAGACCTGAAAATTCAATTCTAGCTTGACCAAAACTATACCTCGTGTTTACCTGATACGGAACTGCTGGTTCCCTACTAAATTGTAGTCATGGGGATTATAAAGTATCTGTCCCAAATCTGTGAAATCTGATGATGCTGTGAGATCTGATAAATACTGATAGATGAATACAGACAGACTGTAGTTTTACATCAATATGACTTTGTTACAGTGTTTGGTGAAATTGCTCCATATTTATACCAGAAAAACTCATATGAGAAGCTCAGTGACTGTGTATAAAGTGGCTTGGAATTATTTTCCTGCTGTATGTTTTTTCCTTAGATTTTCAGAATTTTAAATATGGTTTTTGGTCCACAAAATAAATACATGTCAAATATTTTTTTCATACTATTATTTCTGGAGAAAAAAAATAACATTTAAAAGATATGAGCTTTGTGGGTTTAGGCTTATTTAGTATATAGCTTTATGTAGTTTATTCTTAATTAGCAGTGAGTTCTGTTGTCATTGAGATCCAAGAGCAGTGTTTGAATTCCGTGTTTGCAGAATGGGCTCTGACATAAAATTTCTGCCTTTTATCATTAGTAGAGTTGATTGATGTCTTTGCTTAGCAGAAAGATTGCCATGTGGATACAAAGATAGCACGTTTCTTGCTCTGCTTAAAGTGCATGTCATGCCATTTTGCTTTTAAGCACATGGCTCAGAAGAGATGAAATGGGAAAGCCCCAGCATCCCTCACCTCGGGCTGAGCTCTGCAGAGGTGTTCTCCTTACGTTCTCTAGCACATGACTCACCAGGAGCTTTCATATAGACCCAGCGTCAGAGTTCCCTCCAGCCTGGTGAGATTTACTGGATCAGAACCAGACAGACTCTGAGATAAGTCACACTGTAGAAGAAATCAAATGGATGCACTGAGCAGCGTCTCCTGATTTCAGTCTGCAAAGATTGACTTTGTTTACTCTGGTTCTGAAGAAACCACAACTCAGGGGCTCTTACAGGGGAAGTTAATAAAGACAATTCCTAGATGGGAGGGAAGAAAAAAGGCCACTTTGTGAAAAGGAAAATCTGTTTCAGCATGCAGGGAGAGGAGACGTTCTGGCAGGTGTGAGCTGGTGGCAGAGGATGAACCAGCCCCACTTCTGCAATGTCTCAGCAGCTCCATGGATGGCAGAGAAAAATATTAACAACTCTTAAAGCCAGTTTGCTATCCTGCTGCCAGTATATCCTGCAGCTGGACATGCAGGCACTGGAATTATGCATCGTGGGTCCCGTGGCGTCTGGCAGGAACAATCGCAGCGCTTGTTCTGCGCCCAGCACGCTGTCAGGCAGCAGAGTCTGTTAGCACTCAGCTGAGCTGTGTGTCCCTCTGTCCCCCATGCCCTTCAGTCTGTACTGCTGTCAGGCAGCAGAGTCTGTTAGCACTCAGCTGAGCTGTGTGTCCCTCTGTCCCCCATGCCCTTCAGTTTATACGTCCACACAGAGAAGACGATGGAATCAATCAGCTCCTTGTCTTGCAAACAGGGCCCAGCTTTCCAGAAGAGCTGCAAGGGTGTGTCTGAGAGCCAGACGAGCTGGAGGTTTCTCTTGGGCAGCTCGTGGGCTGGTTTCAAGTTACTCCATATTTCATTGTCTCCTATTTGCTGAACCTTGGTTTCAAATGATTGCGTTGACTCTCAGCGCTTCTTAAAGGCACAGGTTCTTCTGCTCCCCAGGCCTACACGGGGAAGTACATGTTCTCTGTGTCCTCCATAAAGCCTGGGAATGGTTCCACCCGAGGGTGTGTACAGGGAGCCCAAAACGTGTTGTTACTGACACACAGTGCATAGGTAGAGGGGCTGGCCAGGGGAAAATCTATTGGCCGTGTGTCTTAGATGAAAGGGTTTATCTTCCCTGGTTTATTCTTCAAAAAATCACTGTATCATTACTCTAATGAGTTCTTTCTCTATTTTTTTTTTTTTTTTTTTTTTTTTTTTTAATATGCAAGCCAGTTCAGTAGAAAGCCGTGCAATGCTTTGTGTTCCCTCTGTTTTATGGTCTGACACTGATGGGGTGTCTGCCTGCTCTGGACCTGCCCCCCTGTGGTGTGGAGAATATCCCCCATGTTGGGCAAAATGCATTTCAAGAGAAAGGTCCTCTTGACAAATGTATTGCACGAATTAGACAAAGCTGCAGTGAGTTAGACACTGACAATAGATTATCTGGGCCAACTCTGAAATAGGGAAATCCATTTTGATTTTATTTTTTTTCATTATTTCATTTGACTAGGTGCCATTCTTTTCCTGTGAAAAGGCTGAGAAACGAGAAATATCTCCTACTTCATCTGCAGCACCTAATGTAAAGATTTAAGAGGGTTTGCAGTTTCTTGATGTTCAAGTGCTCTTTATTTTGGCTTGTATCAGTGAAGGCTGCTACTGTTATTTACAAATAGCAGCTAGAGAGTTACTGGTAATAACTTTCTGTCACAGTGAATTCACAGGCTGACCATATGCTGTGCGAGGGATCATTTCCCTGCCCTGTGTTTAGGGTGCTTTGAGGTCCTTGGGATGAAAATGTATCAGACAGATGAACCGTTTTTCCAATGTTGTATTGTTATCTTCACAATTAAAGAACAAAGTATATTAAAAAGAATGTCTCTATGCCAAGCAACTGTGAAAGAGGAGCTTCACCTACCTCTTCACTTTTCTGTGTCCATGAGCTGAAATCCAGACACTGCAGACAATTCAAAGAATTCCTATGCCAGCCCAACACAGAGAGAAATGTATTCATGTTTGAGGCATAGGTGCCTTCTTCAGGCATTTTTCAGGACTGTTTTGTTGAGTTTCCTCTTTCTAGTTAACCATCAGGGCTTTCTTTTTGTTTTCCTAATAAATATTGCTGTAGTTCTGTAGCATGAGAAATGGTTCATGTTTTTGATCTGTTTGAAATAATGGACTTAAAGTGTTGGGCAAGTACCATGGAAATAGCTTTCCCTGAGATCACGTGGGGTTTTTTTCCAAGGTATAATAGCATTACTTGCCCAGTTTTCTGCTTCCAGATCCCAGAGATTTTACTCTGTCCTGTCTAAGGTGTCATTTTTAGGGTATGCCTTCCTCACTCAAAATAAAGTGTATTTTCCAAACCATGATTGTCAGGGTGGCTGGAGATGTCTTTTGCAAACCAAAACTAAGATGTAGCAGCATTTTTACACCTTTGCATTAAAAGTAAAGAATATGATGCCAGTGTCTTAGGTCCTGCTACAGGCATCCTTAAACTCAGCAGTGATAAATGAAATCAATTTGTGTAAGGTGGCTTTTTCTTTTTTGTTTAATTGGTTGAGGATCACTTGATAATCCAAATGTTCTCCTGCATGAAACAGAATAAATGTGAAGTTGTACCAAGGATGTCAAGCTGCATTCCTGGTGAGACTTTCCTAAAGCAATCAAGGTTTCTTCTGCTTCTTGCACTAATCGTTAATAACTATGCTGTTGTCACAGCTCAAAAACTTTCCTATTGACACTTCAATCATTTTTAAAGATCCTGAATGTTCGGCATGTATTAAAGTAACCTTTTGCACTCTATTAAAATTTAAGAACTGCTAGATTTTTAGTGAATGCCCAAGCAACTGGATCATGAAAGCATTACCTTATGCCAAGGGCATGATGCAGAGCACTGATTCCTTTTTAACAAATAATAAGAAGTTTGGCTTTTCATTTACACATTCTGCCAATTGCTAACAAGTTTCCATCTTGTTCAAACACTGAATTGATCCCAAGAAATTGAAAATATTGATTTAACCCTCTGCCTGGCTTGTGCTGTGGGCACCTGCTAGTACAGTCTTAGCACATTACAATTGCTTGGCCGTAATTCCTCAGGGGACCACTAATAACTACCACATTTGTCTTTTCATCTTCTGAAATTATGCTAGCAGTTGTCCAAGTCAATTGTGATTCATTTGATACTGCTCTCCTTCAAGACATATTGCAACCAAATAGACTTGCTCACCAGTAATATATCTGATGACATAGTTAGTTCTAGTTAATTGACAGAATGATTCAGGCTTTTATGGATGGCATTAATTGGTCCCTGGTGTCCATGCAATAATTGACCAGACAGTGTAGGCTACATTAGCTTCTCATCCAGTCAGAATGGTGGTAAGATGAGGTAAATGTGGTACAAATGATAAAATGGCTATATTTTAAATCAAACATTTATAAACTATAGAAGTGGGAAATTGTGGCATTAGGAGGGTCTGAATAATGAGAATACATAAATGTCCACATTCGAGGGGTTGTGTTTTCTTTTTTTGTCTCCCCACCCAATTAACACATGCGGTAAGTCACATTTAGATGCCTTAATGGACTCTGCTTGAATCGTGGTTTAATGTGTACAGGAAAATAGATGGAAGGGCTGCTTGTGGTATTTCAGCTTCTCTGTGCTGATATGGTACAATTTTAAGCCTGGTGTTAAGTCTTGAAGGAAGTTAAAGGAAGGGCAGCACCTCACATTTACAGAAAGTTCTTATTTTATTTTTCCCTCCCAGGAAAAGAGATAACTTGTGGGATTATTTTAGCATATTCCAGGTGTCTAAGAAATGCAAAGCCTGTGCTCACATAAAAAGTGTAATTTGTTAGAAAAAGTGAGATAAACAAGAGAAGTCAAAACAATACTAGCTAGCCACTGCTCTGCTTGAAGTGTAATCGTTCAGTGATTTATCACCTACTTTTCTAACTCTCTGTTTTGTGTAAGAAAACCATAAAGATAAGCAAGGAGGGTCTGCTGCTGGGTGTGGCTCAGGTTTAGTGGAATGTAATTTATAAAGAGACACAGAATCAGGGAATATTTTGAGTTGAAAGAGACCCATAAGGATCATGGAGTCCAACTCTCTGCCCGTCACAGGACTACCCAAAACTAAACCACGTGAGCTGAAGCAAGGAACAGTACTGGTGTCATAGGGGGTTCTCTTTGGGCTGGTGCAGGGATATTTGTCTTGCAGGCCTATCACACAGTTCATGGTGTACCTATCACCTGGGGCTCTGTTTACAGGAATAGGTTTTTCGGTCACACAGAAAGAAAATATCAAACATATATCTAGTGGGGAGGGGGAAGAAGGAATTGGTCAAATGTTCCTCCTCTCAGTATATTGTATAGTGCATTGCCAGTTTCGGTTTTAGTGCCTTAATATGGAACATTCTTTGGAGTTTGTTTTAAGTCTGGAAGGTATTTTCTGGAAGGTTCTTTATTGCTCTTTTGTTAAGATCATTCCTCTGTGTATATTCTCACAAAAAAAAAAATTTAAAATCAGTTCCTCCTCTGTCTTTATGCAACTCAGATGTCTTCCCTGCCCCTGCAGATTGCAGCATTTGCCTGTGCCCACGAGGCACAGGCCCTCTGGATTACATCCCTCTGAAGCAGGGGACTGTGGGGATTTGTAGGGAATGAGGATATCAATACCAGGTGTATTGTACCAGGTGCATTGTACCAGGCTGAGCTGTTCTGGGAATACTCTCTACCTGAAATGCAGAAATTGCTGGATTAATAAAGAATGCCAGCCACCGTCAGCTTTGATCACTTCATTTCACTGCTACACCCCTTTTCACTGCCCTATCCCTTTTGCTTAAATCTTTCCAAATTGTGAAGTTGTCACAACATTGATCATGCATTCCTTCGGCGTTGTGCTCTTGGCGGGTACTGCCAAGAACAAACAATAAAACCAGTCGTTGCCCTGCTTTAATTTTTATGAATTGTTGAATGTCCTGAGCTCCCACTGATTTCAGTCTTCTAGTGGGAATTGAGGGCATTCAGGGATTGCTGGGAAGCTCGGCCTTTACACCATGTACATGCTGATTGCCATGTCTCCACTTCCTTGTAACTTCTTCACAAATCAATCTTTCCAATTTACTGCTCTCCCAGATGCCTTCAGCATGCTGGTATGGTTTTTTTTTTTTTTTTGGAATTGATACCTGCATTTGTATTGCAGGTTGAGTGGGTTGATGCAGGAAAATTGAGAAAATGTTGACTAAAGAAAGTCTTCTGGGAATGGATCCTTTTTCTTGTGAAATGGGTCAATCTCTTTGTTTTTACAGACTGAGCTACATTCAGATGAAGCCGTTCCTAGATGAAGTGGTGTAGGTTCTTTGTTCCTGAAAAAATCCTTGGGTGTTTATACATGAGTCCAGTCGGTGTGGCTCAGTGGGTGTGTCTGCTTTGTTGAATGTGAGCATCCTTTGGAAGTGTAATCTTCTTGGGCAGACAGGAGGTGGTGTATTTCCCACAGGTCACATAAAGATTATGATCCTTCAAAACACTGATTTTGTGCAAAGGGATGATATTTCTGGGTAAAGAACCCTGCCCACAGGTTAGGTCAAATTTAATGTGATCTGCTATTGGAGGTATTGGATTTTATGTTGTAGAAAGCAATGCTGAACTTTCAGGCCAATGATTTCTACTGAGTCCAGTATTGAACGCTATCTGGTTTTATTTCCCACATTCTAGGAAAAATGCAAGACATTTATATAAAAGAAACCAGAACTTTTTAAAAAGTGCATTTTATTTTATGACTGCAATAAAAATTAACCTACATTTAAAATCAAGGTTTTCATTTTACATGCACCTTAAGATGTCACTGACGACAGCTTCAATTTAATCTTTCAAATACTAAGGAATGCAATTGACTTTAAGGAGGCTTAAGAACAGGGATTAAGTTTGCCTAATTTGTGTAATTTGCACTGGTTTAAAGCTTCTCAAATTAGAATAAATTATTATAGTTAATGTAACTTAATGCAATTTACTGATTCCCAAAGCCAGGGAAATATTTCTTTAGCCTCATAAGTCAACAATTTTACCAACTCAAATCTTTTCACCCATAAACATTTTAACATGGTAAAATATTAATGATTTCTACTTAATCCTGAACTATTTTAAACCCAAGTTTAGTAAAATGTATGGATTGAGCATGAACCATCAGCTGTATAAAAGAACAGAGGTTGGAAGTGGGACTAAATTTTTTATTTTTGCCCACTACTGTCTCTCCAGCATAAAGAGCTTTTTTGCAGGTTTCTGGTATCTCCCCCGTTCAAGCACAGCCATGAAACTACAAACTTAGAAGAGGAAAACTTCTTGATCCACTTCGGTCCCTGTTGTTCTTTTCCTATGATCTTTACTGCTTACCACAGGGATAGAGGCTCTAGATGGCTGAGATTAATTTTCTGAGCCCACTGTTTGCATTCATGTTCAAATGCCATGAGCAGCTGGGCTTTAGACTCAAATTTGAATTGCAACAGTGAAACAAGACTCTCTGGTTTGGATTTTTCTTTTGCCTGCAGCTCCAGAGTGGTCCACAAGTGTCTGCCTGCCTGTTCCCCCCCCCAAGTCACTTATGCAAATCCCTTACTTAATGTTAACTGGAGAGGTGATGCTCTTTAGGAAACATCTTTAGAGACTTCTTGAAAACAGGAAGGCAGGCAGATGGGAGAGAAAGCCAACAAGTAGTTGACCCAGAGGTCTTCTTTTGGGGGTCTTGCTTAAGAATATACAGAAAGAAAACTGCCTGAGACCTGATTTCTGTGGAGATTCCCTTCCTCAGATGCACAAGTCGAAGTGTTCCAGTGCTTGGAGAATCAGCAAATAATTCAGGCATAAAAGTTTGTGGTCTAAGTTTTATAGCTGCTAAGTATATTTAGCACATGTTCCCTCTTGAATGACCATACTTATGCACACAGAACTGTCTGTCATCTTCACTTTTTTTTTTTAATCTGGAGAATAAAAAAGAGCCTTTTGTCCAGGTGAAAATGGAACAAGATGCAAACAAAAGCCTGCTGGAATGGCAGATGTTACAATAGAAAATAAATGCTAGGAAGAAAAGATGTGAGTTACTGAATTTTAAAATCTTTTATAAATTGGCTTACATTTTAATTGAAGTCTTTCATTAATCTAGTGGAAATGAAAAGATGAAGGAGAAGCCAGAATGATTGTTTTAAAAGCACTGTAATGACACTTTTGTTTTCAGTCTACAAATTTGTTTTTTTAACAAGGTTGGAGTATCAAGCATTGACAGGTGCAGAAGAAACTCTGGATGAGTTTCTTTTTCTGTGAGTGAGTGCCATGAAGTCTCAGGCAGATCAGCAAGGCAATGATTCGCCCTGTGTAGGTTTAAAAAGGGATTTGTCCATATTGACTTGTCCCAAGTTTCTGGAAATAATTGTGTTGGCTGTTTATATTCCATCGAACATGCACACTCTGCACTTCAGCTATTTGCAGCAGCAGCTGTAGCAGAAATTCAGTTTTTCTGAAGTGTTAATGTGGAGCATGAGAGGTTCTGAGGGATCCTTTTTGTTACTCAGATCTATATTTCTTTCAGAAAATGCTATATTATAACTTCAAGCCAAGCATCTGATGTGATCAATGTGGCTTCAAAGACTTGCTTTAGTGTTTCTAAAAGTATCCTTTTAATAGCTGAGGCTTGTGTTGTAAATACCCTCTTTGGGAGGACCTTAAGGAAGGACTGTGAAGGCATGTGAGATGTTTCTGGAATCGATGCACAAAAGGCTGTGTCATAAAGCAGGCTTCAAATCAGTTTGGTTGGCACTGGCATGGGGCTACTCTGCTGAGCTATGTCAGGAACAGGTGCCACTCGGTGCCCATGGGCCTTTGGAGAGTAGAAGTTCTCCAGCTGGAGTGAGGGCATTCCAGCATTGCCCTCTTTCCTTAACTTTGTTTCATTCTGTGTTTTGAGCAAAACCATTCTTCCTGCTCCCACTCAGGGTCTTGTTGCAGTTGTGTTCCCAGATGTGAGACAGGAGGGTCAGCTCTACTTTGGACTCGGCATCGGACTCAACATCTCCCATTTAGTTTTCATTTTCAGCAAAATATTCAAGTTAACATCATGTAACCAAACACCTGCTTGGAGGAGAAAATCAGTGGGGACTATATGGCATCAGCCTTCTGGTATTTCCACCTCTGTCCTCTTTTCATCACCTCTGTGCTGGACCTTTGCATAAATTCTGTGGTTCCTTTAAAAAAAAAAACAAAATCCAATTGGGAGCAAAACTTCACTGATAAGATTTTCTAGCTTTAATTCTTACTACCATTCTGCTAGTAAGAGCTGGAAAGGTATTGATGGCAAGGCATTTGTTTGCACCTATTGCCCTTTGAAAGCATCATGCTTGTGTGCAACAGTCCCAGACAGCCCTCAGAGAGGTCGTTCTTTTCAGGCTTGCAGAAGTCTTTGAAAGTCCTTTTGGCACAGGACTCCTGTCTCTGTAGGTATGAGAGTGGTCTCCTATGTTCCAGCTGCCCACTGGTGTCCATACAATGGGACAGGTCCCTCAGCTGCCTGCTGGTGTGAGAAGTTTGGTTTATAGGTGCAGGAGAAACTTGAACATGTTTTTTCTTTTATCTTCTTGTGATGGGTTGACCCTGGCTGGATTCCAGGCATCCACCAAAGTCTGTCACCCACCTCTGCAGCTGGACAGGGGAGAAAAAATACAACAAAGGGTGCGTGAGTTGACATAATGACTGGGAGGGATTGCTCACTAATTTCTGTCATGGACAAAACAGTCTCTAATTAGAGATATTACTTGAATTTATTGCTAATGAAACCAGAGCAGAATACTGAGAAGTAAAATAAGATCTTAGAAACACCTTCCCCACACCCTCCCTCCTTCCCAGCTCTACCTGCTCCCCCAGCAGGGCAGGGAAACGGTGAATGGGAGTTGTGGTCATTTCATCACATGTTGTTTCTGCAGCCTCTCAGGGAGAAGAGTCCTTCTCCTGCTCCAGCATAGGCTCCTTCCCTCAGGAGACAGTTCTCCAGGAACTTCTCCAGTGTCAGTGCATCTCACAGCCAACAGTTCTTCCCAGACTGATCCAAGGTGGGCTGCAGGGGCTCTGCTGGCTCATCAGGGACTGCCCCAAGGGGCTTCAGGGGAATCTCATCCCCAATGCCTGGATCACCTCCTGCCCCTCCTGCACTGACCTGGGTGTCTGCAGGGCTGTTCCTCTCACACACGTTCTCACTTCGCTCTTGTCTGACTGCGATTACATCAGTGCAATAGCGTTCTTTTATTTATTCTTAATTCTGTTTTCACAGAGGCGTTGCCACCATTTCTGCTTGGCCCAGCCTTGGCCAGGGGTGTGATCAGCTTGCAGCCGACTGGTGTTGGCACTGCAGGACATGAGGAACCTGCTGGCAGCTCCTCACAGCAGCCATCCTTGTAGTCCCCATGCTGCCAAAACCTGGCCACGTGAACCCAGTGCACTTCTGTGTTCCTCTTAAATCTGTTTTCACGTTCATAGCTGCTCTGAGAAATGTTGTGGCAGTGTTTCTTCCCCTCCTTTGCCTGACTTTCAACAAGTGTGATGTTGCTGTTTGGCAGAGCCAGGTTTCTCTCTGACAGGGTGCAGCATGTACCTCTCACTCAAGGTGCAGCTGTCAACATCTGTGTGATCAACACAGGGCCCCTGAGAGTGCTGCACTGCCCTCTCCCTTCTGGCTTAAAAAGAAAGGAAAGGAGAAAAAAAAAACCCAAATCTCTGAAGTCCAGGAAAGGGGGCCACACATGTTTTAGTGACAGACACTTTTTAAAGCTTGTTTGCATTTGGGTGATAATGTACTTTAGTATGGTAGGGGAAATGAGAAACTTCACACATGGCATCTGGAAATCCTTGTGGCTCACTACCCTCCTTGACAGCAATAATGTGGCTGTAAATTTCCCCCAACAGAAAACATATAACTGCATCAGCCATACCAGAAGCAACCTTTCATTTTCTTTTAAATGGATGTGTTGTTTTAAATCTCAGCTTTTTAATAGCTTCATATAAACATTTGTGAGCCTCTGAGGTAAGTAAGTATATTTTTACTCCTTGTTTCTTATGTCATAGCTTCACTGAATCATTTTTAGTTAGAAAAGATCCCTAAGGTCATTGAGTCCAACTGTTAATCTATTGGTACCATGTCCACCAATCCATATGGAAAATCAGTCTATGGCTCAATTTAGTGTCTGGAGTAGTGAGTCCTGACATAGTCATACACATCTCACAAAGATGAAAGGGGTGTTACTCTTGATAAGTCTCTGCAGCACTAATTTATTCTTTTTGTGCACGTTACAGCTAAGCCTGATGTTGGATGGCGTTCCTTTGGCTGCCCAGTGACCATTTCTTTGTCTTTTAGTAGCAAGAACCTCGTCTGTGCTAAAATATTGATACTGGTGTGATGGCCAGGTTTGGGATGGATTTGCCAGCTGCCTCAGGAAAAATGCCTTTACAACCAAAACATTTAAAGTTTAAAATACAGTGCAGTGCTTCAAAGATTGTAAAACTAAGAAATTTGGTGCCCTGTGGAGTTGGCAGAAATTTAGGAACAGTGTAGTAGTCTGTACACTGCCTGTGTTTTGGCAACATTTGGTTGAATCCAAATATAGTGTTTAACACTTTAAAACCCTTTTTCATTTGTTGGTCTCATCTGTAATGAAGCTCAGGCCCTTCTCCTTACTTGAAACTCTTCTCCATGTGTCAAGATGCATCCAGCCAGTCTCTGGCCAAGGTAGAAGTCAGATGCAGGAGTCTTGGTCAGGACTTTGCCCAGTAGACAGAACACCCCTAAAACTTGCTCTGGTGTGGAGACTGCACACTATGGGCCAGGCAGAAGGGAAGTGCTCTTCCAAGATGAACCCATATGGAATGGAGGGCTATTCTGGAAACAGTCAGGAAAAGAGAAGAACTGTTGTTACTTGTCCTTACCATTGAAGAAGGGAAGGGAGAGGAAAAGGAAGGAGGGAGATAGTAGGAGAGACAGCACACTGAAAGAGGGGAGAGAGGAATGCATAAAATGCCAACGATTAGAAGAAAAATGAACTGATTTTATGCACTGGAGATTACTGATTACCATATCAGCAGGTTAGACTAAACAGATGATAAAGCCTTACAAGCAAACTGGGAGCTTGGTAGGGGCAGAAATCTCTAAGGTACATTAATAAATGTTGACTGCAGTTCCAGAAGTGTGTGTATGTATTTAAACATTGCTCCTCTACTGCATGAAGCTGCCCTGCTCATGGCTTCTGCCAGTGGGTCTGGTGATGCCAGCAGTGGAGGCTGTGCTGGGACATGTGCCCCCATCCTGGTCCTAATGCCAGCCCTCAGCTCCTGGAAGTGTTCAAAATGCACGTGGATGTGGCACTTGGGGACAAGGTTTGGCAGTGAACACGGCAGCACAGGGTTAATGGATTCAGTGTTCTCAGAGGTCTTTTCCAACCTTAGTGAATCTGCAAGTCTGTGATGGGACTGAGAAGTAAAATCCTTCTGCTCCTTGTGAAATGTTCATTGTTGCTGTCAGGACTAGAAGCCACTGGGTATCTGGGGCTGCTCCATAGAATAACCACAGATGTGGGTGGAGGCCTGGCATCTATCATGAAACTTTTCCACCATGATTTTTAGAGAACTAACATCTGTAACAAGCAAAACTGTGAAGGGAGCACAGGGATTTGACAGAGCTGCAGCTGGAAGCCCAGTCTCCTCTGCCAGCCCCATGTCCATGGTACTCAGGCACAAAACAACCTGTAAACTTTCTCTCCTACTGCATCAGGCCTAAAGAAAGTGGGATTAAGAATTGTGCATGAAACTGCATTTGCACTTCATTATTCATTTATCCAAAACAAACAAAGAAAAGGTTTCCAAATGTACACTTTCTGAATAAATGTTATGTAAAGCAAAGCCATGAGCTAGGAAGCAAAAGAAAGCAGAGATCTACCATAGAAACAAATCAGTGGTAAAAAGATTATAAATAACTGTGGTTTTCTTTCAATTCTCTGGCATGTTCTACCCCTTAAATTATTTTTCTTTAAAGAGCTCTCCCATCGACCAAAGCAATCACTTTAGCTAAAAAAAAAAAAAAAAAGTAACAAAGATTACAAATATTAGGGTTCTGAAACATTTGGTGGCTACACAAAGCAAAATTTTCTTATCATTCTCCAAGATAACCCTGCAGATTTTGAAAGGCATGAATGGGGGTTTTCAGTGAGAATGAAATCAGCAGCATGGTATTTACCCTGCTTGGAATATACAGTGGGGTGCTGGAGCCTGGGGCAGAGGGGCAAGGAAAGCCAGGCAGGCATTTTTCTCTCTGACAAATGAGTAGGTTATGAGGAACACTTACAAATTTAAACAAAATGCATTATTTGATTACACAGCTTTTCGTTGTTGTATCTCTTAGCTGAACTTCAAAATGAACAGTGATGTCTTCTTTTCTTTAACAGCTTGTGTGTTCTGACGCCTGAGTTTATGACATTAAGGATTCTTTCTCCCCTTGGCCTGACATCTTGGGAATCCTTCAGAAGTGCAGCAATGTTATTCTCTACTTTAGCTTGAACATCAGTGACCCAGTTGGGTTCTGCAGGAAGGCAGGAATGGACAGCTGATCTAATGGGAAGGAACTATGGACAGGTCTTTCTTTAGGCTGAAAAAATAGAGTTTAAGGAGTCTCAATTTTAGACCTGTTTTGAGACTGAGTTTGCAAGAAATGACTTACCCTGTAACTCAAGTATGTTGTAGGTCTCTCTTGTGGGCTCGTAATTGGTGCAAAATATTTATTGTACTGTAGCTAGAATGACACTGTTAGCTATAAAATCTCCACAAAATGCTACTTCTGTGCCTGTGAAATAATTTGGAAACCAGGGTTGCTGTTGGATGCATCCCAAGCTCTTTCATATGCTGGTCAAAGATTTCTCTACTTGGCCCATCTGGTGTCAGAAGCTGTCATTTAACACAAACCAAGGCCAAATACCCTGGACATAATGAAAATTTAAATACCTCTTTGCACCTGCTGTGAAAATAAAGCATCTTAACTGCATGGGGCACAGACACCACATAAGTTGTAAGCTAAACAAACAGTTTTTGCAAAGAGTTGCATGAAGTCCCAGCGCAGAGCTAAAAATGAATGTGGCTCACCAGGTGCTTGCTTGCCCATGGATGCACAGAACTGTGTGGCTGCAGGCTCTGGCACTGACCTGTTTTAGACAACCTCTGGATGTGGCCAGAGTCCCATCACTGAGCGAGAGAAGCGGCCTGCTCCCTTAAAATCTCCTTATAGCGAATGCTAAGCTGAGAAATTGCGTCACAGCTTTTCCTTTTGGTTAATGCCATCTCTGGAAGAAATGTGTCTCCTTGATGCCTCAGCTTTGCTTTCTGTTGGTGCTGCTGTAGGGCATGGTGGGATATGTCACTGGTCTGGCTGCAGCTCACTGGTACAACAGGCAGAGTTCATCAACTCTGTGTTTAGTGGTGCACAGATGTGTGGTTTAAAAAGTGCTGGGTTTTCTGAAGGCTCCTGGCTGTGCAAGCCTTGCAAGGAACACGGCCTCCACAGCTCTGGTCTGACAGACAGACAGACAGACAGACAGACAGACAGATCTTGGTTGCTCTCAAATGGTCCATGGATGTTTCTGCAGTTCCTACATCCATTTGCCTGCTTGTGTGCCTTTTTGTCCATACGGATTTCTCTCATGGTTGTCGTATAAACAATATAATGCTGTTCTGTCAGGCCAGCCTTTCATTAGGTCACTTTGTGCAGCCATGTCTGAGTCTTTTAAGTACCATCACTGTGTGCAACATGAATCTGTTCAAAAGGAACCTGAAGTGATTCAGTCATCTGCCTTTTACATTTCTGAGTCACAGGCTCATACTCAGGACCTCACTGAAGCATCAATACACAATTTAGTGTAATTTTTTGGTCTTTTTGATCATCTCTCCCTGAACTTGAACCACTTTTTGGGGGGTATATGCAGCTTAGAAACATGTAAGCGTTAAGGTATACATAGAATTTAAAGTGGTAAGAACACTGTAGTTGTGTAATGCTCTAATAATAAACATGGGGAGAAAAGGATATTTAGTGATAGTCAAAGTGTATTTCTTAAAGAATGAACAGTAGGAAGCAAATCAGCACCCAGAATTTCTTCTCTGCAAATAAGTGTTACTTAAACAATCGTAATTCCTTTAAAAATGAATTTCATTTTCCCTATGAGAACAAACAGAACTGAAGCCACCTACTGAGAAATTCTATTTTGCTAATTTTTATCTATTCGAATGCAAATAGTGGTTTTAATCCCCTTAACTCATCCATCATGCATGACAGGTCAGCCAGCCCATTGTCTGTGTGTTCAGGGATTCCTGTCCAAATCAGACTTTCTGTCAGCAATTGGGCAAGAGTCTGCTCCTTTCTTGAACTGCTCCTGTCCCTGAGAAACTGCAACCACCTTGGAAAACTACCCGGGAATTGCACGTGGAATTCACACGGGGTTTTTGCAGAGAGCTTACTGACAGTTCCTATCAGAGCAGGGGGAAAAACTCCACAATGTCAGATTAAGGACATCTAGGTTTTTGTGTAATCCACTAAACATCTGTAGCTGATCCAGAGATATGGCAAAGGTCAAAGTTTGGGGATTTTTTTTTCTCCTGTGGGTATCTTTTTATATATTCTGAATCCTAAAAATTGCTGTTTGTTTTGAAATGCATTTTTGGTTGCAGTAAAATGCAGTTTATTTTAAGTAGAAAATTATTACTAGGGGAAATACAATGTATTTTTGTAGCATTTAAATTTTAATTAAATGGGGCTTAGAGTAAATTGTAAAACCTTCTTTTGTTGAGACAACTGACACTGACAAAATATTAATTAATTAATATTCAGAGAGCTCTCTGGATCACTCCTCTCTCTTTGAAATACGTTCTGCCTCTGTTTTTAAAAAATCAGAAGAAAATTAATAAACATTGCTTATGTGGAATATTTCCCAGTATGAAGACCTGCCAAACAGAATCCAATGCATTGCATTAATGTCAATGAACACTTTTGAACCAGATGTGTCTATGGGTCTTTTTCATTGTTTTCTCTAAAACTGAAGCTGGGATAAAACCCAAAGATTAAGACTTGACGCGAGGAGAATATCTCTCTGTGCTACTATTAGGTCATTTCCCTTTTGCTGTATAAATTAAATTGTGGTCTTGATTCAATCTGGGATCATTTTATTGTTGTTGGTTTTAATACAATACACAAGAAGTTCTTTTCTTTGGAAGTATCATTATGATATAACTTAAATGAGTCATTGTAATTGTTCGCTCATTAGCATCTGAAGGGATTGTTTCGGTTATTTTGTTTCTGGGATCTTTTCTTTCCCCTCTTCTCTTGGGCAGTCCAGTTAGGCTGCGCCTTGCAAGCAGTTCATTTGTGTACAATAATATTTAAGTGGCTTATTGTAGTTTTTTGTGCATGTGCATACACACACTCCACTGGGTCAGCCCTTAAAACCTGTTTTAGGAGCCCCTCCTGGTCCTGTTCCTTGCGTGGCCACTTCTGTGCATGGCCCTTGCCTAAATTCCAAGCCAGACCCTTGGCTCCCAAAGGATTCAGAGCACCAACAAGCTCCAACAAGTCGAAGACACACAGTTAATTTTTTTTGCTCCCATCCCATTCCCTGGGGGCTGTGGGACCTGCCTTTGTCCTGGGCCCCAGCCCTTCAACACATAATACTTTCTAAAGAGAGAAAAGAGGAAAAAAAAAAAAAAAAAGAAACCCAGAAAAATAGGTGAAAAATAAAATAAAATAAAATATGTAGGGGGAATCAAGGACGTGTTTGCCTTGGCTCACTTGGCCATTAAAAATACATAAGTGAGAGAATTGCCATGAACTTGCCCGAAGGGCTATAATAAATAGCATCCTGCATAGCTGGTACATAAAGTGTGCTCTATGGTTTTGAGCGAAATGACTGTGTTTTTAGGGTTGTTGGCTGGGGTATTTTTCAGAATTATAGCAGTTGGAATTCAAATAGGCTTATGTTTCTGTAATTGTGGTAAACATATTTTAAAAATCGCAGTTTGATCAACAGTAAATATTACCGGTTCAGAGGTTAAATGCTGTTGTTGAAATCACTCAGGGAAATCCAGCAGAAGTGTAAATATGGCAGAAAAAGCTAAACAATATGGCAAAGGAATATGTGCTGACTTAAGAGTGCAGGATCAACACCAATATTTTTCCAGTGATGCTAAACCTCTTGTAACTGCTAAATTGGATTTGTAGTTGAATGAAGTATCAGCTGCTGTTGGACAAGCCCATAAAGGTCGGACGGCTGGCCCTTTGTAGGCAGGGCTTAGAGGACGATTGATATGTTTTAGCACTTTTGGGATTATTGTGATTAGGAGGAAGCCATTCTGAGTGATAGAGAAAAGGATGTAAAAAACACAGCCCACAGCTGGTAAGCAGCATGTGTTTGCTATAAGGAGAGGTCATGACTAGTTGATCCTGCTGGTTCAGGCGCTGATTGACAGTAAAGAAAACTTGATATTATGAAGCAGACCCTTCTTCCCCCCCCCTCCTTTTTTTTAAAAAAAAATCTTCTAAAGAAGTGATGGTTCTGTTGTGTTAAGTCAAAGTATTACAAAATCTGGAACACTCTCACTTGTTGCAAGCTGAATGTTTCAAGACACAGCTGCAAGTTTGGAATTGTTTAAAATATCATGTAGGAATTAGTATTCAACCCATATCGGTGAGAACAGTAAATAGGAGTTACAGAATTAGCTCTGGTGTTTCTGTGTTTGCCTTTTTCGTACGTGTTAGTCTTAACGAAAACCCTCTTTGCCATCTAGTAGAAAATTTATGCTAAGCATGAGGAAATTTCAAGTCTGCTGAACTTGTTGACTATTATGCGCCTGGTATATCCAAGACTTTTAGCCAGGAATAATATGAGTAAAAAATACTTTACCAGCCAGAAAACAGCTTTATCATTTTATTTCTATTAACCACCTGCCTCAGAGGACATGTAGGTTATTTCCTCTTATCTCTCCTATCCACTTGGAAATGTAGAGCTGCTTTTTTCTCCTTTCTTTTTTTTTTTTTTCTTTTTTTTTTTTTTTTTCTTTTTTTTTTCTTTCTGTGAGCAGCCATCCGAAAGCTCGCAAATGCACATTTAAATAGTTGTATCTCTGACTCTTTTTAGTGGTGCTGTACCTCTTTCAAAATTTGAGTTTAGCATACCACACAGGAAAGAACACAAGCTTGCCAACTCCCGCTGAGCGTTTTTTCAAGCCTGTGAAAAGAATGAATTATTCAGCAGTAAGCATGCTTACAGCTGGCCATTTGGGAGCTTTGATGTGCGAATCAGGCGGTTGCATGAATGCCCTTATTGTCATGTTATGTGTACACAGTGTGTGAATTATTGAAAATAGTGAGGCCTGAGCCTCATCTGGTAGAGATTACAGTGCAGGCATGCTGGGTGAAGGTCTGTAATTGAAAATCCCCAGATGCTGTTTATTTGGCCTCTGTCACGTGGCCCTTCTGCAGAAAGCTTGGCTGAACAAAATGCTGCCCGCCTGGGAAGCGGCGCCCAGCCCCCGCCCAGCCCAGCACGGCCCAGTGTGCCCGCCACTTAAACACCTGCCCATAATATTTTTAAAAGCTTAAATTAGATTTGCCTATAACGTTTAAATAGAGGATGCCTTACTTAGAGGTTTAAACTGCTTAGGCAGTTGTTGACTCGCAGAACTCTTTTATCTACAAGAGGCTTTTTGTTAGCCAATTTAGCTATAAGGCGCCTTCGGAAAGCGGCGCTGCCGAATTTTGAGGCGAGATCTCCCAAAGACCGATATTCTGCCGGCAAAATGGAATGGAAAAGTGCTGGAGCTGAGCACCATGACAGAGCATCTTTTCCCCCACAGGCTGTGAGCTCTGCTGCCCAAGGGCCCCCTGCCCACCTTCTGATGAGGGAGGTTCAAAGCAGCACATCCCTGCTGATGGTGTCCATGCCTAGGCTGGGATCTGCATCCAGCCTGTGCTCAGCAGCCAAAGAGCTGGGTGCTGCTTGTGGGGACTGTCCCAAGAGAGCACTCACAGCTGCTTCCTCATTGAGCAAAAGTCCCACCAGCCCTGCAAATCTGGCCCCCAGGCACATGGCAGCACTGTGCATTCACCAGGCCAAGCAGAGGTGTGTACCAAAACTGTCTGAACAAACCTTTGCTATGATGTAAATATGGCTGTGAGAATGGTTTGGGAGATGGAATTGCGCAGGTCTGTCCCCAGACTTCTCAGTCAGGATGAGAAATATCCTTTCTGAGCCACAGTCCTGTAGAATTTGAAGAAATTCATACTGTTTCATTAGCTGAATAAAACCAAGCTTTTCTACCCAGTTGTTACTTGAATAACAAGTGGCTAAGTATGAAAAACTTTTTAAAATTAGCTGTTCATTTTCAAGTTGCTAGCCAGCTTTATTTCCCACACTTGCCTATTTTTATCCCATTTGGATAGTGCCTATTACTGGGAGCTGGGAGGGCAGAGGTTTAATTTGTGTCATTAATGTTCTAAATAAAGATGCCTGCCGGCCTCACGGCTGCTCAGGAACGTGATACACCGGCTCCCTGCCCTGTTGCCTGGGTTTGAGCACTGATGCCCATGGCCAGGACATGGGAAAAGGGACATGGTGTGGCCAAGAGTTTGCCCACAGCTTGTGCAGGTGCTGGCAGAGCTGCCTGTGGTGCTCTGGCAGCTCCCCTGCAGCAGTGCTGATGCTCTTTCTGGCCCATGAAGGGGTTGTGCCTTCCTCAGTCAGGGGAGGATTTTCAGCTTTGAGGGCCTTGCTGGTGGTGGGTGAGTGGGGACAAACACACCCTGAGCACCAAGGGCAGAGCCTCGCACAGCCCTTTGTGGGGGCTGATGCTTGGCTGCTTCAGGCTGTTCTTGGAAACAGCCAGGATGGGGGAGGCTCCCTGCACAAGGGCCCTCTGTTAGAGCAACAACTGCCTCCCCCTGGGAGAGGCGGTGGGAGCTGCCCCACTTTGCAGCTGCTCCTACTTGTTCTGAACAAGAGGAGCAGAAGTGTCAGCTCTCTGCTGTCTGGGAGGTGTCCAGGATCACCACACACTCCCCTGTTGAGGGTGATGGTGCTCAGGGATGGGGCAGTGGATTGGGAAGGTGGAGGGAGCCTGTGTGCCAAGGGTTGGCTGGAGCAGGGCTAGGGACTCGGCTGTGCCCCTTGAAGGGGCCACAGTAGATCTTTGAGCGCTCTAGCGGTCCACAAAGTCCCACAGGTTTTTAGCATCTGCACTGTTTTCTAGCTGAACTCCCTTTTTACTCCATGCCGTGATTAAAAAAGATGTTCCTTTGCACAAAATGCCTCTTCCTCAGCATCCGTCCAGGGAGAATTATAGTTTGCAATTGTGCTGATGACACAGAAGGACATGACAGATAAAGCCTGCATTAATGGGGAAAAAAGCAAACTCCCAGAAGCAGCCTGTGTAAAATATTTGTTGTGGTCCTCTCCTGATCTTTTCAAGATCCTTGGAAAAGATTTCTGTCCTGTGAAGATGTTTTATCTAACCAGGCCCCTCCCCATGCCTCTCTTTGATACCTGAACCAAAACATTCAAATAGGAGACTGTCACAATGAATGACAGGAAGAAAGAGCTGAAAATTTGCTGTTCATAAATCTGAGCTCTTCTCTTCTGCCAGGCAATTTTCCAGATACATATGACAAGGCAACTGAGGGAGGGTGTGTATGGAAAGTATTTCCACAGCTGATCTCTTCCAGAGAAAACAGATCTATTTAATAACGAGCATTTTTCACCCTAAGGTTTCTAATGGCCAGTCAAAGAAGTTCCATGAACCTCCTTTTGTTTCAGATTCTGCTCATTCCCAAGAACAGGAGAGGGTGTTTTCAGGATTATTAAGCTTTCCTTTCTTTAAAATCCTCTTTGGGCTTTAGTTGATCTGGAGATAAGATCATTTCTGTCCCTATCTGTCAAGAGTTGGTAAAGAAGAGCACCCTCATTTGGTAGATAACATTAAGGCTGTAAACTTTTAGCTGGGGGCATCTATCTTGTTTATGTCAGGCAGTGTTTCTGTTTGTGTTTATGGCTTTTGGTAGCCCAAGAAAGAATTTATGTCTTTTCAGATTGTTGTGGCCAGGGAGAAGGTGTTTAGTGAGCCTTCAGTGTCTCCTGCTCTGGCTAAACCTGATGCATATGTCCTTGCTGTGTTGAAAACACTATGGTAAGGAAAAAATAGACTTTTACCTTGGCCACTTCTTACAGCTTCTTGTGGAGTTCCTCCTCCCTGCAAGTTAAGACAAATTATTCCACCCTGTTCTCTCTTCTGGAGTTAGGCTCTGGGTAGCCTTCAGCTTAAGGGAAGCAGTCACTTGCCAAAACTGCAATCTTCTTAAAATCATAACCCTGGCCAGCTAGATAATGGCTACAGACCTCCCCCACCCCCCTCCCCCCTTGAGTGAAACCAAAGTATTTCATGGGTGGACTGGGGATCAACCAGAGACAGCACTCAAATAATAATATAGTCTAGACTTTCAGTGCTTGGTGTTTTTAATAAAGATGCTTTTCCTGTCAAGTGGCTGCCTGGGAACCTGAGCTTTCCTTTAAAAATAGCTTTTTAGCTCTCTTGTCTGGGAGGAGAACTGTGAAACCTTCACTGTTGTCTGGGGACTGCATAGGGCAAGGGGTGGCTGGAGTGATCTGTGCTGTGCCCAGGTATTTGGAACTTCTGCAGCACAGACAGAGGGACAAGAGATGGCATTGCATCCTTTATGTCACCTTAGAGCATCACTGACCTTGCACAGTCACCAGCTGCTGATCAGAACAACCTGACAGTCTTTGTGCAGCAAAGAAACCCATTCTGGGTATCAGTGTGTGCACATACTCAAACATGTGCCAATCAGGTACTTCCTGGAGGAGGGGCATTTCCCAATTAAATGAAAATGTGCATTTAGAAATAGGAGAATGTCCATACCACCTATCACACTGGTGATTGCAGGAATGTGGTGATCTCTGCATCTCACCAGGTGATCTCAGCCTTCTCACAGAGGGCTGCCCTTGCAGGCTTCTGTTTGGGTTATGAGAACAGGGAGATACAGAGGTGGAGCATTCCCTGGTTTCACCCCATGAATATGAAGGTTCTTGTCCACTGCGAACGGCAAGTATTTTGTGAGCACTGCAGGCTGCAGACCTCCTGTTCAGCCTAAAGACCAGGCCTTTGCATGAACTCAGGTAACTACCTGCTCCTCTGTTTGCATACAGAAATCCCTCATTTGTGTGCAGAAATGTGGCTGGTTTATGTAACCATTTGCCTCACGCAAAATTTACCTCTTGAAGTCTGTCCTGAAGAGACCTGCTAGAGAGTTACAAACATGTTGTGGGAAACGTGGAACACAGTCCAGACCAAAACAAAAATACAGCTCTGCTCTGAAGTACCTTGATATTTCATGTTATTGTACCCATTTAGCAAACATGAAGGAGACAGGAACCATGAGAAATTTTATACAAAGGGCATAAAATAAGGCTCACAGGGGGAGACAGAAGAAAAAAGTCTAGTTTGTTGACTGAAAGACTGAACACATTTAGTCAAACTAGGCTAATCGGTAACCTCCCCATTTTCAGCTCACTGCTATATCAGTTTTCTCATTTTCTACTCATGGGCTGATTTTCCCCTGTACTGAATGCAAATAGCTCCATAACTTAGGGCTTGTTGAACAAGTATATTTAAGTTACTACAACGCATGGAGTATGCAATGAAAATAAACAGATCACCACAAAAAACTTGTGTTATCTTCCATGTCAGCAATACTTAGGAAGGAAATTATTTGGAAAGAAAATGTTAGTTTGCATTAGGTAGCATAATGTGTGACTGAAGAAGAGTCAAACAGACATTTTATAGACTTGGAAGTACTTCACATATCCAAGAGAAACAGAGTTCTGAATAACAAACCACGGTGTTGATCGGCCCCGCTCCCACAGGAACATCAGCACTGCAGGGCAGCCACTCTTGTGAGTAGAGTTAAGGGTGTGATTGATAACCTGCTGGACTGGGACAGTGATTTCCATCTCTGGAGGAGGCTGTCTGGCAGGAAGGACAAATTTTGCTGTCCTCCTTGCGGAATTAAAACTTGGAGAGAAGCTGGCACATCTGGGTGATTGGCACTTAGACAGCACATGATCTTCTCAAGAGCAGCCACTCCTCCCACAGGGGTCCAGGAGGACAAACAACACCTGGAGCAGTTGGAAGCAAAACCAGAGGAGCCCAGACCTTGTGTCAGCTCCCAGAATGGGAGGTTCTCCAGTGAGAGATCACGGTGGGCACCGCTGCTGGCCAAGGAGGTGCCTCTGCCTGTAAAGCACTGCAAGACTTTGGTGGGCAAACACTGAACTTGGTGGTGCTCTGCATAGTTTCTGGGACACATGCAAGGCCTGTCAAGGAGATGGAAGAGAAATACTTTAAAAATAAAATGAGAAATACCAGCAAATTGTTTGCAAAGAAAAGTGAAGTATGTGTAAGTAAACAAACCTGATACACGTGGAGCTTGTGTTCAAATGTGTTATTTTGAGGGTGTTTCTGGGTGTGATGCTGCTTGTCCCTTACCATGAATTTTTCTTTGTTTCAGGTAGGAATGAATTGATAGCCAGATACATCAAACTTAGAACAGGGAAGACACGGACCAGGAAGCAGGTAAAATAACCCAGTGGGGAAGTATGCATGTCAATGAATGACAAAACATGGCATTTTTGGCTGCAGTGGCTGTCTGTGCTTCAGCTCTGATGGGATGATGTATTGACTTCACTATTTGGATTAAATACACACTCTTTAGAGAATATTTAAAACTCTGGGGTCCATGTTGAGGTGGTGTGAGAATTAATTTTTTATTAATCTGTCTGTAAATGAAGCTTTTATCCCCCCATATTTCATAAAAAAAATCAGAAGTTGAAGCAAAACCATAAAGCATTGTGCCTTATTTCTCTATATAATATTATAATTATAATTTTGAGATGGTAAATAATGGAACTTCTTAAAAGTTAAGAGAATTTGGCTATATAATAGAGGTTATGATTCTCGGATATGAGAGGTAGATATATAAAAATGAACTGATCATAATTCTGCTCTCAGCTTACAGACAGTAGTTACTACAGGATATAAAAATAACTTTAAAATTTCCCTAAGAGCCTTCAGGCTCTTGGTCTTTGACCCTGGTAAGACTTCATTCCTCCAGGAGTCAGAATAAACCTTAAAATCACCTTAAGTTTTTTTTTTTAGATCTTTGCCATGTAACCATTAATTTATCTCGTATTACTAAATCCTTTAATTCATAATATTCACAGCAATCAGCAGCCTTGAAGAAAGCACAGTTTGGGTGCAGTTTATGCCGTGGTTACAGCACTGTCTAAAAACACTCCACAAATGGCAGAGGTCCTTTGCTTTAATGTCAGATGTGAGATTCCCCTTCTTCCCCAGCATGTGTGTGACAAGGGGCAGGCAGAGGCTCACACACGTGCATGCTCTGCATGTCCTGCAGTGCAGGGAAAGGTGGCAGTGGCTCACACAAAGCTGCCAGTGCTTGGATTTGAAGCACTTCAGGTACAGTTTTGCCCTGGGTGGTGTCCCTTGTCAGTCAGGAAGAAAGCATGTGTGCGAGGGATGAAGAAAGGCATCAGGAAGGAGGAGAGCTGCAGCATGTGGGAACAGAACAAACCAAAGAATGGCAAAGAAATCACAAAATAAGGCAGAGTCCCCAGTTCTGCCCTGCCTTGCCCATGCAAGCTCCAGGAGTTGGAAGCTGGGATCATAAAGTTGCTTCAGGAGTCAAAATGCAGAGCTTGGGGTTAGAACCTTGGCCAGCACGTGCCAAGAAAGCTAGAGGGCTGTGATGGCTGGCTTATGTGTGGTGATTCTGCCTCCACACTTGTACATCCCTCTGTAGTGATGCATAAATCACTTTCAACCGAGTGCTTAAACAAGTTGGTTTGTCACTACTCTGGAGTTTTAACTGACTGAATAAATGTTATGATTGTTCTTCTTGTATAACCTTTAACACCACTAATATTCCACTGAAAGCAAAACAAATGAACACGTGTGAAAACTCAGTCTCGGTGTTTGACTGCAAAATCTCTCAGTCAGCAGCAGTATAACTCTGAATTTCTGCAAACTGGTTCCTGGGCTGCTTCTTGAAGGTGGCCTTTAGGGTCTGTGCTCATTGAGGCATCACTGTTTGCTTCCTAACTGAAATACAGGCTTTTTGGTACTATTGTCACAGAGTAGTCTTACAGAGGAGGAAATAATTGTTTCTCCTTTTCTTTTGCTTTGTTCTTTTCCAAACAGGAATTGTAACTAATGTAGGAAAAATGTGCACCACCTGATATGGTATGCTCTGGGTCAAATGGGAATCAGAGATTTCTCTTTAGTGGTTCTTGCCATCATTGCAGGTTTTAAACCTTTGCACAGAAGGCTGAAGGATGCTGTGTGCCACCAAGTGATGCTGGGAAGCATCATTAAACCCTCATCAGCAACAGCATGGATTTCCTGGGGTAAACAGGAATGTGAATTTGGGCCCAGACCCTTCACTGCACAGGCAGCAACTTCTGATCAATAATTGGTGTAGTGCAGGCCTGGATTTGCACAAAATTCTGAGCAAAACAGCGTGGGCCAGGCCTGAGCATCACTAAAGCTGATGTCAAGTTGCTGGTCCCCAGTTGCACAAATGTTTTGTGGGCAGATTTGATGCTGAGATTACCAAGGAAACCATCAGGGGTTCAGGGACCTTGATTTTGCCAATATTTTATCATTTGTGCCAGAATTTAAAGCATTTCAGTGGACTCAAAATGCAGCCTGAATCTCCTCATTGGAGCTGCAGAGCACAATAAATAATGGATAAAATTTCTTGGTGCCAAGTTGTGTCTCAAGCCTAGTGGCAAATGGTCAGAGTGGGCATCTGCATCCCCAGCAGATGGGGTAGAAATCCTTTGGGTTCCCCACATGAAAGCTCAGGGCCTGGGCATGGATAGGATCAGTACCAAAGCACGTGGGCTGCGTCCAGCTGTGAACTGTGTCTTCTATCTTGTAGCTGAATGTACAACCTGGTGGGTTACACTTTTTTTTCCTTTCCCTTTTTTTTTTTTATTTCCTAAGTCAAGTCACTGCAGTGATGACCTGTATTGTTAAGCCTTGGTGCTAAGAGCTTGGTATCTGGCTGGGAATGTAGTATCTTTAACAGCAGAGCTTACTGAAGATGCAAATAACTTCCTCCCCTCAGAAAAGTTTCTTTTTTTTTCTTTTTTTTCTTTTTTTTTTAAAAAAAAAAATAGACATTAAAATTTTTTTTTTTTTTTGTTTTTCTTTTGTTTGTTGTTTTTTTTTTTCCCCTATAAACCTGAACAATGTAGGTGTCTAGTCACATACAGGTCTTAGCAAGAAAGAAAGTTCGAGAAATTCAAGCCGCCATTAAGGTACGTTTGGCTTGCCCAGTTGTAGGGGGCTTTTCATCTCCATGGTTACAGGCTTTTCCTTTGTTTCCTCCCTTCCCCTACCCTGCAGGTGTCTAGTCACATTCAGGTTCTTGCCAGAAGGAAATCTCGTGATTTTCATTCCAAGCTGAAGGTATGCGCTTTTCTGCTTTTGGGCTTGTGGTTGCTATGCCTGTCCCTTCCTCCTCCCCGCGGTGATGGGCGAGCGCTGGGGCTGCTGTGCCTGTAACCTCCTTTTCCTGCATGTGGGAGCTGTCTGCGTCTCTTTGTGTTTAATCCCCGGGTTCTGCACTAGCATCCACATTAAAAACATTTGTTTTAACACTGTCCAAACGCCAAGTGAACTCCTCTCTGTAACAGCTCAGCACCTAAACCTGATTTTTAACCCATTAGTCAATTTTTTTGTTTTACTTTTTAGCGGTTGAGTCCTAGCAGTGTATTTAAGTACACAGGGGTTTTGCACAGTCATGTAGATGCTTTTTACATATATATTTTTTTTTAAATTTTTTTTTTTTCCCAGAGGGGTAATTGGGGTAATTGTTTTCCATTCCCAAATGTTTTTTTGTCCATGCTTCTGAACTGCTATCAGGAATACTTAAACCAGATCATTTATTACAGGTGCCAGAGAGCACAGCTTATCCAGATTGCTCTGTGGTGTTTCTAGACTATAATATAGTATCACCTCAAGTTACACACTGTTTACAAGATTCCCTGAAATTTAGTTTTTTTTAAAGTAAATTATTGACATTTAATCTTTGGAGAGCCTCAGTGAAGAGTCCTATTAAGTATGTTTGCTTAATCTGACATGATGAATTGTACATATCCCTGTTTTCTCTGCCTTCTGTAAAATATATTCTAAGGCTGAAAAGAACCTCTTGGAAATGCTTAATAGGGGTTTCTTGGATTGCTTGTTTTTTCAAGTCTTCCAGCAGAGATTTCAAGATTTTTGGGGGTTTTTTTCCACACCATTTAAAGGTGTAAGAGGGAGTCTTGCAGTTTTTGCTGTCGATTTTTTGTATTTTTTTTAATAGAAAGCGAAGGAACTTGTGAATCTTTTACTTCCCTCCTTTTTTTTTTTTTTTTTTTTCTTTTTTTTTCCCAATGTGAGTGGATTTTTTTCTCTTTTTTTTTTCACCCAGATACGAGAACGAATCATGTTTTGGTTCTAGCTGGGAAGCAAAATGTTTTGGGCAGTGCCTGAGGGGTGAGCACTGCGGATGCTCAGCCCCATCCTGGAACTGCCGTGTAGGAATAACAGCCTGGCTTTGTAACAGGCCTCTCTGATAGAAGCACTGGGTTTTTCATGGGCAGCATGCTGGCAAGCTTGTCTGGCTGTTGGTGGCTGGCTTTTTAGCTGCACTGGCTGAGCAGTTGGGGTTCGTAGAGAACGACTAAGACAACTTAAACATACTGCTTTTTAACCGAGGGTGCAATAATACAGAGATATGTAGCATTTTAAGCTCAAATTGTCAAGCCTTGATGCCTAAAATTAAGTATGTATGTAGGTGGCCTTACTTTCAGAGGTGCTTATCACCAGCAGCTCCTGGATTTTTAGAGGACTGGTGAGACCTCAGGGCTGCAAAAATCAGGAAGCCCACATAGGTACAAGCCTAGGAGCTGAACACAATTATTTGATTTATTGATCTAAAATGTTTCCCTTTCTAAATGACCAAAATACCTTAAAATGTGAGGACACTTACAAAGCATTAAAAAACATTTTTAAGTACTGCACCTGCTGTACTTTTATTGAAGCTTTCCAAAGAGCAAAGAGGTAGCCAAACCCTAAGAATATTTCATCTAGATGACATTCCCAGTAAATAGAGATCTGGAAGTAATTTTCATTTTAAGGAGTCGCCTGATAAAGGGAAGATCTGTTTGGACAACAGAATATTTTGTAAGGGCTTCATATGTTGTTGCCCTTTCCCACCTGCCCATGGGTTGAGCTCTCCCAGGGCTGAGTGGGAAGTGGAGCAGTTGCCATTTCACTGCTAGGAACTGATGGCCTCAGGAAGATTCTCCAGCTCCAGGCCCTGACACTCTGCAGAGGCATTTGACATTTGTGTCTCTGACACCACGGTGGGGACAGAATACACAGGTGACAGAGCTTTGCTGGCCCCTGGCCTTGCTGACAAAAGCTACCCCAGTGGGTCTTGCTGGCCAGTGGGTCCTGAGCTGCTTGTCCTAGCCCTGCTCCTGAGACCCCATGCTGCCCATGGGATGAGCTCCATCAGGAGCCCTGACACCGTCCCAGTTACCCCTGCACAGCCCCAGCCTAAGGCATGCCCAGGAAGGGTGAAGGAACCAGGCTCTCCCCACCTCCCTCTTCTTTTCCTTGCCAGTGTTGGCCTCAGGAAAGCAGGAGCCATGGCATGACACCTTACCCCCCTTGCACTGGTCCCTCCTGGAGAAGGGGCAGCCTCCCACAGGCCTTTTCCTCCCCACACAGAAGAGGCCAAATTTTGATGTAAGAAGGTGCCATAAGGGAGCTGCCTTATGAAGAAGAGAGTTCTTATCCCTCTTGCCTGCTGCAATTGCTCCCTGGAGGTGATGGAACTTTTTGGACCTGAGATGGAACTTTGCTTCTTCAGGCATTTTGTTAGGGCTACTGCCCATTTTTCTTATTATTCCTATATTGAACCATCTGTACGGCCCACTGTCACCCAGAATCACCCAGAATCATGGACTAGTTAGGACTGGAAGGGACTTCTGGTATTCATTTAGTCCACTTCCACCTGCCAAAGCAGTTTGCAGAAGACTTCGAAAGCTGCCTGAGAAGGACATCACAAAAGGAAGACAAGGTGGATACATTCTAGCACCTCTGAGTGGTCATTGTTTCAATGGGGGACCAATTTTGGCAGCATCCTGAACAGCCCCATCAGTATCCTCGAAAAGATGATGGGCTCTTGCTGTCCTAGAGTGGGTGCTGTCTGCATTCCCTGGTGAAGGGGTGACCAAGGAGAAGATAAAACCCACAGTTTTTTACACCTGTGATTTTTTACATAAGCACGTGCTGACAGGACAAGGAGGAATGGCTTCAAAGTGAAAGAGAATAGGTTTAGATTAGGTATTAGCAGAAAAAAAATTATTGTGAGGGTGGTGAGGCTCTGGAAGAGGTTGCCCAGAGAAGCTGTGGGTGCCTCAGCCCTGACAGTGTTGAAGGCCAGGTTGGATGATGCTTGGAGCAACCTGGTCTAGTGAGAAGCAACCTTTTAAAAAAGTCCCACTTGCAGTGGGCTTGGAACTAGGTGACTTTTAAGGTCCTTTCCAACCCAAACCATTCTCTGATCCTGTGCTTCCCACCCAGGCCAACTCACCCTTTTAATAGTGAGCTGCCACTTGTAAAACCTGTGATTAGTGGCATCCAGGGAAGCAGTTACTGCTTTAAAAAAATCCTACATTCATCTGGTGTCAATTTTCTTTTGAGATGTGTCTGATCTGATCTGTCCCATTGGCCCCACCTCCTGGCCTCTTAGTTTGACAAAGTGTTCATACAAATAACCCTTTTCCCCCAAGTAGCTGATGAGTTTATTTTGTACCAAGAGATCTTACTGTCCTGCCTTGGTGTGAAACCTGCTCATGGAGACGAGAGGACTTGGGCAAATCTTCTTGTATTAATCTTCTGCAAAAATCCACAAGGATGGAAGGATCTCAGAACTATCTGCACACATGGCATTGGAAGCTTTCCTAAGAGGCAGAAATCTCACCCGCGTGCCATAAAGTCTGCTTGGTCCAGCAAACTCCCTTTTCTTCAATGAGAAGTGCCTGCCATCACTGTGGATGGATGGATGGATCCTGAGCCTACAAGGAAGTGAAGTTTCACCCATAAGTGCTATTGCTGCCTTTCAAGACCACCACTAAAGAATGTCCCCTCAGCCCTTCCAGGAATGTCATACATTTAAATTCTCTTGGCAGCAGGAAAATACACCTATCTTAGAGATTTTAATCTTAATATACTGAGGTTATTAAAATCTTCCTGAAGTTAGAGAAATTTAATCTCATGAAAATGGGAAGAGAGGCTGAGATAAAGTTGTCCTTGGAGACAGATCTGAAAGGCGGCTCCTCTTCGTGGCATTTCCTCTCATGCAGAGGCTGGAGGAGGCAAAGAGTTTTAACACATCAGTGTTGTGTTTCTGTGTCAAATACACCCGTCCATAGTGTCAGGTCACAGTATTTCCCACCTTTGCACTGACAGGGAGCCAAAATCACCTCTGTCCATTCAGGACAAAAGATGGATTGGAATATCTGTACATAAACAGAGAGTAAAGGTGTTCACAGCAGGATGTACATCTATCTTAGGCTTTCATGTCAGATTTTTTTCATAGTGCAAAATTAATTAGAGACAAAAAACCCCCACATTAAAATGCCTACAGTTCACATCTATTACATGTTTTTAAATCTATTATTCTACATTCCACATTTAGGGATAAAAAGAAAATATTGTTGTCAATTATAAAATGCTAAAGATAGCTCTATACTTCTTTAAATGAACAATGATAAAAGCCTTGAAAAATTCCCTTTGATGTGAATGGAGTCTTCAGCATTTTGAAATACAATAAGATGGATTAATTGCTACTCATTAGGCAGCAAGTTGGGACAGCTTTGAATGCGCATTCTCTTCTTGGCATTAGCTATTGCCTGGCTGAAATAGCCAGCTTTTGTATTTACTCCTGTCTTCTCTAATAATAAGCAAATTGGAGATCAGGGCTAGAAACACTGAAGTGCTCTCTATCTTTTGTCCAGAACAATTGTATATTGTCATGATTTGTTTATCTTTTTGAGCTACAGCTAATTATTGTAAAGGTTATTTGAATCAATACGAGATCTGAGCAGAAATAACGTCTGCAAAATTGCTTATTAGGAAGCTATTTTATGCTAGTGTTACTGTAGCATCCATTTTGTGAGCAAATTGTTGTTTCTTATGTCTTTTTTATTTTTTCCCTACATGAAAAGTTTTGCATTTTAAATATTGGTACAGGTTTTAGGGCTTCTTTTATTAATACTGTTCTGTTGTGCTTACTTTTCCTCATACTGTCTTAGATTTTTTTTTTTTCTCCCAAAGCCATAGATAACATGGTATTCAAAGCCCCATTTATCATTCTAAGATAACAGTTTTTATTTTTTGTCTAAGAACTTGTTTGAACTGATTGATCGAATTATTCTTCTGTTTATGTTGGATTAAAAGAAAGTCAAGCACAAATCCTTTTGTGCATGTCATGGAACTCTTGTTATATGCAGGGCTTTTATAGATATTAAGATTTATAATTGGATGATACTGGGGAATTATTATTATCTAATTTAACTATGTATTTTGCATTCCAAAATGAATTGTGAAAAGCAAACCTCAAGGGTCTGATTCATTAAAAGTTGTAGTCTCCTTGCATTAGATGCTTTGAGCTTACATCTTCCAAAAACAAACCATGTGCAACTGCAGCCAGCAGCAGTCAGCTAAAACATGAGACATATCTTGATCTCCATTACAGAGATGATATTTTAGGGATTTGGTGGAACTAGACTAGTTTTCCACTGACTGTACTCTAAATCCACCCTGGTAACATTCATTACTAATTATGTACCAAAAGTGCAGAAGACTTTTATAAGTGGAGGGGAAGGCAGGGCTGTGAGTGTAGCTTGTTGCTCACTCTAGTGTCATTCCTGGGCAGCAGCAGTTCCATCTGAGCTTATCAATTAAGCAGGGTCAAACCAGGTCAGGGCCAGATGGGACCTATCCAAGGAATACCTTAAGCTCCAACAGGATTTAATGATTCAGTAGGAGATGTTGTCCCCCCAAGCTTCTACTGAACCTCAGCACAGGACTGCAGCACACTGAGCCAAACTTTTATTTTACTACATCAGTATAAACCACATTGAGCTGAAAGAAATTATTCCAGCTTTACAAACCAGCACAAGTGAGAGCAAAACCAAACCCTTTTTGTCTTAGACAAGATAGGAAATCAAAATCTTAACTATTTGCAGTCATTAAAAATCCCACAACGTTCCTGTTTTAGAGTAGGGGTGTTAACGCATTTGTCCTGGCCAAATTCCAACCTGGGTAATTACTGTAATCTGCCTGTGTAAATTACCCCTGCCGTTTTAATTGGATATATTACATCTCTTGCTGCCTAAACTGTGATGTAATACCATTGTGTGTTATTAATCAGTTACCAGGTTTCATCCCAGAAGCGGCTGCCTTGCAGTGATAGGTAGAGAGCCTCATTGCCTCCTGGTTATAAGTGCTCTCTATTACAGCATGAAAAATCCCAATATATACTTGTTTTTAAGGGGCAGACAAGCTGATATTGCAATCTAAATAAACAGCTTTAAAATGTGGTTGTCCCGTTTAATTTTGAAGATCATGAAGTCTGCTTGATTATACAAGCATTGGCAGCTACCTTGAAGCTCTCCAAAAGTACCTGGAGCTGAAGGTGCTCTTTTGCCAATGCAACCTCATAAGTATGTGTATTTGAATTTGATTTCTGTCATGTTTGAATGTAAAGTTGCTTTGAGAAAAGCTGATCTTCCCACTGTGCAAAGATTCCTAAGCCTACAAAAGGTGAAACTTCCTCTTGGAGTGTATTGGTCTGATGTCCCAGATCAGATTTGTCACCAGTGGGAAACTCTGGGGGGGTTGTTGAAACACCTCAAAACTAGCCCTATTGCAAGGACTGCCTTTCTGAGATGTCATTCTAAAGTCTCCTTCCTTTCTCTTCATCTTCCTGAAAACAATCAGTCAAAGAGAATGAGATGAATCGCCCCACAAAACATAGATCATTCTAGGGTGAAAAGCCACAACTGGCAAGAAGGAAGGAACATACCATTTTGTGTCACAAAAGAAAAGATGTTTTCTCCCTCCAAAAATCACTGTTGCTGTCCTTAAAATACAGGATCATCAGATTCACTGTAAGGGTGACTAAGAGTTCCCCAGAAGATTTTGAAGGAAGTACAAGTCTTCAGAAATTTTTCCTAATTGATCTGTTGGGGTGGGATTTGCCTTCTGTAACTGTTGCTGGGAGCCCAGGCTCCTATTCTAGTCCTTGGACGGCAATAAAATTACAGAAAGTAATGCACTTTAGTTGGTTTCAGTGCTTCACAAGGCAGAAATAAATACAGCTTCCCCTGGGGCTGCACTAAAACTAGCAGGGAACTAGAGAGG
Organism: Certhia americana; assembly: GCA_018697195.1. Lineage (NCBI taxonomy): Eukaryota > Metazoa > Chordata > Aves > Passeriformes > Certhiidae > Certhia > Certhia americana. The sequence goes on along the minus strand of CM031861.1, from coordinate 9,821,185 downwards.
GACTTTAGAGGGATAAAGCAAGGCAAGGTGAACAATTTCATAGCCGTATAACCTACCTTGGGCTCACGCAATTCCCAGGAATGGACTTTAATAGCCCTGACAAAGCTTTTACTTTTAAATTCTCCTTTAGTTTAAATCCATCTAATAGTGGATCCAGAAGAGTTTGGCACCTTGGCAGGGGCACAGGCACTGGGTGCATCTTCATGTGTTGGTACAGGTGTGGCTGCTGGCAGGCAGGAGGCAGTGCAGGAGAGGAGCCTGTCTGCATACCTGCAGACATATGCTGCATAACCCAGCATATCTGGAGAATAACAAGGTAGTCACAAAAACAGCACTCACATGATTTTGGAGGACCAAAACTACTTTTTACTTTTACTTTTTTACTAGGACCTAGAGGCACATGTCTCTTGTCTCATTTATTTCACACAAGGGGTATGGATCGCCTGAATGTTGGGTTTTGGTAGCAGGCTGTGTGAGACTCATGGTTTGGCATTTCCAAGCCAGCTCTGCTTACAAAAAAAGGGTGAAACAGAGAAATCTAGTCCGGCTACATCTCCATATTGCTTCAGGACATCTCACTTTCATCTTTTCATGATGGAGGTTCCTTTTTTGTGCAAGAGTGTAGAGTGGTCTGGGGAGTTGCATGAACCTCAGGATTCTGCCACTTCTTAGCACCCAGCAAAACCTCTTTGTAGACTGGTGGTCTGCAGACATCCAAAGGCAGCCAGTAAAACATACCATGCACAAACCTCCTGTGCACACCCTCCCACCCTGGGACAGGCAGGGCTGAGAGCCAGGGCTCACCTCCAGCTCTTAACCAGAGAACTGGTCGTGGTTGTATTGGAAAGCCAGAAGTTTTGAGAAAGGACTGAGTTGGTCCCCATACTGAGGACACCTCAGCACAGCTGAGCCCAGGGTGTTAGAGCTGCTCAGGCAGCTGAGCACAGGGCTGGCCTTTAGCCTCACACCCTGCAGGGTGCAGAGGGAATGATGCTGGAGCAGCTCCTGCCCTGCTCCACCTGCTGCTCTCCAGGCTAAGTCCCACAGCGGCTCTTTGCACAGCTCAGGGAAACACGCTCAGCAACAATCCCTCTCCTTCAGTATCCACAGCTTTCACACAGGGAGCTGGGGGTTGTTTCTCCCCAGGATTTTGTTTGGGGGTTTTTTTAAACCCTTTTTTTCCCCCCATTTAATGAATCAGACCCTGGGTGAAAATATTGCATTTGTTTAAAGCTGATATTTAATGTTGAGCAAACTGCTCTTCCTTTGTCTCATACTATTTTGTTCATGTTTTGCTAAGAGTCTGCTATTCTACACAAGCATTTTAATAAACTGTTTGTTGTTGTATCCAGGTAACAAGCATGGTAAGTATTTTGACTAAACCAAGTATTATGTACCTTAGCTGTGCTTGGCAGAATTTTTTGGCTAGCTTTTCCTGTACTTTCAGCCTGTGCTGTTTCTAAAGGAGCTATTCAAAGGAAGAAACTGCTCACCTATAGTACTACTACATACAAGCTTTAGAGGGAGCATATGTGCAAAGTCATATATCGTACATAAGAGCATGCACCTCTTGCCAGCATGCTTGCTACTTTGCTTGTAAAATAAAACCAGGAAAAAAAACCAACCCAAAACATCCCTGCCTAATACTGCTTGTGTACCTTCATTCTAAGTGACACACCTAAATATTGGTAGTCATTAATCCAGTACTTCTGGATGAGGAGCCCTGCTTTACCAGCGTGTAACAGTCTGTTGTTTACTCATTTTCCCTGACCTAAGACATCCCCCTGGTTAACTCTGTTGCATTAAGAGGCTTTCCCTTTCTGTCCTGTGACCATACCTGACTGGCTGGGACTCCAAGTGCTGCTCTAATACAAGTAATCAATAACAACCCACCTTTTCCTAAACTCATTTGTGTGTGCTCGAAAAAAGCAGGAATTTTATGGCTGATAGCTTTCTTTGAGAACACTGTAAACCAGTAAAATGCCACAACTGGAAATTTAAAATGTCGTTTCCATGTTTGTGACCTAACTTTCTAAATGCTTGTCATAAAGCTGAATCCAAAAAGTCTCTTAAGCCCACAAGCATGAAGAAAACTCTGTCCCTGTTTGCAAGTCAGCCCCAGTTTTGTATTCTCATTTTACGGTGCAATACGAAAGGCAAACTTCTCTTAGATGGAAATGATAGAGCTCAAATCTCAGTGCTCCCTGTCCTGCAGGCAGAGCTGAGCCTCAGGAGCATGCCCTGTTTAGCCCAGCCTGATTTAAAATCAGAATTTGCCCAGATAAACAAGTGGGCAGTAGTTTTCTCTCCCAGAGCTTCCTGCATGTTGGCAGAGCAGACTGTGAGAATTCAGGTCTACCATGCATGTCTGAGAGGAAGTTTTGCCTTGAGGTAGTTTGACTGTTAGCCTCCATGCTGTATTTTTTTTTTTTTTTCCCTGCATGGTTTGCTATTTTTGCACTTTCTGTGTGGCTTTTTAAGTTTTAGTTATGTGCTTGTAGCTGCAGTTATTTAACGTCATTTATTGTGCCAAATGTTTTAAGACTCCATGTAATTGTCATATTAAAGGATCAGACAGCAAAGGACAAAGCACTCCAGCACATGGCAGCAATGTCATCAGCTCAGATAGTCTCAGCTACTGCTATTCACAACAAGCTGGGCCTGCCAGGAATTCCCCGTCCTACATTTCCTGGGGCACCTGGGGTAAGTCATTAGCCGAGTCCCAAAAAAATCCCTGCATTCCTTAACAATGTTCAGTCAAAAACTAAGACGGAATGAATGGATTAATGCTTTGACTCGAGTTTGCAAAAGGAATCATGCTTGTTCAAAAATATCCAAAGTTCTTTCAACAAAGAGAACAACTGTGGGCCTGTTTGTTTGTTTTTCCTCTTTCAGTTTTGGCCGGGCATGATTCAAACAGGGCAGCCTGGATCCTCGCAAGAGTAAGTCTGAAAATTCAAATATGTTTCTCTGTGCAGTGTGAAGGGTGGCTTGTGCACTCTGGAAAAATTTGCAGCTTCTTGCTTCCCTGATCTCACAAAGAGGTAAAGGTAGTTTTAAGGAAAGAAAGAGCCTTTATAGTGATGTGAACTCACATTCAAAAAGTTGTAAGGGATCCCAAACCTCAAAACTGAGGCTGAATACCAGATGGGCACCTTCCTTTGTGTCCCTGTAGTTCAGTGTCCTCTGGGAGTCCCAGCAGTGCCCATCCCTGGGTGTAATTCTCATCCCCTCTGTTCCCTCTGTGCTGTTAAATATGCTATGTTAACAGTCTGTATGTTAAATATGCCCTGCAAGGAAGAGATATTTTTGTAGATAAAGCCACCTCTTTTCCTATACTGTTTGAGTCTGATGGAATTTCCTGTGGATGGCACAGTGTGTGATTTTTGTGTACCTCTTTATTCCAGCGTCAAGCCATTCGTTCAGCAGGCCTATCCTATACAGCCATCAGTCACAGCTCCTATTTCAGGTAAGTCCCCCATTTATCTTCTGCCTTAAAAATACTTGAATTTTGTACTGAATGTGGTGTATTAACTTCTGACCTGGGCAGAGCCACTATTCAGGATCTCATGTTTCCTCCAGCCAAAGGAAACACCAATCCCAGTGTCCTATTATTACCTGATTATATCTTAGGGAAAATCATGGTGTTTGGGATTTTTTTAGGTAGGAAGCACCAATGCATATGCAAGGAGTTGTGATGTGTGATTTCCAGTCAGCACTCCATATTGTAGGAATTACTGTAAAAAATGAGTAACAGGATGAATATTTCTTTTAGAATAGCTATATAACAAGAATACACTTTAATTTATTTTAAACTGAGCCTAAAACCCCTTCCATATATGTTTAGTCTTAAGTACAAAACTTCTCTATATATCAGGTTGTTTATAACTCATCCCCTCCTGGAGGTCCTGCTTTGCCTGGTACCACTTTGATAAGTACCTAATTTTATTCTGAATTTCATTGCTCAAATTGATCAAGCCCTTCCCATGGCTACTCCCTGCTCCTTTTCCCAGGTTCCTTCCATGCCTGATTTCAGGAAAGGTCATTATTTCTTTGCAGATGATTTCTCATGTTACGTTTCCCTTGCTGAATGATCCCAATGCTTCTGACACTGTTTGTGCTGCAAGTTTTTGAATCTTACCCAATTCTTTATGATTTTCTAACTTGCTGCTATTTAACACTTTGAACTAAAGCTGTTTTTCTGCATTCATGAGAATGCCTTGTTCTTGACATGCCTAATTAGTAACATTATTTTCTAAGACAGATATTTGCTATCTTTTCTTTTATCCATCCATATTTTCTCTCAGAATAGGAATATTAGTATTTCTAAATCAGACAAAACTCATGCATGAGTTGTTGCTTCATTAGAATTCCCATTCATGTCTAGTCAGTGACGTTTGTAGTTCTTTGTTTTGCACAAGCCTTACACTTACATTGCCTAAATTCGAGGGTTGGGGTCAGGTACCATATTCCCATTATGGGATATGGACACACTCCCTGCTTTGCAGCCTAGTTCAGAATAATCTTTATTCTTGTACCTTTGGTACTCTCCCCTGCCTATCTTGTGCCTGTGTCTCTCCCAAGACAAGTTTTGCTTTGAGCTGCTGCCTTTTCCTCTTCCTTTACAGTTTTCTTTCCTTCTCATCCAATTTTCTACAATAAGGGCCAAGAGATGGCATTTATTCCTTCTCTTGAGGTGAATTAGAGAGGGTGGTTAACATCCCTTCTCTATCTAGATCATGTCATTCTCTCTTTATTATCAATTTAAAACCTTTTTTTTTTTCTTTTTAAGGTATGATTCAGCTCTCTCCAGTAATTATTTATTATTAGCTATAGCATAATGATACCTAAAAGCTCCAAAAGAAGTCAAGATCCAATGTGCAAATACATAGTAAGAGACAGTCCCTGCCTTGGAAAGCTTGTACTCTAAATAGGAGAGGGGAATTGAGAGTGGCAGAAGAAATAGGCAAAAAGATGGGTGATTTACTTGTAACATGTGGCACATTAGAAGCCAGAAATGGAGACCAGTTCTCTTGACTCCCAAGGCAGTAATGTCTCCTGTGGGTCTTGATGCCAATGTCCAAGGAAGGGTGCAGCTGTAGGTTTATAGAAGTCTCTATAAATCTCTGTAATCTAGTATATCATTTAAGCAAAAATTCTACAGTGAGTTACAGCCCCAAGGAAACAAAGTAGTAGATTTTTTCTTTCCGCCATTATTAGATTGCTGGGCTGGCACCTCTTTTTCTACATATTGGCCTGAGTTTTTCCAATTTTGACTCATTCTGGATTAATTACTTGCTAAAATTAATATAAATATCCAAGGGCTACATGCATAATTCCCAATTATATTTAATTGAGAAAATATAAACTGAGGAAGTGTCAGCTTCATGAAGAAGTTTTCTCTGTTTCAGGCTTTGAGCCCACATCAGCTCCAGCTCCCTCAGTCCCTGCATGGCAGGGCCGATCGATTGGTACGACCAAGCTTAGGCTGGTGGAGTTTTCTGCTTTCCTTGAGCAGCAGAGGGATCCTGAATCAGTAAGTATTTATTGCCCTTGTGTCCACTGATCCTCAGCTTTGCTCCTTTACTCCTGATCTTCAGCTTTTCTCCTTTGCTCCCCACCCTTTGGGCACGCCTTCTATCATGTATGATGGAACACACCTTGTATTCACTGCTGCTCTGTGCAATATTCCTTTTACCCTAGGTCTGTATTTTCCTTTCTCGCCCTCTTTTTCCCCATTTGCAGCAGCAAGAGGCCTCTGTGAAAGCAGGCGGGGTTTGCTCTGGCACCTGTCTCACTGCTGACCTAGTTTAGCAGGTGTACCAAATTGCATTGTGTTCTTGGCAAAAATTCAGTGCTTGAACTCTAAGTTAAAGCCTAATCTGTTTCCTAACCAAAACAAAATTAGGGACTTGCACAGAAAGTGTGCATATTGCATATTGGAAATTTTTTTTTTTTTAGTTTGTTTTTTGGGTTTTTTTAGATTTTAATTTTCTTTAATTTTCTTTAATTTTTAGTCTGCATGCTATACCTGCAAGGGTAGTTTCTGAAGTTGGCTGTAATGTTTCATTTACTCCACTAAGCCTGGAACCTTGACATTAATCACCATATATTTACCAAGAGCATTTCTCGGTAGCCTAGCACTGATTCTACTGCATTGCAAATAAATTGAAAGAACTTCTTTCAGCTCAAACCTGAGAATTTTTTCTGAGATAATTTCTGAAAAGCAAATACTGTCCTGAATGGGTGAGATGGACAGACCATTCTTGTTCAGATTCCTGGTAAAATACAGTAGCCTGGAGAAGAGAGAGGCTATCATTTTCTTTTTATAATCCAGCACTGGAAACCGTAGCATTTATGGGCTCTGGCCAGGGGTGTTATCCAAGGAGTGTTTACCCTGCACAATGGGGACTGGAGACATAGCCCAGAAACCTTACAACAGAGGAATGCTCCTGGCAGAGACACATCCCCATGAAAACACACCGTATCTCAGCTATTCATGCACTAAACACGTGGCTGCTGAATGTCACGCTTTGCCAGGCTGAGGTAGCTTTGAGGTGCAGGGAGTGTCAGTTCTCTCAGCACTGACCTGACTGTTGGGCATTCGTTGTTTCCCTGGAATCCTTTTGCCTTCCCATGGTCTCAGGGCTATCCTGGCTCTGCTGGGCTTCACCTTAGACCCCTCTGGAACGCCTCCTCCAGCCCCAGCCCTGCGTCTACCCAGGCAGCAGTTTGGATCTCCCTGCTGAAGCTCAACATCCAGGTTTCCCTGTCAGTCACCCTTATCCATGCACAGATATCCCAGCCCTTGCTGACCCTGTGTAACGTGTCCTGCTGATCTATGGGCTCTGCTAGCCCCAGCCCACCCCAAGCCAGGATGTGTGTGTGTGCTCCAGGTTACCGGGAAAACAGGATGTGGCCACGGGACACTCAGCCTTGTCTGTGTGTGAATGAGGTCTCATTTCTGTGCAGTCTAATTGGATGTTTTGCCACCTAATTTTCCCTTTTCTGTAGGTTTTTATACCATAAATCTATATACAAGCCCCCATGGTGTAGTGCCTCTGTGTCTGTGGGTTTTTATGTAAAAGGGAGCAAACTGAGTAGCTTTGGCATTGCAGGGAGAGAGTGGAGGTCTGAACAGAAGTATGGTTACCCAGGATGGCCCCACAAGTACTGTAAAGCCTTCTTTGGAGTAAAGTAATATTATTTGGAATTCCTGAGGGTGCAGAGGCCCACTGGGTCTTGTCCCAGCTTGCAAAGGCTGCTGAGAAACCCACTTTTCAAATGCATTTATGCAGGAGGGTTTACAGGACAAGCAAGAGCATAAAACTCCCCAGACTTGTTTTTAAAAAAAGTGTGCTGTAATACAGCAAAAATGAGACTCTAGGAAAAGTCAATTCCCAGTTTAGTTCACTCTTGCATCCAAGTGGGGCAGTGCTCTGCATGGGGACAGCCTGCAGCATCCAAACAGGTGCCATGAGGACCCAAAGGATGAGCCCCTGTGGCACTGTGTGGGCATCACTGCCTGGAATGGGGAGTCAGGAGAAGGAGTATTGCTTATATTGAATCAAGTAAATTTGATTATTTGTCATTGAATGGGCATTGGAAAAAAACCCCAAGGCAGTGTGACGAGTTCCCAGGGCAGAGGGAGAAGGATGCTTGCTGGAGAGGCACTGGGCAGAGGCACTGGTGTGCAGGGGCAGCTCTGTGTCTCCTGCCAGCCTGCCTTGTCTTCAGTGCACAGACCTCTCCAACAAGCACCAAGAGCTCTCTTTGGAGCTGAGAGCAAACCCGCAGCCTCCTCTAGTGCCATTGCAGAAAACGTGGACTCTGTCTGCAGCTTTGCATACCTTTCTTTCTGTGGCTGAGATGTTTTATTGCAGATACGGTTTGCACAGCAGAGAAAGGATGGGGTTTTATTACTTTCAAATAAAATCAGCAAGGCAGGTGACGTGTGTGTGCACAATGTGCATATGAAGTCATGTAGGCACGTGCTGTGACTGCAGCATCTCCTTTGTGCCTTTGCTGACTTCGGAAATGAATGTATTTATGTGCTGCTACAGGAGAGATGTGTAGGAGTTCTCCTGTACCTCCTGAAAAAGGGCACTTATAGATCCATTACATTGCTGACTTTTCACAGAAAAATACATAAAATATTAACTTCATCAAATGTGATTCCAACATTCCATGAAAAAAGGTGACCCTTCCTCCTTCTCTCTCCCAGCACAAAATCATGCCAGAAAGCCTCATTGTAGTAGAGGCAAGTAGACCAATTCCACATTAAAATGCAACCTGGAAGTTTATTGAAAAAAGTGTATTTGGCATGGTATCTGGGGACAGGACTTCATCCCAGCAGGCCCCTTGCTGTCCCTATTCCTGCACGGAAATTAGAAATTCCAGTTTCTCAGCCATGGTGATTCTGCCACAGCAGAGGGGCTGTGCATGGGCACAGAGGTCCACCCACAGGGAATTCCTGGTAGGAGGAGGGCCTTCAGCATTTCTGTGGCTCTTCCAGAGGCAATTGGTGTTTAAAGTACATTAAAAAAAAAAAAAAAAAAAAAACAAACCCAAACTCAGTGCTAGGCAGTTCAGTAGTTTAGTTTAGAGTAGGCATTCTGAAGGGTTGGAAATTTGCTCCATAGAGTCCTCTCACTTGTGGACAGCTGTTATCTCTTTCCTTGTCTAGACACAAAATTGTTCCATTTGCAAAAGAGAAAAATATAGAAAGGAAACAATAAACAACCCTCACTTCACCTCTGCATGGCAGAAGATAGTCTGGGGAACACAAGACGGCGCAGTTGCAAAATATTGGAATAACTGACTCTGCAGCTGAGGACGGGTAAAATTGTTCCTCCTTTTACATGAAAATCAATTCAGTTTACAAATGTCAAGCTGTATTTTGCTTTTGTGGCATTTTGTGCTTAAGTACAATTCCTAAATGGTGTATAGAAGTTTCCCTTGCAGGTCCAAGCAGCAGCATTTCAGTTACCTTTGATTATTGCCTGCCCTATATAACTATATTCTCAGCAGATGGAGCAGTTTTTGTGCCCATCTGTTGCTTCCAAGACAGGTTTTCCTTAGTGGGGATTTTCCATTTTTTTTGTAGTGATTCTGTGAAAGTTCAGGACAAATGCTTAAACCAAGCAATCCCATGTTCCCTAACAAATATAAACTGAGCATGCGAGTAGGTTAGAAAGGATGTGAGCAATTGACTGCTACACAGTAGATATAAAATTCAAAGTCTATAACTGAAATGAGAATAATTCAAAATCTTATATGTATAAATATATATGTACACTCAAGCTTGATTTTCCATCAGAGAAAAAAACCCTATCACCACCCAACAAAAAAAAGCCCTTTCTTTTTGAGGTTTCTTGCTCTTGCTGTCACATTTATTTAAATTGTGAGCACTTCAGACAGCTTTGCAGTTAAAATATCTATATAGGTTTATAAAGAACATGGCTGATGGACATTTTCAGTATTAGTCCACCCATCCAAACTGTCAGATGGTGTTAGGTCCAAATGGCAAAATGTATTTTTAAAAGTGGTGAAGAAATAAAACATTCTTTATGTTTTAATTCAGGTTTTATTGTTGTTGTAAAAGGACTTTGTGAGCCCAGGGAGAATTGTGCCTGAGAACCAGAAAGGGAAAGCAATTGCTCAAGGGCCATAAAAACAGCCTGCCATCATTAGCCAAATGCAGTAAAATTCACCAAAGTTAATCAAACCACCTAAGTGATGAAAAATAAATGAGATCTTTTCAAAAGAAGCCCTCCATCCTTGAACAATATCCATTGTTGCAAGGATTGTTTATCCTTTCTGTACTCCCTGTAAACAGTATAAAAGGAGTCCAGCATTTCACTCACAAGGAAATCCTTGGTTTAGTGTCTTTGTGATGTGAAAGGATAAGGAAGCAAACTCAAATTAGGATGAATGTCTCAGAGCCACAGACTCAGGATTTGAGGTCATTTTAATCTGGAATCAGAAAAAGTTTTGCTAAACATGAGGCTCATTTATTCTGCCGTGCTGGAGAGGTGCATGTTGGCCCTGGGATGCAAATGTCATACTCCGTGAAATGTTAGTTTTTGAGTGTCCATAGTTAGAAGTCCCAAGAAAGCACTTTAAAGAGGTCCAGTATTGACACAGACTCCAGCTGGGAAGCTGTGGTGTGGCAGCAGGTTTGCCATCCAGCAGGATTGCTGGGGGACCCCATGGAGACAGCCAGCTTCTCCAGCCCAGCTGCACCAGGACGTGGACTTTCGGGGAGGGTCCTGGGGCCAGACCATGCTGTGGTGTGTTGGGAGACCAGCACCATTTATCCCCCAAAGCCAGCCCACGGGTGGAAAGCCTGCTGTGAGTGCTCTCACTGTGTCTTCATGGACCTGACTTCCTTTCCTCAAATCCGCTGCTGGGGAAATCTCCCAGCAAAACTGGAAGTGCAGGGGACGTGTGGGTTGGGTTGGCACTAGAGTGGGGTGGGCTGTGGCTGTGGTGGACTGTGGCTGAATTCCTCACTCTGCCTGCCCTGAGCACTCGTCCTGGCACACCCCAAGGGCTTTGCACCTGGTTGTGCCTCTGCCCTGCATCTCCCCAACTTGTCCAACAGCTTCCCCCACCGCAAAACCACTTGGCCTGGCTGCAGAACCAGGCTCTCAGAAGTTGGGAAATGTCCCCCTGCTCCACTTGGCTCTGCAGAGAGCAGATAATGACATGCTCACGTGTTCATTTGTTCCCCTGCTGCATTCAGTGGAGATGTAGATGGCCCTTCTTTGATAAGCAACTATTCAGTAGTTTGTTTTCTTCTGCTGTTGAAATGCGTGGCCCTGTGCCCTGCTCACTGTGCACTGTCTAACCCTTCCAAATGGAATTAATAATTCCCTCCATTTGCATTTCACAGATGTGCTAGTGCAGTCTTTTTGGATGAAGGAGCATTATTACTCACAATTGACAAACCAAGAAGTTCAGGTGCAAAAGAATGAATGGGCCACTGATTTTGAGGGTCCCCTTTGATTTGTCATGAGCTTGATTTTTGTGAATACTTAACATTATTGAGAGCTTCCTGTAGTCAGGCATAATCTTCCCATCTGAGCTCTCAGCACTTCTGGAACTGGGATTGCAGAGTCTTAAATCAGACAGGCCAGAACTGAGAGATGCATCTTCACTGTTTTAGAAAAGCTGATGAAAATGTTGTCTAAGCACCTTGCCCAACCAGCAAGTCCCAGTTTCAAGCTGGGACTGCTGTGGCAGTAGCTGTGAAGTGGTGGGCAACATTAAAGTGTCAGGGAACTGCCTTCCCTCATCACCTACCTCTCCACTTCTGCAACCATAAAGTCATCCAAAAATCCCCTTTTACTTGGTATTTCTGATTCAATCCCTGAGCAGATCCAGGCAGGAGTCTGAATGCAGGGAGGTCCATGAAAGACCAGGTTGCCCATGCAGCTGTATTGTAGCATACAGCACAGAAAGTTCAGTTAACATTTCACAGGAAAGTGTTAAAAACCTTAACAGCAGGACTTGGTATAGACTCCAGTTATAGCATTAAAATGTCATGTTTATAACTCCCAGTCTGCTTCAGTGGAGGACAACAGCAGCAGGAATTAAATATTCACTTACTAGTGTTTTGGTAGAAATAAGAAAACTTGTTGGCAGACCAAGTGATTTTCTTACATCAGCAGGAAATTAAACAGTTTCAGATTTATGAGATATGGCGAGGCAGCAGAGCTGAGGCTGGGCAGGGTTTGGGTTAGAGCTGCACAGAGACTGCTGATACACTAGTGCCCAGGTTCCAGCCTACCCCACCTGGTGCTCTTTTTCCCCCCAGAAGCACCATCACTGCTAGGGCAAATTACTCCCAGCCATGCCAGTGGGATTTGGGAGGGTTAAGTCACGGATGAGCCCCTGGGTGCAGCAGGAGGGTGCAGCACCCTTGTACTCGGGGTGTTGTGCCCACGAGCAAGGTCATTCCCACAGAAACAGCTGCCCCCTCTCAAGCCACCTGCCTTCCACCTTGCTTAGCATCTGCATCACCCTGTGGGTGGGGAGCCATTCACCCCCCAGTGTGCTGACCTGTATGGTTGTGTCAGAATACAAGTGCAAGTCTGGTGAGGAACTGTTAAAAATATACATGCTGGCTGTTAAAGCAGATGTAGGTGGTTTGTCTTTGTTCTGCACCAGCTTAAATGATTGCATCCCCTGCCATTGGCAATTTGTCTTGCTTCTTTTAAATTCCTAAGTGGATTATAATTTTTCTCGTGGTATTATTTGACAACTGTCATATTTCATGGCTTTACTGCATTCTTTGGATTGTTAGAATTTTTTCTAAGGGAAGAAGCTCAGCTTTAAGAGGCGGCCATCTCCAGGGCATGTTGTGTAATGCAGACACAGGAGACAGAGCTGAAAATGTTCTTCCTATTTTTGTGTACTTGTGTACTTAGAAAATACAGGATTTGACTTGTGATGGTTTATGGCATCTAAAGCACATTATTGCCCCGATGGCAGATGCAAATCCTTTAAATGCTGCAGCATGAGTAAATTCCTCAGCGACTAATGTACTTCAGCGACTCTGGAATACTCAGTCTAAATCAACAGTGACTTCTCAATATAAAGAGGATGTTTTTAGGCTTTTCAGACACTAATGAGCTCAAAAATATAGGCAGAAAACTTTGCTCCTTTGCCTTCATCTATGCATCAGTTCCTGTCATGGAGTGTGTGTGTCTAAAAATGATAGGGACCATTTCAGGATCCATTTACCCTGCTCCAATATTGCATTATCGTTTGTTAGTTCGCAGAAATATGCTGTGTCTAATTAGCCAAGTAATGATTGTACTTAGCATAGGAATTGCAGCAACATAAGGAGAAAATAATCACACATTGCAGTATCAAAATAAACATTTCTGTCCTAAGAATGTTGTCAGGTGATGTCATACCATCTGTCCTACTGTACCCGATCAGAAATTTTGCTGCAGCAGCATCTGGTGCTTTGGCGAGCTCTGCAGACAACTGTGGCAGCTTTGCAGCTGCCTCCAACTCTGCTTTTATATTTAAAGAGTGTTAAGACTTCATGCTCCATGTCCCTATAAATGTGTTTGCTTTTACTGAAGTTTGGATACTGAGCAGTTTGTGTATTTGCCTGGCTTGCAGAATAAGGTATAGTAAGTGAATTGTCCTGGGAGTTTGCAGTGGCCGGATTGTAAAATACAGTTCTCCCTTCCCCTCACAGCCATCTTTGGGCTAGGAGAGAGATACCCTTCTGGGGAGGAGGGCAATTTACAGGAGAATCTAAGCCCTCAATTCTGTTTCCATAAAAATGTGGTTATTTGTACAACCTGGAACAACTCCAGCAGAGAAGACTGAGAGGAAGCAATCCCCAAGTTTTTTTGCTTGTGGAAATGCCCTAGTAAGACATTATGTTTTCCTTTTTTCCTTTCACAAAATTTAGAAAGAAATACAACATTGCCAAAAAAACACAGGCTGTATCTCATTTTTTGCCTCATACCCAGATGAGTGTTCTCTGGTTCTAAATTCAGATTTCACTGTGCTAGATGATTTTTTAATAGATTTCAATTTCATTTCCTAAGTGCAGAAATCTAGCCAGTCCATTTCCTTTTCCCCAGAGTTTTGGACATCTGCTAGGGAAGACTCTGCTCACACCGAAGGAAGGCTCTGAGTGGTTGCCCAATTCATTTAGATTTGTCACTTCAATTTGTTCATTCAGCAGGTACATTGTAAACAAAATAGCTTAAATGAGGTTTGCTTTGGGGTTTTAAATATTTTATTTGTGTCTAGCTTTTGGGAATTGCCCCTTATATACAGCATCTGTTCAATGTGACAGGGTTCTCTAGTGTTCATTGACTGCATATCAGCTTTCCCTTAACTGAGCTAGCAAAACGTTTTGTGATCTGCATGGTGAAAACCCCCGGTGTTTAATCCTGCCACTCTGGAGCTCCTTCACTCTGCTCTCATGACCCTGGGAGGTGCTGATTGACTGGTGGAGGGTCTTTGGTGTTCATCCTTCTACTTTGGTTTCGGGTACTGAAAGGTTCTCTTGGAGGAATGGCAGTCCCTAAAGATGATACTGGACTGTTTTGGAGTGGACTTCACTGAGTCAAGGATTTCCCCCAGGCAGGAGAGGCACTGCCAAGATGATTCCTGTGATAATAATGAAGTGTGATGGGATGAAGTTAAGAAAGAGGAAATTGAAGCTGGATATGTTTTGGCAGGGATGGTCATCTACAGAGCTGGCTCCCGAGGCAAGGGGCGAAAAGTTGTGCTCTTTAATATTAATTGGGTCAAAGTACAGGAGGACAATGTCTATAGGAAGAGCAGCACAGAGCAACTGGCCTTCTTGTTACTGTCATCCTGCAGTTAAAAGGAAATCCCTTCCACCTCTTTGAGATGTGCTGCAGATAGAGCTTTTAAGCTTTTTAGTATACAAGCAGGTGGCGTGCATGAGTGGGCTCTGTGGCATGAGCAGAAATTCAGGCTCTAAGGACACAGGACATTAAAAGGCACTGTTTAAAAGAGCAAGAATAGGCTTTCCTCCTGAGCACATTCATCTTTCACGTTCAGTGAAGAGTTCTTTATCACCCTGCTGCCACTGTATCTTGCAGTGTAAATTACCCCCTTGCAGAGGCCCGTGCTTTGGGGTTTGCAGCGGGGGCACAGGTTTGTTTTGATGCTGACCCTTGTTTACAAGGGTCTGTGACACAAGCAGTGAAGCTGTTCATGGAAAGCACAATGCAGAAAATCCCAGTCCCAGGAGTGACATGCGAGTCATTTAATCCATCGGAGCACAAGCCCCCTGCCGTTACAACCCTCTGTTCTTCTCCCACAGCACTGATTTTCCTGTTTCTCTCTTGCAGTACAATAAACACCTCTTCGTGCACATTGGACACGCCAACCATTCTTACAGCGACCCCTTGCTCGAGTCGGTGGACATTCGCCAGATTTATGACAAATTTCCTGAAAAGAAGGGCGGCCTGAAGGAGCTCTTTGGGAAGGGGCCTCAAAATGCTTTCTTCCTTGTAAAATTCTGGGTGAGTAAGGAGTGGCAGGGACAACCTCTCCTGTCCAGGAGGGCTGGGTGAGATGTTCAGCACCCTGGGGGTGTCTGTGGAAATTCCCTGTTACCGTGCACCGGTGCAAGGCTGTTGGCCCTTCTACAGGTAGGATGCTGGCCCACTGGCTGGAAGCTCCCCAAGAGCAAGGGTAGCAGAGGCAGATGTGCCTCAGCCCTGCCTGGCTCTGCAGCTGCTGGGCAGCAGCCAACAGGTATTGAGAGTCCCCTTTGGAGATGGGGAACTGCCATCTAGTGGTCCAAGGAAAAGCAGAGAAGGCACGAGAATGGAGCCTACTTTTGGGTATTTCTGAGGTGCGACTTCTGCCAAGTGCAAGTGGTGCAAGGATCAGTCCTGCCATCAGCCCATGCACGTGCAGAGAGGACCAGGAAGGATGGGGACTGAGACAGCTGTGAGCCTGGGAGGGTGCCTGGGGTTTTTTTGAAGCATATCTGCTTTGTCCTTGCCTCTTTTGTTAGTCAGCCTCTGCTCCATAACTTACCTTTTTCAGAGCAAGGGTGAAAAAATAATTTGAATGGAGTGCTGAGAGGCTGCATTTTGATCTAGTGCTAATAAATTTCATTGATAAGCCAGGTTTTTCTTATTTTATGTGCAAAATCTCATGTTAGTGACATAATCATAAAATAATAAAATAATTTAGGTTGGAAAAGGCCTGTAAGATCGTTGAGTCCAACCATCAGCCAAGTCCACCACTGAGCTACTGAAAGGTTCACCCAAAAAGATCAGCAAATCTGCAGGCTGAGCTTCATGCTTCTTGCTTATATTAAAGCTTTTTATGCTCACTGATTCGTTGGGGTACTTCTTTGTGGTATACTCCTTTTCACAGCAGCAGATATCATCTATGTTTTTAATTATTTTAAAACTTCAGTAAAAGGGGGTTATTTAGGGTTTAATTACAGGGTGGAAAGATTGAGAATGAAACCAGAAAAGGTTGATCTGAAACCACTGCTTATGATCAGATTTCCTGGCATTTATCTATGAGATTTGAAGTACTCTGCACCTTATAAATCCCCCAGACTTCATATCTTTCCAAGAGCTTCTGTGGCACCAGATTTAGGAGTGGAAACTGGAATGAGGGAAACTCTTTTTTTTTCTCAAATCTGGATGTAGAAGGACTAAACCAGTGAACAGAATCTGTGCTGTACTGCAGAATTAAGTCCATTGAGAAATTCATGGGGCTTAAAACTGGGCCTGGGAGCTGTAGACCAAGTATTTGAGGGCTGGCTGAGCAAAGAGGCCAGAAACAGGAGGCAGCAGAGTATCTCATTTCAGTGGGAGGTGGAACAGTGGACACCAGTGGCCTGGAACAGGCAGGTGAGAATGTGAGGTCAGAAAGAGGGAGGCTGTGGGAAGAGGGAGCATTTGGGATAAGGAGCCTGCATGGAAACACAGGAATGAGGTACAGCAAAGAAGGTTTCTGAGAGGTGGGAACAGGTCAAACATAACAGCAGGAGCAATCTGGCTGCAGAGGAACAGTGCTCGGAGTTAAGGGTCTGTCACCACTAAATACATTTCCTTGTGAAATTTGGCTTGAGCTGAGGCCATCATCTCACTAATCCACTCTGCATAATAAATATTTGCAAAACACACTGGCAAAAATGAATGTCACCTCGCATACCTGTTCTCATTAACCACAGAGGATGATAGGCCTCAGACTTTATACTAGATGTGGATACAGCAGAGATTTGTGATATGGTATTTGAGGTATTGTATCTTCTGCTTTTGCTCCTTGTGGAAATTGATTTTCAGGCATGCTGAATGCTCAAAGGTATACCTAAAGCCAGTAGAGACCTTCTTTAGATCATTGAGATCTGTGTTGTTCTCCTGACTGAAAATTCGAGTGCCAGCCTTCTGTGCTTTGTCTCCTTGAAGCAGTGCACACCTTTAACACTCCTGTCTCAGTCCCACATCTGTGATGTGGGGGTGATGCCACCTCTTCACCTCAAGTGCTCACTGACAAATTAGATTCATGGCTGTTGTAAGGTCTCAAGGTGATGCCATGAAAAAAGCGTCTATGAAATGTATAATTCTGTGTTCAGCACAGGTTCTGAGTAGTATTCAGGAAACAGGGACCGGGCCACAGGGAACAGCAAAGACAAAGAAATGTTGTGTAGATGTTCAGAGGGTGAGTGTGCAGTTGTGTAGCTAAAGCCTGTGACATGATACAGTTCAGCAGTCAGGATGTGCAGGCAACTTCAATCCAACATTTCCTAACCCCACCGTGCCTTCCAACATAATGACCCTTTAATACAATTTTGTGCTGTATTAACTTAGAGATTAAAAAACATACAGTGCTAGCATCCTTCTGAGTTATACATTAAAAATGTAGGGAGAACACTTTCCTGAGCCATGATCTTAAAATAGACCAATGGATTTTCTCTCTCATCAAGTGAGTGAGGCAGAGAGAAGGTGCCTGGGGTAGTGTCTGAGTTTTGCAAGACTCACAATGAATGTTTTTCTAGGAATAAGCTTCACACCAGTGGCCTCCAGTCCTAAACATATCTAGGAATATGTATAGGAAAAAACAGAAGATAGCTGTCTAATTAGTCATGAGAATTAGATCCTAAACTGTCAGCTCACTGTCCTTTATTTCTTTCACCCCAATAGGGCATTTCTTCAGAAAAAAATGATGCCATTCCCCTTTTTATGGGGAGTGTTGAAAAACTGTTTAAAATAGTCATAATATTGCCAGGGAAAAGCTGGCACAGGTTGCTGACAGGGTTTTTGACCCTGTAAGTAACCTCAAATTTATTCGTATGAAAATATATTAATTTTGGCTGAATTAAGCATCCGGTTCTGAATAAGTATCTACTGTCTCATTATCTGCTATCTCCTACTCTGTAAGTTCACCTCCTCCCAAGTTCTGTTCATGATCTATGGTAATTGCTTAGTCACAATACTCTGTCTCCCCATTTATTTTCCCGTTTCCCCATTCCCATCCTTTCTGTTGTCGTCTTCATTATCATGTAGCCATTGGTTATTTGCTCAGAACTGTAAGCTACTGCATCCTAGGTGGTCGTGGAGATCCTTGTTTTGGTGGGAAAAAGAGGAAAGTGAATTTTGGTTGGGCGAATGAGTACAGGTGTGGAAGCACTCCAAGGAGAATCAGTGAAGGAAAGGCAGGGTCTGAGTGAAAGAAGTCAAGGCAAACCAGAGTAGGGAAGTGGGGGCGTGTCATGACGTGAGAAGCTTGAAAGTGAAGGTGAGGATTTGGTGCCAGAAGGGATGGTGGCCCTGCAAATGGATTTAAGGGAAGTCAGCATGTCACTGGAGGCAGTACAAAGGGTATTTTGTTTAGACATTAATCGTGCTGTGGAATGGGTATATGGGAAACAGGAGGGCCGCAGATGAGTACTTGACTGAGGCAGAAAGCAGCTGATCTCTGGTAGATGGAAAGAATACTCCTCTGGCTCTTTCCCATTTAAATGTGCTTCAGGCTGCTCACCAGCAGTTTTCCCTATTGTCCTGGTTTCGGTAATAAGGTTTGATTGCAAAAAAAGTGGGAGGGAAAGGTCTGAGATCTTGCCAGTTGTGGAGTTGACTTTTCAAGGCAGCACCAGGATGGAGTACAAAGCAAAGTTTGCTTTGCTTTGCAGAGCTTTATTGGTTCAGATTGTATCTCATGGGAAACACCACCTGATGCTGGGAATGGATGAGCTTCTGGCCCAGGTCCTGGTGACACATCTGGATGTCACACTTTTGGGCTTCCTCCTACCTAACAGTGCAGAAGGTACAAAAGGAAGAGACTCCACCTCCTACACCACCTCAACCAACCCGACCCTAAGCCCTGGTCCTTATCTTGCACCTGGAAGATAATGACTGTTCCTCTGCTTCATCCCAGGTAGTCACTGGGAACCACAGAGTTCAGGGAAATTGCCACAGAGACAGACTTTTACAATAAGAGAGGGAGTTTTATTTGGTATGTTGTAAATAAAGAACAACATCCTAATGGTGTGGAACAGGAAGTTTATGTGACAGGGACATGAAACTGGAGATCACAGGGTTACAGAATTAAAACAAAAATAAAGGTTCCTAAATAAATGTAAAAGCTGTCCTAGAACACTGATGCAGAATTCAGGGAAGGCTGGAGAATATCTGCAGAGGAAACCTTTCCCTGGCTGCAGGCTGATTGCACTGTCTTGCTTCTCTCACCTTATGGGACTGAGCCCAATCTGTGTTAAAAAACCAGGAATGATTTGTGCTGTCCAACCTTAATCTGGGTATGATCGATGTTCCTGGTGGTTAGTTTGTTTTTAAACTGTGTTTGTGACTTGGGAATAGCCCCAAAGTTTTCTGCTCTTTGAAGTTCCAGTTAGCTTGTCTAAAAGTCAACACCAGGTGCCTGTGCTGGTTTCTTTTATTGGTTCTATCCATGTTCATACCTAGTGCTAGCCCCACTGATTGTTCACTACTATTCTTAAATTCTCTAATTCTAAACAGTACACTAAGGCCTCCTAGACTAAATTCTGCTGCTGTAACTTTGTTATTTCTCTCTCAGATTTTGCCTCAACCCCCAACAGCAAATTTTGAGGCAAATTTTGCATGACTTTTCCATGTAACCTACAGCACTGTGCACTGGGTCCTGCCTCCACTGGGATCCTTAATGCTGGTGCAAGCATACCTTGAAATAACACACTGGGATTTTGTGTCTCTCACACTGCCAAATGGTCTGTGCCAGCCTGAACTCTGATTTCTGCAGCTACAAGGACAGTTTTGGGAACCAAATATATCTGAAAGGAGGGTGGATGTTCTCTCATTAAAAAAAAAAAAAAACTAATAAAAATGAATGTTGGCCTGTCAGGCTTATTTTTGTTTGCAGTAACTTGAACTATTCTTCTAACTGAGGAAAGCTTAGCCAGAGCTCACTGCAACTCTGAAACAAAGACTCAAACTCATCTGAAGATGCGTGGATGATATTAATTGATGTTTAAAATGAATGCCTCTATTTGCAGGAATCTGCAATGCAAACTAGGAGTTTTAGAAAGTAATGCATATTATAATTAGGGCAAGCTTTTAAAGATGCTTTGAAGTCCTAAACATTTTTGAAATTCAAATGTGGAAGGAAATAAAGGAATCTACACAATAAAGGGGCATTAAATTATGTCTCCCAAAATTTCACTGTTTTATAGATGTAAATATATGCCATAATTAGTGGTAAGTAACATGAGGAGGATAGTTAAGTTTATTCCTATTCTTATTCAAAACAGCTGTGGCATGAAAAATAATGCTCCTTCTCTTTGTGATACACTGGAACAAACAATTTACCCATGTAATCAGTGTTCAGAAATGGCTTGTGCCTGTGGTCTCCTCCCACCCCCTCCTGAATTTATCCCCATGTGCCTCCAGCCGTCTTAAAAGGTGCAGAGATTCTTTGTGCCCTTCATTCACACACACACAATTGCGGCTACTGCCTTTTTTTTTTTTTTTTTCCCTTTCTTTCTATTTTTATGTGTAATTTATATTGCATAATCCAGAATCTTGGAGTTCCCTCCACACACACACACAGACACACACACACACAGCTTGACTGGCAAATGCTCTGCCGCTCACAAATGGGGCCCTAACATGAATGGCTCCATGTCCAGCATGCAAATATATGCAAAACAAATTAGATATGGAAGAAAGCAGGCCTCCATTTGCTTTTCCCCTCTTCAGCCCTTTGGCACGGGGAGCTGATGTGGTGCTGAGGATCACCCCAGTGCAGACTGATGCTGGAAGGGGCTGGGAGGCTGGAGCAGCTTGGCCTGTCCGTCACAAACCCAACCATGTGGCAGACCTGGACACAATTCCTGAGTTGTACAGCAACGTGCCAACGGCCCAGATGCTCCCGTTGGAAAAAATTACTTCACAGTTTGGAATCCCTGCTCTTTGGTGGAGCTCTGGAGAGGAGGAGGAGGGCAGGCATGGTGTGGGCGCATGAGTAACACACCTCCCCACAGCCAGCAGCTGCTCAGACCTATATGTTGTTAATAAGTGACCTTACGTGTTTAATGTCAACTGCTGAGTGCCAGTGCAAACTGCTCTGGCCCTCCCCAGATCCTGCTCTTTCCAGTAGGTGCTGTTTTCCTTCTACTCAGCAGGATGGATTGAGACTCTTCTCAGCAATTTCTGCTGGATTTGCTTTTTTGTTAGCCAAAGCTGTTATTATTACATAAGCACTCTACCCTCTGCCCCTGCCTGTAGCACAGAGCCCCAGAGCTCTTAGGAATGGAATGGGAAAATGTTTTTTAATTTATTTTTACTCTTTATTTTGGTTGCAGCCATCTCTCTTTAAGTGCAAGCTCCAGCACACTGGCAGAGACTTCTCTATTCAGTGTGTCAAACACTTGCACTTAATATGTAATATTTCCAGTGCTACCCATTGGCAAGCTGTGCTTTATTAATGAATTAATCATGCTCTTGCACTGGAGATAGGGTGCCAGAAATCTGAGTGCCTCTTCCACCTCCAAGTGCATTCAGCTAATGTAAAACTCAGTGCTCAGAAATAAATCTAAATTAGACTTTTACTCTTGAAAGTAAAGAAAAAAAATTTAAATTCCATTTGTGGTTTTGGTTTTTTCCCCCTGTAAATTGCATTGATCTTTAAAACTCAGTGGGTAAATGGACTCCTGTTCGTCACATGTGATCATCCCATAGTGTTTGAAATGCCATAATATTTGAACTCACACCAATATATTTGAAGTCACCATTCAAAAAATCTTTTATCTGTATAGGCAGCAAGAGTGCTCCCAAACCCCAGTGCCTGGAGCTCAGAGCATTGCTGCTTGGAAAGCTGTACAGGAGGGAAAGATGTTTTACAGCCCAGGAAAGCTTGCAACCTATGTCTGAAATGCAGGAGAACAGCTGGAGACAGAGCACCATGGAAATAATGCACCACAGCTGGCAGCAGCACTCCAGAGGCTTGGCTGTTGCCACCTTTTCCACAAGGATCATTGAAATAGGAAATTATAAGGAGAAGACTAATAAGATAGATTTCTGTATTTCAATTTTGTTATTACATTTATGTAGTCTTGCCTGTCACGTAGCTAAGGCAGTGAACCTAGCTAAGTAATGTTTGCCTTTGGACAATACCAAGCCTTCTCAAACGAGAGCATCCCTGTCAGGTACCCAGTTAGTTAAAGAAGAGCCCAGGTGATTTCTCCTCATCTGAGAATTATGCCAGCATTCCATGGCCATCAGGGTTACAGCCCCTGCCTTGCTTCTCATTTTGCTTTTGCTTAGCTTTAGCTTTTTGCCTTTTAATGCCCTTTTCTGCAAAATTTAATCTAGGAGAAGGCTCTTCCCCATGTAGCAACTTGTAGGCTATGACAAGGTTGTGGAAAAACTTCCCTTGGAAAAAGTAAGTAGATGGAGTTTCATTAGTCATTCACTACAAAGGATGTTTTCCAGACCTGAAATCATTCTTGTAACTCTTTGCTGAACACTTTCCAATTTTCCAACATCCCTTCTAAAATGTAGATTCAAACCATGGAATAAATACTGGAGTAAGGAGCTAAAGCTGAGTACCAGGGCATTCATTTAGAAGACCTTATTCCCATATCTGCAACTCTTACAGCCACATAGCTACTTTTTTTCTTTTCTTTTCTTTTCTTTTCTTTTCTTTTCTTTTCTTTTCTTTTCTTTTCTTTTCTTTTCTTTTCTTTTCTTTTCTTTTCTTTTCTTTTCTTTTCTTTCTTTTTCTTGTTATTTTTCTTTTTTTTTTATAACCTTTTGGAGAAGGAAAAAAAAAACAGCAAAAAACTTATTTTAATTTCATCAGTTTAAAAAATACAATTTAGCTTTCAGATAT